>JBBPBQ010000003.1:27554350-27703297 GCA_037974755.1 Cicer yamashitae
ATGTGATAAAAAATTAAATGAGAATAAATTTGTATTTTGATAGTTGTTTCTTTTCTTATATTGATAATAGATTTGGTAATGGCTAAAAATGAAAATGATAATATTAGTGTTTTTATAGTTCTTTTTGTGACAAGATAAAAAAAAAATAGTTTTATAGTTATTTTGTTATTTCTTTCTTCATTTTCTTAATATATTTTTTTATAGTTGATTTGACGATGATTAAAAATGAAGAGGACAATATTAGTTTTTTTGTAGTTGTTTTTTTTATAAGATAGTTATATTTCTTTTGTAAAATAAATGTAGTAATATAAATTTTTTTGTAGTTATTTTTCTCTCG
Source organism: Cicer yamashitae (assembly GCA_037974755.1). NCBI lineage: Eukaryota > Viridiplantae > Streptophyta > Magnoliopsida > Fabales > Fabaceae > Cicer > Cicer yamashitae. Next base: position 27,554,688 of record JBBPBQ010000003.1, read on the forward strand.
TATATTCACCTATTACCCTCAAATAATGATATGATAAAAAATTAAATGAGGACATATTAGTATTTTTTTTCTTCTTATATTAATACTAGACAAGCTAGTGTTTTTCCAATTAAACTAATTTTGAACAATAATTTAACAAAAATGTTGTATGAACACAAAAAATTGACATAAATAAAACACGTATATTGTATTTGTATCTATTGCACGCGCATACTCCATGTGGCACCTACTCTCTCTCTTCTTGTATATACCCTAAATACAAACATAACTCATGTGTACTGTTTGTGTCAAATTTTTGTGTTCATATAATATTTCCGATAGTTGAATTAAAAATAACTATTATAATTTTGATCCTCTATTTTTATAAATTTGCAGAATTAGTTTTCTTATTTTAAAATTCGACAATTTTAATCTTTCTTTCAAATTTTTTAACAAAAAATAGTGATTTAATACTTTTTAAATGATGTGGTATAAGAACTCATGTCGTAGAATAAAACTAGATGCATTAATCATTTATAAGTTATTAATTAAATTATAAAATAAATAATTTTATAAGTTGAAACTAAAGTTTTTATGGTCTTTTATTACAATTTCATAACCATTAATCATTCAACATCATAGTATCATATGTTACATCGTTTAAATATATCAAATCAATATTTTTTTTATTACAAATTTAGAGAGAGAGACCAAATCTATTGTAACACCTAAAATTAAACTATGATTTTTTTAAATAAAATTGTACACAATGCATATGAAACAGAAATTTTCAATTCAAAAATATCTAAGTGCTTGGAAATAAATAGAAATTCGTTCGTAAATTTTTTTAAATAACTTAGAATGTTAAAAAATTTACAAAATTTATAACAATTTTCAAGTAAGACTTAATTAAACTATATCTCTAATTTAGACTCAAGACATGATCCAGTTTCGACTCATGACATTGAAGGATTGGTGAACAATTCGGATACTCCTCTAACTTTTAACGTTTACCTGTTACCTAGAAAACATCACCCTCAACATAGTCACCTTAAAACTCAGTAACATAGATTTAATAAAAATAATTATTGATGTTTCCCAGCTATGCTGATGTGCTAAGTGTAAGACCCATAATTTATTTATAACAAGAATTAGGGCTTACTGTATAATTATTACCTGTTTATTACTTTGTCTATTTACCGTTTTCGTTGTGTGTTTGTAAAATTGTTGTAAGTGTCTGACTTGCAAATTAATATATGAAAAAAAAAAAATTTGGATGTTTCCCTGTTGTTAAATGACTATGTGATTGTCTTGACATTGTTGAAATTTCAAAAATAATTTTCTACTGAGTTTTTTAAAAACAGGCAAGATATACCCGCTGTTTAAATTTTAACAAACTCCGTATGGCACCAAAATTTAATCGAGTGTTTTATATATCAACTATAATGATAATTTGATCTCGTTATATTTTTCTAAGTTAAGGAACAAAAATTTCGTCGGATAAAAATTTATTCACGAAATTTTGTAAAGCTTTAATCTGTAGATTTATTATAAAAATTTTAAGTTACCGATAAATTTATCTATGAACGAAATGCGACTCGTTGAAGAATGAACTCGGAGACTGAACGAGATGATGTGACTTAAAGTCACAAAATATCTAGATATTTTTACTAAAGTAGATTTAGAAGTGAGTGATGTGATTATGACTAAGTTTCATAAAAGATATTGTGAGATTTTAGGATTAAATTTATCTAATTAATTTTTGTGTTTAGAAATTTTTAGAGATTAATTTGAAATTGAGATTGTAGATTAATTAAGGGAAGGAGAAAAAAAAAATACATTTCCCCCTCCCTATAAAAGCATTTCATGGCCATCATCATCATTTTACTATCTCTTTCTTTAATTCTTCAAAAACATCTTTTCTCATTTCTCTCCAAACCGAAATCTTCTCCTCCATTTTTGAGCTTCAAGGAAGCTTCCAATCACAAATCCTTCAAACTACAAAGTTGTTTCACTACTTGAAAGGAATGCAAAGAGCTAAGGATCAATAGTTGAGGTAGCTATTTCTCCCCTCTTTTCTCTCAAACCCGTAAGCATGCATATATAGGGGGAAAAAGTGATTTTTTTTTTTTTTTTGCATTTTGAGCTTTAATCTTGCTTGTTTATCACTACTATGGTTGTTATTAATGTTTAGGAAGTCAAAGGAAACATTTTCAACTCTTTTTCGTTCAAAAATCAAAAACCCTAAGTAAGAGAGTAAAAGAAAAGTGTGTTTTGTTGCTTTCGGGCTTTGTTAATATTGAAATTAGAGGAGTTAATAACATGAATAACAAAAAATGAAACCAATCCCCCAAAAATTTTAGTAAAACCAAATGTGGTGTGTGAAAATTTGATTTTTGTATGTGTTTGAGTAACGTAATGAGTTGTTTTCAAATAAATGAGTTCGAACTGACAATACAAATTTTATTAGAGGGTTTAAGTAAGTAAAGATAACACTACTAGAAAAACCCATTTTAGCTGCCATAATTAGTGTCGGCCCCCGACTCCGACGCTAGTTAGCGTCGATCGCACGGACGCTAGTGTGCAAAATTTTATTTTTTTTAATTTATTAATAATAGCGTCGGCTTAACCGAAGCTAAATAAAATAAGGCAGACACTAGTTTATTTTTTTAATTTTTAATTTTAAAAATTAGCATCGAGGTGGCCGACGCTACGTTTAGGATTTTTTAAAATTAATTTTTTAATATTATTTGAAAAATTAATATTATGTTTTCTAAAAATTAATATTATGTATCCCTCGTTACTCTCACTTCATCACTCTATAACCCTAGCTCTCTCGATGTCGTCACCCACTCCATATTCGCCGTCAAGCTCAGCCCATCGCCGCCGCATCACCGTTTCCATCACCTCACTCACTCTCGCGCATGTCTCCCACTCTGAACCCTAGCTCTCGAACCTGTCACCCACTCTGAACCCTCTCGAACCTGTCACCCACTCCGTCCTCGCCGTTAAGCTCAGCCTATCGCCGCCGCATCACCGTTTCCCTCACCTCACTCACTCTCACGGAATTACCGTTTCCCTCACTCTCATTGTCACCGTCTGACTCTCGTCTCTGGTCCATTCTCAATGTAAGTGTAACCTTAACTTTTTTTTTGTTCACTTTTGGTTTAGGGTTTGGTTTTGATACAAACATTTGATTTGTGTTACCTCATTGTCAGTTATTTTTAATTTTATTTTGGTACCACAGTTGTAAATTGTTCGGTCACATCGGTTTGGATTGTTTAGTGGTGGTGAAAAATTGATAATTGATTATTGTTTTTTTTTCTAATTTGTGAAAGCTAAAGTTTTGGAATTTGCTGTGGCTAATTAAGTTATTATCCTTTTTTGACATCCGGGAAAGTTGATGATTTTTGTTGAGGTGAAATTGCAATGGTTGGGAAGGATAATCTGAGGACTGAGGATTTGAACTTGTGCTTTGAGAATCTTATGATGGTTGCTGGTGGTAGGAAAGGAGGGTACACGAAGGCTGGTGTTATCACTGAATGAAAGGATACTCATGCGGAGCTTTTGATGCAAATTCTTTCCCTTGTTGACGATCAGACGGTGATTAAAGCTTCTAGTGTTTGTCGTGGTTGGAGAGATTCTATTTTCTTTGGCCTTGCTCGTTTATCACTCTCGTGGTATAACTATGTTGCTTTCTCTCTTAAAAGTGTTATATTTATGTGTGGAACTATTTTTCTTCAATTGGGGATTCTATTGATGTGAATTGTGAAGTTTTCTTGGTTCCTGTTGTTTTTTTTTTTGTTTAAATTGACTTTGCTTATTCAATTCCTCAGTCTGGTGTCATGTTTTTGACATTATTCATCAATTCTTGTGTGTGTGTGTTTGGTTCTGCGTCGACAAAATTGATTTGATTTTGAATGAATTGATTATCTCTTAAATTGACTTGGAGGTAAAGTGGTATTTGTTTGAATACAATGAGTTGAGTTATAAATTTGAGGCTAAAAGTCAATAGCAATCCATTTGGGTTTGAAATATATGTTTCATGTACCCTACTTCTTTTCATTTAGCTGAGTTGCTTCCTTTCTAGAGCAAGCAATCTCCTAGTTTGATAACTATGCTAGTGTCACTGACATATTTTAAGTATTCAAATTGAGCTGGTATTTTCTGTTGAGAATTGGGAAATGTATGTAGTGTAATAAGGGGTTAAATAAGGGCCTTTAACTTGCTAAGTCAAGTTAATAATGTCGTATTGGTTTTTTGCTGTGGAAGAACAATGTTCTTTTGCAATTAATAAGCAGTCCAAGCCTTGTAGCCTTTGTTTACTCTATCTCACGCGCGCACACACACAAATTGAAATATGTGACTGCTTCTATCAATTAATCCTTAGAATTGTTGAAGTTGGTTTCCCCTGTACATTTATGGAATAAATCTGAAAGTCTTCCTAATTGAAAAGCTTAAAAATGTTTCTTAGTTTTGATGAATACTTGTTTTGGTTCAGTAGTATCAGGTGGTTGTATTTATGCCCGTTTTCAGCAAAAGAAATTGATGCATGCCTTTTGCATTATTGTAGATTTCATTGAATGTAGTAATAACAGGATTATGTAATTCTTCTCCTTTCTTCAGGTGTAGCAAGAACATGAACAACTTGGTCCTATCTCTTGTTCCTAAGTTTGCAAAATTGCAAACTCTAATCCTTCATCAAGATAAGCCTCAACTAGACGATAATGTTGTAGGGACATCAGTGGAAAACTCAAAGTTCTTAATCTCAAAGTTCAATGGATGTTCAGCATTTAGTGACAATGCTCTGGCTTACCTTGCCGGTTTCTGTAGAAAACTCAAAGTTCTTAATCTCTGTGGATGTGTTAGAGCAGCATCTGGTACTGCACTACAGGTATTAATATAATATATACTAGTTATTGGCTTTATTAACAATCATATAAAAATTAAGACGGGTTTGAATTATAGCCCTCATGACTAAATGAACAACAGGCTATTGGACACAACTGCAATCAGTTGCAGTCTCTGAACCTTGGATGGTGTGATAAAGTTGGTGATGTTGGAGTGACAAGTTTGGCTTATGGCTGTCCTGATCTTAGAACAGTTGACTTGTCTGGCTGTGTCCATATAACAAGTATTACTTCAATATTTCATTACTTCAAATTTGGAAAAACATGTTAGTTTTGTGAGGTTAGCAAAAAAAGTGTATTTACGCACATGCAATGGAGGTGGTTAGAATGATATCTTAGAATATCTATAAAGTTGACCGTAGCGTCGGCCTGATCGACGCTATATTATTGATAAAGTTGACTTTTATATAATTGTTCACCGACGCTAACTAATTTGTTGACTACAACTTGTTCACTTTAGCGACGGCCCATCCGACGCAATAATTTTTAAAAAATGACGCTTCAACTGATATAAACAAGTGTCGGATGTTCTATTTTGCTGATAGCATCGGCTTAGAGTAGGTCTGACCGACGCTATATTAGCTTTGACCGTTTTAGCCTAGGCCCAACTCCGACGCTAATTCGACGCTAAATCCGTGTTAGCGTTGGCTTTTGGCTTATTAGCGTAGGCTTGTGGCCGACGCTAAATCCAGTTTTTCTAGTAGTGTAAGAAGATTTTGCAAGTGTGTTTGGTTATGTTTTTCTAATTAAAATGACCACTAGATGTTAAGGTGTTTGGGAACCAAAGTGATATATTTTTTTTTTATAAAAAAAAACTCAAAGTTGTGAAACGAGGATTTTAAAGTAAGTGAGTGATTGATAAAAAAGAAATTGATTAGTTTCTTGAGTAATGTATCCTTGAAGTAATTTTTATAATTCCCTATGTTTATGTAGTTAGCTCCTTTAATCTCGAAAATGAATCGAGATTGTTGACACCGAGTTAGAGATGGAGAGAACTCTGAATATTTTATGTTTGTTGGGTTGAAATTTTTAAGGAAAATAGATAGGAACAAAAAGGTCATGGCAACTTTTTTGAAATAAAGTGGTAAATTAATTGTTGTTGTTTGTTTTAATTCAAAAGTATTTGAGTAGTAGAAATTTTATTAACTTTAAAGAAGTTAGGAAAAAGTTCTCTTCTGATTTCTAACAGTGGTATAAATTAAAATTTGGAGTCTTTAAAGTTTGAAACCATATGAGTTGTTGTCCTTGATTATTTAAGGTGTTTTAAATTAGATTTGGATTTGGAAATTTTGGTGAAAACAAAGTTTCCATATTTATAGTTAGAAAAAAAACAAATTTTAGCCTTTAATATTAAATTTTCAATTTTTAAGAAGAAATTTTGAGAATAATTTATGATTTTGAGAATAATTTATGAACAAATTTTAGCCTTTAATATTAAATTTTTAATTTTTATGAAGAAATTTTCAAACTTTATGATTTTGAGAATAATTTCATATTTAAAACTTAAGAGTTCAAATCTTATATATCAAAAAGGTTTGAACGAGAAATATTGACATTAAGAACAAAGTTTCGATCTTAAGTTTTGAAGTTGAAAGTTTTGATTTTTATAGTAAAGATGTCAACTTTATACTAAAATTCAAGGTTGGAGAAGTAACTAGGTGTTTTGAAAAACAATGATTGAATAAAATTTTGGCGTTTGATATGTGGTTTTATTAGAAATGAAGATTTTAGTTGAAGACTTAAAAGAAAATTATGAACTTGTGAAATATTTTGTTATTGATGATAAAATGTGATTTTTGTGTGAAAGTTTATATACAAAGCATAGTTAATAAAGATTAAGGTTTTAAAAATGTCAAATTGAAAGAATCGTAATTTTGAATAGTTAGAATATTGGAACTTTTAGTATTTCAGTTATTTTTAATAAGATTTCTTGATAAAAACCTACTACTAGTTTTCCAAATATTAAAGTGTTGAAATTTATGATGTTGATGGATGATTTATTTGAAATTTCAAACGGTGTGAGTATGTTTGTCTTTGATTGATTTTATCAAGAAAATATTTTGTCCTAGGTTGTTAAAGACAAAGATTTGAGTTGAACTTGAAAAAGTTTGAAAAAAACAATTTCAAGATTTTCAAAGTGTAGCCTAAGTGTTTTAAAATTCGCTTCCGCCAAAGTAGTTAAACCAAGGTCTTCTTGAAGTTAGGGAACCCAAGAGAAAAGTCAGACCTAATTGATTTGGAAAGTGGTCGAACCTAGGGTTCATTTGAGGTTTGTTTAGAAACTTTTATTGATTAAATTAATTGATTTATTTAAGGTACAAGGAAATTGAGAGGTGTTGTTGCAATCGTCGGATAGGTTATGCTGGCATAGCGTAAGTTGTTTGTGTAATAAAGCATTGTCGAGGTAAGGGCACTTTCTAACGATATGATATATGCTTGAATACATTGTGCGTTTGTATACATGTTCCTTGTGCTCGTGGTGAATAAATTTGCACACGGTTGTTTATGTATTTGATGGGATTACGTATTCATAATTGATAACATATGTGTTATGAATTTTATTGATGAGAATGTGTTTTGAGTATGCTCTGTGAAAAAGTAGTAAAAATTATTAGTGTTTAATGAGTATTAAAAGATTAGTCTTTTAATAGCTCCATTTACATAATGATTGATGTGAAAGAGTTAGAGTATGTTCAGGCATTTCATAGTTAGTGGTGACCGTGATGGGCCACGGTGTTAGTGGTGACCGTGATGGGCCATGGGGTGGTTCCATGAGTTGATTGGTCCACCTTATCCTTACGGGGATTTTTGAGTCGTGTAGGTCTGTGATAGATTGCCCTATGGTAAATCGTGCTGATCTGTGATAATTAGCACCTCGGTAATTAGAATTGGTCTGTGAGAGGCGGTACATTTATGATTTACACCCCTCGACGAGGGTGAGGAAATTCCAGAATCATGTGCATTGGCATATAAGCATTGCATTAGGGTGCTTTGTCACACGAGTCATGTTTGTTATATGAAAATATTTATATGCATGCTTGTTTATCAATTGATGCCATGTCATGTTTTCGTGCTTTGTATTTTCATATATATGTTGTTTTTAGATTGTGACCCTCTACTATTATTGTGGATCAGGCTTACGCCAAAGGTTCTTAGAGTTTTGAGTCGTGCGAGAATTGCAACGACGTCGAAGATGTGACAGAGCGATGATTTTGGATTGGCAATCAGAAGCAGTGAGACTTGATGTCACCCGTGGACCCTCAGTATCCAATCATTCTCAATTAGAGTTCAAGATCAGCTTAGGTTTTTAATTAAGGGTTTTATTTATTCTCCCTTCCTTATTGCAATGTTGTTGTTGCAATGGAATTTATGTATCTGAAATAGTTGTGATTTTTTTGGGTCAATGTGAATTGTTTGGTTGTAAGTAAGTTATTTGTGTCGAAACCATTTTATAAAATGCAACAAAAATTCTAATCGTCATTTTTAGAAAATAATTTTACAATTAAATATTTTACTCTGATTTAAATTAAATACGATTATGAATATTTAAGCCTAAAATGTTTAGTTGTTTTTTTTAAAAAAAAAAAAAATTACACTCTCACTGTTAAAAGTCGGAGTGTTACACTAAGCATTGAAAATCCTCTCGACAAACTATACCTCGATTTGATAAAATACTATTTATTTGTAAGCTATATTCAAGTACCTCTTTTACCTCAAACCTTTCAAACAATTAAAACCACTAGACATGAGAAATCTAACGACTTAAATTCTATATAACAAGTAAGTCATAAAGACTACATTAGTTTCACCCAATACTCTCTACTTAAATAACCTCTTTTGATAAGATTGGACATAATTAAGTCTGTAAGTGGTATGAGTCCTATATATATATATATAGTGTGTGTGTGTGTGTGTTTTAAACGCAATTGATTTCACTCGAAACTGATCTATATAACTCAAGTTATGGTATTCTAAAGTCAACAACATTACCTAATAATCTTATGACAGAGCAACTGAGTTTACAATACTATTGAAGCATTTTTATGTATAGTAAAATTTTAAATTTTAAGATGATAAAAATACCATATGTCTTCTTCCACCCAATAGTTTTCACTCAAAAAATAATTTTCTACCTCAAGATATAGATATTTTAAGATGATTAATGCAGACTAACTTATAAAACAGAACAGTCAACTTCATAAAACAACAAAAATTTGTAAATTTAATATAAACTTATAAAAATTTACAATAACAAATTAATAGGAATAAACTTTCAACTCCAATTGATTTCACTCAAAACCGATTCTTATTGCTTCTATTATACCTATTTTAACTCAGCTACGTCATAATCTTTTTCTGCAGAAAATACTATAACTTTATTAATTTAATTAAAATATTAAACGATGTCCGATTTGAATAAACAATAACATTTTGGAAAGCTTAAGATGTCTAGTTTATAATTATAATTTTTATTCTCCATAATAGGCATTCAATTAATAAAATTTAATAAGTCAATAAAATTAACGGAACAATAGATTATTTTTCAACTTGTAACTCAATTTTCTCTGTTAATTCTCAATGAAAATTAGTGAAATCAGTGCCTATTTAAAAGATAATTAAGTCTAGTTTCTAATGAGAAAGAAATCAACTCAAAACACTATCTATGGAGAAAGTTATGAACAAAATTTCAAAGGTATACTTATTCGGATTCAGAGACAACCACAACAATCAACAATCATAATAAAACAACAACTCTTCATAATCATTGATCCTAAATCATATAAGATTATCTCAATACCCAAACATGCAAATTATAAATAGTTATTAACAATATCAATTAAGATTTCTAAGCACACCTAAGAGAGGGTTTTCTATGTTACCTCAAACAAGGATTGGAGACCTAATTTCACTCAAGGTTTTTCTTCAAGGAGTGAAACCCTAATTTTATACCCATCAATATTCTCCAATTGCCTCCATTTCTTCAACCATTTCTTCTTCTATCTCATAGCCAGCAAGTAGGATGAGGATGAAATTTTATTTTCTTTCTTTCTTTACTAAGGGATGAGTGATTCTTGAGATTTGCATGTATTGGTAAGGTGGGATTTTTTTTCTTCTTTTCTTCTTTCTCTCTTTTCCTCTTCTTTTACATTCAGCCCTCCCCTCTTTCTTTCTTTTATTTTTTGTTTCCTTTCTAACAATTGGATTTTAAGTAAGGCGAGTGTGGTGGAAATTGTCAATCACGCCCCTCCAAATTTTTACTGATGACAAGTTATGTTTGATTACAAAATAGGCTACTAGAAGTAGGACTTAGGATTTCTATTGGATTTATTTCTAATTCATTCCCCAACTATAACAAACACACTAGTGAGAACTTCATAAGCTAAACTTCACTTGAATAACTCACAATCATTTATGATTAAATAAGATATAAGGGATTAGTATAAATATGTGAATTATGACCCAAAACAATATAAATGATAGAATTATTAGTAAAATAATAATAAGCGGATTATACAATATTTGGGTGTTACATCTATCGAGTCTTAAAATAAGAGGATTAATTCCGCAAGTTGGTAAAAATAGAAAAACTAAAACTGCAATTAAAAATAATGTTACGTACATAAAAAAAATTGAATTAACTTTGTTCAAATATAATAAATAAATTAACATTACATACCAAGTACACACCTATATCTTTTTTTGTTGTAACAAAATATTAATAGGTCAAGTAGTTACCATAATATAAAATTATGAGTAATATTATTGGAACATAAATACAATATTGTATATTAGAATATAAATACAAAAAGTGATCTCTTTGTAATATATATGACATGGTATTTGGGTTTTATTTTGGAGTAATGTTATTGGAGCAAAAAACTTGACACAAATACACTACTATATAAAATACAGTAGGGGTCATGTTTTATTTTTCATAAAATGTCAAAGTATTGTATTTATGTCTTCTTTTGTGTTAAATTTTATATTTAAATAACATTGCTTTTTATTTTGTGTCGTTTTCTGTTCTAATAACATTACTATAAAATAAAACATTCACAAACCAAACAAAAATGTTAAATCATATTCAAAATATCTATAGTTTAATTAATTCACATCTATATATATATATTCAAATATTACGTATAATTTTACTCATGCATCGCATAGATACCACACTAGTTCAACAGATGGTGTTTAATATCAATGTTTCTCATACACTTTTTTTAAAGGTTAACACATTATTATTTCATTATTATTGATATAGTTTTCTATGATTAGGGAACACGAGTATGATCAGTACCTAGAAATCTACCAAAAGACTCAAGAAACTTAGCAAAGCCATACAAAAAATATTTGTCCTCAAAAATTAACTTTAGTCCTAAAAAATATTTGTTGTTTTGTTTTTGTTCCTACTTTTAAGTCATTTATGTGGATTTTTTTAAATATTTAAATAATATTTTACAACCATATTTAGGACATTATAAGTGTTTTGTTACGATAAAAATGATTTGATAAAAAAAATTGTCGATTTAATGCGTACGAAATTATTTATGATGAGTTGTTTTGTTTGTTTTATTTGAATTTGGTTGAAAGGTTATAGGATCATCTAGTTGTTACATCTTAAACTAAGATTAAATAGAAGTCACATCTTAGTTAATCTTATTTTATTAAAAAAGTTATTTTAAATTTTAAAATTATCAAATTGTCATAATTCAGGTGTCTCAAACTAAAATTAACAAAATATAATAACTCCTTAACCTTTAAAATTTGATTTAATTTTGTTTCCTTTTGAGAGATTTAAAAATTTTATCATAGAAAGGAACTAAACTCAAAAACCTAAAGAATTAGTAAAATAGACCTTAAGCCAACAAAATGGAAACAAAAGAAAAGATGTATGGACTTGGAGTTGGAACCCGTACTGAAATACCACAATAATCTCCCTAACAATATAATTTACTAATTCACTGTTATAGAGTTTAGGGTTAAAAAAAGTGAAAGACACCGTATGCCCGTTTCTCCTTGATCCATGTAACACACTCTAAACTCAATTTATATTAATTTATTCAATATTCAGCGAGCGTGTGTGTTGATTATGCGAGGATAATTGATTTTGACAAAAAAAACTAATTTTGATTAAAAATGAATTGAATATAAATTAATTTGTGCTTGAATATGTTAACATAAAAGTTATTCTGAAAAATCAAAGATATTTGAATAGTTTTAATCAAAATTGATTTTTGATGTGTAATTACCAAAATGAATTTTAATTGTATTTAATGATACATTCCTTTTTTTATGAATTAAAGCTAGACATTTCATTTCTATTATAGATAATGATTTAAATACATTTGCATTATTAAATTTAATATTATTATACAAATTAGTAAAAAAATGTTCAATAAATTATTCAAAAAAATAGTAATTATTAGTAAAATAAAGTATAAAAAGGAGTTTAAATAATTATTAAAATAGAACTTTAATTTCAGTTTCAGCTATATATATATATATTATATCAATTTTTTATATAATATATTATATTAATTAGTTAACGAGTATAACATAATGGATCTGTTTAATAAAATATAGATGGGCTTCAAAAAAAAAATTTGATTGACTTATAGAGTCCAATTTCTCTTTCTTCTCTAATCTAGATATAATTGAAGAAATTCTACAACTTAGAAGGTATATAACATTAAACGCCTTTCATAAAAAGAAACGCAGTGGAAAGTCATTTAAAAAAGACACAGAAGATGCAACAAAAAATTTAGAGGTTGTAATGTAATTGATTCGAGTCAAACTCAGGAAGCTAGAAAATGTTACTTCAAATAAAATTGGTTACGGCATGTAAAAATCATGTTAAAAAGTTATAAAAACAGCTAATTTAGTTCGTTCTATATAATAATCATAAAAATAATATTATTATTATCATTTTCAAATTAATATTTATTCAGATTTTAATTCCTGCAATAATTTTTAATTTCATGATATCAACAACATTGAAAATATTCAAATCAATCTATAAGTGAACCAAAATCTTTTTATTATTTATGAATCATTTAAGTAATCTATTTTTTTTAAAAGGTACTCTTTTGTACTAGAAATAATTACTTGTTTGTGGTCAAATGTATAAGAAAAAACTAGCTAATTTAGTTCATTTTATATAATAATCAAAAAAATAAAAATATTATTATCATTTTCAAAGTAATATTTGTTTATTCAGATTTTAATTCCCGCAATAAATTTTAATTTCATGATATTAACGATATTGAAAATATTCAAATCAATCCATAAGTGTACCAAAATCTTTTTTTATTTATGAATCATTTAAGTAATATAATTTTTTTTAAAGTATTCTCTTGTACTAGAAATAATTACTTGTTTGTGGTAAAAAGGTATACGAAAAAGCTAGCTAATTTAGTTTCAAATTAATATTTGTTTATTCATATTTTAATTCCTTGATGTCCCTACCAACAATATGAACTGGAATTGGATCGTATGTGAGGTTTGGTTTGAGTTTAACAAACTCATGGCTTTATATTTAGTGAGGGTTTGGAATATATTTCTTTAGTTGGAAAACATGAAAGACATTATGGAGACCAGACAAGGATGGTGGCAATGCTTGTTTGTAGGCAGAGGAACCTATCCTCTGCATAATTTGAAAGGGTCCAATAAAATGTTGGTCAAGTTTCTTAACCTTCAGCACTCTTCTAATGCCAAATGTAGGGGTAACCCTTAAAAAGACATGATTACCTTCCTAAAACTCTAAGTGTCTCCTTTTGTGGTCAACATAGCTTTTCTGCCTACTTTGGGCTATCCTCAACTTGTCCCTAATGATCTTAATTTTATCAGTAGTCTCTTGAATAACCTCATGCCCTAAAATCCCCTTGTCTCCTTCCTAGGGGTGTACGTGGGTTGAGTTGGACCGGTTTCATCATAAGCTTTTGCATAAGCGTCATTTTTGCTCATAAATAGTATTTAACAAAAATGAATAGTATTTAACAAATGTAAAAAATTTAAACTAAATTCATTATAAGCATAAGCTTTCCGTTCATACCTTTATTATGTAAAACTATAACAAAATATAACATTTACATAAATAGTATTTAACTCAAAAATTAAATTCCTCTTTTGAAAGAGACAATTCAAAAACTAGATACGAATTTTATGATTAGGCATATACGAGATTACAAGGCCAAAACAAATTAAACGCTGCGAGAAAAATTTTGTATTTAGCCTAGACGCATGAACACCTTGCATTAGCATTCATATAAAAATTAGTTATGAGCACCAGCGGAACAAAAGAAGAAGGTGGACGGCGGCGTGGCTTCAAGAAGTCTGGAAGAAGGTGGAGGCAGAAAGTAGATGAGGGCAACTGAAAATCTGAAGAAGAAGAAGAGTAATGAAATCCTATTGGACTATTGGGGCTGCCAAACAATTTTTTTAAAAAAAATATACCTAATTACCGAGTCGGGTCGACGGGTTCAAATTGTTAAACCCATTACCCGAACCAAATATAAGCGGGTTTCAACGGGTTGGGTTGGGTTGGACCCGAAAGTGACCGGGTACGGGTAAAAATCGGGTTGGGTTGGGTTGGGTGATCGGGTTGGCGGGTCGACCCGCACCCATGTACACCCCTACTCCTACCTCTGCACAACACAGAGGTGTTCAACATCTCCATCAATACGAGGCCTCATAAGGTGTAACACCTATACTTGCATGGTAATTGTTATTGTAGGCAAACTTCACCAGAGGCGAGTGTCTATCCCAACCCCACCATTTTTTAAAACACAAACCCTTAACATATCCTCCAAAGTCTAAATGGTCCTCTCAATTTAGGGGTGATAGGAAGTACTAAGGTGTAACCTAGTTCTATGACTCTAGTCACGTTCATCTTCCTCTAACTCTAGTCACTATTCATCTACGTCTAACAATGCTACCTCCGGTCTATGTATCTTCTGACCACGTGGCCTCTGGTCCATGTATCCTCTGACCATGTTGCCTCTGGTCCATGTATCTTCTGACAATGCTACCTCTAGTGTAACACCCCAAATTTTATAATAAACTATTTTATTAATTACATATGATTTTAAATTATTAGTTTGATGTTAAAATAATTTTAGAATATATGTTGATAAATTTTGATTAATTTGTTATATGGGTGCTCCTATGATCGGCTAGTTATATACATATTGAACTACATGAATAATATAAATAAAAATATTATATTTTATTATTTTATATATTTTTCTAAAACTAATAGTATTTTAATGTAATATTTTAAAAAAAATAAGACTTTAGGCGATTTTACGTGTATCTGTGCGTGATTAATTAATGTGATATTTTTAGGTGTGTTTGACTGATGTTAAGTGCACACATAGTTATATTTTAATTATTTAGAACTATTTTCTATTTTTAGTTATTTATTATATTAATAATTATCTTGAGATAATAGTAAGTGCACACATAGTTATATTTAATTTCCATTTTTGTCCAAATTTAGTATGGTGTTTTACTCATTTAGTAAGTCAATTAAACACAATTTCTTATATTTTTAACCATTCCAATTTTTAACCATTCCTTATTTCGCATCGTTCTTCTTCGTCGTAAGTCCGATTTGAGTGAAACCAAAGCCAAAACAACCGTGTAAACAATGGCTATAATGATATGATGATATAATATTATTGGCGTGTTTGACATGTGCGTTAATTTCCTTTGCGGTTGTCTTATGTGTTTGCCTCAACAATTTAATTAAATTATTAATACTAATAATATTAAATTTGTTTTAAAATACACATATATATATATATATATATATATATATTTGTATAAAAACAATAAATAAGAAATAAACATGTGTATTGGTAAACTAGTCTATTAACATTAGCGTTAAAAGAGCGAGCTAATAATAATAATAATAGTAAATTAATGGGATAGTAACTTAATGAATGTTGTGTAGATAATTGTTTTAGTAGATTGTTGCTCAGAAAATTTAGTGATTGTTAAGTTAAAGAGGAAGTGCGTGCAGATTATTTTTAGTCTTGATTTATTATGGTTTAGAGTGTCATGATAAAACTGCTACTACCATTAGAGCATGTCCTAAGAACAAAGAGTATAATTAGTTTTAGGACAGAGTTCACAACCAATCTCCAAAGGTTGAATTTTGAATTGGTATAGATGCATCCTCTGACTATATCCTCTTATTGAATCATGTGATTGTAACCTCTAACTGTACTCTCTGATTGTATCCTCTTGATCTTCTAATACATAACATACTAGTCGTTCTAATAATTTTAAATCATGCTCATTTCTTATGTTATTTTAAGCGACTTATTTGTTTTTAATGAGATGTTTTTAAGAAAATCTAGAAGATTTGTTGTATTAATAGTTTTGAGAAAATAGGTAAGTAAAGTCGGACTATTTTAGAAGCTTTGACGTGTTGAAATTTTTTCTATCAATTTATATATATGTGGTCTAAATTTTCTTTCAAAACATAAATTCAAAATAATATTTTTTGTATTGTTTAAATATTTAGAAACGTGTGTTTTATGGTCATGAGAGAAATTTTAGGAATTTTAGTAGTTTTAATAATAGATTAATAAAAAAAGTGTGTGATTTATTAACGAGTAATTTAAGTAGAAGTTTTGAATTTTGAAAAGAAAAGAAAAAATTGTTTTTTTGATACTAAATGTTTAGTAATACTTCTATAATAATTTAAGTGAAAAAAAAATCAATTTCTATCACTGTTTAGGCATTGAATTGATAATGTTCCATATCTGTTGGTCAGTATTTTTTGTAAGGTGTCTAAATTGATTTATGGTTTTGGGGTAGTTTTGGGAGCTAAATCTTTTTGTTGTTCGGTTGGTTTGAGTATGAGCCTATATTATTTATTTGTATCAGCCTTACTTTGCATGAGTTATCTGTATCAACACCTTATATTCAATGGTTGACCTTGCACTTCTTGTGCAGTGTTAGTTTTATTAATATATCATGCTGATTAAACAAAAAAATGTGCAAATCAATTTTTTTTTTTAAATATAATTTAACTTTGAACATGGTTTATGCATTGTTTGATATGTTTTTGTTTGCTAATGTGTTATACTACCATCTAGTAAATAGTTACTTGTCTTATCTATTACTCGAACAATCTCTGTTTCAGTTTGTGTTAAGTGATATGGATTAATTTAAAAAGAAACAAATAAATTTAATTGTGATAAACTTAGAGTAGATGGTCTGCCATGAGAATATGCTACATGTTTAGAATCATCGTTGAGTTGTGAAGTAAACTTAGAATCATGGTGCCAATTTGTCGGATAAGTTATATGAATGTGTTTTGATTATGTGAATATGAAATTGTTTGTGCTTTAGATGTTCTAATTAAATGGTTTGAAGGGAATTTGTGTATAATTAAATGGTATGAAATTGTTGATTGTTTAAAAAGAAAAAAAACTTATGAGTCAGGAATACATGAAATATAATTTATCTCCCCCGATCTAGTTTTGTACATTGGTTCTTGATTTCAAAGTGATTGCATGTTATTGAGTTGTTATGCATTTCGGTTTGTAATTCTTAAAGGTGTGAAATATTTTAAATGTTTCTCTATATGTTTAACTTTTGTTAAATCTGTAGAGTAATCGTTGATAGGATTTAAACATTCTTTTAGGAGAGTAAGACAAATAGAGCATTATTTGAGAAGTTAATTGAACTTTATAATGTGTTTAAAGTTTTTTCGTTCATTCAACTTAAAGTAGTAAGTTGTTATCCCTCCTCTATAAATTATAGTGAGTAATTGTTGTATTTCTTTCATGATTGAAACATTAGATGTGATATGTGTTATCATGTAACGAGTGAATTCCTTGAGGGTGCTTAATTAGGTTTTAGTTTGTCTATTGTTCACCACAAATTTCAAGGACGAAATTTCTTTAACCAGGGAAGAATTGTAATACCCCAAATTTTATAATAAATTATTTTAATTATCTAATAAGATTTTAAATAATTAATCTACTATTGCATGTGTTTAGAATATGTGTTGATAAATAATTATGATTAATTTTCGTTAGAAGTGTATTTGCTATAGTGTAATAATTTTATAAATATTTAATTTAATGAATAAGATAAATTGTAAACGTTGTATTTATTTATTTTATTTAAATATTTTGTGAAAATTATTAGTATTTTAATATGAACAATTTGGAGGAAATGTTTTTAGTATGAAGGAGAAAAATAAATTATTTATTAAATATAATTTTTATTGGAAAAGGGAGTTTGGGTCAGACTACTATTTACGCCTTATTTTCTACTTCTCTATTCCATTTGGGCCTTTATTACACTGCAACACACATTCTCATCTGCACCTTTGATCTGTTTGCTATACCCTATTTTACTGTTTCAATATGGATTTTGGCCTTCTCTGTATTATGTCTTTTAAATATGTTACTTTGGCACCGAGGTAATTGCTAGTTGCACCCCCTCTCAACAAATTAAAAATATGAAGTGTAGGGGTGTACGTGGGTTGGGTTGGGCCGGTTTTGACAAAACCCGATGCCCGACCCGATCGATTATCTTTGGGTTGGGTTAAGTTCTAAACTTGTATTTTTTTCATTTAACCCAAACCGAACCGACCCGGTCAAGAACGAGTGGGGTTGGGTTGGGTTGGCGGGTTATACATAAATAATAACCTGTTTTTTATTTTACGGGAAAATATATTGAATGAAAATATATTTAATACTTAAATGTCTCAAAAACTATAAAATTTCAATCACATCATTCAATTCTTTAAAAAAGTCATCAACCTCTCACACAAAATAATAAATCGAACAATCTTCAAATACATAAATAAATTCAACAACAATAAATCAATAAAATATAAAAATTCATCAATTCTAAGCAATGTCAACTTCAAGTACAAGCACTTAACAAGTTCCTCAAAGTCCGGAAGGAAACAATTGGAAATATGCAAAAACAAATATTAATAATAAAAGTAGTTGGTCAATCACATTACTTTAATCATTACACATAACCCACCAACCATTTTAGTTTACTAAGCTACAATTATTTTTTAATAGTAGTGCTTCATTTATTAATAATTAGAGTACTTACTATTTTCAAATAAAATACTAAAAAAAAGTGTTTAATAGATTTAAATGTAAAAAATTTAAACTAAATTCATCATAACCTGTTATATAAGCATCATTTTTGCTTATAAATAGTATTTAACTAAAAAAATTTGTATTTAACAAATGTAAAAAATTTAAACTAAATTCATTATAAGCATAAGATTTCCGTTCATACCTTTATTATGTAAAACTATAACAAAATATAAAATTTAAATAAATAGTATTTAACTCAAAAATTAAATTGCTCTTTTGAAAGAGACAATTAAAAAAAATATAGCTAGTTACCGGGTCGGGTCTACGGGTTGACGAGTTCAAATTGTTAAACCCATTACCCGAACCAAATATAAGCGGGTTTCAACGAGTTAGGTTGGACCCGAAAGTGACCGGGTACGGGTAAAAATCGGGTTGGGTTGGGTTGGGTGATCGGGTTGGCGGGTCGACCCGCACCCATGTACACCCCTAATGAAGTGCATACTTCTAACCCTTTAGAATCCACCGCCACTCAAGATTAAGATTAGCTGAAACAACCGCTTCAAGTGCTAATTTATCATCACCAACTAACTCCTGCTCAACCAAAAGACCATCAATATTCTTAGGTACCGGTATCTTCCTCCAAGCAAGAAGCTTCAATAGTGTTGACTTTCCCATTCCATTCGGCCCAACCAAACCATACCATTTTCCATTAGATATCCTCACTGATGCATTCTTGAGAAGTTCTTTACCTAGAGTAGACACCGAAAAATTTTCTATCGTTATATCTTTAACGTTAGCATCAGCATCATAGTCTCCATCAAGAACCGAACTGCCGGCTTTGGACCTTGATTCTGATTGACATGGTGGTTTTCAAAAACAATAGTTCGTGATCTACGCATCAAAAGCTTCATCCTACATTCGTTGTTTTAAGTTTTTCCAACGATCACGAAAATCCGTCTTCGTCGCGTTATGTGTCGTTGTTACGACTAAGCACTGTTTCGAGTTGTTTGTGTCGGTGAGATCTTTTTCGCTTACCTTTTTACTTTTTTTTACACACTTTCCTTACTCTAAATCTTTTTTTGTTATTTATGTTTTACAAAAAAAAATTATTATATTTTAAATCATAATTTATGTTAAAACATCAACTAATTTTAAATACAGAGTTTTAGTCTATTGTATATACAATCTGGTTGATTAGCTAAACTTATGCATACGTTTCTTCATATTCATAATTTCTAAAATTCACTCCCACCAATTCCTTGGCATTTTGAAACGATCTCGACCTCTAACCCACACAAAATCGGCCACTGAATCCATTTTTGACATCAATGTTATCGATCGTGGCTCTGTTTAATCAGAAACAGCTGTGTTTTTTTCCTTGGGCGAGCTGTTTTTGGCCGATTCCGATCACCAACCTCTATTAGTTATTTAACATTTATTTTTATGCTCCGCATAATTGATCAGTCACGTCTCAACGATTTTGTGAACTCGCCGTTATTCGGATTCGCTCGCTGTACGTTGTCGATCTACAGTTGCTGTTGAAAATTTCCATTAATTTCTGTGTTTGAGAAAACGTCTAAATAAGGTAAGGGGTGAGAGAGCGTTTGAATTCATGAGTATAATATACTGTGAGATGAACGGAAAAACCGTATTTCTCAGCAATTGATCTGGGGCTCGCTACGTACAGCAGTAGCCCTTTGAGAGATAAATTAATTAATGTGAAAATATGAGGATTGTGAAATTAAAATGTTAAATAGAAATGTTTATAAGGTGCTGATTGATTTAATTTTCGTTAATTGTGTGGTATTTGATATTTGATACTGTTGTGATGTTGGATGTTGAATGAAATTATGTGCATATGTTTGATTGGACTAATTTATGTGATGTGATAATAAAAGATGGATGCATTGTATGACATATGTTTATGTGATGATAATGATGATGTTTGATTGATGATAGTGATTTTACAAATTTGTGATGAGATTATATGAGGATCATGATTATGTATGACGTTATAAAATTGTGATGCGAATATTGAAGTACCCTATAATTGATGAAATAGTGATGATTCCAACTTGTTCTAAAGATGATGCTCTTAACGGAGTAGTCTAGGCTAACGAGGGGAGAAAATAAATATTGAGAAATTATGAAGTGGAGATTATTTTGTCATCATATAGGTTGGGCCTGACAAGCCTAGTGATTTCGGGGAAGTACAACTGAATTGAGTCTGATCGTGGCGGTCTACTGTTGAGCCTTAAGGCAAGATTGTTAGACCTTAGATGTATTCGGGTGGGGAATTCCTAGATGACTTGGAGGTAGCACTCCGTATATGTGTCTCGGGTTGAGTTGAGGGGATCTATGAGGACAGGGCCAATTTGAATTGTCTGTCCACCATGATGGTGGCATAGTATCAAGCCTTCTAACCAAGTACTTCAGAGTTAGAATGGTACCACATTGTGAAGTAGAGTTTAATCTCATGCATAGCATTTCATTTCCTTGTGATTGTTTTGTTGTTATTGATGTGTTTCAAAAGTAATAATAATTTCTCTGAGATAATTTGATGCATATCATAATGAGATAATTATTTTACTTCAGTGACTTTGATGTTATAATATGCTACCATTTGCTTAAATATTTTGATATATCGTAATGTGATTATGATACGATCTATTATGATTGTTTGCGTGTTCTCCATACGTATATTATACTATCAACATGATTTCAAAACTCACCTCCTTCGTTGTTTGTGTTTGACTGGCTTGCCCCTGAGTTTTCGAAATCGCAGTCATTATAGGTTAATGAGTCTTGAAGTTCAAGTTTGGGAGAAACCCCGCTTTAATAGGTGATACCGGGAATTAAGTGTTGTAAATTTGTATTTTATATATTTAATTACAAAACAACTTTCTGTATGAAAACCTTATAAGTACTACTAAGTTTTTGGAATTAAATTAAGAAATGTGATATCCTAAATTAGTTATAAAAGTTTTTATTTCCTTAAAAACAAATTTTCTTATCTGCTACGAATTTTCCTAAAACAATCTAGTATAAAATTATTATATATATTATTTTGGGGTTTAGGGTGTCAAATTGTGTTTCCTTTACCGGCGGTTGCAAGTAGCTCAATTTTTATTTTATTTGGGTTCACATACATGGGTGAAGCCCATTGGTCCCCTTATTTATTTTATGTTTTACTATTATTATTTTTATTTTTCTAAAATCCTAAGATAATTATTTATAAAATAAATAATTAAAATAAAATATATTTAGAATTAATTAAATATAATTAAGTGCATATTTAATATTAGTCAAACACACACAAAAATATCACATTAATTATTAACTCACATATACACGTAAGATCGCCCAAATCTTATTCTCTAAAATATTTACACTAAAATACTATTATTTTTAGAAGAAAAAAATAATAATAAATTATAATATTTATTATTTACATCACTCATTTAATCAAATAGGTACAGATTAACACATCATAGAAAACACATATATAAAGAAAATTTATCATAAAACTAATTAACATATATCTAAAATAGATTTTAATACCAAATTAATTATCTAAAATAATATTTAATTAATAAAATAGTTTCTTATAAAATTTAGGGTGTTACAGGCACACTTCAATTCTCACATGAGATATTTATGAACAGGACATTAGTGACATTTTTTATAAAACTTTTTTACATTATAGTGTTTTAATTTTACAAATATTTAACATAATACTTGAAACTCAAGTTTTGCACCAATATTTATATAATACTTAATAAAGTACTCTATTGTACAAGAAATAATCACTTGTTTGTGATTAAAGGTATAAGATAAAACTAACTCAATTGGTTCATTCTATATAATAAGCATAAAAATAATAATATTATTATCATTTTTAAATTAATATTTGTTTATTTTAGATTTTAATTCCTGGAATAATTTTTAATTTCATGATATCAACAAAATTGAAAATATTCAAATCAATCTATAAGTGAACAAAAATCTTTATTTTATTTTATTTATTATCAATTATTTAATAATCTGTTTTTTTTTTAAAGTACTCTCTTGTACAGGAAATAATTACTTGTTTGTTGTCAAAGGTATAATAAAAAAACTAACTAATTTAGTTCATTCTACATAATAATCATAAAAATAATACTACTATTATCATTTTATAATTAATATTTATTTACTTTAGATTTTAATACCCGCTATAATTTTTAATTTCAAGATATCAACAACATTAAAAATATTCAAATCAACTCATAGATTAACCAAAATCTTTTTTATTTATTTATGAATCATTTAAATAATCTGTTTTTTGATTTTAATTATTTTCAAACCAAAAGATTACGCTCCACATATAATATTTTTAGATTATATATTTTTTGATTCAAGTTTCTCAGTGATTTTACATTGAGTAATCTCCTTAATTCTTCAAATCTACTTGTCCTCAATGCCTTAGTCATTATATCAGTCAGTTGAACTTCAGTTTCACAATAAATGAGCTTCAATTTGTTTCTTCCAACTTGATCTCTTAAGAAGCGAAACCTTGTCTCAATATGTTTGCTTCTGCCATGAGACATAGGGTTCTTTACCAGATTTATTGCTGAAACGTTGTCAATCATTAATGGAATGGCCCTGCAAACTTCCATATTCAGTTCTGTTATTAGTGACTCCAACCACAATGCTTGGCATGCTGCATAGCTGCCAACAATGTACTCAGCTTCGCATGATGAGAGTGCTATCATTGGCTGCTTCTTCGAGCTCCATGCTATTGGAGATTTCATGAATTTGAACACATATCCTGAAGTGCTCCTTCTACCAATCTTGTCTCCACACCAATCTGAGTCTCAATATCCCACCAAGTCTTCACTTTCATGTTTTAAGTTTGTTGCAAACAGAATTCCGTGTTCAATTGTGCCTTGAGTATATCTCATGATTCTCTTAACTGCCAGCCAATGAGAAAGTTTGGGTTTTTCCATGAATCTGGTTACCACTCCCACGCTATAGCAGATGTCAGGCCTTGAATTGCACAAGTATCTTAGGGAACCAACATCTTGCTTGAATAAGGTTGAGTCTGCCAGCTCTTCTTCAATTTCTATCCCCAGCTTTGCATTGATCTGTATTGGAATGGCTGCAGGGTTGCAATTAGCCATATTGAATCTTCTCAGGATTTCTCTAGCATACTTCTTCTGATGCATCAACAGACCTTCCTCAGTTTCAGTGAACTCCATGCCCAGAAAGTAATTCAGCTTGCCCAAATCTGTCATTTCAAACTCCTTCTTCATGATTTCCTTAAATTGTTCAATTTCTTGCATGTTGCTCCTAGTGACTAATAAGTCATCTACATATAGGCAAATTAGGATCATGGCAGGTCCTCCATTTAGTGTGTAATGTCTCACATAAACTCCATATTCCACTATGCACTTGATGTATCCAATGCTAATTAGGAATGTATCAATCCTTTTGTTTCAAGCTCTTGGTGTTTGTTTCAAACCATAGAGAGATTTTCTCAATCTGAGCACTTTATCCTCTTTTCCCTTAATCACAAATCCTGGTGGTTGAGAGACATACACCTCCTCTTCCAGCCATCCATTCAGAAATGCAGATTTCACATCAAGCTGGCACATCAGCCAACCCCTTGAACAAGCCAGTGCTATCACAAGCCTGATTGTCTCAATTCTGGCAACTAGAGCAAACACTTCAGAATAGTCTATACCTGCTCTTTGTAGGAATCCCTTGGCAACCAATCTAGCTTTTTACTTAGCAATTGTTCCATCTGGATTCAGCTTTAACTTGTAAACCCACTTTACTCCAATCTGTCAAGTACCATGTTTGATTCTTCTCAATCGCATCGATCTCTTCCATCATAGCATTCTTCCAGGGTCCGTTTTTTAATGCCTCTTCAATATCCATAGGTTCTGCATTAGCAAATAAGGCAAAGTGTAATAAATCTCCACTGTTGTCAACGTCATTGTCATTATGTACTTCAAATTCTTGTAAATGTGTTGGTAGCTTTCTTGTTCTCTTGGATCTGCTTGATTCAATTCTTTCTTCATCTCTGCTTCTAGTGGTATGCTGTTCATTTTGTACTTGCAAAGGAGTTTGTGGAGGTTGGCTCATGTTGCTGCTTGCTTGCTCCAATTCCAAGTGCTGGTTGTTGACTATTTGTTTTTGTTTCCAATTCCAGCTCTCATGTTCAATGATCTTGACATCTCTACTCACCACCACCTTTCCTTTGATAGGATCATACAGTTTGTAAGCCCCTGTTGGATGATACCCAACCAAGATCATTTCTTCACTCTTGTCTTGCAGCTTTCTCCTTTTCTGGTCAGGTATATGTTTAAAACATAGAGCACCAAAAGTTCTTAAATGTCCTACTGCTGGCTTTCTTCCACTCCAGATTTCTTCTGGTACCTTCTCTTTCAGTTTCTTTGTTGGACATTTATTAAGAATATAAACAGCAGTTGACGCAACCTCTCCCCAAAATTTATGTGGCAGTCCCTTCTCTTTTATCATGCTTCTAGTCATGTTTAGAATGGTTCTATTTCTCCTTTCAGCCAAACCATTGTGTTGAGGTGTGTAGGGGGCTATTATCTCATGTTCAATTCCATTCTTGACACAAAATTCCTTGAATTCATGTGAAGTATATTCTCCTCCTCCATCTGTCCTTAACACTTTAACAGATTTTCCACTTTATTTCTCCATTTTAACCTTGAATTTTTTGAATGTCTCCAATGCTTCATCTTTGGTTTTTATCAAGTAGATCCACAACATTCTACTGAATTCATCAACAAAGGTTATGAAGTATTTATTACCTCCTAATGATGACACTTCAAATGGTCCACATATGTCACTATGAACTACCTCAAGAATGTTCTTCGCTCTTGGTTGGACTTGTGATTGAAAGGAATTTCTTGATTGTTTACCTGCCATACATACTTCACACACCTTCTCAGGGATATCAATCATAGGAATTCCACTAACCATCTTCTTTACTCCCAGTTGCTGCAAGCTTCTGAAGTTGAGATGGCCAAATCTTGAGTGCCACAGCCAGTTCTCAGCACTTGAGCCTACTGCCTTCAAACATTGAATGTCTGCAACTTGTATGTTTATAATAAATGTCTTGTTCTTTGCAAGAGGAGCCTTGAGTATCATCTTCTTTTGCCCATCATACATTTCTAAGGCATCATTTTTCATGATCACCTGAAATCCTTTCTGGATTAGCTACGCAACACTCAGCAGATTGCTCTTCATGCCTAGCACATACAACACATTTTCAATCATTGTTGTCTTCCCATTACTTCTTTTGATCACCATGTTTCAAACTCCCTCAGCTTCCAAGGTTCTAACATCAGCAAACCTGATCTTGCTCCTTCTTGATATATCAAAATCTACCATCCATTCTTTGTGACTATCATGTGATTGGAACAACCAGTATCAAGGAACCAGGACTGGGTCAAGGATTGATCTTCGTTCGTGGTGGCCATCAACAGGATTGTATCTGAATCCGAATCTGAATTTTCTAAGGCAGTGCAGGCTTCTTCTTCTTCTTTCTTCTTCTGTTTTCCTCCTTTGCTAACCCAACATTCTCGAGCAAAATGTCCAAACTTCTCACATTTGTAACATTGCACCTTCTTCCTATCAGGTTTCTTGATTTTCCCTTTGATTTACCACTTGTATTGCTCCTTTCTGATGAATCTTCTGAATTCTCATCAGATTCCTTGACCTTATTCTTCTTCCATTTCTTTTTCTTGTTGGCATATGCTACCAATTCCTGATTCCCAAAATCACCCCCACTCCTTTCATCCAGTCTTAACTCCCTTGCTTCTAGAGTTCCCTGCAACTCTTCAAGACTTAATGTGGAGATGTCTTTGGATTCCTCAATTGCACACACAACATAATCGAACCTGGGATGCAAAGATCTCAATATCTTTTCACATAGTTTCTGTTCAGTAAGCTTCTCACCACAACTGGCCATCTGATTTGTGATACTCCTCAATCTTGAAATCAGATCTGCAAGCTTCTCATGCTCATCCATCTGCAGCAATTCGAACTTTTTCTGTAAAGTCTGCAATTTCACTTTCTTGACCTTGATTCCTCTAGAATAACACTTCTCAAGAATGTCCCACGCTTCTTTTGCACTTCTTGCATCATATATCTTGTCAAAGTTGGCCGTGTCAAGACATTGATGAAAAATGTAGGTGGCTTTGCAATCTTTCTTCTTGTTTTCTTTGAATCTTGATCTTTGTTCCTCTGTTGGATTGACCCCCAGCTCTTCAAAACCTTCCTCTATAATTTCCAACACTTCTTGAAATCCAAACAATGCACGAATTTGCACTCTCCATCTATCCCAATTTTTTCCATCAAAATGTGGCATCTGGGCTGGATAATTTCCATTGTTACTCATCTTCACTACACTCGTGTTTGATCCTCACACCTCACTCGTGTTTAATCCTCACACTTCACTCGTGTTTATCACTCTAATTTGGTTTTTCACAACCAAGCTCTTGATACCAATTGTTAGCGTTCAAGCTATTCTTAACTCAAGTGCAAAAAGATAGAATCAATATAGAATGAAATATGATTGTAGGACTTGTTTATTGACTGAATGGAATTAGTTATTTATACATGGGTCCTCTAGTTAACTAACCAACTAACTGACAAGTTAGTTAGTTAGTTATTACAACTAACATATAAACTTGAATTATATTCCAACAGGACTATCTTTACTTTATTTTTACATGAGGTATTTTCAAATAGGTGTAAGATATCTACATTAAATTAATTAAAATTTAAATTAATATAAATTTGTAGTAATAGCTAAATCGATTTCATCCACTTAAAATTAAATTTAAAATAAATTTCCTAATCTATTCATGGATTTTAACTTTCAAATGAGAGTTGTAATTTTAGTTTTAAAATAACACATATAAAAAATATACAATCCTATTGTAATAGGCATTTTTCAAACTTCTAATCATCACCGAGTTTTAAAATTACTTAGTTTTAATAGTAAAAAACAGGGGGTTTTAAAATTTAAAAATTGAATAAATAAGCAATCTTCATTAATTTAATAAAACAAACTTAAGAGTTGTATAATGAATATATTCAAACGTGTTGTGAAATATTGTTATAATAAAATATTACAAATATTTAAAACAAAAAGTGATTATTATCAAAAGTATTTATTTGAAGTAGAACTAATTATATTTCGATCAAAAATTTATGATATCAAATTATTTAATTCTTATTTTTTGTTAATTTATTACATTTTACTAAATTATTTAGTACTTATATATTAGTTATTAATTTAATAAAACATTTAGCATGATTAAATCTCCCTAATAATGTATCTCTGATCAGGTGACTACATTAAGGTGACTACATTGTGATTGTAAGTCAGACAATATTTAGTTTTTTAAGTTATGTAAAAATGTAAAATTATTTCGTAATCATTAAATTATTGTGATATTGTATAAAAGAGTTGATAAATGAACATATTTTACAAACATCAACATTTAATGATAATTTTCAAAAAGTCACTAAATAATTTTTTATTTAATATATCATCCATATTTGTTCTTTTTTTTTTACTAGCATTCAAATGATTTTAATGACAAAGATTATTCAATTAAATGTCATCCATAACTTGAACCTAAAAAAAAATCATAACATACTCGATTTGTTTAATAGGTTTCAATTAACCTTTTTTAGTGCTTAAAATTTATTATGAAAAAATGAAAATAGAAAAACGAATCTGATTTAAATATTAAAAAAATTAAAAAAATTCTATAAAATTCACAATTTTAAAACTACCTATAACATAACCAAAAAAAATAGTACTAACAGATAAATTAAAGACAAAATACAAGTTACTTAATTTACAAAATTATAATAATAAATCTTTGTAGATGACGATTGCTTATTTGCTTAAATAGAAAAAGACTAAAAAATGAGTGATTTGAAGAAAAAATAGCAAAAATATTAGAGGATATGGTTTTAAATTTATTAAAAATAGTGAAATAAGAGAGTTCTTCTGTCTTACTAAAAGCCACCGCACTAAAATTAATTTCCGAACATTACTTTCAAGACTTTACTAAGTTGTGTGTTTGAATCCCTACACTCAATGCAAGGAGCACAGTGGAGTTTAAAAACAATACCTAGAAAATTGGAATGGCCAAAATAGAAAAAAGGTAGTTTTTTGGAAAATAAATTCATTAAACAACTTTTTCAACCATGAATGTATACTAAATTAAATTTTTGTCTAAAAATAAAGTTTGAGTTTTTTAAATTGTAAAAAGTATACACTATAACTCTATAAGAGTTAGCTTAAAAGACATGTTTACAATATTTTCAATTCTATAAAAAATATGTGCTAATAAATTATGGCTATGTTTCTCATTAAATTGAAAAGATATTGAAAACCAAAATGTTATTGCTATCATAATCTATGTGGTACAACAACTAATGTGTCTGGGTTTGGTTTGTTCGTTCTAACGAAAAAAGTTACACCATTGAAATTAAGACCCATTGCCACCTGTCTAAAATATGGCAACATGATTCATACACCTTAATAAAACAAAGGTAAATAATAATGAATAATAAATTAGAATCTCCAACATAACTCAAAACTACATTCATAAATATAGTTTATAATTTGCTCAATAAACTACAATTGGCTGATTACATCTTAATAAAATAAAACATCAAATTTTAATTCATATCTCATGTTCCTCCAGCTACTAAATGAAAATAAATGGGGTTAGATAAAAATATCTCTGGGGCTATGAAAATAAAGGAAGGAGCAATCTCAAAAAATTTCTCGTAAAATAACACAAATAAAAAGTTTACTATCCTATTATAATAAGTTTTTTTCAAACTTCTTATCATTAAATAGATTTAAAATTACTTAAGTTTTAATAGTAAAAAATAGGGGGTTTTAAAATTGAATAAATAAGCTATCTTCCTTAATTTAATAAAACAAACTTAAGAGTTTTATAATGAATTCAAACGTGTTGTGAAATATTTCTATAATAAAATATTACAAATATAAAAAACAAAAAGTAATTGTTATCAAAAGTATTTATTTTAAATAGAACTGATTATATTTCTATTACATAGTTATTAATTTAATGAAACAATGAGTATGATAAAACTTCCCTAATTATGTATATGTGCGAATTAAGTATGGGCTAGGGTGACTACATTGTGATTGCATGTAGAAGAAAAGTCAAACAACATTTCTTTTTGTAACATGCAACACATATTATCGAGATTCTAGCAATTGAATAAACACACCTTAATAAAACAAAGGCACCTTAATAAAACTTGGCAATTCAATCCACACACCTTAACAAACACAATTGGAAACTACATTCAAAATGTAATTTACAACTTTTCTTGGTAGATTCATAAATTAATATTATAATTTAATTGAACTAATTTCAGTCTTTAACAAATTTTCAATACATAAGATAATTCAAAACATTAGAATTTTAAAACTAGTGAGTCTGGACCAATTCTCTGGTGCTCAACCCGTATCTTAGTTTCTTCCAACTGCTAATATAAAAAAACAAAGGGGCGACATAAAATCTCACTTAGTTCTGAAAATACGAAAAATGTTTTATGAAAATATTTCTTTCATAAATATGCGTAAAAACATGAAATTCTAATGCACCTCAAGCTGAAGCTCTCAAATTCAATTTCGTTTTATAAACTTAACTAAAATCATTCTTTTATAATGGTTCTAAAAAACTATGCATGACCTCAAATCTTTTCCTTGAAACAAGGAAAAGTCGCCTTATATCTTGATGTGGGTCACCAAGATAATTGAGTCCTAATTGGTAAAGGTGGTCTGGTCAAACCCCAACCAGCGTCTTGATTGTTCTCCTTTACCTGTTATTCCATGCCTGGAACAAACTTGAATGTCCCACCATGAGTAAGACAATGCACGATCTGATTAATGAGAAAGTAGTGCACTTGCGATGTTATGTATGAAATGCCTTTGTAATGTAATGTTCGCAATGTATCATTCATCACTAACACGTATATTTAACTTAACTATATATTGGAATTCAAATAGAAATTAAATTCTAAGTGCCTATTCAGAAGCTGAAATCAACGATAGATTTACCTAGAGGAAGAAATCCTGACCAGAGGCAACACATTGTGGAGCAACAGATTAGAGGCGTCATTACAAGAGTCAAAGGATACGTTAATTAGAGAGTTTAATTCAAAGGCCACATGTTTAGAGATTGATTTTGATCAGAGGATATGTAGATTAGAGGCAGCATGGTTAGAGGGTACATGGACCAAAGATAGTGTGGTTAGAGGATATATGGACCAGAGGCAACGTGAACAATGATCAAAGTCAAAAGCAGGTGAACATTGATTAGAGTATGAGGCATATGAACAAAGATCATAGCATGAATAAGAGGATACACGTCCAATGGAAGAATTAGAGGATACGTGTCCAGAGGAAAAATAATAGGATACGCATCTAAAGGAAGATTATGATGATACGCGTCTAGAGAAAGATTCGGAGGATACGCGTCCATAGGAAGAATTAGATGATACACGACTAGACGAAGATTCAGAGGATATGCGTCAAGAGGAAGAATCAGAGGAACAATGATCAAAAGAGGTTGAGTTTAGGAGCATTTCAGCAGAGTCAAGGTACTCATAATTTAAAGAAGAGAAACCAAAGGGAGAAAAGATACAACCATTAGAGGCAAAACCCTTAGAATTTTAGAATGACCAATCAGAGGTAGAAAGAAATACTAGCATTAAAGGAAAAACTTTAGTGGCAAGGGTGGAAAAACATCCAAAGCACGTGTATTTGCCTTTAGTGGCAGGATTCACACATCGAACTAAAAGTCTTTTCTCAAAATTCTAAGATTTCCTAATTTACTAACACGTGAATCAAGCAACTATTAAACAAACAACATGCATGAAAATTTAAAATCATTTTAGATTCAAAACACCTATATTCTAAGAAATCCATTTCTCACACATCTAAGTTCTTCTAACCCGTAATATCCCCAAAACAAATTCTAACAAGAAGTAAAGGATTTCAGTGGATAAACACCCATAACCCTCATACTTAAATAAGTTAATGCTTAAATAACTCACATAAATGGCACTAAGAAAGAATAATATTCTGGTCCGAAGCAGATTCTCACATGCAAGGTTGTTGGGCAGCTTTGGGGGATTTTAGTGAATGCTTAGTCTTGGAAGATATGGAAAAGAAGGAAAAATGGAGGATTTGAAAGAGAAGATGAACAATAACAGTGTGGTTACCTTTGAGACTGGTTACAGGAAGGAGAAGGGAAAAATGAGAGGATACTTAAGTATTTTTCCTAGAGAGGATAAAATTGAGGGAAAAGAAGAAAAATCTTCTTTTTACCCCTTGGGCATTCCCAATGTTACGTTTTTGTCCATTCCTATTTTAATTAAAAATTCTTATTTTTAGTCATGTTAATATTTGAAAATCCTTAGTATCTAAGTTTTTTAATTAAATGGGTCATTACATTCTCCCCCCTTAAAAAATTTGGCCTCAAAATTTGAGGACTTTCTGCTTGAAAGAGATAAGAATACTATTTCTGCATATCAGCCTCTGTCTCCCAAGTTTCTTTTCTGAAGATGATCCTCCCTAAACAACCTTCACTAAGGGAATATATAAACTATTTTATTAACGAAATAGGATTTTAAATAATTAATGTGATTTTAAAATCATTTTAGAATATATTTTGATATATTTTGTGATTAATTTTCGTTATACGGGTGTTTCGTATTATCTTCTAGTTTTATACATATTGGACTACATGAGTAATATAAATAAGAAATATTATATTTTATTATTTTATATATTTTTCTAAAAATAATAGCATTTTAGTGTAATATTTTAAAGAATAAGGTTTTAGGCAATTTTACGTGTATATGCGTGTAAGTAATTAATGTGATATTTTCCTGGACATTTGACTTATGTTAAGTGTGCATATAGATATATTTTAATGGTTTAAATATGCTTTTGGTCCTTGCAATTATAACCTTTTTTTATTTTGGTCATCAAAAAATTTTGTGTTTGGTTCACATCCCTGCAAATATAGTTTCATTTTAAAATAGTCATTTAATCCAACTTCCGTTACAAAAACCGTAACATCGTTAAACCTAAATATTATTAAAACTTAACTTTTTTTAACCTAAAAATAATCTCTAATATAATTAAATTATAATATTTTTTAACCTTAGAGAGATTAATTTTAAATATTATAATTTAATTATATTGGGGATTTCTTTTAAGGTTAAAAAAAGTTATGTTTTAATTATATTTATATTTAATGGTGTTAGAGTTTTTGTAATGGAAGTTTGATGGAATGACTATTTTAAAATGAAACTATATTTGCAGGGATGTGAACCAAATAAAAAAACTTACAAGGACCAAAATCAAAAAAAGTTATAATTGCAGGGACCAAAGATATATTTAAACCTATTTTAGTTATTTTTAACTATTTTCTATTTTAGGTTATTTATTTTATAAATAATTATCTTGAGATATTAGTAATATTATGATTGATTTCCTTTACTTTTATATATTTCCTATGGCATGATGATTTAATACATATTTATTGTGATTTAGTAATTAATATAAATTGTTGATGTTATGTTTATTTATTTTATCATTTTGACTATTCTATAAAGATAGTAGTATTTTTATGGGTTTATTTTGAAAAATATTATAGTAATAATTATAGTTTTTATTTTGAATGTGAGAGTTTTGGTTATTAATGTATTTTAAAAGATTAATTACTTTAATTACTTTATTTTACAAAATATTAGTTTTGAAATATTAGTAAGGTTTCAGTAATGAAATTGTGTTTAAAAAGGTGTTAAAAAAAATTAGTTTTGATATTTGTTGATTTTATTTTAAAAAAAATAAAAGAAATGAGTAAAATGTGTTTTATGGATTAGGTCCATATGCAAGAGTAAACCCTAATTAAATGTTAATTAAAAAAAAAAGAAGGAAATGTGTGATTAACAACCTGATTAACAAAGAGGCCCATATAAAGATAGTAGTTTTTTTTTTGTTTTGAAAATATATATTTTACCATCAACCTGTTTCAATTTTTTTTTTTGTGACTAATCTCTTTCCTATTTTGGATTATTAACCAATAATATGAAGTATATAAATGCTATGAAAATGTATCATTGGTTTTGGAAACATATTTATTTCCATAAATAAATTGAAGTTATCAAACAAATATTATGGGACAGAGGCAGTGGTAATTATCATAAGCATATTCCACCAAATGATTTTTTTAATATTCTAAACAATAAGTTATTGATGTGATTAATTTGAGGTTAAGCATATCCCCTTAAAAAAAAGAGAAATTATGAGTTATTTTATAAAATATCGTTCATAAATGATATAAGAACAATAAATTTAAAAAATTGGAAGAAAAAAAACAATTTAATAAATACATAGTAAAAGGCTTAATAGTAAAAGAAATATGAATAATTTATTGATACTGTAAAAAATATAATTTGGGGATAAATTCTTGAACACTCGACTAACTATTAATAGTCAAACATAACCAATCAAATATCAAATAATTATAAGTAATAAAAATAATTATACAATTATAAATTGTAAAAAAACAAAAGAAACACATCATCGTTTTCCCTCTTAACTGCATAGTATATCTTTCAACATCCTTCAAGCCTCTCTTTAAGAACATGAGTGACATTGAGTTGAATCTCCAAATGTTATGTTCACTTTTGATGTTGTTGTTCCGATTTGTGATGATTTTGAAGCTCTGGGGTATTAAAAGTTACCCTTTGAAATATTTCTTTGGTTAGCTATCATAAAATATTATCTGACATTTTTTTGCCTATTAAATATATTTTTTACTAAGTATCTCAATGGTTAACATTTGTCAAATAAAATAACGAAAGTAACAAAATCATACAGTTATTTAAAAAATTCATTTATGTGATTAAGTAAAAAAGAAAATATAATAAATTAAATTATCTAATTGAAAAAAAAATTGGAGAAAAGATATCACCAAAACTTAATGCCCCTTTTATATGAGACATAGATTATAAAAATTATAATTTGTGACATGTTAAGCATCTATTTAAAATTTTAATTATTTTATTTTATTACTATCTAATTAATTTTTTAAATCATTTGTTACATACATAAACTTAAATTTTATTTTTGTAATTAATTTAAATGTAATAATATTTCATAAAATCTAATCAAAATTATATTAAATTTAAAATCACAATTTTCACTTAATTCATGATTATTATCTAATTAGTTATATCTAACATTGAATTTATTTATTTATTTTGAAAGAAAATTAGAATATTAATATTTCTTCTCTAGATTAATGTTTACTTATTTTTGACACGAAGTTTAAATGTTTAATTACAATTTGACAAAATATATATATGAGTATAGATGTCTGAGTGAAGTCTTTTGAAGTTCCTAAAACTGCCTTTAGGACCCGTTATGGCCATTATGAGTATTTGGTTATGCCTTTTGGTGTGACTAATGCACCATCAGTGTTTATGGATTACATGAACCGAATATTTCATCCTTACCTAGACTCATTTGTGGTTGTGTTTATAAATGATATCCTAGTGTACTCTAAGACTAAGGAAGAGCATGGCGAACATTTAAGGATAGTCTTGCAAACCCTTAAGGACAAACAATTATTTGCCAAGTTGTCTAAGTGTGAAGTTTGGTTAGAGGAAGTGAGTTTCCTAGGACATGTAATTTCACGAGGTGGAATAGTTGTTGATGTGACACCCTAAACCCAAATTGAAATAAAAAGTAAAATGCACT
Organism: Cicer yamashitae; assembly: GCA_037974755.1. Lineage (NCBI taxonomy): Eukaryota > Viridiplantae > Streptophyta > Magnoliopsida > Fabales > Fabaceae > Cicer > Cicer yamashitae. The sequence goes on from JBBPBQ010000003.1 coordinate 27,590,525, forward strand.
AGTTTTGAAAGAGATTCTCAGCAGTCCAGAAATAGAGTATGAAAAAAATTCCTTTTAAAATATAAGGCTTAGTGTAACACCCTAAATTTTATAATAAACTATTTTATTAGTTAAATACGATTTTAAATAATTAATTTGATGTTAAAATTATTTTAGAATATATGATGATAAATTTTCTAACTAATTTTCGTTATCTGGGTGCTTTCTATGATGTGCTAGTTTTATAAATATTAGATTAAATGAGCGATATAAATAATAAATATTATATTTTATTATTTGATATATTTTTTTAAAAAATAATAGTATTTTTGTCTAATATTTTATGCCATTTTACGTGTATATACACGCACCCAATTAATGTAATATTTTTCTGTGCGCTTGACTGATGTTAAGTATGCACGTAGTTATATTTCAATTATTTATAAATATTTTCTATTTTAAGTTATTTATTTTATAAATAATTATCTTGAGATATTAATAATACTGTGATTGATTTCCTTTACTTTTATATATTTCCTATAACATGATGATTTTATAAATATTTATTGTGATTTAGTAATTAATAAAAATTGTTGTTGTTATGTTTATTTATTTTATCGTTTTGACTATTCTATAAAGATGGTAGTATTTTTATGAGTTTATTTTGAAAAATGTTATAGTAATAATTATAATTACTATTTTGAATGAGAGAGTTTTGGTTATTAATGTATTTTAAAAAAATTAATTACTTTATTTTATAAAATATTAATTTTGAAATATTAGTAAGGTTTGAGTAATGAAATTGTGTTTCAAAAAGTGTTAACAAAAATTAGTTTTGATAATTGTTGATTTTATTTAAATAAATAAATAATGATAGATTAAAATATATAGGACACGCTAACTTGTAGAAGGTGATTGATATATGAAGGCATGGTCTCATAACAAATCTTACAAATATATAGATCAACTTATTAGGTTTTGCTGCTTGCTTTCTTATCTGCCGCCTGCCAAAACAAAAATCATCGTTCCCAGCTAACTATAATACAGTAATCGCCTAAACTAATAAGAACATCTCGTCGCTCATTGGAGGAATTGAAGGAAAAATTGAAGAAATCGATACAGGCGATCGATAACTGTCAAAAAAAATTTTTCTCAGTTTTCATCCAAATTTAGGTATGTTGTTTTACTCATTTAACTAGTCAATTAAACACTCATTCTTAGATTTTTAATCATCCCAATTCTTCTCTAAAATACCCGACTTCTACGTTAATAAAATTCTTTATTTTACACCGTTCTTCCTCACCGTAAGTCCGATTTGAGTGAAACCAACGCCAATACGATCGTGTGAAAAGTGGCTATATTATCCACTGATTGGTTCTCTGATTTATGGTAAGTTTCCTTGACCGAATTTAGAAATTAGTTTTTAGAGTGTCTTCTCATAATTTATTTTTAACGTTTACCCATAAATTGTCGAGTTAGATCGATTGAAGGACAAAGAGTCAATGAACAAAGGCTATTTGCTCGTGGAATCGTATTCGTGTGTGAAAGCGTCAAAATAAGGTAAGGGGTGAGAGAACGTTTGAATTCACGAGTATAATATATTGTGAGATAAACGGGAAAACTGTATTTCCAACCGATTCATCTGGGGCTTGCTATGTACGGCAGTAGCCCTTTGAGGGATAAATTAATTAATGCGAAAATATGGAAATTATGAGATCAAAATATAGAATAGCAATATTTGTAAGGTGTTGATTGATTTAATTTCTTTAAATGTGCGGTATTTGATATTATTGTGATATTGGGTGTCGAATGAATTTTAGGTATATGTTTGATTAGATGAGTTATGTGATGTGATAATAAAAATGGATGCATTGTGATAATTTTATGTGATGAGGTATGATTGATGATAGTGATGCTATAAATCTGTGATGGATTTATGTGATGATGATGTATGATTTATGATGTTATAAAATTGTGATGAGAATATTGAAGCAACCCCATAGTTGATGAAATAATGATGATTCTAATTTGTGTTTGAGATGACGGTCTTAATGGAGTATCATAGGCCAACGAGGGGAGAAAATAAATATTGAGAATTTGTGATGTGGAGATTATTTGGTCATCATATAGGTAGGGCCTGATAAGCCTAGTGATTCCGGGGAAGTACAACTGAATTGAGCCTGATCGTGGTGGTCTACTGTTGAGCCTTAACGCATGATTGTAGACCTTGGAGGTATTTGGGTGAGAGATTCCTAGGTGACTTGGAGGTAGCACTCCAAATGTCGGAAGCTACCACGCAACACACGTTTATTTCGACTGTTGCGTATATGTGTCTCGGTTTGAGTTGAGGGGATCTATGAGGACAAGGCCAATTTGAATTGTCCGTCCACCAGGATGGTGGCATAAAATCAAGCCTCCTAACCAAGTACTTCAGAGTTAGAATGGTACCACATTGTGAAGTAGAGTCTAAGCTCATGCATAACATTGCATTTCCTTGTGATTGTTTTGTTGTGATTGATGTGTTTCAAAAGTTATAATAATTACTCTTATATGATTTGATGCATATTATAATGAGATAATTATTTTACATGAGTGACTTTTATGTTATAATATGGTACTATTTACTTAAATATTTTGATATATCGTAATGTGATTATGATACGGTCTATTATGATTGTTTGCATGTTCTTCTTACTTATATTATACTAATAACATGATTTCAAAACTCACCTCCTTCGTTGTTTGTGTTTGACTGGCTTGGCCCTCCATTGGCGAAATTGCAGTTATTACAAGTTAATGAGTCTTGAAGTTCAAGGTTGGGAGAAGCCCGCTCTGATACGTGATACCGGGAATGCGAGTCATAAGTTGTATTTTATTTATTTAATTAGAAACAACTCTTTTATGAAAAACCTACTGTTTTATAAGAGGAAAAGTTTAAACTGTTTCTTTGGAATTTTGAAGAATGTGATATCCTAAATCTGTTATAAAAGTTTTACTAAAAAAAAAAGATTTTCTTTATCCGCTGTGAATTAGATTTTAAAAAGTTCTTGTATAAATTAATATATATTATTTTGGAGATTAGGGTATCACACTCAGGACGTCACACTCACACTTACAAAAGGCAATTGCATAAAAATTCTTAATTAAAAATCCTTTAACATTGAATATAGTTGAGGTTTATTAAACAAATATTTCTGACATAAAAACATGTTCAAAACCTATAGACAATTAACATTTTATCTCTGAATAAAAGATCAAATATAACACAATTGATTGATAGAGTTTACAAAACAAAAATTAGTTCATAATTCTACAAAACACAACAAATTACTCCCACCTAGTATCACGTATTAGAGCATGGATCACCAACTGATAACCTGAAATAACTGCTCTCTCGCAAGCGTCAAACACAAGCAACGAGGGGTGAGCTTCGAAAACATGTAATAGTATAAAATAATTGAGAAGAACACGTAAAACATTAATTAAACACCGTATCATATCAAATCACAATTAACAATAACAATCAAGGTAAAACATTGATACAATCCACAACGTCAAGTAAGTCAACACACAAATCAAGTAATGTTATGCATGCTCTTATACTCTAGACTCCTCCTCTTTCTTTGGTACCATTCTAAATCTGGAGTACTTGGTTAGAAGGCTTGATACTATGCCCCCACGCAAGTGGGTGGACAATTCAAATTGGTCATGTCCTCATAGATTCCCTCAACTCAACCCGAGACACATATACGCGACAATCGAGGTAAACATGTGTTGCATGGTGGCTCCTGACATTTGGAGTGCTACCTCCAAGTCACCTAGGAGTTCCCCACCCGAATACCTTCAAGGTCTAACAATCTTGCCTTAAGGCTCAACAGTAGACCACCACAATCAGCCTCATTCAGCTGTACTTCCCCGAAATCACTAGCCTTGCCAGGCCATACCTATATGATGACAAGATAATCCCCACTTCAAACAAATAACATCCAGATTCTCCCCTCGTTAGCCTAGGCTACTCACTCCATTAAGAGAGCCATCATTGGCACAGGTTGAATTCATCAATATTCAATTAAACACAATATGCATTTCATCATATTCATCAAGGTGGTAACATTATAAGTCAACAAGTACACATCATCAATGCATATTTCTATAGTCATACATTACATCCAAAATTTATCATCATGATACACAAGCTCCAACAATACAGGATTTTCACTCACAGATAATAATACTAGATCAATCACACACACCACGTCAATTGCAATGCAATTAATTATAATTCATCACATTATATATGATATAACAATATCAAGAGTAGATATAAACAAAACACATATTATTTCAAATACACAATCTATTATATATATTAAAATAGACTCCTACAATCAAAAATATTGTGCCACCTCATTCAAATATTGTTACATCAAACAAAATCTGATGTGGCATATCTAATAAACATTCTTCCTCTTTCTTATTGCAATTTATTTTTAGCACAAATTTTATTACATTTTTTTCATATAATATTTTGTGGAATTATTTATGTGCCATAAGTTACAAATTACAATACAATAAATATCAATTATTCGACATTCATTGCTCCTCCATTATTATTGATAACGGTTATTCCTCCATAAATATCTTCAAATTGAATATTACATAGTATCATTACTGGAAAACGAAATATCTTTTAATGAAATCTATAATATCTACAAAATCTATCACATGTCACTTATGAGATAACTAAAATTAATATTTAAATCAAATAGAGAGGTATAATTTAGAATTAGGTCAACAATTTGTTTTTCTATTTTTTCGTATTATACCGTTACTGATAAAGACTTAGAGAAAAATTTATATATTTTCTGAAATATTGATATTGTTATGTATGGTTATATACTAAAATATATTTTTAACTTTTTTGAAGTAGTAAATTTTTTTTTTGTACAAAATAGTAAATTATTTCATTACTAGAAAAAAATTATCTCAAACAAATAAATTTTTTTTTATATATATTAAAATAGACTACTACAATCCAAAAAATTTTGTGCCATCTAACAAGCACTCTTCCTCTTTCTTATTGCAATTTGTTTTTAGCACAAATTTTATTACATTTTTTTTCGTATTCCATTATTATTGATAACGGTTTTTCCTCTATAAATATTTTCAAATTGAATATTACATAGTATCATTACTGAAAAAAAAATCTTTTAAAAAAATCTATAATATTCACAAAATCTATCACATGTCACTTATTAGATAACTAAAATTAATATTTAAATCAAATAGAGAGATATAATTTAGAACTAGGCCAACATTTTTTCTTATTATACCATTACTGATATGGACTTAGAGAAAAGTTTATATATTTTCTGAAATATTGATATTGTTATGTATGGTTATATACTTAAATATATTTTTAACTTTTTTCAAGTAGTAAATTGTTTTTTTTTTACAAAATAGTAAATTGTTTCTTTACTAGAAAAAAATCATCTCAAACAAATACTTTTTAAGCGTTGTTTGCATTATATGAAACCTACTTCAATATACCAAAAGTTGTAATTTATAAACAATATATGCACGCTTCAACCCAATACATTTTTTCTAAGGACAAAATCATAAAATCTTTGTATTTTGATAAAATAATACGTTGAAGTGGATAAAAAGTAGAAATGTGAAATCTGGTGTAAACCAAATTAAATAAGTAAATATTGATACACAATATTTTAATAAATGTTAGCAATATAGTTGATAAAATGTTCAAACACTTTTAAATATTTATTTAGACATTAAAAATAGTCAATATACAAATTTTGTATTTTTTTTTATTGTTGTGTCGTCACATATATTTACCATAACAAATAACAATAAGTCAATCTAATAAAAAAATTTGTGTTTTGTTTCTCTTATTAGTTATCAATGCATATATTAATACTGTGAGCATTATTTCCAATTTTTTTTAATATGTGTATGAAAAAATGTTAAAATTTTAAAAATTCCTACATAACTTATGTACTTTAATAAAAATAGAATTTACGATTATCAATTATATAATTTATCTTTTAAATCATGGTTAATGTTTTATGTCTATAGACCATCAAATGTCAACCAAATGGTACAAATTTGATATTGTAAACAGAGTTCAAATCTAACTTGAAACGATTGTAAAATTGTTAATTTTTTTATGATTAAATTTTTGCAAGACATTGTTTTTTTAATCTCTTTTTAAGAGTAAAAATACTCATTTAATTACACACTCTACAATATCTTTTATCGTATTTTTTTTATAACTATAAAAATTTACAAGATTAATATATATTATATATATATATATATATCACCTTATAAAAAAATTTAAAATTAAACCTGCGCAAAGCGCGGGTCATATTCTAGTTCTACAATAATTTAACTACCACACGATCTTCGATATCAAATCAAACAACACCCTATAAAAATTTCTAACTCATATTTTAACCTCATCGAATTCAAGTTTTCTCATTAGTCAATTATTACTCAAAAAAAAGGCTTCATCCGTACGTAGCGAGCCTCGAATGAATTATGGGAAATACGGTTTTCCCTGTTCATCTCACTTAATTTACACTCATGAATTCGAACGCTCTCTCATCCCTTACCTCAGTTTGACGCTTTCGTACGATATAAGAATCAGAACAATTTCAACAACCATCACATGTCAACAACACGCAACGAACGAGTCCAAAAGCATCAACGAATTTGCAGAGTCAATGAAACACGGCGACGCGCTGGATTGTCGACAGGGTCTAACATCAACTTCACCGAAACACACAAACGAGTAGTGCTTCTTGAAGGTTTCGACGAGAGGAATCCAAAAACGATATCAGTTTTTCAAGACGATGAACGTGCTGGCCGAAATTCATCAACACATCCGCGACGAGGGTGAAAACCCATTTTTTGAAGTATAACTGTTGGTGATTCCAAGCATAGGTAATGAAAAATGGTGTTTCGGGGAGTCCAAATATGGTATCGGCTTTTGTTTGTTATAGTCGTGGTGGCTGGAATCTTGATCACAAGGCGGAAATGTGATTTTTGACAAAGAGTAATAGGCATTTCAATTTGTGATTCGGGTTGAGAATGAAAGATGAGATCGCAACGATCACGAATTTAGTCTCGGTTTTGCACCACACCCATTGTAATGGTTATGATCAACGAAAGAAGAAGGAGAAGAAAACGGTGGAGGGCGGCGGTTTACGCAAAAGAAGAAGAAGATGGAACCGTGGTCATTCTTTTCTCTCTCTTTTTTTTTCCTTACTATTACTATTATTAATTTTATTATTACTAATATAATTTAACTCTTGCATATGGGTCTAACTCATAAAACACATTTTACTCTAAAATAAAATCCACATTTTTCAACACAATATAATTATTAAAATATTACTAATATTTCAAAACTAATGTTTTATAAAGTAAAGTAATTAAAGTAATTAATCTTTTAAAATACATTAATAACCAAGACTCTGACATTCAAAATAATCACTATAATTATATCTATTTTTTTTTTCAAATACTCACATTAAAATATTACCATAAGAGAGTATTCGGAATTATAAAATAAATAAATATAAAATTAACACTTTATATTAATTACTAAATCATAATAAATATATATATAAAATCACAATGCCGTAACAAGTATATAAAATAAAGGAAATCAAACACAATATTATTACTATCACATTAATTGTTTACGCACATATCCACGCAAAATTGACTAAAATCTTATTCTTTAAAATATTACACTAAAATACTATTATTTTTAGAAAAATATAAAAAATAATATAATATAATATTTGTTATTTATATCACACGTTTAGTCTAATATGTACAAGATTAGTACATCATACAGAGGCCACATATAAAGAAAATTAATCCCAAAAATATCAACACATATTCCAAAATAATTTTAACACCAAATTAATTATTTAAAATTCTATTTCATTGATAAAATAATTTATTATGACGTTTGGGATGTTACAGTTAATCCTTCCAATGTGGAGAGCGTCTTACAAGGACCCATCAAAATAAAAGTCAAGCTGACAATATAAGGTATAGGTACAGTCTTCAAAAATGAAATGAATACAACCACAAAAGAAAAACGTCTAGCCCCTATACAGCTATCTAATCTGATCATGCTACAAAACTATACAACCCGGGTGATCTCCACGCACTCAGATAAGACTAACTACGCTCCCGTCTCCAGGGTACTAACCGGTAGGATGATCCTGGTTCTTATTTGAGGGCAAAGCCCAGGTTTCCACAATAATTGTAAAGGTCACCAACCGAAATTAACAAATATCACATAGCATTTAAATTCTAAATGCACAAAATGACCTTTCCACTTAGCATACATCTAGAAAGAGTTTTCATATGTCAAACATGCATAATCAAAGTTGAAAAATGTAGTTTTGGACAAAACTGCACTGTCATATTCGAATACAGCATCCTTGTATTCGAATATAGTGCTATTTCACGAGTCAGAAGCAAAACCAGCACAATTGTATTCGAATACAGACCTGTTTTATTCGAATACAGACCTGTTGTATTCGAATACAGACCTGTTGTATTCGAATGCAACTGTAAAAACAGTGAAAAATCCAGCACATTTTGTATTCGACTACCACGTACTCGTAGCCGAATACAAGTGCTAAGTCAGTGGCAAAAATAGGATATCTGTATTCTACTACAACCTCCTCAAAGTCGAATACAAGTGCGAATTCACAAGTCAGTAGCTAAATTAAATATCTGTATTCGACTACATACTGTTTGTAGCCGAATACAACTGCTAAAATTTGCAGATTTCAGTTTCGAAAACGTTTCGCAATCATTCAACACTTACCACACAAAGTCAATCAATCACACTCATCTATTACGGCACAAATATAAACAACAACCGAGTATGTATATACAACCATCACAATATCTCAAACATGACCCGCGTGCCAACACCGTAATGCAATGCGTATATGCCAATGCACATGATTCCGGAGAACCAAAAACTCCACTCGAGAGGCGTAAATCGTAATCGTACTGCCTATCACATGCCTAGTACAAATTACCAAGGTGCCACCTATCACGGGTCCGCACAATTTATGAACGTGTAGCCTATCACAGGCATTACACTTTAAGTTAAATCCTCGTAAGGATAAGATGGACCAACTATCGCATGGAACCATCTCGTGGCCCATCACGGACACCACTTAACTTCGTGGCCCATCACGGACACCACTGCCACCATGGCCCATCGCGGTCACCACCAACTATGAAATGCATGAGTATGCTCTGACTCTTTTCACCACAAACATTACGTAAATGCAGCTATTAAAAGATTCCCCTTTTTTAATACTCATTAAACAATAATGATTTTTCAAACATTTCACAAAGTACACTCAAAACAGATTTTCCTCAAACCCACATCAAATTTAATCCACAATTCACATTAAATTCAATTCACAATACATACCAAATTTCAACAATTCATTTTCCATAAAACCACACATAAATCACATTAATTGAAAACTCCACATTTCCAAACATAAACCACCTATATTAAATTTCCAAAACTTTCAACCATAAATCACCAAATTCAAATCTCCACATTTCCAAACATAAATCCCATTAAATTCAACTTCCACAATTCTATCCATAAACACATTAAATTCATATTCCACAAATCTACACCTCAAACACATCAAATTTATTCTCCACAAAATCACATATAAAGCCCTAAATGCAGGCTAAAAGTTTGGAAGGAGCCCTTACCTCAACAATAGCTCTAACAACCGATTATGGCACCACGGTTAATTCCGGTAAAAACTTTGCTCGCGACGTCACTTCCAAAGTTGGCCCACTAGCACCGTAGCGTGGAGATGAGAAACTTTCCCTTCTGTCACTTCTCGAGAGGAAGCTTAGATCTAGGTGAGAAGTGAGGTTTTGTGTTTGGTGTTTTTGGAAACCATTAACACGGTTTCGAAGCAAAGAAAGAAGAAGAAAAGAATCGCGAGGCTGGGAGAGAAAATGTTTGGCTTCCCTGTTTCCTTGCTTCACTTAAACATTTATACATATATATTAACTTTCCAAATATATATATATGTATAAATGTTACTAGCTCAGCAAATATATATATATATATATATAAACCAAACCAACAAATATCTAAAACTCTTACACACAACACTTCACTCACATCTCAAACTATTTTGATAAAAATATCTATTCTCGTTGCAACTCAATTGACAGGTAAAATTTTCGGCTAGCAGAGATATTTTTAACAAAACTGTACGGTAACAAATTCTTCGTAACGTAAATAAATTATTTTTCGACAAATAATTTTGAACGGGTCTCAAAAGATATTTTTGGCATTTAACACACAAAATACCAATAAAATTGTCTAAAAAGCCTCATAATTCAACACCAAAATACAAAAATTACAAATTAAAACTAAGGGTCTTACAATACTACCCCCTAAAATTAGTTTCGTCCTCGAAGCTACGCGTTGATAAACAGATCAGGGTGTTGTTCCCTCATCTTGCTCTCCAATTCCCAAGTCGCATCTCTAGTAGTTGGGGGTTCCAAATCACCTTGACCAACGAAACATCTTTGTTCCTTTATCGCTTAATCTTCCTGTCATCAATTCTCACAGGTAGTACTTCGAATGACAAATTCTCCTTTAGTTGTATTGTGTCCGGTTCAATCACATTCGACCGATCTGGAAGGTATTTCCTTAATTGCGACACATGAAACACGTCGTGAATATTGGACAGTATCGGAGGCAAAGCAATCCGATAAGCTAGCGGTCCAATTTGTGCAGAAATCTGATATGGTCTAATAAATTTATGAGTCAATTTCTTCGATTTCAAGGCTCTACCAACTCCAGTCGTAAGCGTGACTCTCAGAAACACATGGTCACCTTGCTCGAATTCTAGAAGTCTGCGACGCTTGTCCGCATAACTCTTTTGACGATCTTGTGAAATCTTCATTTTCACCTTTATCCTATTTACCTTATCTGTAGCCTGTTGCACCATCTCAAGTCCTACAATCATACTTTCACCGTCCTTATACCAACACAAAGGCGTTTGACACTTGTGCCCATATAAAGCTTCATATGGCACCATTCCAATACTTGAGTGAAAACTATTGTTGTAGGTAAACTTAACCAACGGTAGTACATCATCCCAGTTTCCTCTATCATATAGTACACAAGCTCTCAAAAGATCTTCCAAAGACTGATTTGTTCTCTCAATCTGCCCGTTAGTTTGCGGATGGTAAGCTGAACTTAACCTTAGTTTCGTTCCCAACACATCATGCAATGCTCCCCAAAAGTGCGACCTGAATTTCAGATCACGGTCTAATACAATACTCAACGGTACTCAGTGTAATCTCACAATCTCAGCAATGTAGATCTCAGTCAGCTTATCTACCTTATAGGTGGTCTTCACTGGTAAAAAGTGTGCTGATTTAGTCAATCGATCCACTATCACCCATATAGAATCATTCTTTCTCCTTGTTTTCGGCAATCTAGTTATAAAGTCCATGGAAATGCTGTCCCACTTCCACTCCGGTATATCTAAAGGTTGCAACATTCCAACAGGCCGCTACATGCCTCTTCATTCCTGGCCACCAATAATTCTGCCTCAAATCCTGATACATCTTTGTCGCTCCATGATGAATACTCAATTTACTCTTATGAGCCTCATCTAAAATTGTTTTCCTCAAAATATTATCTGGCCCAATCTTGAACTCAATCGTTTTCCCTTGCACTATTAGGTTCCTCTTCTCTTGAATTAAAGTGTCGTTTTAAAAATTCGCAATGTCTTCCAATAGTCCACTCGAAATCTTAATCAATCCGAATTTCAAAATTGTCGGTGCAAACTCTACGTTCAAGTGTAGGTCTCTGAATGCTTCCCACAACTGTTGTTGTCTAGCCCTCACTGTTGAAGACACCGATACACTTCTTCTACTCAACACATCAACCACTACATTGGCCTTCCCATGGTGGTACTGTAGTGTGAAATCAAAATCCTTGAGAGTCTTCATCCATCTCCTCTGACACATATTCAATTCCTTATGATCGAACAAATATTTCAATCTTTTATGGTCACTGAACACTGTGAACGTGTATCCATATAAATAGTGCCTCCAGATCTTCAATGCAAAATCTACAGCAGCAAGCTCTAAATCATGAGTAGGATAGTTTCTTTCATGAATCTTCAATTGCCTTGAGGCGTAAGCTACAAATTTCTTGTGTTGCATTAGAACACATCCCAATCCTTGGTGAGATGCATCACAGTAAACTTCATACGGTTCTTCCGGTTGCGGTAAGATCAAAATTGGTGAGGTTGTCAACATTTTCTTTAGTAACTGGAAATTCTCCTCACACTTCTCCGTCCATGCAAACGGTTGATCCTTTCTAGTAAGTTGCGTCAACGGAGCTACAATCTTCGCAAAACCTTCAATAAACCTCCTGTAGTAACCTGTTAGTCCTACAAAACTTCGTATGTCAGTGACGGTCTGAGGCTGTTTCCAAGCAAGAACTGACTCAATCTTTGTCGGATCCACAACGATTCCTTCCTTAGTTATCACATGTCCTAAGAAATTCACTTGTTCCAGCCAAAACTCACACTTCGAAAAATTGGCATACAATTGCTTCTTGCGTGAGATTTCAAGAACTTGACGCAGATGCTCTTCATGTTCTTCCTCAGTCCTTGAATAAATCAAAATATCATCAATGAATACCACAACAAACTTATCTAGAAATGGACTAAAGATTCTGTTCATGTAATCCATAAAAAATGTTGGTGCATTGGTAACTCCAAATGGCATAACAAGATAATCATAATGTCCAAAACGAGTTCTGAAGGTAGTTTTCTGAATATCTCCTTCTCTTACTCGGATCTGATGGTAACCCGACTTCAAGTCAATCTTTGAAAATACCGCAGCTCCTCTCAACTGATCCATCAAATCATTAATACGCGGCAAAGGATAACGATTCTTAATAGTCGCCTTATTAAGCTGCCGATAATCCACACATAAGCGTGAGCTTCCGTCCTTCTTCTTAACTAGCAATATTAGTGCTCCCCATGGTGATACACTTGGCCTAATAAATTTCTTCTCCAACAAATCTTCAATTTGGCCTTTGAGCTCATTTAATTCCAATGGCGACATTCGATACGGGGCAATCGAAATTGGTCCGATTCCTAGGTGCAAATCAATGAAAAACTCCACTTCTCTTACCGGTGGTAATCCTGGAATTTCTGTTGGAAATACGTTCGGGTACTCCTGGACAAGCACCACGTCTTCTATCTTCACATTTATCTTTGCCTCCACGTTAGCCAAAGACAAAAACTCATGAGTTCCTTCTCTTAGTGACACTCCGAGTTTGTTAGCAGCTAAATACTTAACAACTTCTGGTTCGAGAAAAAGAACCAATTTGCGAGCACAATCCAAGATCACATAATGATACGACATCCAATCCATACCGAGAATGACCTCGAGTGATTGTAGAGGTAAACAAATAAATTAATCAAGAAATCCATGTTCTGAATAGTTACTTGACAATGTAAACATGCAGTATTTACTGTCAAAGTCTTAGCAGGTGTGGAAACAACCAAATCAAAAGGTAGAGGCGACACAGATAACTTCAAAGGATTCACAGAATCCATAGCAATGAAGGAATGCGTTGCCCCCGAATCAAAAAGTGCATTTAGAGTTTTACCTGCAATCTCACAGTCACGTTGAATCAGATTACTAGATGGATTTCCAGCTTTAGCACTCATGCAATAAACGCGTCCTCTAGCAGTAGAACGAGTAGCCCTAGTTGCATTCACAACTTGTTCCACCTTCGGAGCCTTGCAATCCCTTACATTGTGCCCTTGCTTCTGGCAATTGTAGCAAATGAAATTATTAGGGTTACAAGCATTAGCATAATGCCCTCTTCCCCACATCGGAAGCATCGAGTCACTTGCCCCACTTGTCTTCCAAGGTTCTGGTTCCCCGGGTGATTCTGACCCCGATTGTTTTTTTGTGGTCGGTTATAGGGTTTAGCAACTTGTTTCCCTTTGTTGCCCTGATAACTCACCCGACTAGGCCCTCCTGAATTAAAATTCCCACCTCGGCTAGCTCTGTTATTCTTCATACCCTCAACTTCTCTACATTTCTTCACAAGGAATTGGAAACGTTGAATTCCTAATGGCAAGACAGAATCTTGAATCTCGTATTTCAACCCAGCTTGGAAAAGATGACACATGAATGGTTCATCAACCTCTTCACGGAAAAACTTGAAATGCCTCGACAACGATTCAAACTTAGCGGCATATTCGCCCACAGTCATATTCCCCTGATGAAGTTTTAGAAAATCATCACCCAACTTAGTCCTGGTACTCATCGGGAAGTATTTGTCTAAAAACTTCCTTTTGAATGATTCCCAGTTCACCTCCTCGTGAGCTGGTCCCATCAACAGTCTTGTACTCCTCCACCAATACTCAGCATCCCCTAGTAGCAGATAACTGGCATAGTTGAGCTTCACTCCTTCCTGACAGTTAATCATCTCAAAGATCTTTTCCACCTCTTGAATCCACTAATCCGCTTTCTCTGAATTCTCATCACCCTTAAACTTGGGAGGATTGTAACAACGAAAGTCCTCTAATCCCCTTGACTTAGCGGCACAGATCTCTCTTTCCCTTTTCTCTAGATCCCGCAGAGTCTTGGCATCGGTTTGGGCAGCCACAGAAGCAACCATGTTATTCATAACTTTTGCCATTTGGTCATCCTTGTTGACATTCACTCTGGCAGCGTCATTCCTTCTTGGTGGCGTTGTTTCCTACAAAACCAACATCAAGAAGTTGTCTCAACACCACTTCGAACCCAACACAAAACTACACCGAACCCAATAACTCAGACAAATCACCCCGACACATGATCAAATAACAACTCCCACCCTACAGGTTGACCTACAATCTATAACCAAAAGCACTTATACCAAAATTGTAACAACCCGTTTTTTTTTTTAAAAACAAAATAAACTAAACAAAATCGAATTCATAAATAAATAAAAAGAAATACCTTTGGATAAAATATTTAAGTCGTAACACAACGACAAAGTCAACAGAATTACAAACAGCGGAAACGGTTTTGAAAAGAATGTCCAAAGTATTTAAACAAAAAAAATACACCGGGGATATGAGTCCTACCAATCATAGCTCATACCCCTGGGGTATTCTCGACAAACACCCGTACAAAAGCACTGCCCCAAGAATTTTAACTTCTCACGTCACATCAAAAAGTGGTACAAGGACCCATCAAAATAAAAGTCAAGCTGACAATATAAGGTATAGGTACAACCTTCCAAAATGAAATAAATACAACCACAAAAGAAAGACGTCTAGCCCCTATACAATTATCTAATCTGATCATGCTACAAAACTATACAACCCGGGTGATCTCCACGCCCTCCGCAAAAGTCCTTCTAACACAACCACAGTTAGATAAGACTAACTATGCTCCCGTCTCTAGGGTACTAACCGGTAGGACGATCCTGGTTCTCATATGAGGGCAAAGCCTAGGTTTCCACAATAATTGTAAAGGTCACTAACCGAAATTAACAAATATCACATAGCATTTAAATTCTAAATGCACAAAATGACCTTTCCACTTAGCATACATCTAGAAAGGATTTTCATTGCCAAACATGCATAATCAAAGTTGAAAAATGAAGTTTTGGACAAAACTGCACTGTCGTATTCGAATACTGCAATCCTTGTATTCGAATACAGTGCTATTTCACAAGTCAGAAGCAAAAACAACACAACTGTATTCAAATACAGACCTGTTGTATTTGAATACAGCTGTGAAAACAGTGAAAAATCTTGCACATTTTGTATTCGACTACAACGTCCTCGTAGCCGAACACAAGTGCTAAGTTAGTGGCAAAAATAGGATATCTGTATTCGACTACAACCTCCTTATAGCCGAATACAAGTGCGAATTCACAAGTCAGTAGCTAAATTGAATATCTGTATTCGACTACATACTTCTTGTAGCCGAATACAACTGCTAAAATTTGCAGATTTCAGTTTCGAAAACGTTTCGCAATCATTCAACACTTACCACACAAAGTCAATCAATCACACTCATCCATTACAGCACAAATACAAACAACAACCGAGTATGTATATACAACCATCACAGTATCTCAAACATGACTCGCGTGCCAACACCCTAATGCAATGCGTATATGCCAATGCACATGATTCTGGAGAACCAAAAGCTCTCCTCGAGAGGCGTAAATCATAATCGTACTGCATATCATAGGCCTAATACAAATTACCAAGGTGCCACCTATACGGGTCCGCATAATTTACTCAAGTGTAGCCTATTACAGGCCTTACACATCAATTCCAAACAAAAATCCTCAGCGAGGTGCGTAAACCGTAATCGCACTGCCTATCACAGGCCTAGTACAAATTACCAAGGTTCTACCTATCACGGGCTCGCACAATTTACAAAAGTGTAGCCTATCACAAGCCTTACACTTTAAGTTAAATCCTCGTAAGGATAAGATGGACCAACTATCGTATGGAACCATCCCGTGGCCCATCATGGACACCACTTAACTTCGTGGCCCATCGCGAACACCACTGCCATCGTGGCCCATCGCGATCACCACCAGCTATGAAATACATGAGTATGCTCTGACTCTTTTCACCACAAACATAACGTAAATGCAGCTATTAAAAGATTCTCCTTTTTTAATACTCATTAAACAATAATGATTTTTCAAACATTTCACAGAGTACACTCAAATTAGATTTTCCTCAAACTCACATCAAATTTAATCCACAATTCACATTAAATTCAATTCACAATACATACCAAATTTCAACAATTCATTTTCCACAAAACCACACATAAATCACATTAATTGAAAACTCCACATTTCCAAACATAAACCACCTATATTAAATCTCCAAAACTTTTAACCATAAATCACCAAATTCAAATCTCCACATTTCGGAACATAAATCCCATTAAATTCAACTTCTACAATTCTACCCATAAACACATTAAATTCATATTCCACAAATCTACACCTCAAACACATCAAATTTATTTTCCACAAAATCACATATAAAGCCGTAAATGGAAGCTAAAAGTTTGGAAAAAGCCCTTACCTCAACGGTAGCTCTAACAACCGATTACGGCACTGCGATTAATTTTGGTAAAAACGTTGCTCGCGACGTCACTTCCAAAGTTGGCTCAGTAGCACCGTAGCGTGGAGATGAGCAACTTTCCCTTCTGTCACTTTGCGAGAGGAAGCTTAGATCTAGGTGAGAAGTGAGGTTTTGTGTTTGGTGGTTTTGGAAACCACTAACACGGTTTCGAAGCAAAGAAAGAAGAAGAAAAGAATCGCGAGGGTGGGAGAGAAAATGTTTGGCTTCCCTGTTTCCTTGCTTCATTTAAACATATATACATATATATTAACTTTCCAAATATATATATATATATATATTCACTCACATCTCAAAATATTTTGATAAAAATATCTATTCTCGTTGCAACTCGATTGACAGGTAAAATTTTCAGCAAGCAGAGATATTTTTAACAAAACTGTCCAGTAATAAATTCTTCGTAACATAAATAAATTATTTTTCGACAAATAATTTTGAACAGGTCTCAAAAGATATTTTTGGCATTTAACACACAAAATACCAATAAAATTGGCTAAAAAGCCTTATAATTCAACACCAAAATACATTAAAATACAAAAAGTTTCCAAGAGCTTAAGAAACGATTGACCTCTGCACTGATCTTAGTGTTACCTAACTCGAGTGAATCCTTTGTAGTGTAATGTGACGCGTGTGGTTCAGGATTAAATTGGATCAGAGTTAATTTTATGATAAATTACCGTTCAATATATATATATATACACTTTCTTTTTTGGACAAAAAAGTTAAATGAGTATTCTTGTTAATTTTTTGCTTCCTGTACGTTAAAAGTGAATGGGCAACAAAAAAGCTTTATCCTATGAGATATGGTTGCTTATACTATGGAAGTTTATTTGTTTTTTCTTCCGTAGTATCGTTTTGGTGATTTGATCTAATTTTTCGGTATACTTACATCGATAATATTTTCACATGAAAATATAAGATCCGTTTGTTTAAGGATTTTTTTAAATAATTTTTTATTATTTTAACCTTGTTATAACATTTTTATAAAAAATTTTAAAATAAAATTTTAAATAAAAAATTATTTTAAATAATTTATTTCAAAATATCACTAGTGTGTTAATCTGTACATTCCACGTAATATTATGGAGTATATGTATAAATTGTAAATATATACTACTGAAATAAAATATAAATAAAAAAATTATCTAAAAAATTGATGTAATTTGTCTTAATTTTACCACATAAATCAACTTTTTTTTTATATGTTTTTGTTTATATTTTATTTAGAATAGAGAATAGTATATTGTATAAATAATTGTACCATATATATATATATATATATATATATCTATGTATTTATATATATATATATGTATATATATATATATATGTACCAAAAATACTATACTATTGATTATTTATCTTTCTAAATTCCAAGTATGTGGTTAGCAATTTATCAATAAAAGTTTCTTCATGTAATGGTTCAAGTAGTGCATAGTTCTAAAAAGATTTCAAAAATGTTTTCGGTACACTTTAAAACTCGTCGTATCTATTCCCCCTCTCTAGATACAAAGCTATACCGGTTAACAATATATTTGTTCTCTCTTTCATCAAATTTGGCTACCATTCACTCATTAATCACCACTTTAACATGTTCGAACACTTAATAAAAATTGCCTACGCAAATTGAATATACGTAGCTTACGCAGTGTAACTTCATGTAGCCTTACACAATTTAAGTTTAAGTATGTTAGACGCAATTTAAGTTCAACTAAGCATACACGATTCAAGTTTAAATAGTTAACAAAATGTCAATTATTTTATGTATATAAAAACATAATTCACCTAATGCAATCTAAGTTTAATTATCTTGACACAATTTAAGTTCAAGTAAGCATACACAATTTACGTTTACATAGTTAGTAGAATGTCAAATAGTTTATGTATATATAGGTAAACTTAGTTCACCTTATGAAATTTAAGTGTAAGTATGTTGACACAATTTAAGTTCAACTAAGCACACACAATTTAACTTCAAACTGTTAGCATACACAATTTAAGCTTTTGTTGTTAGCAAAATGTCAAATAATTTATGTATACATAAACTTAGTTCATCTTATACAATTTAAGTTTAAGTATGTTAACCAAATCCAAGTTGAAATAAGCATACACAATTTAGTTCACGTAGTTAAGAAAATGGCATATGTAACCATAGTGAATTATATTTGCGTACCGTCTGTAAATTCTTAAATATCAAGTTGTAACACCCCAATTTTTATAGTAAATTATTTTGTTAATAAAATAGGACTTTAAATAATTAATTTGGTGTTAAAATTATCTTAGAATATATGTTGATTAATTTTATGATTTTTTTTCTTTATATGTGTGCTAATCTTGTACATATTTGACCAAATAAGTTATATGAATAATAAATGTTATATTTTATTATTTTAATTATTTTTCTAAAAATAATAGTATATTAGTGTAAATATTTTAAAGAATAAGATTTTAGCGATTTTATCTGTATATGTGAGTTGGTAATTAATGTGATATTTTCTTTTGTGTTTGACTAATATTAAATGTGCACTTAATTATATTTAATTATTTCTAAATATATCTTATTTTAATTATTTATTTTATAATTTTGACTATTCTCTAATGATAGTATTATTATAACGTGAGTATTTTGAAAAATAATTATAATTATAGTGAATAATTTGAATATGAGAGTTTGAGTTGTTAATAATATGTATTTTTTTAAAAGGTTAATTATTTTACTTACTCTAATTTATCATATATTAGTTATGAAATATTAGTAATATTTTGAAAATTAAATGATGTTTGGAGGAGTATTAAAAATGAGAAAAATGATATTAAGTAACTATTAATTTTGTTTTAGCAAAATCAAAATAATAGTAGTAAAACATAAAATAAATAAGGAGACCAATGGGCTTAACCCATGTGAACCCTAAAAAAATAAGAAAGGGAGCTTCAACAACCGCCATAAGCAAGAGGAAACACAATAACATGTCTATCGTTTGGAACCGGTGATCGATAAGTGTTCCAGAAAACTTTCTCCATTTTTCTCCAAAATTTAGTATGTTGTTTCACTCATTTAGTTAGTCAATTAAACACACTTTTCCAGATTTTTAAGCTTCTCAATTTCTCTCTAAAATTCCCGACTTCTCCGTTTGTGGAATTCGTTATTTTGCACCGTTCTCCTTCACCGTAAGTCCGATTTGAGTGAAACGAACGCTAAAACGATCGTGTGAAAAGTGACTATATTATCCACTGATTGATTTTCTAATTTGTGGTATGTTTCCTTGACCGAATTTCGAAATTAGTTTTTAGAGTGTCTTCTCATAATTTATTTTTGACGTTTACCCATAAACTGTCGAGTTAGATTAATTGAAGGACAAAGAGTCAAAGAACAAAGGTTGTTTGCTCGTTGATTGGTATTCGTGTGTGAAAGTGTCGAAACAAGGTAAGGGGTGAGAGAGCGTTTGAATTCATGAGTATAATATATTGTGAGATGAACGGGAAAACCATATTTCCCAACGATTCATTCGGGGTTCGCTACGTACGGCAGTAGCCCTTTGAGTGATAAATTAATTAATGTGCAAATATGGAAATTGTGAGATTAAAATGTGGAATAGAAATATTTATAAGGTGCTGATTGATTTAATTTCGTTAAATGTGTGGTATTTGATACTATTGTGATATTTGATTTCAAATGAATTTGGTGCATATGTTTGATTAGATGAGTTTATGTGAAGTGATAATTGTTGAGACAAATCTCTCAAATGATTTTAATGATAACAAAATTATTTAAAGATTATGATTGTGGTTAATACTAATCTGTGCTTTTGAGTGAATCATTATAAGAAAACAGGTTAATCTTCAATTTGATCAAAAGGGAGAAAAATCAGGGTTAATACTTTGAATGTTCAAGCTGGAGGATAGGTCAGAGGATGGGTCTTCAAGCTGAATAGCCATCCTCGCGGAAATAATGTTCTTAATTCATCAAAGGAAGTCAAAATAACATGAATAAATAAATATATGAAGCATCTGATCAAAAGGAATCAAAAGGTCAGCTGTACTAGGTTCAAGGATGGCTCAACGTATGGATTCTCAAGAAGTCACATGTTGCAAACTACTTTCCTATGTGCAAAGGCTAATGGGCAGCCCTATATTTCATTCTTGGATGATTGGAAAAATAAAGCAAAGTCAATATATAGAAAGGCAACTGCAAACAAACTCAAAATAGAAGTCACAAGTCTTGAAGAATGAGAAAAGTAAAAGGCTACACAAGACCAAGGTCCAATGACTAGGCTGAGGATGGACTGCATAGGTCCAAGGACAGCTGGATGGCATTTTCGTAAATATGATGAAAGACCATGGTTTGTTTTGAATTGATTTCAAACGGTCACAAAAGCTTGTCACATGGAAAGAACATCACAAGACCTCTATAAAAGGCAGCAAGCTATTCATCATCAACACACCACAACATTGCAGAAAAAAAGATCAAAATCTTAAGTCTATCATAAGCAATAGCCATCCTCTCTTTACACTTTCTACACTCATACACTAGATCTTTGAAATATCCTTTTAGAAAGTGTTTAAGTAAAGAGAAAGCAAAGTGTAATCATCCTCGGTTGTAAGCTTGGTGAAGCTTGAGAATACACAAAGTGTAATCATCCTCGGTGAGAGGTTCATCTGATTGTTTTAGTGAAATCTCACAAGGGTGTGAGGACTGGACGTAGCCATCATTGGGTGAACCAGTATAAAAGTTGTGTGTCTATCTCTTTACATTTTTCTTGCATTTATTCTGCTTTCATTTAAAAAGTTTAAAAATCTATTTTCTAGTTCGCATCCTCTCTGAGAGGACAGAAACTCATAAACTCTTGAAACTATTTTTAAACGCCAAAATCCCTATTCAACCCCCCTTCTAGTGATATTTAGCTCCATCAATAATAAAATATGAATGCAGTGTATGATGTAAGTTTATTTGATGATAATGTGTGATTTATGATATAAATTTGTGCTAAGTTTATGTGAAGATGTTTGATTGATGATAGTGATGTTGTAAATTTGTGATGAGTTTATATGATGACAATGATTATGTATGATTAATGATGTCATAAAATTGTGATCAGATTATTGAAGTAAACCCATAGTTGATGATATAATGATGATTCTAAGTTGTGTTTGAGATGACGGTCTTAATGGAGTATCATAGGCCAACGAGGGGAGAAAATAAATGTTGTGAATTTGTGAAGTGGAGATTATTTTTTCATCATATAGGTAGGGCCTGCAAGCCTAGTGATTCCAGGGAAGTACAACTGAATGAGTCTGATCGTGGCGGTCTGCTATTGAGCCTTAAGGCAAGATTGTTAGACCTTGGAGGTATTCAGGTGGGGAATTCCTAGGTGACTTGGAGGTAGCACTCCAAATGTAGGGAGCTATCATGCAACACACGTTTACCTCCACTGTCGCGTATATGTGTCTCGGGTTGAGTTGAGGGAATCTATGAGGACAGGGCCAATTTGAATTGTCCGTCCACCGGGATGGTGGCATAGTATCAAGCCTCCTAACCAAGTACTTCAGAGTTAGAATGATACCACATTGTGAAGTAGAGTCTAAGCTCATGCATAGCATTGCATTTTTTGTAATTGTTTGTTGTGATTAATATGTATTGTGTGCGATGATAATTTCTTAGATGATTTGATGTTATAGTGAATTGTATTGATTTTCCTTGATTTTGACTATATAATGTGATGTTTTTCCTTGAAGAATGTTTGTGTAATCATACGGTTTATTTATGATTAATTGCGTGTTCTTTTTTACTTATATTATATTATCAACATGATTTCAAAACTCACCTCCTTCGTTGTTTGTGTTTGAGTGGCTTTGCCATGCGTTTGCGAAATCGCAGTTATTACCGGTTAACGAGTCTAGAAGTTCAACTTTGGGAGAAACCACGCTCTGATAGGTGATACCGGGAATTAAGAGTTGTAATGTGTTTTTTTCTTATGTAATTACAAATGATTTTTATATGAAAACCTTGTTGAGACAAAATCTCTCTCAAATGATTTTAATGATAACAAAATTACTTAAGAGATTATGACTGTGATTAATGACTAATCTGTGCTCTTGAGTGGATTTATAGCAGAAAACAGGTTATTCATCATAAAGACTAAAAGGAAGAAAATCTGATTAAATACCACCATGTTTGTAAACTTGAGGATGGATTGAATCTGTGAGAGGATGACCTCTTAAAAGCAATATATACATCCAGCAAAGTAACCATGATTTTTAATCAGGTTAAGATGTCAAAGCAGTACCCAAGAATGACCAAATAAAGCACATTTTTTAAAGAGGTCAGAAAGCTTATTTGAACTAGTACGAGGATAGGCAGTACTAGGTAGAGGACGGCCAGTACTAGGTAAAAGGTTGGACAATTTGTCACATCATTCTCCAAAAGTTGAATTCAACCTAGTATTACAACATTCAGACGGTTGTAGCTCACATAGTCAAAGGAATAGCCTTTTCATGTCTTGGAGAAAGAAAAAGTGAAAAGGACTACAAAGGACCAAGTACCTAGGAGGTTTGAACCTCAAGGCTGAGGATGGACTGTAACTATTCAAGACAGCTGGATGGCATTTTTGTAATTTCAGCTCAAAGACCATTGGACTCTTTGATGAAACCTCCCAACGGTCATAAAGTTGTTTAACACATGGAAGAGCTGTACAAGGACTCTATAAAAGGCAGCAAGCTCTTCTTCATTAAACACACAACAATATTGCAGAAAAAGATCAAGAATCTTAAGTTTATCATAAGCAATATTCATACTCTCTTTATACTTTCTACATTCATACACTAGATCTTTGAAATATCTTTTAGAAAGTGTTTAAGTAAAGAGAAAGAAATCATACTCATATCACTCTATAATTTTCAAGTAAGTTGTACTTGAAAATATTTGAAACTTGTAAGGAACAAGATTGTAAGCTTGGTGAAGCTTAAACAATTGATCAATTTGAACTAACATGGCCATGATATCACAAGTTGAACCCTAAACGATTGATCAAGCAATTTGTGACAAATCATGGGTTGAAGCCATGATGGAGGAACTCTCACAGTTTGAAAGAAACAAAGTGTGGAACCTTGTACCTCTTCCACTTGAAAAATCCATCATTGGAACTAAATGGATATTTAGAAACAAACTGAATGAGGATGGAGAGGTAATAAGAAATAAAGCAAGGCTAATGGCACAAGGCTACAACCAACAGGAAGGAATTGATTATGCTGAAACATTCGCACCGGTTGCTAGACTTGAAGCTATAAGAATCCTCCTAGCATATGCCACCCATAAAGCTATCAAACTATACCAAATGGATGTCAAAAGTGCTTTTTTGAATGGTTTTCTAAATAAGGAGGTATATGTCAAACAACCTCCTGGATTTGTGGATGAAAAGAAGCCCAACCACGTGTTCAAACTCTCAAAAGCTCTTTATGGATTAAAGCCAGCTCCTCGAGCTTGGTACGACAGGCTGAGTTCTTTTCTTAAAGAGAATGGATTCGTAAGAGGACAGATTGATACCACTCTTTTCAAGAAATCATTTAAAGAAGATTTGTTAATTGTCCAAATATATGTGGATGACATAATTTTTGGATCCACAAATGAAAAGATGTGTGAAGATTTCTCCAATCTTATGAAAAGTGAGTTTGAGATGAGTATGATGGGTGAATTAAATTTTTTTCTTGGATTACAAATCAAACAACTAAAAGATGGTATTTTCATCTCACAAGAAAAATACACCAAAGATCTTCTCAACAAATATAACATAAGTTCAGCCAAGAGTATGGGAACTCCTATGCTCCCATCTTCCATGCTTCACAAAGATGATGAAGGAACTCCAATTTCTGAGAAAGAGTATAGAGGGATGATTGGATCCCTATTATACTTAACAGCAAGTAGACCGGACATAGTCTTTGCTATAGGTATTTGTGCAAGGTTTCAATCCTCTCCCAAAGAATCTCATCTTACTGCAGTAAAGAGGATTTTGAGATATCTTGTTGGCACAATCAATCTGGGAATCTGGTATGAGAAATGTTCAAATCTTGACCTCATAGCTTATTGTGATGCCGACTATGCGGGAGACAAAGTTGAAAGGAAGAGCACAAGTGGAGGTTGCCAATTTCTTGGTAAATCTCTAATAAGTTGGTCATGCAAAAAACAATGTACCATTGCTCTATCAACTACAGAGGCTGAATATGTATCAGCTGCATAATGCTGCTCACAATTGCTATGGATAAAGAACCAACTAGAGGATTACTCTCTAAGGTACGCAAAAATTCCCATCCTCTATGATAATAGAAGTGCTATAAATCTTTCAAAAAATCCAATTCAACATTCTAGATCTAAGCACATTGAAACTAAACATCATTTTATAAGAGATCATGTTCAAAGAGGGGATATAGAATTGATTTTCATTTACACTGAAAATCAGTTGGCAGATATTTTTACCAAACCTCTCCAGGAGGATCGGTTCAAAAATATCTTGGAGAAACTCTCCATAATTAATTACCCTAAAATTAATTGATTAATTGTTTTATCCATTATACCATTGCTGTATTTCTCTTATTTTGTTTGTTTAATTTTTTAATTGTCAAATCCTACTGAAAGATCAAATCTGATGTTTGAAAATGAGTCTAAAGTGTAAAGGATGGAAAGAAACCAAAGGGCACAGTGTCCATTTTGGTGTATCTGCCATTAATCACATCAGACATTGCGTGCACGCGCCTCCCAGCCCATTGGTTGTCCATGTGGCGCCGTCCCCGTATTCCACGCGAGAATTAAATGCTGCAACGGCTGCAACTGCCGTTTCCCAACATGCATGTTTCACACGCCTATCCTGCACGCCACCCAGTCTCATCAATCATCATTGCATCCTCCTAGGAAATGACTTCACCAATCATTCCTCTACCAAACGGTTACTCCTCTTCATCTTTCATCCTCCTTACTTAATACTGATTTTCCTTCAGTCTTCTTCATCACCCTTCATCCATTTTTCAACCCAGAACCCTTTTCAAATCTCTTCTTCTTCTTCTATCATAACAATGGATCGAACCAAGTTTACTGCAAAACGTAAAATCACCTTTCAAGCCTATGAGGATAACCAAGATCACTACTCCAGCACGGAGTCTGATCATTATGAAGAAGAATCATTCAACAATACTCTGAATCAGGAACCCTCATTTGAAACTTGTCCTCTTGAACCCTCTGAAACAATTTCTTCCCCTTGCATCCCACACAAATCCACCAAACCTTCATCCTCCACCACATCCTCTGCACCAACAAGAAGATCCTCTAGAATCCTTTTTGGAGCCATATCATCAAGGAAACCACTATCTCAAGATAATACTATTCATCTTGTTGAATCAGAAGATTCGGAGCAAACTCTCTCCACTGAACAAATACCACATTCATCACCTACCACCAAAGCACCCACTCCAAAAATCTCTAAACCAACTCCCAAAAAATCACGGCCCTCCTCTTCCAAAAAATCTGTTAAAATCTCCCTGTTTGAATCTACTGATCAGGAGTCAAACTATGTATCAAAATGGCTGAACAAGTCATAGTTAATGGAAAAAGAGTCTACTGTCGAGTTAGATTAATTGAAGGAAAAAGAGTCAAAGAACAAAGGATGTTTGCTCGTTGAATTGTATTTGTGTGTGAAAGCGTCGAAACAAGGTAAGGGGTGAGACAACGTTTGAATTCATGAGTATAATAAATTGTGAGATGAACGGGAAAACTGTATTTCCCAACGATTCATTCGGGGTTCGCTACGTACAGCTGTAGCCCTTTGAGTGATAAATTAATTAATGTGCAAATATGAAAATTGTGAGATTAAAATGTGGAATAGAAATATTTATAAGGTGCTGATTGATTTAATTTCGTCAAATGTGTGGTATTTGATACTATTGTGATATTTGATTTCAAATGAATTTGGTGCATGTGTTTGATTAGATGAGTTTATGTGAAGTGATAATAAAATATGAATGCAGTATGATGTAAGTTTATTTGATGATGATGTGTGATTTATGATATAAATTTGTGCTAAGTTTATGCGAAGATGTTTGATTGATGATAGTGATGTTGTAAATTTGTGATGAGTTTATATGATGACAATGATTATGTATGATTAATGATGTCATAAAATTGTGATGAGAATATTGAAGTAACCCCATAGTTGATGATATAATGATGATTCTAATTTGGGTTTAATATGACGGTCTTAATGGAGTATCATAGGCCAACGAGGGGAGAAAATAAATATTGAGAATTTGTGAAGTGGAAATTATTTTGTTATCGTATAGGTAGGGCCTGACAAGCGTAGTGATTCCGGGGAAGTACACCTGAATGAGCCTGATCGTGGCGGTCTGCTGTTGAGCCTTAAGGCAAGATTATTAGACCTTGGAGGTATTCGGGTGGGGAATTCCTAGGTGACTTGGAGGTAGCACTCCAAATGTCGGGAGCTACCATGCAACACATGTTTACCTCGATTATCGCGTATATGTGTCTCGGGTTGAGTTGAGGGGATCTATGAGGACAGGGCCAATTTGAATTGTCCGTCCACCGGGATGGTGGCATAGTATCAAGCCTCCTAACCATGTACTTCAGAGTTAGAATTTTACTTTATTGTGAAGTAGAGTCTAAGCTCATGCATATCATTGCATTTTCTTGTGATTGTTTTGTTGTGATTAATATGTGTCGTGTGCGATGATAATTTCTTATATGATTTGATGTTATAGTGAAATGTATTGATTTTACTTGATTTTGACTATATAATGTGATGTTTTTCCTTGAAGAATGTTTGTGTAATGATACGGTTTATTTATGATTAATTGCGTGTTCTTCTTACTTATATTATATTTTCAACATGATTTCAAAACTCATCTCCTTCGTTGTTTGTGTTTGACTGGCTTGGCCCTGCGTTTGCGAAATCGCAGTTATTATAGGTTAACGAGTCTAGAAGTTCGACTTTGGGAGAAACCCCGCTCTGATAGGTGATACCGGGAATTAAGAGTCGTAATGTGTTTTTTTCTTATGTAATTACAAATGATT
Organism: Cicer yamashitae; assembly: GCA_037974755.1. Lineage (NCBI taxonomy): Eukaryota > Viridiplantae > Streptophyta > Magnoliopsida > Fabales > Fabaceae > Cicer > Cicer yamashitae. The sequence continues at coordinate 27,618,833 of JBBPBQ010000003.1, forward strand.
TTTATATGAAAACCTTGGTACCAATAATTCTTGGGAATTAAATCAAGAAATTCTAGTCAAATCAAGTTCATTGAGATTGCACAATTTTAATTGAGGAACAAAGTTGAATTGTTACATGTGTATCTAGAGAAACATAATATCCTAAATTAGATATAAAAGGTTTTATTTTCTTGAACAAATTTTCTTTATCCGCTGCGAGTTTTGTTCAAATAATTTAGTATAAATTATTATAAATGTTATTTTGGGGTTTAGGGTGTCACATTAGTGATATCAGAGCAGGTCTGTCCAATCAGGCCGAGTGGATTGAATGTTGATTCAGTGTTATTCGAATGTCAGTCGTGTCAATTGTGTTTTCTTGTATAATAATTATTTTTGCTCTGATGGTTTTTCCGTTAAATTTCTTCAACCTTTTATCATTTTTTTTAAAGATTTGCATATGAGGCGAGTGACGAAGAGTAAAAAAGAGAATAAGAGTTTTAGAAGTATAGATGGTGTAAGAGCATTTTAGGTGTTTAATTTAAAAAAAAAAACAATTTTGGAGTGTAATTAGTAAAAATGAGGTGTAACTAGCAAAGGTGATTAATTTGTTGACAAAATTGAAACAAATTAATTAATGTTACATCGACATTTACTCCCTTCATCCCACCATATATGTCATTTTAGTCACACAAAAACTGTCTCATTTTATACTTATAAATTATAAGATATGTTTGATAACACTCATTTAAATACGAATTTATAACTTATAACATTTTTTAATATACTTCAAAAAGTTTATAATTTATTTTTGTTGTTGTTAATTATACCTTATTATTTTAATTAAAATTATATTTTACCTTTTATATTTTATTTATTATAATTTAAAATAAATAAACTAGCTATAATTTGTATAATTAAAAAGTACTAATCCTCATGATTGTATAACTTCAAATTTATAAGTTGGCTTCAAGTAAAGATAAATCGGAAGCAAACATCAATTTCAAATGGGCAGCCGTGTACCAAAAAAATATTGTTTTGAGAGTCTTGTATCAGGTTTGTTAGGAAGAATTAGTCAAAAAGAATGTTAATCAGAAAGACTGTTTTGATATATTATATATATAAAAATTTAAGGATTAAATATCTTTTTTTTTCCCTACATGATGTCTATAAATACGATTAATTTTGATTTTACTCGTTAAATTTTATATTTTATTTATTCATTTATAGGTTTGTAATTTCACAAAACTTTAAAAAAGATCCTCAGTAATTTTTTTAATTAAAAAACACCTAGGTGACATTATTTTGCTGGTGTGACACTAAAATAATTTTGTTGACTAAATTAAATATGCTGACTTTTTTTATATTTAAAATTAAAATAATTCATTATTTCATTTAATTATTTAAGTATTTTATTTTTAATAACTTTTATTCATACATCTTCACTACACAATCTTCAACCCATTTTCAAAGAATCAAATAACCAAAAATTCATCTTCAACCACAAGAACATATCTAGATCTACACACCCATAAACACATGAAAAACAACAAGAATCTAACCCATACTTGAGTCGCGTACTAATTCGCTCTCTTTAAGACTTCGAGGCACTCCTCAAGTTGTGCATGGCAGACTATCAACCACGAAATATTGGAATGACAAAAACATAAGGCCCAAGCCCGGCCGAACCGGAGGTCCATATCCCCACCTTATAAACACTAGTGTGTGATATCTCGTATGTGGGAGTTCTTTATTATTTCAATTCACAACATACTTTGCTCTCTCAATAATGTTATCATTATTTTCAACAATCTTCCATTAATATCATGAGGGTTGTTTCGAAGGTGAATTATTCCATTAATATCATGAGGGTTGTTTCGAAGGTGAATTATTAATTTGATGGCTTTATTCTTTTACTCTTCTTTTCTTCCTTTTGCTTTGTTTTCCCTCTGCTCGTTCTTCTCCTTTCTTCTTTTGTTCTGAACCCTAAATCCCAATTTCATTTCAACATAATTAAAACCATTTTCTAATTATTTGATTTTTAAAGTAAATTAATTGTTAGTTTTTAATTATAAAAAGTGCACTGTCAGCATTATATACTGTCAGCTAAAGACACATCAACAAAAATTGGCCATGTCAATATTCTTTAATTAAGAAAATTCACTAAATATTTTTTAAAATTGCGAAGATGTAAATAAAAAATTATTCGGTACTAAAATTAAAATCAACTATATCAACTATATTTCCACATTTCAACAACATATTTAAACCAAATTTTAATTAAAAATATCATTTTGCTTTAACAAAAAGTTTTTTGATGTTATTTGATATTTTTAATTAATTAAATAGTTAATTTTACTCAACACTTAAATTGATTCATTAACTACCAACTAGTTCATGAGCTATTAATTATACCAACAGCTAATTTTTACCAAACAAAACTATAAACATATCATTTTACAAAACGAATGACATATTAATGTTTATTTTTTATTATATCTATTTCTATTTATTATTCTCTCTAATTTTTTTTCTTAAACTATTAACGATGGATAATTTTTTAAGTACTAGTAATTTATTAGTTCTCTTATCAATATAAAATTAAGTACACTTTTTAATTGTGTAAAAAAAGGTATTTTTTTTTTTAATTTATACGCTCACTTACTAAAGTGGCATATATTTTGCAAGAGAGGGAATAAATTGAAATAAAATTTCTTTGTTAAAGCGATGCTTATTTTATTTTGGAAAGTAAGGGAATATTTTTCTTAATTATACTATCTAATTAATATTATATATATTACTCTTAATTTAATATGTCTCATTTTTCATTTATAATAATCGTAAATATATCGATACTTGATAAAAATAATTCAGTAAATATACTATTCTTTCTTTTTATATGTAGATGAAATGATAAAGAAAATTGCATGCAATTACAAGTTCCGAGTTTGAAACCAAGACAAAATATTCCACTTAATAATATCGTCATATATCATTTAAATTAAGTATAGTAAATATATTATTCTAATTACTCTCTCTTTTATTTATATATGAATTTTAATTTTTGTATGAATATGACATTAAAAATTGACGAAAACCATGATTATATTCCATCCATTTGCACCCATGCATCATATTCCATACCATTCCCTAGCAAATGGAACTATAACTAGCACCCGAGGCAGCGGTAATCAATTGTAAATGGCAATTTTCTTTCCACATAATTTTCTGACTCAAAGATTTACCCACATTATTACTCGATTCAGATATTGAAAAAAGTTTATGCAATATAAAAGTCTCGATTGATACAACGGCATGGATATGGACGAAGTTGATCCATGTCCCACCCGGCACAGAATAAAGATTAAAGTAATTTTAATTATCTATGACGTCTCCTTAAAGGGATTCTCCCCGAATGAAAAAGTTGGAAAATGATAATTTCAGATTTGAGGACTTTATTCCTTAATGGCAAACACCATTCAAATGAATAAACTTAGCAGGTCCCCTCTTGCCCCCAAAAGTAACCCATATATATAATATAGTCGTGTACCAACTAATCAATCAATAATAGTCATGCTCTTTATTGCATAGAAAAAAGTTCACTTGAATTGGTTTTGAGCAACTCAAACACTATTTACAAATTATGAAACATTAACATGAATATTCAGAAAATGGACACAGTATTGACGTATAAATAGTAATAATAATTTTAAAAAATTAAAACAATTAAACGAAATTATATGTATTATTGTCGGACACTGACCCATGTCGAATATAAACATACATTTAATTTAAAATATTAGTGTTACATAGCTTCCAAATTACTCACCAAAGTCATTAACATCGGTAGCTAGAATATTCGAACAGAACCTTGTAGATTATAAATCACATCTCCTTTGGCATAATAGTCAGTATCTTCTTTTTACATGCACAGTACCATTTCCTTTTCTCTATTCCCCATGCAAAACAAAATATACTAAACATAGTTTATCCTGACACCATAGCCTATGTCAGGGGCAGTTTTAATTGTCCATCTTCCTTTGTTCTCTCCAAGTTCCAATGGAGATTTTCAAATTCTTCTACTTCATTAATCTTCTCTCAACTATAATGTTATCATCATCTTTAGCAATTGATCCTTACTCACAAGCACTCCTAAGTCTAAAGTCTGAGCTAATAGATGCTGATAGTAGCTTGCATGATTGGGTGGTTCCCTCTAAAGGGAACTTAACTACAAGTTCATATGCATGTTCTTGGTCAGGTATCAAATGTAACAAGCACTCAATTGTAACTTCCATAGACCTTTCGATGAAGAAACTCGGAGGTGTACTATCAGGTAACCAATTCAGTGTCTTTACAAATGTTATTGATCTCAACCTGAGCCAAAACTTGTTCTCTGGTCAACTTCCAACACAAATTTTCAACCTCACAAGCTTGAAAACCTTGGATATAAGCAGAAACAATTTTTCAGGTCAATTCCCAAAAGGAATTCACAGCTTAAAAAATTTGGTTGTGCTTGATGCCTTAAGCAACAGCTTTTCAGGAACATTACCTGCTGAATTTTCAGAGTTGAAATATCTTAAAGTTCTTAATCTAGCTGGAAGTTACTTCAGAGGATCAATTCCTTTTGAATTTGGTTCTTTCAGAAGCCTTGAGTTTCTTCATCTAGCTGGAAATTCTCTCACAGGAAATATACCACCAGAACTTGGTAACCTCAAAACAGTGACACACATGGAAATTGGTTACAATTTTTACCATGGTTTTATTCCACCACAACTAGGTAATATGAGCCAGCTTCAGTATCTTGACATAGCAAGTGCAAATCTCTCTGGTCCTATTCCGAAGGAACTTTCTAATCTCACAAATTTGCATTCACTTTTTCTGTTCAGAAACCAGCTAACAGGTTCAATACCAAGTGAATTCAACAAAATTGAACCTCTTACAGACTTAGACCTCTCTGATAACTTCCTTTCAGGATCCATTCCTGAAAGCTTTTCAGAGCTGAAGAACTTGAGACTACTTAGTCTCATGTACAATGATATGAGTGGCACTGTTTCTGATGGCATTGCACAACTTCCATCCTTGGAAACTCTACTCATTTGGAACAACAGCTTCAGCGGATCACTCCCGGAGAGTTTAGGAAAAAACTCAAAACTCGGGTGGGTTGATGTCTCCACAAACAACTTCAATGGAAGCATACCACCAAACATTTGTGGCGGTGGAGTACTGTTTAAGCTTATACTGTTTTCAAACAAATTCACAGGTAGCCTTTTCTCAATCTCCAATTGTTCTTCACTTGTTCGGCTTCGCCTTGAAGATAATTCATTCTCAGGAGAGATCCCTTTAAAGTTCAGACATTATCCTGAAATCACATATGTTGATCTGTCATTGAACAATTTTGTTGGTGGAATTCCCTCAGATATTTCTAAAGCTATTCATTTGGAGTATTTCAATGTATCTTATAATATGCAATTAGGTGGCAACATCCCTTCACAAATGTGGTCTTTGCCTAAACTTCAAAACTTTTCAGCATCTTCTTGTGGTATTTTAGGCACTATTCCCTTATTTGAGTACTGCAAATCAATTTCAGTAATTGATCTTGGTAAAAACAACTTATCTGGAATAATCCCAAGAAGTGTTTACAAATGTCAAGCTCTTGTGGCAATCAAATTATCTTACAATAATTTGACAGGTAAAATACCTGAAGAGCTTGCAAGTATCCCTATTCTTGAAACTGTAGATTTATCTAACAATAAAATCAATGGCCTCATACCTGAAAAATTTGGTAGTTCATCAAGTTTACAACTTCTCAATGTGTCTTTCAACAATATCTCAGGTTCAATACCAAAATCAAAGTCATTCATATTAATGGGTAGAAGTACATTTGTTGGAAATTCAGAGCTATGTGGAGCACCTCTGAGACCATGTACTGAGTCAGTAGGAATATTAGGAGGCAAAAGCACTTGGAAGCTTACATATATTATCTTACTCTCTGTAGGGTTGTTAATAATCCTTCTAGCATTGGCTTTTGGAATACATTATTTCAAAAAGGGATTTAAAAGTCAATGGAAAATGGTTTCATTTGTTGGACTCACTCAATTTACAGCAAATGATGTATTGACAAGCTTCAGTACTTCCACTGAACATACACAAGTTCCATCACCTGTTGTTACAAAAGCATTTCTTCCTACAGGTATAACAGTTTTAGTCAAGAAGATTGAATGGGAAACAAGGACCATTAAGTTGGTGTCAGAATTTATTATGAGACTAGGAAATGCAAGACACAAGAATTTAATCAGAGTTTTGGGGTTTTGCCATAACCAGAACCTTGTTTACCTTTTGTATGATTACTTGCAAAATGGGAATTTGGCTGAGAAAATTGGAATGAAATGGGATTGGGCAGCTAAATTCAGAACAGTGGTTGGAATTGCAAGGGGACTTTGCTTCCTTCACCATGATTGTTACCCAGCTATACCACATGGAGACTTGAAGTCCAGCAACATTGTATTTGATGAAAATATGGAACCTTATTTGGCTAATTTTGGGTTTAAACATGTGTTACAGTTGAGCAAAGGTTTGTCATCAACCACAACTATGCATGAAACAGGTAATATTTCGCCCTTTTTTTCCTTATTAACCATATGAAAATGAGTAAGATTAGTATTCGGAAAAACTCAAGTCTCAACTAGGCTAGAGATATGACCTAAATAAACTAGTTTTGTGAGGTTAAGTTCAAAAGTACATAAACATAAAACTTTATATGATACATTGATTTTATGTTTACTTTTTGAATGGAAGAATACAATGAAGAATTAAAAGAGGAAATCTGCAATGATATCTACAATTTTGGAAAGATGATTCTGGAAATCTTAACTGGCGGAAGGTTGACAAGTGTAGCAGCCAGCGTTGAAAGCAAATCGCATGAGGTTCTTCTAAGAGAAGTTTGCAATGGTAATGAAGTGAGTTCTACCAGTTCTATACAAGACATTAAACTGGTTCTTGAGGTTGCTATGCTTTGTACTAGAAGCAGATCATCTGATCGCCCATCCATGGATGATGCTCTGAAGCTTTTGTCAAGGTTAAAGGATCTGGAAGATCACAAAAACTCTAAATAAGGGAAATACAAGATTTCCATTTGCATCAAAGTGTTCAAAGCCAATAGAAACGTATAATTTTCTTAGCTACAAAGTTTGAACTTGTGTAATTACATAAGCTTGTATCTTGTATAATGCATATTTCCACTATTTAATTCAGTGTGCCATATAATTAATTATGTCTCAAGTCTTCCTCAATCCGCTAAAATACTTGAAATGGTATCAATTTAATTGCATAATACATATGATTCACTCAATGCCTTCTTCTCCCTTTCTGTATCTGATAACTAAATCTCCACAGATATTTTGTATATTTATTTGTCGTGCAATATCCACAGTCAAAGTATGAACGTATATGTTTTTCTAACAGTGGAAAATTGAAGTAGCCATTAGTGAGTGGTAAGTGAAACCCAATAAAATAAAATATGTCCAGTTTTTAGGCTTATCGATGTACAAATTGTGATCAAAGCACAGTAAAAATAACACAAAAAACTACATAAGTTTAATTCCTTTTATTAAACTTCAAAATAGTGTTTAAAAACCTTTCAATTTTAACTTTATTTCCTTTCGCTGTTGCAAAAGCCATCTATATTAATACAAACTAAATCACTCCTATACTAAGTGTCAATGTGATATCCTCATAAAAATGGGAGTATAAAAAATCTATAAAAAACAAAAATTGCGTATAGAAAAAACCATCTCTCATATTTTCACTCCACTAGATTATGCACCATTGAAACTTTTCTCAAGCAACACAATGAATATTGGTCCTCTATTCTTCCATCTCATAATCTTTAGATCTTCCTGAAAAATAAACATATAAATAAATCATCACAAAATTATATGTCATAAAATACTTCTACAGAACACCAAGACATAACATACCTTTAAGCCATAAGGATACTGTTATAATTTGATGATGAATTTAACGAAAATCAGATGTATTTGTATCCAAGAACGTTCTCCTTTTCTGGCTGAGAAAGGAGATTGATCAAAATATTGCAAATTGGTTTTTCCAAAACGTTTTCTGACTCAAACGGAGATTGATCAGATTACCTTCAAGAACGTTCTCCGTTTTCTGGCTTAAACAGAGATTGATAAGATTAAACAGAATTTTAATGCTTTCAATGCTAAAATGAACACACACAATTGTTAACCCAGTTCAGAGTTAAACTCCTAAGTCTGAGGGACTGGATCCGACTTTCAATTATCACTAATATGAGATTAAAATGATTACAAAATTACTTTATCTGTTTTGCTGTAATTTTCTGCTAAGTGTGAAAAACGATATCTTTTCAGTTTGCTGCCCAACTCCTTATATACAAGTTTGTTACAAAAGTAGTTACAACTAATTAACTGAAATTAACAGCCTCAACTAGATTGGCTTGTAAGTAACCATCCCAAGTTTATCTTCAAAGCTTTCTTAATTGAGTACCAATTTTAATAATTCTCCACCTTTGTACCAAATGAAAAGCTTCAGCCTGTGATTCTTCAAATCAGATCCCCTTAGTCCTTGATCTCAGCTTCTAGACTTGATTTGCAGCATATCCAAACAGTGTTTGAATTTGCCAAGTGCGACAGATTTTGTAAACATGTCTGCTGGATTATCACTTGTGTGCACCTTTGCCACATGTATCTCACCCCTTTCAATGACATCTCTTATGAAATGAAGCCTGATGTCAATGTGATTGGTTCTTTCATGATACATTTGATTTTTACTCAAGTGAATGACACTTTGGCTGTCACAATTTATGCAAACAGATACTTTCTTGACTCCAAGTTCTGTGATTAATCATTTTAGCCAAATTCCTTCTTTCACTGCTTCAACAAGAGCAACATATTTTGCTTCTGTTGTTGATAATGCCACTATGTGTTGGAGATTGGCTTTCCAACTCACTGTGTTGTTGAACACTTTGAACACATATCCTGTAAGAGATATTCTTTTATCTAAGTCACCAGCAAAATCAGAATCTACAAATCCTTGGACTGGTTTTGATGGATCTGAACTTTTGCTGTATACCAAACACAAACTTTGAGTTTTTTTAGGTACCTTAAAATCCATTTAACAGCTTGCCAATGACTCATTCCTGGATTTCCCATAAACCTGCTTGTGACACTTACAACATGAGAAATGTTTGGCCTTGAGCAGACCATGGCATACATGATGCTCCCTATGGCACTAGCATACAATATAGTCTTCATGTCTTCTGTTTCCTGGTTTGTGTTTGGTGACATGGATCAAGAGAATTTGAAATGAGCTGCAAGAGGAAAGCTTACAACCTTTGATTCACTCATATTGAATTTGCTTAGGACTTTTTCAAGGTAGCCTTCTTGAGAAATTATCAACTTTCCTTGCTCTCTGATTTTGATGATTTCCATTCCTAGAATTCTCTGGCTGACCCTAAGTCCTTCATTTCTAATGTCTTCTTCAACTGGTTCTTCAAGTTTCCTATTTCTTTCACACTTTTAGATGCTATTTGCATGTCGTCCACATATAACAGCAAATAAATGTATATTTCTGATGATACTTGTTTATAATACACACAACTATCAAAATTACTTCTAGCATAACTTTGACTAAGCATGAATGAATCAAACCTTAAATACCTTGTCTTGGTGATTACTTTAGGCCATAGAGTGATCTCTTTAGCAAGCAAAACCCAATCCTCATTTCCTTGAGTCCTAAAGCCATCTAGTTGTTGCATTAAGATTGTTTCATTCAGATCACCATGGAAAAAGGCTGAAATTAATTAAAAAAATATAGAGATGCAGTTGAGTATGTTGTTTGAGATGCATAAATCATCATGAATAAAAAGTGGTTTTTCACTTTATAAATACTCTTTTTTAGTACTCCCTTTAGCTTTAGCCTCTCCTTCCAAAAAATGAACCAACACTAGTGGTTTCCTCCCATATACGACCTCAAAAGGAGTGAAACCGGTAGAAATATGAAATGTAGTGTTATTCCACAATTCAACCCAACAGATCCAATGTGACAAAAATCTGGGTTGTTCTGCCACAAAACAGAAAAGGTAAGCTTCCAAACAACGATTAATTACCTTATTTGTCCATCCCTATGGGGTGATAGGTAGAAGACATCTTCAAAACAGTTCCGAACAACTTAAAAAGCTCTTTCCATAAAATAATCACAAATAAGGGGTCATGGTCATTCAAAATAAAGCCAAAGACACAATGCAACCTTATGACTTCCCTCACATATATAGCAGAAGTAGTACGAGCAGTGAAAAGATCCTTATATGGAATAAGATGGCTATATTTGAAAAGATGATCGACGACTACTGAGATTTCAATCCATACCATTTCCAAAATAGGGAGGGGTAGTAGTAAACCATTAGGGGTAATTGCAACAAACTTTTGTCTTTGACATGTATCATGTAAGACACGTAATTTATTTATAACAAGAATTAGGGCTTACTGTCTAATTATGCCTTCTGTTGTTTATTAAGTTATTTGTTTACCATTTTTATTGTCTGCGGTTTGTAAAAATTTTGTAAGTGTCTGACTCGTAAACTAATCTATGAAAAATTCTTCGGATGTTTCATCGATGTTAAACGACTATGTGAATGTCTTGGCATTTTTGAAATTTCAAAAATAATTTTCTACTGAGTTTTTTTTAAACGGGAAAAATATACCCATTATTTAAATTTTGAAGAACTCCGAGTGACACCAAAATTTAACTGAGAGTTTTATATATGGACTATACTGAGAATTTGATCTTATATTTTTCCAAGCTAAGGAACAAAAATTTCATCGGAACCAAATTTTTTAGCGAAGTTTTGAAAAGTTTTAATTTGTAGATTTGTTATAAAAAAATTCAGTTATCGAGGAATTTATTCGTTAGTGAAATGCGACTCGTTTAAGAAAAAACTCGAAGACTGAGCAAGATGATGTAACATAAAGTCATAAAATATCTACATATTTTTCTAGGATATTAATAATTTAACGTGAAGTTAGTGAAAATATCCAGATATTTTCTTACTATGTAGTAAGAAATTATAAGAACCAAAATTATATTTTTATGAGTGAAATGTTTTTAAATACCACATGTGTAAAAATAATTCAAATCTAAGACAAAAAGAATTTTCAGCTTTTAAATTTGACAAAACTTTTTATTTAAGTTCTTAGATTGTTTGAGATTTGATTTGTCCAAAATTTTTTTCCAAACAAAGAATATTAAATTTAATTATTTTAATAATCAAATTATTTTTATCGTAATAATAACTATTGATAAATACTTTACGATTTTTGACTTACGATTAGAATTATCTGCGAGCTGAGTTGCGTTGGATAAATATTTTATAGAGAGAGTTAATAATATTACATAAAGTGAATTTTAACTTTTACTAGAGATAGATATTTTAAAAGAGAAGTAGTAAAAATTGTGCTCACAAACTTGCCACATATCTCTAAAATTTAATGTGTGGCTCACAAAATTTTATTAGAGGGTTTAAGTTAGTAAAGTCACAAAATTTTACTCCAATCCCCCTTTCATGTTACAGCCACCAACATACCCCATTCTTCTCTTTTATTTCAAAATTTTCTTCTTCTCTTTTCTTCCATTTTTGAGCTTCAAGGAAGCTTCCAACCACAAAACCCCCAACTACAAAGTTGTTTGACTACTTGAGAGGATTGCAAAGAGTTAAGGATCACTAGTTGAGGTAACCATTTCTTCCCTCTTTTCTCTCAAACCCGTAAGCATGCATATATAGGAGGAAACATGATTTTTTTTTAATTTTTTTTTTTAATGTTTTGAGCTTTAATCTTGGTTGTTTATCACTACTATGGTAATTATTAATGTTTAGGAAGTCAAAAGAAACATTTTCAACTCTTTTTCTTTCAAAAATAAAAAACCCTAAGTAAGTGAGTAAAAGAAAAGTGTGTTTTTTTCCTTTGGTGCTTTGTTAATATTGAAATTAGAGGAGTTAATAACTTGAATGACAAAAAATTGAAACCAATCCCCCAAAAATTTTAGTAAGACCAAATGTGGTGTGTCATAATGTGAAAATTTGATTTTTGTATGTATTTGAGTAACGTAATGAATTGTTTTCAAATAAATTAGTTTGAACTAACAATAGAAATTTTATTAGAGGGTTTAAGTTAGTAAAGTTAAGAAGACTTTTGCATGTGTGTTGGTTATGTTTTTTCAATTAAAATGACAACTAGATGTTAAGTGATATTTTTTTTTTGAAAAAAAACTCAAAGTTGTAAGACCCTTAGTTTTAATTTGTAATTTTTGTATTTTGATGTATTTTTGGTGTTGAATTCTTAGGCTTTTTAGCCAATTTTATTGGTAATTTGTGTGTTAAATGCCAAAAATATATTTTGAGACCCGTTTAAAATTATTTGTCGAGAAATAATTTATTTATGTTGCGAATGATTTATTACCGGACAATTTTGTTAAAAATATCTCTGGTTGCTGAAAATTTATCTGTCAATTGAGTTACGACGAGAATAGATATTTTTATTAAAATAGTCGAGATGTGAGTGAAGTGATGTGTGTATGTGTATGTTGATATTTGTTGGTTTGGTATATATATATATATATATATATATATATATATATAGATATATATTACTAACTTACTAACTAACTAACTGACTAACTATATATATATATATATATAAAAGTGAAGAATGAGAAACAGAGAAACGAAAAACATTTTTCCTCCCTGCCTCGCGTAATCCTCTTCTTCCTTCTTATGTTCTTTCAAAAACCAAGTGTTAGTGGTTTCCAAAACCACCAAACACAAACCCTCACTTCTCACCTAGATCTAAGTTTCCTCTCGCGAAGTGACAGAAGGGAAAATTGCTCATATCCACGCTACGGTGCTAGTGAGCCAACTTTGGAAGTGACGTCGCGAACGAAGTTTTTACCGAAATTAATCGCGGTACCGTAATCTGTTGTTAGAGCTACCGTTGAGGTAAGAGCTCCTTCCAAACTTTTAGTTTGCATTTAGGACCTTACATGTGAATTTGTGGAAAATAAATTTGATGTGTTTGAGGTGTAGATTTGTGGAAAACGAATTTAATGGGCTTAGCAACTTGTTTCCCTTTGCTGCCCTGATAACTCACCCGACTAGGCCCCCCTGAACTAAAGTTCCCTCCTCGGCTAGCTCTCTTATTCTTCATATCTTCAACTTCTCTACATTTTTCCACAAGAACTTGGAAACGTTGAATTCCCAAGGGTAAGACAGAATCCTGAATCTCATACTTCAATCCGGCTTGGAAACGATGACACATGAATGGTTCATCAACCTCTTCACAGAAAAACCTGAAATGCCTCGACAACGATTCAAACTTAGCGGCATATTCGCCCACGGTCATATTACCCTGATGAAGTTTTAGAAAATCATCACCCAACTTAGTCCTGGTACTCATCGGGAAGTATTTGTCTAAAAAATTCCTTTTGAACGACACCCAATTCACCTCCTCATGAGTTGGTCCCATCAACAACCTTGTACTCCTCCACCAATACTCAGCATCCCCTAGCAGCAGATAAGTGGCATAGTTGACCTTCACTTCCGCCTGGCAGTTAATTATCTCAAAGATCTTTTCCACTTCTTGTATCCACTGATCCGCTTTCTCTGAATTTTCATCACCCCTAAACTTGGGAGGATTGTAACGACGAAAGTCCTCTAATCCCCTTGACTCAACAGCACGAATCTCTCTTTCCCTCTTCTCCAGATCCCGCAGAGTCTTTGCAGATGTATGTGAAGCAACAGAAGCAACCATGTTATTCATTGCTTCAACCATTTGATCATCCCCGACGTTGACTCTTGCAGCGTCGTTCCTTCTTGGAGACATTGTTTCCTATAAAACCAACATTAATAAGAAATTTTAACACCCTGTAGAAGAATTCCAAAAGACATCTTTCCACCTCAACAACTCAACACTACACCGAACCCGAAACTCGGACAAATCACCCTGACGCATGATCAGATGACAACCCCCAACCTACAGGTTAACCTACGATCTATAACCAAAGCTCTGATACCACAATTGTAACAGCCTGATTTTTTTTTAAAACAAATTCAAATTCATAATAAAGAGAGAAATACCTTTGGATAAAATATTTAAGTCGTATCACAACGACAAAAGTCAACAATAATTACAAATAGCAGAAACGGTTTTGAAATGAAAATCCAAAATATTTAAAACAGAAAAATACACCGGGGCTATGAGACCTATCCAACGTAGCTCATACCCCTGGGGTATTCTCGGCAGACACCTGTACAAAAGCACTGCCCCAAGAATTTTAACTTCCCCACGTCACATCAAAAAGTGGTACAAGGACCCATCAAAATAAAAGTCAAGCTGACAATATATGGTATAGGTACAGTCTTCCAGAATGAAATAAATACAACCACAACAGATAGACATCTAGCCCCTATACAGCCATCTAATCTGATCATGCTACAAAAAAAAACTATAACCCAAGTGATCTCCACGCGCCCCGCAGAAATTCTTCTGACACAGCAGTGGTCAGGTAAGTCTAACTCCGTTCCCATCTCCAGAGTACTAACTGGTAGGACGATCCTGATTCTCATCTGAGGGCAAAGCCCAGGTTTCCACAATAATTGTAAAGGTCACCAACCAAAATTAACAAATATCACATAGCATTTAAATTTTAAATGCACAAAATAACCTTTCAACTTAGCATACATCTAGAAAGGGTTTTCATATGCCAAACATGCATAATCAAAGTTGCAAAATGAAGTTTTGGACAAAACTGCACTGTCGTATTCGAATACAGCATCCTTGTATTCGAATACAGTGTTATTTCACAAGTCAGTAGCAAAATTGAATGTCTGTATTTGACTACACACTGCTTGTAGCCGAATACAACTGCTAAAATTTGCAAATTTTAGTTTCGAAAATATTTCGCAATCATTCAACACATACCACACAAAATCAATCAATCACACTCATCAATTACGACACAATTACAAACAACAACCGAGTATGTACATACAACCATCACAGTATATCAAACATGACTCGCGTGCCAAGCACCCTAATGTAATGCGTATAAGCCAATGCACATGATTCTGAAATTCCAAACCAAAACCCTCCTCGAAAGGCGTAAATCATAATTGCACAGCCTCTCACAGACCAGTACTAATTATCAAGGTGCAATCTCTCACGGATCAGCATGATTTACTTCGTATAGCCTCTCACAGACCAGCACAATTTTCTATGCGTGCAATCGCTCACAGATCCGCTCGACTTACAAGAGTGCAATCTCTCACAGATCAGCACGACGCAAAAATCCCCGCAAGGATAAGATGAACCAACTATTCACATGGCATCATCTCGTGGCCCATCACGGTTACCACTATCACCATGGCACCATCGCGGTCACCATGTACTATGAAATGCATGAGCATACTCTAACTCTCTTCACCACAACCATTAAGTAAATGCAGCTATTAAAAGATTCCCCTTTTTTAATACTCATTTAACACTAATGATTTTTCAATCTTTTCACAGAGCATACTCAAACATAACAAATTCAATCAATTCGAATTCCAAAATTTCACACCAAATTTTATCATGAATCACCCGTATTCACAACTCCACATTTTCAAACACAAACCACCAAATTTAATCTCCAAAATTTTAAACCATAATCCACACATAAATCATATCTCAAAAAAATCATAATATTAATTATGAACACATAAACCACACCAAACTTGAATCACCACAACCCACATCTCAAACACATTAAATTCAACTTCCACAATTTCACCCATATACAAATTAAATTCATTTTCCTCCAATCTACACATAAAATACATCTCAAAATTCATAATATTAATTATGAACACATCAACCACACCAAATATGAATCACCACAACAACACTAATATATCAGAGTTCTCCCCACCGCTAACTCGGTGCCAACAGTCTCAATTTCTTTTCGAGACTCAAGGAGCTAACTACATAAACATAAATATTTATAACAATTTGTTCACAACTAAAATTTATCCAACCACAACAAAATTCCCAAAATTATATCTTTTTCACACACCAAAATTTTACAACCAAATAATCAAAATGTTACTGTTGATAAGCCTTGTATCTTCAAAGCCTTGTTTGTGTTGTTACTTCGGACTACCCTTTCTAAGTAATATATATATATTATTAAAACCAAACCACAAATATCTAAATACTCTTACACATATGACTTCACTCACATCTTAAACTATTTGATAAAAATATCTGCTCTCGTTGCAACTCAATTGACAGGTAAAATTTTCAGCAACCAGAGATATTTTTTGCAAAATCGACCGATAATAAATTATTCGTAACATAAATAAATTATTTCTCACCAAATAATTTTAAACGGGTCTCATAAAAATATCATTGGCATTTAATATTCAAAATACCAATAAAATTGGCTAAAAAACTTCAGAATTCAACATAAAAACACATCGAAAACAAAAAGTACAAATTAAAACTACGCGTCTTACAGGTGGCACCTCGGTAATTTGTACTAAGCCTGTGATAGGCAGTACAATTACGGTTTACGCCCCTCTAGGAGGGTTTTTGTTTGGAATTGATGTGTAAGGCCTGTGATAGGCTACACATGAGTAAATTGTGTGGGCCCGTGATAGGTGGCACTTTGGTAATTTGTATTAGGCCTGTGATAGGCAGTACGATTACGATTTACGCCTCTCGAGGAGAGTTTTTGGTTTGGAATTTTGGAATCATGCGCATTGGCATATACGCATTGCATTAGGGTGTTTGGCACGCGAGTCATGTTTGATATACTGTGATGGTTGTATATACATACTCGATTGTTGTTTGTGATTGTGCCGTATTTGATGAGTGTTATTGATTGACTTTATTTTGAAAGTGTTGAATGATTTCGAAACGTTTTCAAAACTGAAAATTTGCAATTTTCACAGTTGTATTCGAATACAACAAGATTGTATTCGAATACAGTTATGCTGATTTAGCTACTGACTTCTGAATTCGCACTTGTATTCGGCTACGAGGAGGTTGTAGTCGAATGCAGATATGCTATTTTTGCCACTGACTTAGCACTTGTATTCGGCTACGAGGATGTTGTAGTCGAATACAAATGTGCAGGATTTTTCACTAACTTCACACTTGTATTTGGCTACGAGAGTGTTGTAGTCGAATACAATGGTGCTGTTTTTGCTACTGACTTGTGAAATAACACTGTATTCGAATACAAGGATGCTATATTCGAATACAACAGTGCAGTTTTTTTAAAAACTTCATTTGTCAACTTTGATTATGCATGTTTGGCATATGAAAACCCTTTCTAGATGTATGCTAAGTGGAAAGGTTATTTTCTACATTAAGAATTTAAATGTTATGTGATATTTGTTAATTTCGGTTGGTGACCTTTACAATTATTATGGAAATCTGGGATTTTCCCTCAAATGAGGATCAGGAACGTCCTACCGGTTAGTACCCTGGAGACGGGGGCGCAGTTAGTCTTATCTGACCGTGGCTGTGTCAGAAGGATTTTTGCGGAGTGCGTGGAGATCACCCGAGTTGTATAATTTTCGTAGCATGATTAGATTAGAAGGTTTTATAGGGGCTAGATGTCATGGCAAAAATTTTGAAATAGTTTTTGAAATAAAGTGGTAAATGAATTGTTGTGGTTTGTTTTAATTCAAAAGTATTTGAGCAGTAGAAATTTTATGAACTTTAAAGAAGTTAGGAAAAAGTTATCTTGTGATTTTTAATGGTGGTATAAATTAAAACTAGATTGTGACCCGCGCATTGTGTGGCTGTTAATTAATTTATATTTTAAAATGATATATTATGTATATTGTGAAGTTAATTATGTTGAGTAAAATAATTGAAAAATTGTTTTTAAATAAGAAATATAGGGATAAGATATTTTAAAAATTCATAGTTTGTAAAATCTAAATTTTCCAAATATATGTGATTAATATGAGGGTACGATGTTAACTCTTTATTGGAAAATGTTATCTTTTTAGTAGTTGAGTTTGAATGAATCATGGTCTCCCTATAATTTGTATAATGAGTAGTGCAATATGTACTCCCAAGTAATAGCTAAATATGAATTTGCAATATATGTCAAAATGTGTTTATAACATTTTATCTATTTGATAGGCTCTTATAGAACTTGATGTATATAGTATTGTTTAAAATTTAAAATTAATGGTTAAATATGTTTTAGTTCCTAAAAGATCTCCAATTGTTATAAAATGGTTAGCACTAAAAATGGACAAACTTTTTTTATAGTGACTAAAAGACATTTGATGATTGAGGTTAGTGTGTGCTAATAATATTTGGAATAATGTGGCCAACAAAGTGCATGACATTAGATGACAAAACATGTATTGATAGGGGTGCTATTAAAGATAAAAATAACTAGAAATTGCGATTGTATTCAATGAGGGTGAAGCTAGTGGTTTTTTGTTTTTTCATCTTATGTGTCCTACGTTGACACCTTTTGAAAAGCAAATGGATATATCTACGGTGATTCTTTCAAGTTGTGATATGTTACATTATTTCAAAGAATGAGTGTCATGACAAAGGTTTTACAGAACTCATATTGCTAACTCTATTAATCAATTGTATTGTAAGAATTGAGATATTATTTTTAACTATGAAAAAAATACATATTTAGAAGTATGAGACTTTTATAGGATTACAAATTCTATATATACTTGAATTCACAACAAAGATGGTATTTCTTCTCAAATGAAGAAATTTATATCTCTTAAAAATGGTTTTTAAAGTTTTGAATTGAGTATAAAATACATGACAACTAATCACAAGTAATAAAATTGTGACAAAATGTAAAGAACACGTGCATTGATTTGAAATGTCTTTTGATGTACCAAAAATAAGTATTATATTTTTTCTAACAAAAAAAGTATATATTGTTGAATTCTCATTCAAGAGTGCACATGCTTCAAAATAAAATGATGTTGTCACAAAAAACATTGGACATGCTAAAATAGTATTTTGTTTACAACATGCTAGTAGTGTATTAATTCAAAATATTTTGACCCAACAAAAATAAGTAGCAAGCTAAAGGCTCTTTCTCCGCCAATGTTCTTAGCAAACACATCCAACAATAAAAGGCACATATAAATAGTCGAAATATATTTTAGCAATAAGCAAAGGAGACATACGTACTCTCAATTAAGAAGAAGTTGAAGTCTTTTGCAGTAAGAAACTTCTCATGTTATTAGGTTCAATATCATATCTTTGCGGAAAAGATCTATACAATTGCTAGCAAATAAGTAAATGGCAGGTAGAGCCGAAAATGAATATCTCTACTGTCATTCTTTCAAGTTGTGATATGTTACATTATTTCAAAGAATGAGTGTCATGACAAAGGTTTTACATAAATCATATTGCTAACTCTATTAATCAATTAGTATGAGACTTTTGTAGGAATACAAATTCTATATATACTTGAATTTACAACAAAGATAGTATTTCTTTTCAAAGGAAAGATGGTAAAAATTCTTCTCGAAAATGGGAAGTTGATTAATCCACACCAAAAAAACGTATTGAGTAGTAATGTGGGATTAATTTGGAAGATTTTGGGCAAACATGAAATAATATATAATTTTATTTGAAGGACTTTGATTAGTAAAATGGATTTTAGCAAAGTGGTACATATATAAAAAGAGAGTTCAAAATTTTGTTTAAAGGTTGAATTTAAGTTTACTTTGTTATTAAGGTTTTAAAGGTTTTATCCTTGGTGGTTTTTGTGAAATCAAGATTTCCACATTTATAGATTGAACTAAAAAGTTTTAGTCATTGATATTAAATTTTTAATTTTTATGAAGAGATTTAATTTTGAGAAAAAAAGTTTCAAACTTCATGACTTTTAGAATAGTACATAATATATATATATATATCTATATATATATATAAGGGTTCAAATTTTGTATATAAAAAAGGTTTAAAAAAGAAATATTCACTTTATGAACAAAGTTTCAATCTTAAGTTTTGAAGTTAAAAATTTTAAAGTAGAGATGTCAACTTTATGCTAAAATTCGAGGTTGAAAAAGTATTTAGGTATTTTGAAAAAAAATGATTGATTATAATTTTGGGTTTTGATATGTGATTTTATTAGGAATGAAGATTTTAGTTGGAGACTTAAAAGAAAATTGTGAAACTGTGGATGTAAAACTGTGGTTTTCATGTGAAAGTGGAAGAATAATGATTTTGAGTATTTAGAATATTGGAACTCTTAGTATTTGAGTTTTTATTTATTTATAAGATTTCTTGATAAAAACCTTCTACTAATTTTTTAAATATTAAAGTGTTGAAATTGATCATTTTGACGGATGATTTAATCGAAATTTCAAACGGTGTTAGTATGTTTGTCTTTGATTGATTTTATTAAGAAAATATTTTGTCCTAACTAGTTAAAGACAAAGATTTGAGTTGAACCTCAATAAGTTTGAAAAAAAAATTTCAAGATTTTCAAAGTGTAGCATAAGTGTTTTAAAATTCGCTTTCGTCAAAGTACTTAAACCAAAGTCTTTTTGAAGTTAGGGAACCTAAGAGAAAAGTCAAACCATAATTGATTTGGATAGTGCCTGAACCTAGGGTTCATTTGGGGTTGGTTTAGAAACTTGTATTGATTAAGTTAATTGATTGATTTACGGTACAAGTAAATTGAGAGGTGTTTTTGGAATCTTCAGATAGGTTATGCTGGCGTAGTGTAAGTTGCTTGTGTAATAAAGCACTGTCGATGTAAGGACACTTTCTAACGATATTATATATGCTTGAATGCATAGTGGGTCTGTATACATGTTTCCTTGTGCTTGTGGTAAATAAATGTGCACATGTTTGTTTATGTATTTGATGTGATTACGTATTCATAACTGATAACATATGTGTTATGAATTTTATGATGAGAATATGTTTTGGGTATGCTCTGTGACAAAGTAGTAAAAAATATTAGTGTTTAATGAGTATTAAAAGAAGAGTCTTTTAATATCTGCATTTACATAATGATTGATGTGAAAGAGTTAGAGTATGCTCATGCATTTCATAGTTAGTGGTGACTGTGATGGGCCATGGGGTGGTTCCATGAGTTGATTGGTCCACCTTATCCTTACAGAGATTTTTGAGTCGTGTAGAATTGTGATAGACTGCACATTGGTAAATCGCGCTGATCTGTGATAGGTGGCACCTTGGTAATTAGTACTGGTCTTTGAGAGGCGGTACATTTATGATTTATGCCCCTCGGGGAGGGTGTGGAAATTCCGGAATCATGTGCACTGACATATAAGCATTGCATTAGGGTGCTTTCTCACATGAGTCATTTTTATTATATGATAATATTTATATGCATGCTTGTTTATCAATTGATGCCATGTCATGTTATGCTTTCGTGCTTTGTATTTTCATATGTATGTTGTTTTTAGATCGTGACCATCTACTATTATTGTTGATTGGGCTTACGCCCCAAGTTCTTAGAGTTTTGAGTCGTCCGAGAATTGCAACGACATTGAAAACGGGACAGACCGATGATTTTAGATTGCAAATCGAAAGTAGTGAGGCTTGATGCCACCCGTGGACCCTCAGTATCCAGTCATCGTCAGTTAGAGTTCAAGATCAGCTTAGGATTTTAATTAAGGGTTTTATTTATTTTCCCTTCCTTATTGCAATGTTGTTGTCGCAATGGAATTTATGTATATGAAATAGTTGTGATTTTTTTTGGGTCAATGTAAGTCATTTGTGTCGAAACCACTTTATATAATGCAACAATAATTTTAATCGTCATTTTTGGAATAGAATTTTACAATTAAATATTTTACTCTAATTTAAATTAAAGTACGATTATGAATATTTTAGCCTAAAGTGTTTAGTTATTTTTTAAAAAAAAATGTACATTTTGACTGTTAAAAATGTACACTCTCAAAATCTGCTGATCAAAATGGTGCAACATGCTCCAAATGCTACCTCATGTAATTTTGCCTCTGACTATCATGATTCAAGAAGCACACCATCTCACTCCAACAAGAAGGTCAATACCTCTGATGGAAAGACAACGAATGGAATTGAAAGAACTAAATATGAAAAGAAGACTTAGCCGAATCAAAACTTGTGAAAATCCAAGAACAACCCGAATCCATTCAAGCTTAAATCAAGTAAGAGTATGAAAGAAGATTCGTGATTTTGAAGAAATCTAAATTAAGATTTGATTCATATTTATAATTGAATAAAATCTTTGACCAAGTTGATAAGAAGACATGCTCAAGATTTGAAGAAGATATGATCAAAATCTTATCAACAAGAATATATGAATTAGTTACAGGAAGATTCGATCGAGATTTATCTACAAGGAGATATGAATTATTTACAAGAAGATTTGATCAAGATTTATCTACAAGAAGATATGAATTATTTACAAAAAGATTTGATCAAGATTTATCACAAGAAGATATGAATTATTTATAAGAAGATTTGTTCAAGATATATCTACAGGATGATATGAATTATTTACAAGAAGAGTTTATCATAATCTACAAGAAGATATGAATTATATACAAGAAGAGATGAGCAAGAATTGTTTACAAGAAGAAAGACTCACAATAAGATACATTTATTATTGGGAAAGATATGATTTAGATTTTTCAAGGGCAAAGGAGATACCCTAACCTATTCTATAAATAAATACTAAAGGTTGAAGAAGAAAATAAGAGAACTCACAAGCACAAAATTTCCTAAGTCAGTAAAGTTCATAAGGTTAAGGTCTAGAGAAACAATTAATTAAAAGAAATATTTTCGAAGTGTTTTCTTGTGTGAGAGTCATTGTTACAATTAGCTTGTTAGAAGCAAACCAATTTTTTCCAAAAGTTTATATCCCAGCCCGGTAATGGGTTTCTTGTTCCTCAAGGAATCTGTAGGTTTTCAGGTTGACTCGAGAAAACTTGGCTTTTAGAGTCAAGGTGTTTGTGTTCCTCAAAAAGTCTGTAAGTGTTAGGTTGTTTTGAGGATACTGGCTTGTAGGTTCAAGTTCTGTGTAATTCAAGTTTAGAATTAGTGGATTAAATCCTTCTTAGTGAGGGGACTAGACGTGTCTACCAAGTTGGTGGTGAACCAGGATAAGTTCTTGTGTAACTTTAATTATGCAATTCTTGTTATACTTCTGCCTCTGATCACTTAACCTGATTGCTACTACTTTCATTTTAAGTAAGTCACCAAAACCAAACCAGTTTTAAATAAATTAGCAAAAAGAATCCAACTTAGTCAAACACAATTCAACCCCCTTCTTGTGTTTGCACCTTCAATTGGTATTAGAGTCCGGTTTCAAAAATTAGCACTTTACATTGTTTGAAGAAAGATCCAATGATTCAACAATGTCTAGATTTGGTGAAGAAGCTGTTGGAAGAAACATCAACAAGCCACCTTTGTTTGATGGTGAACAATTTGAGTATTGGAAGGACAAACTGAGGAGTTTCTTTATCTCACAAGATCACGAACTTTGGGATTTAGTGGAAGAAGGCTACACTGCTCCAACAAATTCTTATGGTACTGAAATTTCAAAGAAAAAGATGGATGCTGAACAGAAGAAGATGTACAAGATGCATTACACGTCTAGAAACTTCATGATCAATGCAATCACCTACAAGGAATTTAATAAGTGCACTGACAAATAAATAACAAAAAACATCTATGAAAATTTGGTTCTAACTTATGAAGGAAGCAAACAAGGTCAAGAAGTAAAGGCCAACCTCTTAGTTAAAAAGTATGAGTTGTTCAAGATGGAAGAAGATGAAAATATTGAAATAATGTTTTCCAGATTCCAGACTCTAGTATCAGGGTTAAAGGTACTTGAAAAGAGTTATACTACTGTTGATCATAGAAAATTCTTAGGAGTCTACCAAGCAAGTGGAGACCTAAAATTGTAGCTATTCAAGATGCTAAGGATCTCAATTCTCTTATATTGGAAGAATTGGTTAGCTTCTTGAGATCACATGAAATTGAGCTTGTAGAGGATGATCCCAAGAAGAAGTAGCCAACTCTGGCCTTTAAATCCAAGCAGAAGAACGTTATGAAGGCAACAACATAATCAAAGGATAATGATTTAGATGATCAGAATCTAAACTCAAAGAATGAAGAGCTGACTTTCATGTTCAGAAAAATTCAAAAGATGTGGCGTAACAGAAATAATCAATTTCCATTAAGATATTCCAAGTAGTCTAGTAGAGGAAGGGATGAAAAATATGACAAGAAAAACATCATATGCTCTGGGTGCAATGAACCTGGATATGTCAAGTCTGATTGTCCAAATCTAGAAAAATGAAAACATCAGAGGAAAGATTCCAGACCCAAGAAGAAGGTTTTGATGGCCATATAGGATGATTATGATGAAATGTGTAACGATGAAGAGCAATCATATTTGGCTCTAATGGCTCATACCAACTCTGCCTTTAGATCCAACACAAACACTGATTTTGACTTTAGAAGTGTATCAGTTGAGGAAGAAATTGAGGTATTTTCTGACTTAACCCGATTTGATTTACTTAATGTCATAAATGATTTCTTAAATAAAAACCACAAGTTGTCTCTAAAATTGAAAACACTTAGGAAATTAAAAGCAAACTTAACTAAAGAAATCAATGCCTTAAAAATTGAAAGTGTTGAGGTTATCACATGTAATTCTGATAAATATGAAGAAACATTCCAAGACTTTCTAGCTAACATGATGGGATGAAGCAAGTATGCTTCTATCATTTATAGAGTTAGTAGAAATGGTAAAAAAAGGTCTAGAATTTGAAGAAACAGTAACTAAACCTAAACTTATTCTCTCTTATATTTTGTGTGCTATTTTGTATACTATTTGGTAAAAGAGGTGTAGGATACCTAGAAACAATAACTAAGTCTGAACTTGTCAAACCTGATGTTTTATGTACTGTCTACTCCAAGAAAGGTCACTCCAAAATATCTTTTCGCATGTTAAACACAAGGAAATACAAGAAACCTTTCAAGACTAACAAACTAGGACCCAACCAAATTTGGGTACCTAAGAACAAAATTATCTATGTTGTAGATGTCCTCAGAAGGCAAATTAAAACACTAATCATAGTACCTTGACAATGGATGTTCGCGACATATGACGGGAGAAAATTCTATGTTCCAAGACCTAACATTGATCAAAGGAGGCACAATAAGTTTTGGAGGAAAGAAGAAATGCCATATCATGTGGCAAGACACAGTTGGTAATGACACCTCTCCATGTATTAAAGATGTTTTATTTGTTGAAGGTCTTAAACATAATTTATTAAGTATTAATCAGTTAAATGATAATAATTATGATATTATATGTAATCATAAAATATGCAAGACAATTAGTCAAAATGATGGATTTGTACTCGTTACAGGTCATAAGAAAAATAACATATATAAGATAAATTTGTTTAGTCTAGAGAAACAAGATGTTAATTGTCTAATGTTAGTAAAGGAAGAGAAATTAATTTGGCACAAAAGGTTAAGCCATGCAAAACTTAGATCAATCTCAAAATTGAATAAACTTCAACTAGTTAAAGGTCTACCTAAGCTTAGCTACAAAACTGAAATTATATGTGAAGCTTGTCAAAAGGGAAAAAACAAAGAACTCCTTTACCCCTAAGAACTTAGTCTCTACCTCAAAAACCTTGAGCTATTACATATAGTTCTCTTTGGACTAGTGAAAACAACCTCAATAAATGTAAAGAAGTATGGATTTGTGATAGTAGATGATTACACTAGGTGGACATGGGTAAAATTCTTAAGAAATAAAGATGAATGCCACAAAGTGTTTATTGCATTATGAAAACAAGTAATGAATGGAAAGGGTCTGAAGATTGTAACAATTAGAAGTGACCATAAAGGAGAATTTGAAAACAAGTTCTTTGAAAGCTTTATTGATGAGAATGGAATCTCTCATAATTTCTCCTCTCGTAGAACACCACAACAAAATGCAGTTGTAGAAAGAAAGAATAGATCCCTTCAAGAAATGGCTAGAACCATGGTCAATGAGATGGATATTGCATAACATTTTTGGGTAGAGGCAATTAACACTGCGTGCTATATTCAAAATGGAATTTTAATTAGGTCAATATTGAATAAAATACCATATGAATTATGGAAAAAAGCCTAACATCTCATACTTTAAACAATTTGATTGTACTTTTTATATGTTAAACACTAAAGACAATCTTGGCCAGTTTGATTCCAGATCATAAAACTGCACATTTATTGGATAATCTATAAGATCTAAAACTTAGAGTGTTTAATAGGGAAACTCATATTGTGGAAGAGTTAATACATGTTAAATTTGATGACAAATAGCTTGACCTTCAAAAGTCAAAGCAAATTGATGATAATGTAGGTTTACTAGAACCATAGGAAGCAAATGCAGATAAACTAGAAGAACCTGGAAAATCAGAGGATACAAGTAAATCAGAATAAGATGACAAATCATTAGAGGATGAATTAGACCAAGTCAGAAGCAAATAATATAAGTCAGAAGGCAGAGCTGGATGGAAGTACAAGTCATCCCATCCTGAAAATCTAATAACTGAAAATGCAAATGATTATTTGAAGACCAGATTATCACTAAAAGACACAACTTTGTTTGGTCTATTATCATCAATTGAACTTACATCTATTGACGAAGCACTAGTAGATGATGGATGGATCCTTGCATTGCAAGAAGAGTTAAATGAATTTAAAAGGAATTTTGTTTGGGATCTAGTACCTAGACCAAAGAAAAACATTATTGGAACCAAATGAGTTTTCAGAAACAAGCTAAATGAAAAAAAAGAAGTGGTCAAAAACATAGCAAGACTTGTGGCACAAGGCTATAGTCAGCAATAACACATTGATTACACTGAGACATTTGCTCCAGTGGTCAAGTTAGAAGCTATTTGCATCCTACTCTCTTTTGCTGCTTATAATAACATTACATTATTTAAAATGGATGTTAAAAGTGCATTTCTTAATGGGTATATAAGTGAAGAAGTCTATGTTAAGAAATTCTTAGGTTTTGAAATTTTTGAATTTCAAGACTATGTATTTAAACTTAGGAAATCACAGTATGGTTTAAAGCAAGCACCTATGGCATAGTATGATAAACTAAGTAACTACTTGGTTAAAAACAATTTTGAAAGAGGACAAGTAGATAACACCTTGTTTAGAAAATTAATAGGAGATGACATTCTTATCATTCAAATTTATGTTGATGACATTATTTTTGGATCTAGTAATGACACTCTTTGTCAAGAATTTGCTAAGTTGATGCAGCTTGAATTTCAAATGAGCATGATGGGAGAACTTAAGTTCTTCTTAGGGATACAAATTTTAGAAAAGTCAAAAAGGCATATACATTCATCAAACCAAATATACAAAATAGCTTGTCAAGAAATTTAAAATGAATGATCCTAAACCTATGGCTACACTAATGCACCCCTATTCAGTTGTCAAAGAGGAATCAGGCCTGAAGGTTAACCAGAAAACATATAGAGGAATGATTGGATCACTGCTTTAGCTTACTGCCTCCATACCTGATATTATGTTTAGTGTGTGTGTGCAAGATTTCAGGCCGATCCAAGGGAAGTTCATTTAATTGCTGTTATAAGGATCATTGATAGCGTTTCAGCAAGTCTACTGAATCGTTGCAAGTAATAATAAAACAGTAGTACCGAGTGTCGAACTCAAGGATTGCGTTTTACTATCAAATTATATTTAATTACTAAAATTGAACAAAAAGTTCCCAAATTGATTGAAGTAATGTTTAAAATTAACAACTGTAATAAAATTGATCCTTTATAATGAGAAAAATGTTAGGGATGAGTTTCACTTCGAATCCAACCTTGGTATTTGATCCTAATTACTGAATTTCTTTATTGAATTATTACCGAATTCTCTTTATTATTATTACCCTAATGTTTTAGAGACAGAATCTTTAATTCTAAAGTAACCCTTAATTCCTTAGTGGATTTAAAATTAGAATTAAGCCTTTCCGTACAAGAATTATCTTGTTAAACTATTGTCTGTGCAACTAATTTAATTGGTTTTGTGACCTGCATCTATCCCTAGACTACAAATTCATGAATTTCTCATCTCAAGCATTCGTAAAGCCACTTTCGTTTCAAAATACGAATCGTAGAACATTTTAATGTTGATCAAGCAACAAAAAGCACAGAGAAGAGAAAAATAATTCAATAAACTCATTCATATAACTAGAAATCATATCAGAAAAATAAGGATTTCATCTTGTTACACTCATCTCTAACAAATAGGGTTTAGTTACTCATGACAAAGATAGAAAAGATAGAGATTAGAGAAGAAACGACCGTCTTTGAGTTTCTCTGCTAGGGCACAAGTCTCCCCACTTCCCAATAGCCAAAAAGATCCCTAGAAAGTAAAAAAAAAATGCGTTTTTATACATTCAACCCCGTGCCAGGCGCCCCAGGCGCGGAATTTGCCCTTCAGGCGCAAGTGGACAGAGTCAGAAAGGCCGAAATGCGCCACAGGCGCAGGTTTTTACGCTTCAGGCTCACAGCATCTGCTGTCTGACTTATACTGCATTTTTCTCATCTTTCGAGTCTGAATTGGGTTTTGGTTTCTTCATGAAAGTTGTATCTATGGATCGTAGCATTCATTTGCACTTAGTTTGACTCCAATTGGACATCTAAAACTCCAGATATGGCTGAAATACTCCACATAGGTCATGTTGATTTCTCACCAAAATTCAGCACTGCACTAAAACAAAGTAACAATGCAAAACTACGAAAAAATCTCTACTTAATTAAGGAAATAAGAACATAAACATTTCATTAAATCATAGAACTAAAATCAACAAAATATATCAAATAAATCCTTAAATTAACTAATGAATAAAAGATAAATAAGACTAAAAACAATTAAAAATATGCATATGATGAAGAGTCATCACAACCCCAAACTTAATCTATTGCTTGTCCCCAAGCAACAATTAATTCAGATTTGGTATAGTTAAAAGCAAACTTATACTCAATTTCTCAAATAAAATCAAACTCAATTCTCAAAACATTCATCATGCTCCATGGTTGCTCATAAAAAAAAAAATAAACAACACAATTTGTACACTTTAGCATTCATTCATCAAGCTCAACTCTCTCTTCACACAATCTCACCAAAATTTCTCTCAAGTGCTTAGAAAGGGTTTTGAATTTATCACTCCAATCCTAGAACATGCATCACGCTACCATAGGCTTGAAAATTTCTAGTTAGCAAACACAATGCAACAAACACATACACTTTTGGAAGACTTTAGGGTTGTAATAGGGCTTAGGTAATGGTAGGACATTTTGGGATAGTAGGTTTTACTACTTGGAGTTAGGTACACATTTTCAAATTATTCTACCACTTTTTTTTCTTCATATTTTCATTGCGGAGATTCTCAAACATTGACAAAAGAACCAAGATGTTATTTATCAAAGTACACAAACTGATTTTTTTTTTCTTCTTCTTTTTTCTTTTTTGTTTTGATTTTTGTTTTGATTTTGATTTTTTTGATTTTTTGAGAACCACTACCCCAAACTTAAAAGGTTGCTATCCCATGAGCAACCCCAAACTTAGAACTTTACCAAGACGAGAATTTTTTTTTTCTACCTAACTCCAGGTCTTTGGCTTGTAATGTGGCTAGTAACCGAAATAAAAGGGCAAGGCTCAAAGGGGCTAGCAAAGGATAAAATTTGCATAGGGTAGTTAGAAAGGCTCAAACGACCAAACAAAATTGCCTCAGTGTATGCATAAATCACAAGTGATGCAAGTCATAATTAGTGCAAGTTCAGAAGGGATAACACATGTCTAGATAATCACACAACCAAGAATTAAAGTGTTTAGACCCAAAAGCTCACAGCTAGGATAATAAGAGAGAGTAAGAACTGTCGAAATAATGCCAAACATGTCGCTGAAAAGTTTAAATTTTTTTTTTTAGAAAAATTGATGGCAAGTTAGACTTCTACAACCACAAAGTAATCAACAATGTATGCATTAGTGAAACTCGCGAATTGAGCAATGACATGAGCCAAGAAATAGAATTTAATTTTCAAAATCCCAAACAAAAAGCTTAAGACCAACTCCAAGTTGTTAAAAATTCTTCATCATAGTGCACGTTAACACACAATCAAAAAGAAACAAATTCAAATAACGAAAATAAGATTGCAAAAATAAAAGTTACCTTTACCTATGGGTTGCTTCCCACGAATCGCTTCTTTATGGTCATTAGCTTGACGCCTCAACCATTGTCAAGGTGGCATATATGACAGAAAGAACACATCATCCTTCTTCTTCTTTTTGTTTGGTAGAAATTCCATGAACTTGAGAAATAAATGATGTTGCTTCCATATCCTTTTCAATTGTACATTTATGAACAAGGCATAGATTGAATCTCGAACTTCATCAATCTCTTCTTTTTTCTTTTCCTCGTTCATCTTTTCCTCTTGCTTATCTTCTTCTACCACAACAATGAAATCATCTTCAATCTTCAACTTCTCCTCTATCTTCTCAAACTTAACCACTTGCTCAAATAACCTCTCACATTGACATTCAAATCTTTCAATTGAAACCATGTTATTCTTCATGAATTCAACCAAAACGTCCATAATGTGAAAGTCTTTGTCATCTGATTCTTTGGATAGAATTTTAGGAGGTAGAATTTGTTCCCAATTGATCTTTTTAATATAACACTCACCGTTTACTGCGTCTTCAACCAAAAAATCTTCATATTCTATTAGTTCGACCAAGTCATCAAAACAAGTTCTATTCCTATGTCCTTCTCCACAAAAGTCACACCTAAGAGGCCGCATCTGAGGAATCTGAGAGTGATGTTTTAAAAATGTATCTCTCAAGATTTGTCCCTCAATCATGCGACATATACCAGATATAAGACAAGTATCACACTCTTCATATAATTGTAGTAGAATATCATTATTATAATCTTCCATGCTCTACAACGAATAGTTATCTCAAACAAAGAAGAGACAAACCACTAGCACATGACATTAGCAAACTCAACAAATAAAAATAGGAAATAAAAGAAAAATAGTTTTCTTTATCAAAAATAAAAATAAAATAAAAGCAAAATTTTATTGCAGAGCAAAAAATTTTAATTAAGTAAATAAATTAAATTCAATAGTGATATGGCAATCCCTGGCAACGGCGCCAAAAACTTGATAGCGTTTCAGCAAGTGTACTAAATCGTTGCAAGTAATAATAAAACGGTAGTACCGAGTGTCGAACTCAAGGATTGCATTTTACTATCAAATTATATTTAATTACTAAAATTGAACAAATAGTTCCCAAATTAATTGAAGTAATATTTAAAATTAACAACAGTAATAAAATTGATCCTTTATAATAAGAAAAATGCCAGGGATGAGTTTCACTTCGAATCCAACCTTGGTATCTAATTTGATCCTAATTACTGAATTCCTTTATTGAATTATTACCGAATTCTCTTGATTATTCTTGACGTAATGTCTTAGTGAAAAACCTTTAATTCCAAAGTAACCCCTAATTCCTTAGTGGATTTAAAATTAGAATTAAGTCTTTCCATACAAGAATTCTCTTGTTAAACTATTGCCCTCGCAACTAATTTAATTGGTTTCATGACCTGCATCTATCCCTAGACTACAAATTCATGAATTTCTCATCTCAAGCATTCGTAAAGTCCACTTCTGTTTCAAAATACGAATCATAGAACATTTTAATGTTGATCAAGCAATACAAAGCATTAAGCATAGAGATGAGAAAAATAATTCAATAACAAATAGGGTTTAGTTACTCATGACAAAGATAGAAAAGATAGAGATTAGAGAAGAATTACAAGAAATATTCATGAATGATTCTTGAGAAAACTGCTCCAATGGTGTTAGAAACGGCCGTCTTTGAGTTTCTCTGCTAGGGCACAAGTCTCCCCACTTCCCAATAGAAAATGAAAAAATGAAAAAATGTGTTTTTATACATTCAGCCGCGTGCCAGGCGCCCCAGGCGCGGAATTTGCGCATTAGGCGCAGGTGGACAGAGTTAGAAAGGCCGAAATGCGCCCTAGGCGCAGGTTTTTGCGCTTCAGGCGCACAACATCTGCTGTGTGAATTATACTGCATTTTTCTCATCTTTCGAGTCTGAATTGGATTTCGGTGTCTTCATGAAAGTTGTAGCTATGGATCTTAGCTTTCATTTGCACTTGGTTGGACTCCAATTGGACATCTAAACCTCCAGATATGGCTGAAATACTCCACATAGGTGATGTTGATTTCTCACCAAAATTCAGCACTGCACTAAAACAAAGTAACAACGCAAAACTACGAAAAAATGTCTACTTAATCAAAGAAATAAGAATATAAACATTTCATTAAATAAAAGAACTAAAATCAACAAAATATATCAAATAACTCCTTAAATTAACTAATGAATAAAAGATAAATAAGACTAAAAACAATTAAAAATATGCATATGATGAAGAGTCATCAATCCTTAGATACTTAAAAGGTACTACCAACCTTATCTTGTTCTACAGTAGAGGCTATTGTGATGCTGATTATGCTATAGACAAACATGAGAGAAAAAACACATTTCTCGGTGAAAACTTAGTCTCATGGTCAAGTAAGAGACAAAACACAATTGCAATGTCAACAGTAGAGGCTGAGTACATTTCAACAATTGGTTATAGTTCTGAATTGCTATGGATTAAACATCAAGTGAAAGATTACAAGATTCTTGAGAGTAACAGTCCCATATTATGTGACAACACTTCTTCCATTTTCCTAACCAAGAACCCAATCCTACATTCTAGACCCAAACACATAGAAATCAATCATCACTTTACTAGGGACTTATTCAATTTGAACTGAACACCAATGGGGTGACATATTCACCAAACCACTAGTTGAAGATAGATCTGACTTCATTAGGAAAAATATAAATCTTACCTTTATACCTGAATGATGTTGTGCCAAGCTTAGAGTAGTTTAAATTCATACAAGAATCAGTTTTATGTTTTGTTCATATTAGACTATGTTTTATATTCTGTTCATTCTATTAAAAAAATGGGCAAAAAAAGTTTCACTTTCAAGTATTTTTGTCTGGTGACAAAAAGAGGAGAAAGATACTTGAAAACAATAATGTGAGGATATAATGAAAAAATTACTTGGACTTAGAGGGATATAGTTTTGATGTTAACAAAAGTATTTTATGAGAACAGTAAATTTGTATTAATGGCTTCATTAAGTATGAAAAAATTGGAAGAAGAAAATCAGCGGAAGGTACTAGAGGAAAGTCACCTGAGGAAGTGACCAGAGGAAGTCACTTGAGGATGAGATCAGAGGAACAAAAAGTGTATGTGTCTGCCTCTAAACATATGCCTCTAAAAGTAAGGTGCTTCTGAAGGCTACAAAGATTGCCTCTAATGACTGAATTTGAAGTCTGGATTTGATGTTTGGGTCTGAAGACTGCCTATGAAGAATGGCTTTGAAACTGGGTCTGAAGATTACCTCTGAAGACTATTTGAAGATTGTATTTGAAGCATGCCTCTGAAGCCTTTGCATGTCTCTGATGTAACAAAACTCAGCATGCCTCTGATGAGTTCATATCAAGGTATAATTAACTCTGAAGAGAATGTTCAACTAATAAATCAAAAGCTCACAATCCGCTGATCAAAATGGTGCAACACATTCCAAATGCTGCCTCAAATATGTAGTCTATAATGTTGCATTGACTTTGATGTTCCAAAAAGGTGATTTTCCCAATGCCACTAATTCTATTTCATGCACTTCTGCCCCTGACTATCATTATTCAAGAAACACAACATCTCACTCCAACAAGAAAGTCAATGCCTCTGATGGAAAGTCACGGCAGAAACTGAAAGAATTAAGTATGAAAATAAGACTTAGCCGAATCAAAATCTTGTGAAGATCCATGAACAACCCGAATCCATTCCAACTCAAATCAAGCAAGAGTATGAAAGAAGATTCATATTTTTGAGGACAGTCTAAATTAAGATTTAATTTAGATTTATAACTGAAGAAAATATTAGACCAAGTTGAAAAGAAGATATGATCAAGATTTGAAGAAGACATGATAGAGTTCTTATCAACAAGAAGATATAAATTATCTATAAGAAAATTTGATCAAGATTTATCTACAAGAAGATATAAATTATTTATAAAAACATTTGATCAAGATTTATCATAAGAAGATAAGAATTATTTACAAGAAGATTTGGTCAAGATTTATCTACAAGAACATATAAATTGTTTACAAGAAGAGTTGATCAGAATCTACAAGAAGATATGATCGAGAATTGTTTACAAGAAGAAACAGTAACAAGAAGATAAATTTATTATTTCCAAAGATATGGTTCAGATTTTGCAAGGACAAAGGAGAAACCCTAACCTACTGTAAAATTAGATACTTAAGGCTAAAGAAGAATATCAGAGAACTCACAAGCACAAAATTTACTAAGTCACAAGAGTTCATAAGGTTAAGGTCTAGATAAACACTAGCTCAAAAGAAATATTTTCTAAGTGTTTTCTAGTGTTAGAGTCATTGTTACTGTAACACCCCGGCCATTACCGTTACCAGCGGTGCTACCTCACGATCTTCTCACTCCCTATCCACCCAGTAGAAATAGCGAGCTTTTGCCTTCCGTGGGATTCGAGCCCGGTAACTGGGGGATAAGTACCGCCTCCACACAGTCCCACTACCAATTGAGCTGTCGGACTCGAATCCGACGAAAGGCAAAAACTCGCTATTTCCACTGGGTGGATAAGGGGGTGAGAAGATCGTGAGGTAGCACCGCTGGTATCGGTAATGGTCGGGGTGTTACAAAAAAAAGGCGCTTTTTTATGTAACACCCCGGCCATTACCGTTACCGGCGATGCTACCTCAATAATGAGTGTTGGGGACTGAACGTAGCAACCTTGTATTCAAATACAATTGGTGCAGGATTTTTCACTGTTTTCGCATCTGTATTCAAATACAGTAGTGTTGTTTGTGCTGTTTTTGCTGTTTTTCTGTTGTTTTCGCATTTGTATTCGAATACAGATATGCTGTATTCGAATATGACAGTGTAGTTTGGTCCAAAACTTCATTTTCAACCTTGTTTATGCATGTTCAACATATGCAAACCCTTTCTAGATGTATGCTAAGTGGAAAGGTGATTTTGTGCATTTAAAATTTAAATGCTATGTGGTATTTGTTAATTTCAGTTGATGACCCTTTACAATTTTTGTGGAAATCTGGGCATTGCCCTCAGATGAGAACCAGGGTCGTTCTAAGGCGTGGCACATTGATGGATTGGTTTTGTGATTGAAAGCATTAGGGCTTGATGCCGCTCGTGGATTCTTAGTACCCAGTCATCCTTAGTTAGATTAATGATCAGCTTAGAGTTTTATTTAAGAATTTTATTTATGTCATCTTTCTTATTTCAAGGTTGTTGTTGAAAAAGGAACTTATGTATTTGAAACAGGTTATTTTAGTCGATGTATTTTATATTTGGATACTTTGGATTTTTCGTTCCGAAAACTATTTCCGCTGTTTGTAATTAATTATGACTTTGTTGTTTGTGTTACGATTTAATATATTTTATCCAAGAGTATTTTCTTTATTTATGGATTTGGTTTTACCAATTTAATTTTGAAAAAAAAAATACACTCCCGCTGTTAAAAATCGGGGTGTTACATTGTGGTATCAGAGCTTTGGTTTAAATTTCTTTGGGGCTGTGATTTGGGTGTCCTAAGCTGATCAAGAGTTGAGGTTAGGGGTATCAAGTGACTGGAGTCCATGTGTGCTTTGTGTTTTGCTGTCTTGTGACAAGCATGATATGCTTAAGTAGTTTATTGTTTCTTATACGAAATAGCGTGTCTTGTGGCACTTTAGTTGGAAGAGTAGTTAAAACAAAGAACATTAGTCGACTTTGGTCGACAAGTGTCTCTGAATTCCTAAAACGTATTGGTCTAGGAGAGATAGGGTTGAAGCGAATCATGACGGCATGGAATTTATGAAGTGGTTCCAAGAATACAGAGGCTATGTTATTGGTGATAACTCGAAGATGTTATTGGTGTGAGACTCATAGGGGATTTCAAGTAAAGATCTAAGT
Source organism: Cicer yamashitae (assembly GCA_037974755.1). Taxonomy (NCBI): domain Eukaryota; kingdom Viridiplantae; phylum Streptophyta; class Magnoliopsida; order Fabales; family Fabaceae; genus Cicer; species Cicer yamashitae. The sequence goes on from JBBPBQ010000003.1 coordinate 27,655,037, forward strand.
GGAGAAATTTATTTTTGAGAAAGGTATTAGATGTTTTCCTGGTAGATTTCAGGACGAGACTGGATGAAGTTTGATAATTGTCAAAGAGATGTGAACACAATGGAACTGTTGAGAAGACGAGGCTTCCATTTGGAATATCATCTGGTGCTTAGGTGTCAACTAAGGAGGCTTGTATCGAAGTTAAGGTGTGCTACACATTAGGGGTGAATACTACCTTTCTTAGATAAAGGACGCTGTGAGGAATAGTCGATACCTTGAGGGGTAAGGTCAAGCATTCGAGTTAAACTAGACTCGTGACATAGATTGTTAAGTACGAATCTCATGACGATTATAGGAGTGAGACTATATAATTTGTTGGTAAGCGACAAATCTCTGTGTGATTTAGGAGATAATAAGTATGAATAGTGATTGTAGATGAAACTATTGACGTGTAAGTGTGAATTTGGAGTGGTGTTTGGGTAAACATAAGGAGTTAAGACTTGATGTATTGAACCACATGTTACTATTAAGTGGAATTGGAAGTACATAGTACAGGAATACTTAGAGATTATTGCAATGTAAGCTGGAAGTGTCTATTAAAGGATGGTAAACACTAGGAGAGTTTGAATATTTTGATAAGTTAGAAAGATTAATCAATATTTGATTTGGGACCCTAAGATGGTTGATCTTAAAGCCGACGATTTAAAATCTACAAGGTTGGATGGAGGACCAAGTGACACCTTAAACTTGTATGATTGAGGGAATTGAGGTAGACAAGCGATAAATAATTCATATTATGGATGGAAGTGTTTGAAGATTTACTAATAATGTTGTGTTATGATTAGAAGAGTTTTCATTAGTAAGATTACTAAGGCGGTTAGAGTCAATGATGGATAAGACCTTATGTTGTATCTTAAGATGAAATGGATAAATTTAGACGGTGTAGTGAGTATTTGAGGATTTCAAGGATCAGATTTTATAATTTTATTCAAATGACATAGCGTGAATAGGAAGAAATGTAACGAATGATTTATGGTTTAGTTGAAATGATTGTTTCAGTGATTAGATAGACGGTGAAAGGTATGTGGATCTTGGAGATATTTTACTGCTAAGTTATGACGATGAGGTCTAAAGATAATTATTCTTTAGGAGATGCTTATTGGAAATGTATGAGAAGTAATTCTTTAGGTTGTTCAATTGCCGAGACTCTTTCAGTTTGTACCTCGGTGAAGGTTGAGAATGAGTAAGAAAATCTAGCGAGTGAACCAAACTTTGGAAAACGTGCCATGAAACTTGTCGGAGCAGCACATGGGTATGTGGCTCATGTCAATTATTCATGAAATGAAATAGCTCACTCGTAAATTAGACATTGTTATGAGAAGGGTATGCCAAGGAATTCAAAGGCGCTACTTGAATGCATGACATAGGGGTATGTTATTGTGTTGGTCAATCTAAAGAGTTAAATGTTTGTTTGGTTGGGAAGAATTGAGTATGGAATGAAAATCGTGTTGAATGGAACGGGCAAGTCTTACCAGCTATGATAGTCCGTAAAGTTATTAAGTACCCTATGAGAAGCGATAGACGACACTTTCTTCGCGTAGGCGTGAGAAAAAAGTTCTAGCATGTATGTTGAGTTGGAGTGCAAACCTAGTGTGGGTATTACTCTTACTTTAAGTTTCGAGGACGAAACTTCTTTTTGGAGGGTAGTAATGTAAGACCCTCAATCAATTACAAACACCAAATACGACACAATTCACACACCACAATCAAGTACGCATATACAACCATCACAGTATATCAAACATGACTCGCGTGCCAAGCACCCTAATGCAATGCGTATATGCCAATGCATACGATTCCGGAATATCACCAAAACCCTCCTCGAAGGGGCGTAAATCATAATTGTACTGCCTATCACGGGTCAGTACTAATTACCAAGGTGCCACATGCACGATTTACTAATGAGCGATTTTTCACCAATCAGCACGACGCGATAATTCCCGTAAGGATAAGATGAACCAACAATTCACATGGCATTATCCCGTGGCCCATCCGGTCACCACTATCACCATGGCCCATCCGGTCACCATGTACTATGAAATGCATGAGCATACTCTAACTCTCGACACCACAATCATTAAGTAAATGCAGCTATTAAAAGATTCCCCATTTTTAATGCTCATTTAACACTAATGATTTTCAAATTTAACATAGAGCATACTCAACGCATATAATCCTCAAATCACATGAAACTGAATACACAATTCACATTGAATTCAAATCACCATATACACCAATCTCATCAATTCATTTCACACAAAAACCACACATAAATTGCATTTATTCAAAACCCCACATTTTCCAACATAAAGCACATTTCAACATTCATAATATTAATCAAGAATACACCAAACAAAAATCACTATCACCCACACCTCAAAACTCATTAAATTCAGTTTTAACCATTTCACCCATAAAATGCATTAAATTCATTTCCCACAAACTACACCTCAAACCCACCAAATTTATTTTCCAAAATTTTTCAACCATAATACACCAAATCAAAACTCAAAATCTTTAAACATAAACCACCAAATTTCTTTTCCACAACACACATAAATCACATTAAATTCTTTTTCCCCAAATTCACACATAAACTCCATCAAAAACAAACCCCATAAATACACATATAGAGTCCTATATGCAAGCTAAAAATTTGGAAGGTGCCCTTACCTTCGTTGTAGCTTTAACAGCCGATTACGGCACCGCGATTAAATTCCGGTAAAACTTTGCTTCGCACGACGCTTCCAAAGTTTGCTCACTAGCACCGTAGCGTGGAGACGAGCAACTTTCCCTTCTGTCACTTCGCGAGAGGAAGCTTAGATCTAGGTGAGAAGTGAGGTTTTGTGTTTGGCGGTTTTGAAACCCACCAACACCTTCTTCGCGAAACAGAAAGAAAGAAGAGGAAAGACGTTCGCGGGCTAGGAGGAAATGTCTTCCTTTATTTTCCTTCTCTAATTCCTTCCTTTCTCACATATACATATATATACACATCTCAAACCAACAAATTTCTAAAACTCTCACACACATCACTTTTCTCACATCTCAACTATTTTGATAAAAATATCTACTCTCGTCGCAACTCAATTGACAGGCAAAATTTTCTGCAATCAGAGATATTTTTAAGAAAATAGTCTGGTAATAAATACTTCGTAACGTAAATAAATTATTTCTCGCCAAATAATTCTCACCGGATCTAAATATTTATATATAAAGAACATAAAACAAACTCTAATAAAATATGCTTTTGGTATTTAATTCACAAAATGAATTAAAATTGGGATAAATGCCTCAGCAATTTAACACCAAATATACTAAAATTGCATAAATTAGAGTTTAAAATTAAGGGTCTTGGAATTTACTTGGAGTAGAAACAAGAATAAAACTAAGGAGTGCATGAATAAAGTGACACAACTAATTTATCCTGGTTCAACCCTAACATGGTTACATCCAGTCTCTTCACTCAAAGGATTTAATTCCACTAATTCAACAACTTGAATTACAAAGCACATGATCCTCCAAGCTAGTCTTCTCAAATAGCCTAACAACCCTAGACTTTTGAGGAAAACACACACCTTGACTTTACCAGCCATGTCTTCTCTAAACAATCATTCAACCCCAGATTGCTAATGGCACACTAACACCACTATCAGATTTGATTACAAAGGTTTGGAACTTGAGTAGTTCCTTCTAACAAGCTGATTATAACAATGACTATCACACTCTAAGAAAAACACATAGAAAATATTTCTCATTCGAACAAGTATTTCTATCTTTGAACTCTAAGTGTTTCAATCTCAACAGAATACGGACATTATCAATCTGAACAACTTACAAACTCAATGTGAACAAAGTACAAACAGAATCGATCTAGAAGAACTGCTCATATTGGATTCAGAAATAAAGAATTTTCTAAAGAACATATTATCAAAAAGCATCTTGTTCAGAATTATTTTTGAATAAGATCATTGTTGACTAAGCTAGGAATGAAAATACAATTCAGAATTAAACAAGGACTAAATTGAAACCCTAATTTTATCTATAAATAGATACTTAAGGTTGAAGAAGAAGATCATCGAAAAAAAAGAGTAGAAGAACTCAAGCTCAAAATTTCAAATTTTTCTTAGAGTGCAAAGAGAGAAATGTTGGAACCACGTCAGTTTTATACTTAGAGTTTTGATGTTAACAAAAGTATTTAATAAAAATAATATATTTAACTTCACATAGTATGAAAGAAGATTCATGTTTTTGAAGAATTTACAAATTCAATATGAAAAAATTACGAACATAATCAATCTAGAAGAATTGCTTAGATTGGATTTAGAAATAAAGAATTTGCTAAAGAACATATTATCAAAAAGCATCTTGTTCAGAATTATTTTTGAATAAGATCATTAGTGACCAAACTAGAAATGAAGATACAATTTATAATTAAACAAGGACTAAATTGAAGCCTTAATTTTATCTATAAATAGAAACTCAAGGCTTATTTGCTGTTGTAATCCGTTGATTGATCAAATGTTTCTAATCACACCTTGTTGCAACAACTCTTTGATTTGTTTATCAATCTCACCTTTTTGGTAGTGAGGATATCTATAGGGCCTTACATTGGTTGGATCTTCCCCATGATGTAACACAATGGCATGGATTTGTTTCTAACTAGAGGAAGACCTTGAATTTCCTTGAAAACGTCAACATTTTTCCTCGATGCTTGTGTAATTCTATAATGTAATTCAATAGTGTAACTATTTTCCTACCTTCATTTTGGTAGACCATTAACCACCTTCTACGTTACTTCTCGACGTTACAATTCTTTGGAAAGTAGCATTTAATCTCATCTTGGACTCTCCCTTCAATATGACCAACTTTCCCTTCAACTTGACCAACTCTCCCATATGTCTAGACACCATAGACATTTCTTTCCCATCCATAGTCACCTTCCCCAAGGTTGCTAACCACACAACACCCAAAATGATGTACACACCCCCAAATCCATGACATAAGCCTCTATATTTATATTGATCGAGTTTAGTCGTAAATTAAACTCAATGCATTTTCCTTTTGTCATGATACAGTGGCCATCTCCCAAACAACTCCCATAGTATTGGTCGACACAATGGTTAATCCCAAGGCCACCACCACCATTAGTGAGATGAAATTGTTTGTTGCACGTCTATCAATCAGAACCAGCACTGAAGCACCTCTAAGGAACCTTCCACTTTCATTGTTCTAGCATTCTTTTCACCTTCAGACCTTGCTATGCCAAATACCCCCACAACCTTGCATGCAAGATCATCTCCGTCCTTCTCGTCATCACTCTCTCCTTCAACCATTAATATTTCTTCAGCCTCGTTCACTGATTCATACCTAACACTATAAGATGAAGTTATTTTGTTGTGCACTGATGGAGTGGATGCCACTTTTCATTACAACGAACACATAGTCCCTTCTTTTGTCGTTCTCACAAATCTGCAGATGGAATGTGCATCGCCCCACGATCCCTCTTGTTCGGTCTCCGGCGCATGTTCTCATCATTGCTACCACACGAACTTGTCGTCGAAGAGCTAGGTTTTGCAGATCAAGAGCTCTACAATGAGCCAGTTAAAAACAGGTCTTACCCAAATACTAGAAAGACCTAGATTGGGTCTAAGCTGGTGACCTGTTAGGGTCCACATCTCTTTGGGCCCAATGTGCCCTATTAGAACAAGCCCATTGTGGAGGTTGACCTGGTTTCCCACGTGACCCGCTTTGCTGACATGTTGGGTTTAAAAATGCAAACTCAACCTCAATTTCACGCTCAAATTGCATAGCTGTTTAACGATTGCTAGGATTGAAGGTACAGATGAGAGAGCAAATGTCATTGCATAAACCACCGGCATAATACCCTAGAAATTGTTGTTCGGGGAGGCGCTGACATTGAGAGGAATAAAGCTCAAAATCAGCAATGTAATCTTCTACTTAGCCCATCTATTTGAATTCTTTGAGCTCCTCAAACATATTATCCAAACGACCTCTTTCAAAACAAGCCTTCATAGTTTTAGTGAGGTTTTCCTAAGTTAGAGTTTCCGTCAAATCGTGCTATAGATTAAACCAATGGATTGTTGGTCCTTCTATGGTTAACTTTGTTAGTTGAATCTTAACTTCTATAGAAATTCTTTGTACGTTAGAGTACATTTCTGCCCTAGTAACCACACAACACGGTCGTTGCCATTGAAAGGAGGAAGCTCGACCTTTCTTCGCTGATAAATGAAACTCATCGAGAGTTGTTTGCACTGTTTCAAAAATGGATTGAGGTGTAGGTTTAGGTTGTCCCATCACACGTTGGATTTCAGCAATCAATGTGTCTCTCATCTCCTCAACGATGTTCAAAAGCGGTGAGACGATCAATCATTCTTGGTGGCATCAACAACGACAAGTCAGAATGCTTCAATATTATTGAAAGATGATATCATAGAAATATCTGGAAGCTTTTAGAGCAAATATCCTCAGCAGAGAAAATGGTTAGACTTTCACTGCATGACCCTACAAGGTATTGAAATTACAATCATTCCTTCAGACAATTTCCCCAACACACTATTTTATTGGGGGAATATCCTAACAACCTAGGACCACTGTCACACCAGACATTCTCCCTACTTTCACTCTTCTTCCTTCTCTTGTACATCTTCCAAACTTTGGGCTTATCATCATTCCAGCCCAATAAGACCTCATCCTCATTAGGATTCAGTCCAATTATAGTCCTATCATAAGATCTAGTACACTGTCTCAACTATACCAAACATGAAATTAACAATGGCATTGATACATGTTTACAAGAATTATAAACTATTAGTAGTATTGATTCTCCTATAACATAATAAACACTTAAGTGTGCATAATAGTACGAAAACAATACTACCATGATGATGCGTGAAACATCCCTATGAATCTTACTGACTATTAGTATTAACCTAGAAAAAGCTAAAGAATTAGAACTAAGGCTCAATAATTCTTTTCTTGCTCTCTCGTTCAGCTTCAAGCTTCGGTGAGTTCCTTTACCTGAGTTTATAATTGGGAACTAGAGTTAATAAATTGGGGTTTAGTATGAATTCGAATAAGATTAGATATATAGGGATATCATAGAATTTAAATTCTTACCGTTGATTCAGGATTTTGTGTGGTGTACTAAGACTCAATTGACATTATTTGAATGGTAAAAGTATTGGAGATGCGTTGTGATGCAAGAAATAATATAAAATAGTTAAATTAGGGATTTTGAGCATTTTTTAGGGTTATGAACAAATTAGGCATGTATAAATTGATGATTTGAACTTGTTTAAGCATGTTTAAAATGTTAAGATTGAAGGTATGCAAACACGAGAAGAGGGGGTTGAATTGTGTTTGTCTAATTTTAAAACTCTTTTCTTAATTCTAATTATGATTCTAGTTTGATGACTTAATTGTTTATACTAATCGGAGGCAACAATATACAAAACAGAAGTAAAAAATAACACACCAGAGTTTATCCTAGTTCAAACAGAAGGATTTAAATTCTCTAGAAGGATACTTAGTCCTTTCAAATAGAAGGATTTCTCCACTATTTCAAAACTTTGAATTACAAGAGCACCTAACCCTACAAGTCAGTCTTCTCAAAACAACTTAAAACAACAGACTTTTTGAGGCAAACAATACATTGACCCTACAAGTCAAGTCTTCTCTACATAATTTGAAACCTACTTATTGTTAGAGGCAAACTAAAGCCACTATCGGACTAGGTTACAATGAGTTAGAAACTGGTTTGGTTTTGCTTCTACAAAGCAAATTTGATACAAGGATTTTCCCACACTACAACACTTAGAGTATTTTACTAGAAATTAAAACCTTAAACTCTGAATATTTAGAAAAATTGAGCTTTTGAGGTTTTTTTGAATAACTTTGGTTTTTAGGATTTCTGAGTTTGTGGTTTGTGAATTCTTGTTCAACTTTGATTGGTATTTATAGGAAAAATTAGGGTTTCAATTTTTTCCCTCAAGAATTTTGAATCGTATATGCTTGTAGGTTGGTCAACAAAGATTCTCACCAAGAATAACCTTGATTGATACGATTTGAGAATGTGACCATTTGTGAATAAACTACTTACAAATCTGGTATGGGCAAATCTTCTAGAAAGTTTCTAAGCGTATAATGTCTATATATGCATTGAAATTAATTCTTCCTGAAACTTCCTTCATACGCTTGATTTGATTTTAGCGGGAACAATATTGGGCTTGTTTTTGAACCTTCAGAAGTAAGGATACGACTAAGTACAATTCAATATGCTTCTCAATATATTAGAGCCTTTGACTTTTGTCCATCAGAAACATTGACTTTTATTATTCATAGTCATTGACTTGATTGTTGGAATCAGATGTTGTGATGCATGAATAACCATAGTCAAAGGCATATGCAAAGTTGCGTGACTTAGAAATAGTGGCTTAGGCAAATCACATTTTTTGCATTTTCCGAGTCTGTGCAACATCAAACTGTGTTGCGTATCAGAGGTAGCACTCTACAATTTGTTGCAATCTTTAGAGTCAACAGAACATATACTTCAAATGCAAACTTGAAAATAGTAGACTTCAGAGGCATGCTCAAAAATACTGTTCATTAGAGGCATGCTAAAAATATTGTTCATCAGAGGCATGAAATAGTTAATTTTCATTAGAGGCATGGAAACTCTAGAAACATGCTGAGTCTTCAGAGGCACGCTGATTTACCAGAAACAAGCTGAGCTGCCAGAAGCACTTTGAACTACCAAAAGCACGTAATTAGAGGTAGATGCACAGCCTTTTCCAGCGCGTGCATTTTTCGATTATGAGGATTTTGTTGACTGATTTGATTTCGTTTCCTTTGACCTTTTTACTTCCTTTGGTGATATCCTTTGGTGGTATCGTTTGGTGGTATCCTCTAGTTGTATGCTATAGTCATTTCATGTTCTAATTTCTGCATACTTAATGAAGCCATTAGTGCAATCAATTGTTCTCACAAAATACATTTGTTAACATAAAAACCACATAGAGGAATTGTTCCTGGGACCAACTTGGTTCCAACAATCCATCCATTTTTTATGATGACAAAATAATACTTTTGATAACAATTTATTTCAGCAAAAATAACGTAAAACAACAAACATACATGCAAACATAGCAAACATGCAAATAAACAAACAAACATGGCTCCCCCTAACACAGGGATTTCCTTAACTCTGAGTAGTTTTACAAAACCTCTTTCTTCCCACATGCATATTCTATCTTCTCCAAAAAATGTAAATATTAAACAATTTAAATTGTTCTCAAATCTCTTTCTCCCCCTTTTGTCATCAGACAAAAAGAATAGAAATTCTAATGGCAATTGACTAATGAGTAAACACCATTCAGTAGATCAGAGTAAGCTTGGAAACACACATCTATTTAAGTGTAAACTCATATGAGCATATAACAATCAGGATATCAAACAAATATAGATCATAACATTAATTAGATATAAATACTAGGTTCAAATTTTTCTTTTGAGGATTTCGTTGACTGATTTGATTTCGTTTCGTATGACCCTTTTACTTCCTCTGGTGAGTTCCTCTAGTCACTTCCTCTGGTTGTTTCCTTCAATTTTCTTGTTCATATTTATGCATACTTAATGAAGCCATTAGTGCAATAAATTGTTATCACAAAATACCTTTGTAACATCAAAACCACATAGAAGAGTTGTTCTTGGGACCAACTTGGTTCCAACCAAGATAAAAATCCCATGTTTACATGACTAGTTGGACAAATTTTAGGGTCATTCATGACCCCTAGACGCAGAAAAATCGTGCACAATGCAGAATTTTGACGGTAGGGGACGTTGAGCGCCATAAAGTTGGCACTAAGCACCCAACGTTATAGGGATTCCCCACAGTCGGCGCCACATCTCCCCCTCACAGCTATGTGGAGATAATCGTCAAACCAGCGATATCACAACAAGTTTCAAACTTCCCTCTTGGTAATGCTTTAGTCATCATATCAGAACCATTATAGTCAGTATGAACTTTAGCCAACTCCAACAACTTAGCTTCCAAAACATCACGTATCCAATGATACCTCACATCAATGTGTTTGGACCTGCTATGAAACGTCGAATTCTTACCAAGATGAATAGCACTTTGACTATCGACAAATAATACATATTTATCCTGAATAAACCCAAGCTCCTGCAAGAATTTCTTCAACCAAATCAACTCTTTGCATGCTTCGGTAATGGCAATGAACTCTGCCTCAGTTGTAGACAATGCTACACATTTCTGTAATCTAGACTGCCAAGCCACAGCTCCATCTGCAAATTTAATCATGTAGCCTGAAGTTGACTTTCTTGAGTCAATATCTCCAGCCATATCTAAGTCGGAGTACCCCACCAAAATAGGTTTGTCACCTCCAAAACAAAGCCTCATACATGTAGTACCACGAAGATACCTCAAAATCCATTTTACAGCATTCCAATGCTCTCTACCTGGATTTGACAAAAATCTACTGACTGTACCAACAGCATGCGCAATATCTGGTCTTGTACACACCATTGCATACATCAAACTACCCACAGCAGAAGCATAAGGAACTCGTTCCATGTCTCTTTTCTCATCTTCACTAGAAGGACTTTGTTTAGAACTCAACTTAAAATGAGCAGCAAGAGGAGTACTTACAACCTTAGAGTTTTCCATTTGAAACCTTTGCAACACTCTCTCAATATAGTGTTCTTGTGACATCCAAAGTTTCTTCTCCTTTCTGTCACGCATGATTCTTATGCCAAGAATCTGTTTAGCTGCTCCCATGTCTTTCATAGCAAATGACTCGCCCAACTGCTTCTTTAACTTGCCAATATTGGAAATATTTTTTCCAACAATAAGTATGTCATCAACATATAATAACAGGATAATGAAATCATCGTTAGAAAATTTTCTAACAAATACACAATGGTCAGAAGTAGTCTTCATGTATCCTTGGTCACACATAACAGACTCAAACTTTTTGTACCACTGCCTTGGAGCTTGCTTCAAACCGTACAGACTCTTTCTTAGTCTACACACATAGTCTTCCTTGCCTTCAACTAGAAAACCATCAGGTTGCTTCATGTAAATCTCTTCCTCCAAATCACCATGAAGGAAAGCCGTTTTTACATCCATTTGCTCTACCTCTAAGTCAAGAGTAGCTGCCAAACTCAACACGGTTCTAATTGATGACATTTTTACCACAGGTGAGAAAATCTCATTAAAATCAACACCCTTTCTTTGACGGAAACCTTTCACCACTAATCTGGCTTTATACCTTGGAGACTTTGAGTTACTCTCAAGCTTCACTCTATAGATCCACCTGTTTTCCAAAGCCCTTTTGCCTTTTGGCAACTTCACCAAATCATAAGTGTGATTATCATGCAAGGATTTCATCTCATCATGCATTGCATCCAACCACTTTTGACTTTCTTCACTCTCCATGGCCTCTCGAAAACACTCAGGTTCCCCTTCATCAGTCAAATTCACATACTCATCAGAAACATACCTTGTAGATGGTTGTCTCTGCCTCTTAGACCTCCTGAGTTGGGTTAGAGATGATTCAGAAGCATCACTAAGATTCTCATCGTGTGAAAACTCATGATCTTCACTAGTTGGAATATTTACCTCATCTCTAAGTCGATGATCATCAACACAATCATGTGGCTCATCATTCTGAACATTACCATTATTAGTATCCAAATCAGGAACAGGTGACTGAACTGGATCATCATCAGCTAAGGCGTTATCTCTCTCTCAGGTGTAGTCTTGTCCACCTTATCAATGTCTTCAATAGTTTGGTCTTCCATGAACACTACATCACGACTTCTAATAACCTTTTTATTTATAGGATCGTACAACTTGTAGCCAAATTCATCCTCACCATAACCAATGAAGAAACATTGCTTTGACTTTGCATCCAACTTGGATCTTTCATCCTTCGGAACATGCACAAAAGCCTTGCAACCAAAGACTCTCAAGTTATCATACTTGACATTCTTCCCAAACCATACCTTGTTTGGTACCTCACTATTCAAAGCGACAGTAGGAGTAAGATTAATAACATGCACCGCCGTGTACAGTGCCTCACCCCAATAATGTTTAGGCAACTTAGCTTCAGAGATCATACACCTCACTCTCTCAACAAGTGTTCGATTCATCCTCTCTGCTAAACCATTCAGTTGAGGAGTTTTAGGAGGAGTCTTTTCATGTGCTATACCCTGCTGTTTGCAATAGACATCAAAGGGTCCGCAATACTCACCACCGTTGTCAGTACGAACACGTTTCAGCTTCTTGCATGTCTGCCTCTCAACCAAAGCATGAAATTGTTTGAATTTCTCCAACACTTGGTCTTTTGTCTTCAGAACATAAACCCATAGTTTCCTGGAACAGTCATCAATAAAAGTAACAAAATAAAGTGCACCACTAAAAGATTTTACCTTTAAAGGGCCACAGACGTCAGAATGCACCAACTGAAGCAACTCTGACTTTCTAGAGGGAGGATGCCTTTTGAAGGATACTCTAGTTTGTTTACCAATTATGCAGTGAGAACATTTCTCCAAATCTACATTTTTCAATCCTGGAAGCACATCCTTTCTAGCTAAACAATTTAACCCCTTTTCACTGATATGGTTAAGCCTTCGGTGCCACAAAGATGATTCCGTATCCACGGCATTCACACTGTCTTTTGCAACTAAAGCTTTTGTCCAATACAGTTTACTAATTTTCTCCCCTCTAGCCACAACCAAGTTACCTTTACTGAGTTTCCACTTTCCAGAAGCAAAATGATTATCAAAACCACTTTCATCAAGCATATGCACAGAAATCAAATTGAAGCGAACATCTGGAGCATGTTTGACTCCTTTAAGCAACAATTGCATTCCGATGTTGGTTTCCAAGCATACATCACCAACACCAATTACCTTAGATACACCATCATTACCCATCTTCAAAACTCCAAAATCACCTGAAGTATAAGATGTGAAGAACTCCTTCCTCGGTGTAACATGTAGTGTAGCACCACTATCAATTATCCACATGTTCTCATCAGATACAAGATTAATTGACTCATAGTCACGGAGAATAACAAGATCATCACTAGTAGCAGTAGTAACACGGTCATCATCACTATCATCATCACGACCCCTTTGTTTCTGCTTACCTTTCTTGCCTTTGTTCTCTTTTTTCCACAGAAAACAATTCTTTTGTATGTGCCCTGTTTTATGACAATAATGACACTCCACATTTTTGTATCTAGACTTGGACTTGCTTCTGCTGTTTTCTCTACCACCCTTCGGTTCTTTTTTCTGATTTCTCCCCCTATTTTCAGTGACAAGAACTTCAGATTGAGATGAAAAACCCTGTGCCTTCCTTCTCATCTCCTCATTCAAAACACCACCCTTAGCCGTTTCCAAAGAAACAACACCATTAGGAGCTGAACTCGTTATAGAAACCCGAAATGTCTCCCAAGACTCTGGTAAAGATAACAGTAAAAATAGTCCCAATAGCTCATCATCAAACTTGATACTCATTCCAGACATTTGATCAAGGAGCCCCTGAAATTCACTCAAGTGGTCTGAAATAGACGTTCCCTCCTTATACTTCAAACTTATGAAACTGTTCAGTAAGAATAATTTATTATTCCCTGATTTAGAGGCAAACAAAGTCTGTATCTTATCCCACATAGTTTTTGCATTTGTCTCATTAGATATATGATTATAAACATTATCTTCTACATATTGCCTAACAAAACCACATACCTGTTGATGTTCAAATTCCCAGTCTTCCTTAGATTTAGTATCCGGCTTTTTAGAACCAAAAATAGGAAGATGCATTTTCTTCACAAATAACAAATCTTTCCTCTTGCCCTTCCACAAATGGTAATTAGTACCATTCAAGCATACCATCTTTATATTCATATTTGCCTCAATCCTTCAAGCAAGTCAAATAACCCTTTAACCAAGAGCTCTGATACCACTCTGATGGGGAATAAACACAGAAACACAATAACAAGTAATACGCAGTGGATATAAAATTCCCCCAACTTGCAAGAACCCGTGAGGAGCAACAACAAATATATGGCAGCAATTAATCAAAATAAAAGAATGTAAAGAACACCGATATTTTAACGTGGAAAACCCCTCAATGCAAGGGTAAAAACCACGGGTCGTCCAGACCAAAGAAATAGCTCCACTATAATCAAATAAGGGTACAAGAGAGTCTCAAAAAGATGCACAAAGTGTGCCTACAACCAGCCAAAATAACAAAGCACTAAAGCTTACAAGTGAAAAGCAAGAAGAAGAAAAAACACCAAAAAACCTGCTACTGTGCGAGCTCGATTCCTCCCACTCCAGAAGTCGTTTCGCCGATCTGACCGTTGAAAACGAAGCCCTGAATGTTGTGAATCTACTGTCCACATTTCAGCCCGATCCAACGGTTAACGAATGCGCAATCGATATTTTTCTGAGACTGATTTAACAAAATCGGGTATAGGGTTTACTCTTCCCTTTTCTCTTTTGGTGGTTGCCTTTTCTCTCAAAATAGTTTCTCTCTTACAACCCTAATTAGACCACTCTCCACTTAAATAAGTAGACACATGGACTACAATATTTGGGCTTTTCTCCACATAGGAAGGGAGCCCAATACCCAACAGCCAGGCACCCTGGTTTACGTAGTGGGACGTCAGGGGCTGGTCTGGAAGCGTTAGGAACTGTCAAATGCATAGTTTTATGTTTGGTTAAGTTTATGGATGATCCTTAGGTATGGGTATAGGTATTATGTCTTATTGAATTCCATTAGATATTATATTAAGTATAACTATGATTTTAAAGTATGGTTATGATGATTTCTATTAGTTACATGATTAAGCATATGGGTAAGGTATTAAATCAATCCTATGAACTGTAAATTGTGAGACAGTTAAGGATAACCTAAAAATTAGAGGGAACTCTCCTTCATATGAAGGGTTACAATACAGGAAGGTAAGTGGGATGTTATTTAAAAATCTTATGATTTATTTTACTTGCGGGTGGATTCTCTTGGGTACACTCAATGAAGTAAATGATGCTATTAGATGGAACTTTAGGATTAATTTATGGGTCTTGAAGTCTGATTATGGTTTAATGCATATGTATTACAGATAAGTCTTCGGATAAAGGTAAAGAAAAGCTGTTGAAAAATGATGTAGTATGCTTGAAGTTTATTTTTGATATACCTTTTGACGTCTTTAATGGACTTTGTATGAGTTTTAAAATTTTACATTTTGAACCAGTACAATTAAGCTTATTATTTAAGTTATGGTTGTAAGTTATTGATTTTGGCACTAGATAAAACTATCCAGTATTTCATCTAATGTTATATTCTAGATTATAACATTGGGTGTTATATTTTTATAACACATATACTAATAATCTAGAATATAAGATATGATGATACATTAATATACTAAATAATTAAGTCTATATGTTGACAACATAATTTGTCCCACATCTAACTTAATACATAAGTTAAAGATGAAAAAAACATAAACATGACCATGTCATGTCTAATACAACATTCACTAAGCTTTTACCTAATCCTTCTAAGTTGATTTTCCTTTCCTCTTATCCTTGGTTACCTGTTAAAATAAATAAGTAAGAACAAGATTCATGGAAAATTTCGTGTCCACTTATAGCCATCAAGCCTTGGACATTTATCCATGTTAGACACACAAGTATGACGTTTTGAGATAATAGATTTCCCATCATATTAATACCACTGTTGTAGTACAAACTCATCAAACTCGGGTTCCAAAGGCCAAACATTCTCAGATCTGAATCATCAACAATCATCATGACCTGCTTGTGTTCATTCCAATTCAGCACTGAAGGTTCGCTTATACTCTTACTTTCTTTACAAGATGACATTTGAGATACTACTTTATTTATAAGAGACATTTGAGTTATAATTTTCTCAACAATAATACAATAATTGATCTAATTGATATATTTTATATATTAAAGGATGATACAAAATTTTATATTTGTTTTTGTACCTAAATTCTAAAATTAATTTTCTAATTTCATTAAACATTCCTCTTTATCTTCTCTATATTTGTGGGATGAGTATAGGATGGTAGGTAGAAGTGTGATTTCACGTATAATTTGAAAAAAAAAAATGACATATGAATTGGATTGAATGTATAGAAGTAGTTAAATTTAATATAAAAAAAAATATTTATGTTAAAAAATTGAAAAATGTATAATTATTAATTGTGACAAAGTTGCGAAAATTAAATTATATAAGTCTATAGGATAATTGTGGTTTAATATATGCTAATCGGTCATAAATTTCGACTAGATATGACATGACATAACTTATGTTAATAAATATAGATATTGTGGTATATGTTGATGTAATTTTCGGCGGTGTATTTTATGAGTAGAATTGTTTTTATGAGTTGAATTGTGGTTGTTGGGTTATCGTTGTCGAGATGTATATTTGAGTCTAACATGTGAAGATGACATGCTATATGTGCATATTTTCTTGTTAAAGGAATTAACCTAATCAAATGGCATGCCTAACGTAGTTATGTAGATTGTATCATGTAGATTGGTATGTGTAGATACTCATTGCACAATGTAGATCGATGTGTGTATATGGACTAAAATTTATGTTACCAACTTTTTTAATTATTAAAATTGTATGTTTTTTATTAGGCTCAATATTAAATATTAGAACAGAGTCTCCAAATTTTTTAAGATGAACCAAGTATA
The DNA here is from genome assembly GCA_037974755.1 of Cicer yamashitae. Taxonomy (NCBI): domain Eukaryota; kingdom Viridiplantae; phylum Streptophyta; class Magnoliopsida; order Fabales; family Fabaceae; genus Cicer; species Cicer yamashitae. The sequence goes on from JBBPBQ010000003.1 coordinate 27,671,864, forward strand.
CAAATTTTTGTAGACCAAATTATAATTCAGATGTCTATTATAAAAAAACAGAGAGAATAATTTATAAAAAAATTACAAAAATTTAATTATAAAATAAAATAAATTTTCGAACCTAATTTCCAACTGAATTTTAATTATTAAAAATGTAAACCAAAATTTGATCTACTATCTCTCCAATATATATTTATAAATTTACAACTTAAAATTCTTATATACAATACAATATTATACTTTTTATTTGTATATATTAAAATTTTAAATTTTCGGCCACCCCAATATTTCCTTTCAAGATCCGCTACTGAGGAAATTATAGATTCAACTCCTCTCTACAAAATTAATAACTAATTATTAATATTGATTATTTAAAATAAATTAAAAACATATATTGAAAACTAAAATTTAGATTAAGATGAAGATAAATAATAAAAATAAATATCCTCTTACCTAAAATATATATCATTTTCCCGCTCGATCTATCTTTTAGGTTATTGTTATTCTCTCTCTTACTCACTTAATAATCATGAAACACACAAAAATGTCTTTTCATTTTTACTTTGTGTGAAATTTTATGATATTATTCTAACTTAAAAACTTTATTTTTTTTCAATAGTATTGATTTTTATAAAGTTATCATTTGATTGTATGCATGTCTGATTACCGCAATTTTTTTTTACATAAGGCACATGTCAATGTTGACAAAGAAATAGGAAGACACCGATTAAAAATGAGTTTTTAAATAAATTTATACAACTCATGTGATAAATATTTGGTGGATGTTAGTGGAACTCTTAATATTAGTGGGTTGTTAATGGATCATTATGATAGACCATGTACTTATAAGTTACAATATATATGTCCTGTAAATAGGACTCATGTGATATTGTAAATGATAAATGTTAAAGAGCATAATTCAACTCTTACTCTCTCATTCTCTCATTTTCCTTTCTCTCTATTTTTTTTTTTTTCTTTCTCTCTATTTTTATATATTTTTGATTAATTTCATAATACGTTATTAAGATGATTCACAACCATACAAATAATGGAATTTTCTTTTTAAGGTTACATTGCAAGAATATTTGTTCTCATATTTTGTTTCATGTCATAAAAACTTTTTTTTTTTTGAAGGTTACATTGCAAGAATACTTCTTCTTTGATTATTTTTGTTAAATTCTAGAAGAATTTGCATTAAAAGAATCGCAGAAAGATTGTTTAAATTATGATTTTTCGTCATCATTGTTTATGAAGATCATACATGATATAGTTCTTGAAGAACTAAAACAAAATTAAAATCAAAATTAAAGCATCTGAGAAGGATTGCTCAAAGAATGATTTGTTGTTAAGAAGAATGATTTGTTATTAAACCTTCCTCGAGGATCACTCAAAGAAAAAGTTTTGTTGAACATTGCTAGTTATGGTTGAGTTCTTGTACTTTATGTTGTGTATTTTTCATCTGATTACGGTCTACATTGTTTGTTTGTTTATAAAGTTTATTGTAATTTTGTCTAGCTTGTAAGTTGATCTATGAAAAGTTGTTTGGATATTTTCCTTAATGTTAAATGACTATGTGAATATCTTGACACTGTCGGAACTTTAAAAATGATTTTTTATTGATTTTTAAGAAAACATGCAAGATATGTCCGCTGTTTAAATTTTAGCGGATTTTGAATGCCACCAAAATTTAATGAATGCCACCAAAATTTAATGAGAATTTGATCTCATTATATTTTTCTATACTAAGGAACAAAATTTTTGTGGGATAAATATTTATTCATAAAATTTTTAAAACTCTTAATTAGTAGAATTATTATATAATTTTTCTGTTATCGAAAAATTTATCCGTGAGCAATATGCAACTCGTTTAAGAATGAACTCGGAGGGGTTAGTGAAAATATTCAGATATTTTTTTATCATGTAGTAGTACTTTGTAAGGGTCAAAATGAGCCACCTCACTTTCCCTTTTTGTGTGTAGACTACAACGACTTGTGTAAGAAGATTGAATAATGATGGATTATTAAAAATATCTAGATATTTTTACATGTAGTAAGATATATTTTTGTAGCAAATTTTTGGTGTAGTAGGAGTAAGAAAAAAAATATCTCCTTGGCATTTTTGTTATTAAAACTAGTGCAACTCAATTCTTTCATTCACTTTATTTTTTTTATTCTCTCACTTTAAAAAAGAAACATAACAACATCCTCTACCTTCTCTACTTCTTTACTAGTGTTACTATGTAAACACTTAGAAAAAACATCTCATTCCTTCAAGTCCATTCATCCTTTCACCAAAGTTTGTGAATCAAACTTTCTTCTTTCATTCTCCTCGTTCTATTGATGTGTGTTTTATCATGAAAAAAAAATTGATTTTCTCTTTTCCTCCTTAATGCCGTGAGACCATGTAGGTGTTAAAGGATTTTTTTTTTTCATTTTCCTTTCACAAAAGCTATAAATACAAGTCTTGTACTAGTAGATCTAAAAGAAAATTTTGATTTGGTGGACTTCGAGTTTTTGTAAACTAAATATAGTTGAAGTTTTGACTTTTTTTTTTGTTATATTGTAGATCTATAAGTTGAAATTTTTTAAGAGAAAGTTTTGATTTTTAACAATTTAAGTTTTTTTTTTCAAAATGAACTATATTAAAATGTTGTTTCTCTTTTGTTAATGTCGTAGATTTACTTGTTGTAGTAAAGAATCTAAAACAAAATTTTGTTTTAGAATATTTTAGAGTTTTACAAAAAAATTTATTTTATACTAGGATGATTTTTCCTTCACAAATATGATAGATCCATGACTTGTGATAGTAGATCTAAAGAAAAAATAAAAAATTTGGAATACTTTGAATTTTTGCTAAAAAAATGAATTTATGTTAGCACATTTGATATTTGAAGTTTTGTGATTTTTATTGTTGAAAATGTCATAATATGTATATTTAGAACATAGAAGAAAGTAATTTTCGAAGAGGAATTTTTCCCTTCAAAATTGCTCATTGCCGAACCCAAACCCACCATTTAAGGTTTTGGAATTTCAAAAGTTTCTTTTGTACAATTAGGATGTGATTTTGAATTTAAAAAGTGAAAAATCTAAAGAATATTTATTTAATTTGTTGTTGGAAATTATAGGGTTGTGAAAATGTTAGTAAAATTGAAGTTTTGGTGAAAATAAAAATTGTCCATGATCAATTGATTAGTTTGCTAAAAGGAATTTGAAAACCCTTGAAATATTTTAGAAAGTGATAAACACTAAAACGAAAAATTAAATTTTCAAGTGTTGAAAGTTTGAAAGATTTATGTGTGTGTAAATGTGAAAATAGTCCCTTTATATCACAGGATGAGATTTTAAAGTTTTGTGTTCTTTGAAAAAAATATTTGTGAGAGGCGTTACGTAAGAGTTTTATGTTATGAAAATATTTTGTCCTAAGTTGTTAAAGATAAAGCTTTGAGTTGAACTTTAATAATTTTGAAAAATAATTTGGAGATTTTCAAAGTATTGCAAAAGTGTTTTGAAAAGGATTTGGAATTTGCTTTCGCCAGAGCAACTAAACCAAAGTCTTTTTGAATTTAAAGAACCTAATTAGGTAAGAAAATCTAAAAGAAAGCCAAACTCTAATTGATTTGGATAATAGTTGAACCTACGGTTCATTTGGGGGACTATTTTAGAAACTTGTATTGATTAGGTCAATTGATTGATTTAATGTACAAGGAAATTGAGATTTGTTATTTAAATCATCAGATAGGTTATGCTTGCATAGAGTAAGTTGTCTGTATAATAAAGCGTCGTCGAGGTAAGGACTCCTTCCACTTTTTAGTATAACATGGTTAGGTTATACTTGTTGTTGGTGTTGTACTACTTGGTGCTTGATTCCTTGGAGTTTGCTTTTGTTTCTTGGTGTTATGTGATTATTCTTCAATAATGCATTTGAGCATCGCATGAAATAATGATTAAATAATATGGTGAGTTTATATGATGTAATATGATATGGTGTGGTGAATTTACACATGAATTTCTTATGATTATGATGTAATATGACATGGTGATTATAATGTAATGCATTGTCGATCATATATTTGGGATTATATATATATATATATATATATATATATATATATTCATGTATACATAGTAAGGGATGTTCATAAATTTTTGACATTACAGTGACGTCCATAATTGGTTGGAGCCTACAATTCCAGAATGAGAACTGAAGTCGTGTTGTCCTTCGAGACTTCACAATAGTGGATTCTACTAGATGGTGATCCATCACCCTTTGCGGAAGGGAGATGATATTTCGAAATCATATGTATTGGCATATAGGCATTGCATTAGGGTCGTTGGACACACGAGTCATGTTCGACACAATGAGATATATGCATGTTTTATTATTAGTTGCTTATGTTTTGATTATTGCTAATTGTTATGTGTTAATTTTTGTTGGTGACCGTTTACTTGTTGTGGACCGAGATGAACACCCCAGATGCAAGGTGTAGGAATGACGTCGAAGGTGTAGTAGAGTCAAGGTTTTGATCGTCAGTTCAATGTGGATTGTTGGATGTAGCTAGTGGGTCAGTGGTATCCAGTTGCCTTCGATTAAGAGTGTATGATAAGTTTAGGGGTAGTCGAGTTATCAGTGTTAGTAACCCTAGTTTGTTTCATTATTTACCTTAATGTAATTTACATTCGAAGCAGTAGAAGGTTCTGAAGGCAACATCATAATCAGATGATAGTGATTCAGATGATCAGAATCTGAACTCAGAGGAAGAGAAGATTGCCTTCATATCCAGAAGAATTTAGAGGATGTGTAACAACAAGAGGAAATATTTCCCTAAGAAAGATTCCAAGCAGTCCAATAGAGGAAGGAATGAAAATTTCGACAAGAAAAACATTATCTGCTGTGGATGCAATGAACCTGGACATATGAAGTCAGACTGTACAAATCTAGCGAAAGGGAAACACTAGAGGAAAAATTCCATACCTAAGAAAAAGAGTCTAATGGCTACATGGGATGAACAAGCAGATATGGCTCTAATGGCTCATACCAACTCTGCCTTTGGATCTAACACAGATTCTGACTCTAAATGTGAATCAACAGATGAAGAAATAGAGGTATTTTCTTACTTTACTCGATCTGATTTAATTACTACTATAAATGATTTTTTAATTAAGAATCACAAATTGTCTTTAAAACTGAAAACACTTAGAAAAGAAATTTTAAACCTAACTAAAAATGTTAATGTGTTAAAGAATGAAAGTGTTCAATTTAAAACAACAAAGGCAACTCTGAAAACTGATATTACTGAACTTAAAACAGAAAATGCAATGTTGAAAACTGATATTGCTGAACTTAAGGGTGAAAATCTAACTCTGAAAGATAATCATAGTTTAACATCAATTGAAAATGCCACATGTAACTCTGATAAGCATGAAGAAGTAGTTCATGATTTTCTTGCTAATGGTATGGAAAGAAGCAAATATGTTTCTATGATTTATGGAGTTAGTAGAAATGGTAAAGAGGTATAGGATTTGAAGAAACTGTAACTGAACCTAAACCTATTCCCTCTGATATCTTGTGTACTGTTTGCTCTAAGAAAGGTCACTCAAAATTATCTTGTCCCGTGTTAAATAAAAGGAAAGACAAGAAACCTTTCAAGATTAACAAACCAGGACCGAACCAAATTTGGGTACCTAAGAACAAAATTGTCAATGTTGCAGATGTCCTCAGCAATCAAGTTAAAATACCAATCATGGTACCTAGACAGTGGATGCTCGCGACATATGACGGGAGAAAAGTATATGTTCCAAGAACTAACACTGAGTAAAGGAGGCACAATGACTTTTGGAGGAAAGCAAAAAGGTCAGATCATTGGTCAAGGTACAGTTGGTAATGGTACTTCCCCTTCTATTAAAGATGTCTTGTTTGTTAAAGGTCTTAAGCATAATTTATTAAGTATTAGTTAGTTAAGTGATAATAATTATGATATTATATTCAATCAAAAAACATGCAAGGCAATTAGTCAGAAAGATGGATCTGTACTCTTTACAGGTCAGAGGCAAAATAACATTTATAAGATAAATTTGTTTAGTCTAGAGAAACAAGAGGTTAAGTGTCTTATGTCAGTAAATGAAGAGAAACTAATTTGGCACAAAAGATTAGGTCACACAAACCTTAGATTAATTTCAAAATAGAGTCTTAATTTGATCTATATTGAATAAAACACCATATGAATTGTGGAAAGGTAAAAAGTCTACATCTCTTATGTTAAACCATTTGGTTGTACTTGTTATATGTTGAACACTAAAGATAACCTTGGTAAATTTGATTCTAGATCTCAAAAGTGTACCTTCATTGGAAACTCTAAAAGATCTAAGGCTTATAGAGTGTTTAATAGGGAAACTCATATTGTGTAAGAATCCATACATGTTAAATTTGATGACAAACAACTTGACCTTGAAAAGTCAAAGCAAGAAGATGATAGTGCAGGTTTAACGGAACCAGAGGAAGCAGATGTAGACAAACCAGAAGAACTTAAAAAATCAGAGGATACAAGCAAATCAAAAGAATATGATAAATCTTCAAAGGATGAATCTGATGAAGTCAAAAATAGTCAAGATAAGTCAGATGGAAGATTTGGATGGAAGTACAAGTCATCTCATCTTGAAACTCTAATCATTGGAAATGCAAGTGATCCTTTGAGAACCAGATCATCACTAAAAGATTCCACTTTGCAATGCAAGAAGAGTTAAATGAATTTAAGAGGAATGATGTTTGGGATGTAGTACCTAGACCAAAGAAGAACACTATTAGAACAAAGTGGGTTTTCAGAAACAAGCTAAACGAAAAAAGGTGAAGTGGGCAGAAACAAGGCAAGACTTGTCGCACAAAGCTACAGTCAATAAGACGGGATTGATTACACTGAGACATTTTCTCCTGTAGCCAGGTTAGAAGTTATTCGTATCCTAATTTCTTTTGCTGAAAATAATAACATTACATTATTTCAAATGGATGTTAATGTTGGAACCAAGTTGGTTTTACATTTAGAGTTTTGATGTTAACAAAAGTATTTTATGAGAACAATATATTTGACTTTAAAGAGTATGAAAGAAGATTCATGTTTTTGAAGAAAATCTAAAATAAGATTTGATACCAAATTATAATTGATGAAAATCTAAAATAAGATTTGATTCAAATTTATAATTGAAGAAAATCTAAAATAAGATTTAATTCAAATTTATAATTGAAGAAAATCTAAAATAAGATTTGATTCAAATTTATAATTGAAGAAAATCTAAAATAAGATTTGATTCAAATTTATAATTGATGAAAATCTAAAATAAGATTTTATTCATATTTATAATTGAAGAAAATATTTGACCAAGTTGAAAAGAAGATATGGTCAAGAATTGAAGAATATTTGATCTACATTTGATGAAGATTTGAAGAAGACTTGATCAAGATTTATCTACAACAAAATGGAAATAGAATTGATTTGAAGAATATTGACTTGAAGCCCAAATTTTCACTATAAATAGACACTCAAGGCTGAAGGAGAAAATCATCGAAAAACAGAAAAGAGTAGAAGAACTCAAGCTCAAAGTTTTCAATTCATCTTAGAGTTCAAGGAGAGAAACATTGTTCAGGTTAGAAATATTTTCTGAGTGTTCTTTTCTTAGAGTGTGAGAGTTATTATTATTATCAGCTTTGTTAGAAGCAACTACTCAAGTTCCAATCTTTTGTATCCAACTCGATAGTGGTTTAGTTTCTTCTTCAATCTGGGGTTGTCCGGTTGTTAGGAGAATACTAAATTTTTGAGCAATAGTCCTATAACTGATCTACTCTTTTTATTTTATTATTTTTCTAGCTTTGGTAACACAGTGGTTATAGTGTTGCTTGATATTATTGAAGAAGAATTTTGTAATACCCTTAATTGTAAAGTGTACCTTTTATATTTTTGATGTGTGTGATGTTGAATTCTGAGGCTTTTTAGCCAGTTTTATGGGTATTTTGAATGTTTAAATGCCATAAATATTTTGTGGGCTCCGTTTTAAATTATTTGGCGGGAGATAATTTATTTACGTTGCGGAGGATTTATTACCGAACTATTTTGTTAAAAATATCTATAGTTGCTAAAAAATTTACTTGTCAATTGAGTTGCAATGAGAATGGATATTTTTATCAAAATTGTGGAGGTGTGTGTGAGAGTGTTTGAAATTTGGTTGGTTTGGGATAAATAGATATATATATATATATATATATTATTTTATGAGTAGTATATATATATAAGAAAAGGAAAGGAAAGAAGAGTAAAACATTTCCTCTATTCCGCGTGCCTACTCCATCTTCCTCTCTTTGATTGAGGTTTTGTTTTTCAAAAACCCCAAACATAAAACCACACATATCACCTAGATCTAAGCTTCATCTCGCGAGGTGAGTGAAGAGAAAGTTGCTCGTGGTCACGTCGCGGTGCTAGTGAACTAATTTTCGAAGCGTCGTGCGAAGCGCAATTTTACCGGAATTTTCTCGCGGTGCCGTAATCGGCCGTTCGAGCTACCATCGAGGTAAGGGGCTCCTTCCAAACTTTTAGTTTGCATTTAGGACCTTATTTGTGAATTTGGGGAAAAGAAATTTGGTGGGTTTGAGGTGTATTTTTTGTGAGAAATGAATTTAATGCATTTTGGGGGTAAAATGGTGAAATTGAATTTAATGAGTTTTGAGGTGTGGGTGATGGTAATTTTTGCTTGGTATGGTTGATATGTTTATGGGTAATATTATGAATGTGGAAATTGGCTTGATGTTTGAGGATGTGGGATTTTGAATAAATACAATTTATGTATGGATTTTGATTTGGAGTGAATTGTGGATTAAATTGAGGTGGTTTGTAAGGGAATTTGTGGAGATTAGTGTGGATGTGTTTATGTGTTCATAATTGATATTATGAATGATTGTGGTGTGATTATGTGTGTATTTGTGGTGATTATGTTTTGATGTGATATTGTGTTCAAAACTGCTTTTTGGCGTGTTTGAGGTGTCCAGGCACGATGTTTAAGTGGTGACCGTGATGGACCACGAGATGATGTCATGTGAATAGTTGGTTCATCTTATCCTTGCGGGGATTTTCAAGTCGTGCTGATCTGTGAGCGATTGCACGCATAGAAACTTGGGCTAATCTGTGAGAGATTGCACTCGTGTAAGTTGTGCTAATATGTGAGAGATTGCACTCTAGTTGTGCTAATCTGTGAGAGATTTCACTCGTGTAAGTTGTGCTAATCTGTGAGATATTGCACTCTAGTTGTGGTAATCCGTGAGAGATTGCACTCGTGTAAGTTGTGCTAATCTGTGAGAGATTGCACTCTAGTTGTGGTAATCTGTGAGAGATTGCACTCGTGTAAGTTGTGCTAATCTGTGAGAGATTGCAATACTCATCTTCTAGTTGTGCTAATCTGTGTAATTTTCTTTTTTGTATTTGTCATTATTACTCTTAATGCAATATTCATCATTGAACTCAAGTTTTCACCTACCGATTACTAACGTCACTTTTACATTCTTCCAAATAAAAGTAATTTATTATATCTTAGATTAATTGAAAATTCACACTTAACAATAATTTTCAATTACTGAAGTTGGTTGCAAAGAGAGTATGTGGTACTGTAATATTTAGACAAACCAATTCATTCGAATCCTAAAGTTTAATTTACAATTCAATCAAGAGAAAGTGGAGCACTGCTCTCTACTTCAAGATACTGAGCGTGCAAGGAAGTTAATTAATTGTAGCACTAGGCATCGACGGAGAGTTAACTCCACCTTTATGATCTTTTCTCTTGTTCTCCATCTTTTTCTGTTTAGATGAAGTCAACGTATTCTCACCATTACTGATGTTAATTAAGTTGTTTATCCGAACATGCCACAAGGTAAATCGTAGTAATATGTTATTTGTATTGTTGCCCCTGTTATTTTTCTAAACAAATGCTAAACTACTCTCTGATAGGTTTCTAAAATGAGCATTCAAAATAACGTCCCATCAGAGTATATCTGCATGGAGATGGTTCTTGTAAAGAAAGACGATGGCAAAAAGGCATCTGGAGAGTTTCTGTTACAAAAGGTAGACTTTTTTTTATCGACAAATATTAATAATTAGTTACATTATGTTAGTTTTTTAGGTCGAAACTGGGACCTTCATCTTGAAACTCCTTCAATGCCCCATTATGCTACTTTCGCGGGACACAAAGGATAAGCAATACTTAATCCATAGCTTCAACGATCCAAGTTGCCAAGCGAAGATTCTCCTTGCATCGACAAAAGCTTGTTCCAAGGGAATTAGCTTAGTTGGAGCTTCAAGGGTTGTGCTACTTGATGTTGTATGGAATCCATCAGTGGAAAGACAAGCTATCAGCAGAGCATATAGGCTTGGACAGAAGAGAGTTGTATACACATACCATCTCATCACTGAAGGGACTAGTGAATGGGACAAATATTGTAAACAGGCAAAAAAAGATCGGTTATCCGAACAAGTTTTTGCAGCTAGATAGAGTTCTTGATCAAATGACTCGGCACGAAAAGCTTAAAGACATGTTTGGTGAGTGTGTCTTGCACCTGAAGGAGAGAGATATGGTCGAGAGTTTTGGCCTTTCATTATGATACTGCCAATGTGTAACTGTATAGACCAAAGATTACTTGCAAGTTAAGGTAACGTAAGTTCTAATTGAACTGATTTGAATTACCTCGTTAAAGCCTGGAGAGTGTGTAAAGAAAACATAACATATTAAGAGTTATTTTATTATGGTATTTACATCTTTTGTATTTAAATAGTGCTACAGTGACAAATACAAAAAAAAAAAAAAATTCTCATATCAATATCAAGATGATGAATATTGCATTAAGAGTAATAATGACAAATACAAAAAATGAAATATCAAGATGTGAATATTGATGTGATATAAGGATAGGTGGTGGCAATGTCGTATTGTTCAACCACCTTAAAAAAGAAGAATTCATCGTTGTGGAACATCTTGACACCATTAGTATTTATGTTGTAATAAATAAATATTTAAAATTCATATTTATAATATTTTTAATGTGTTTTTAGAGTTTGATTAATCATTTGATTTGGATTGAATGCATGAGTGTGATTTTATTAAGGTTTGCATGAAGAAGTCGCATGGCCAATGTGAGACTTGCTTGAATAATAATAATAATAATAATAATAATAATAATAATAATAATAATAATAATAATAATAATAAAAATAAAAATAATAATAATAAGAATAATAATAAAAATAAAAATAATAATAATAATAATAATAATAATAATAATAATAATAATAATAGACAAAGTCGTTGTTAATTTTCAATTTCAAATATGAGTATTCCTTGATGCTATTAACATATCAAAGCAATTTGGTAGCATATGCATGGTTATGGATTTATTTAATAGTATATGACATGACATGCCCACCACTAACATCAAGATTATCGAGCTTTCTCTTTCATTGACTTTTTTTTTCAATAATTATTTGAAATTTTCAATAGTTTCAATTTCAACAAATCAAATTAAGTACTTAACAAAATTAATTAAGCTATGTATAGCTTCCTAGTTTTTATTGCCAATTCATGTTGTATCATCTGATTCTTCACATTCTTATTATCTTTGAAACAATAAGAATATATCTTGGTATAGAAGTCACACTTATGAAACATAAAAAAATTTCTTCCTCTTCCTTCGACCATGGTTGGACTTATGATGTTTTTGTTAGTTTCTATGGCGACGACACGCGTTACGGTTTTACAGGCAATCTTTATAACACCTGAATATAAAAGGAATCAACGCTTTTAAAGATGACATCAAACTTAAGAAAGGAGAAGAGATTTCAACTGATCTTCTCGAAGCAATCGATGAATCGAGGATTGCGATAATTGTTTTTTCGGAAAATTATGCAACATCAACTTGGTGTCTTGATGAACTTGTCAAGATCATGGAGTGTAAGAAGGAAAAGGGACAATTGGTTCGTATAGTTTTTTACTATGTCGACCCTTCAAATGTAAGGCATCAAAAGGGAAGTTTTAGAAGGTCAATGGCTATGCATGAAGAAAATATGAACATTAATAAAGAAAAAGTGTGTAAATGGAGAAGTGCACTTTCAAAGGCAGCAAATTTATATGGATGGAATTTCAAAAATGGGTAAAAACATAAGTCTTGTCTAACTAACTTTTCTTTTAAGTCATTCATCATATATTATCATATGGATATACTAGACTCTTTTATCTTGAATTTGGTTTTATGCCTTTAATTTTATAGGGAAATTTTTTAATGACATAGTGTTGTTCATCATTGTTTCTTTGGATTTTGGCACAATCTTCCAAGTTTTTTTTAATATATTGTAAATAGTAGGTGATAGTTTTAAGTTGCTAACATAATTGAGATGTCAATTTTACTATGTGATGTCTTTGTACTAATTCTTCCTTAAAAAAATAATAATATTGTCTCTCTCACACACACACACATATATATATATATATATATATATGAACACTCACCTAATATTTTTTCATTTTAGTAGTTATTTTGTTTTAGTCTATATAATATTTAGTTTAAATTAATCATTCTATATATATATATATATATATATAGTTTTGTGTACATTATATTACAATTTTCCTCCACTTATTTGGCTAGAAATTAAGTGTTTCTCACAATATTTGAAAAGTTGTTCATCTGCCTCCAGTATTTGCTCACCCGCTCACAAATATATTATCGAAACTTAGGATCCTGTACTGTATTTTATTTAATTTTACATTATCAGAAGTTAAGATCTGATATTATATTTTACTCAATGAACAAACATAAGAGTTGAATGAACACTCACCTAATATTTGTTTATTTTAGTAGATACTTTGTTTTAGTTGTGGTTTTAAGGTTGTTTCTATGTATCACTACAGCCAATAATTTTTTATGAAATTAATTTTTTTTATAACACCCTTAATTATTTATATAATATCTTATTCTACTTATGTTTATCGATAATAAGTAGTTAATGATATTATTATCAGATTAATAATTAATATTATATTTAACTTTGAAAAAAACAATTAATTATCCACATGCCATAAACATATGTGCTTTATGAACATTTCTATAAAATATTTCAAAATTTATGTATGAGATTTTTCAAAATTTTCTAAAACATTTATGAACTCAATTTTTTCTATTACTTAGAGCTAGCCAATGTGAAATATGGGTTATAGCACTACTATAGACCTGCAATATAATAGCTAAACCCTAAACCCTAAACCAATCCCAAAATAAAGTACAACGTAAACACTATGTCTATTTATTTTTGATCTACTAATCTAATCTAAGGAAATTACTCTTCTCAAAGGAGGTAGGACTTCTCACCTCTCGACGTCCCCAACAGTCTCTGTCTCTGAAAACAACACTTTAATGAGATACTAAATCCCAGTGAAGAGTACACAATTTTAAAACAAGTATAGTTCTCAGCTGGCGTATTAACCGAAAAAAAAATCGATCATGGCACATTCGTTCTTCCAAAAATATTCTTTAGAAACATACATGATATAACTAAGATTCTTCTATAATAACCAATTACTTTCAATAATTAATAAAAACTCATCAATTAAATTAACGATAATTCACATATGTAATAATCAAATAAATCGACTAAAGACGTTTATTCTACAAAAAATAAATAAATCAATTCAATGATGTCTCATCGTTATATGGAGATATACTACTTCCGCGAAGGGAGTATTATCTCATCATGTGGAGCACCAGCTCATCCAATGTGGGGTACAAGACTCATCCGTGTGGAGTTTAAACCTCATCTCATTGTGGAGTTTAAAATTCATCTATATGTGGGGTACAAGATCCATTCTCTTATATAATATGAATTTTTTTTGTTATTACCTCAATTATTATACCCACGTAACTAGGCGTTACATTTTTATAATCAAAATAATTCATATTTTTAACAAACATATTCGTAAAATCATATTTATAATATAATATTTCATTTAAATATTTAATAACAACAACCATTCAAGAAAATATAATAAAACAATCTTTTTAAAGAATATATATTCAAACAATCATAATAACGGTAATTCAACAAACAGTAGTAAATAAATCAATTCATAATATATTATTACAGTTCATAAAATCCCAATTTTAATAGAGTCAGGTTTTTGACAAAATATATTTTTATAAAAAAATATCATTCAAAATATCTAACTCTTTTCCCAAAATAAATGTACCATGAAATTTTCTCTTGTCCAAACACACCATTGTTAATTGTCGAGACAACTCCAACTAAAACATTCGTCCAGACCCAAATTACACAAGGTCTCAAACAAAAAAATTGATGTTAGACATGTGATGGTAGGGTGTTGTGATATTTGTTTGAAATAGTTGATTTGCTTTCATGAATTTAACTTGACGTTAGAGTTTAGATTTTAAAAAGTCATTAATGATTTACAATCACATTAATGAAAAAGGGTTAAATAATAAAATGTTTAAAAGACTAATTGATAAAGAGAAGAAAAATCAAAGAAAAAAATAATTTTTTTTAACATAATTAGTGTATTTTATGAGTAGAAATATTTTTATGAATAATTGAATAAATTTTGGATTCTATAATTAGTGTATTTTATGAGTAGAATTATTTTTATGAATAGAATTGTGGTTGTTGTATTATCATTGTCGAAATGTATATTTGAGTTTAATAGGGGAATGTGACATGCTATCTCTACATTTTTTTTATTATATGAATTAACCTAACAAAATGTTTTGCATCATGTATATTAGTATCTGTAGAATGAATCATGTACATTAGTATGTGTAGAGTATATTATGTAATTTGATACATTTAAAGAGACTAAAATTTAATTTATTAAATTTTTTAATTATTAAAATTACTTTTTTACTAGCAATTAAATTTTAAAAATTAAAACAAACCTCCAAAATTTCTCATAGAATCGTGATTAATTGACTACGTATACAATTTTACGGTTATCCATGATTCTATATAGCTAGCTAGTGAGCGAGAGTATCTTATTTTTGCAGCTCATAGCAACATAAATAATACGAGAAAATTTGTTTATTATGAATGAAATACTATGTGTTTTCTTTGTAAAAAAAAAAAGAAAAGGAGAGAAACAATGTTGTATATGCAAATTTGAATGTTTCCATCATGTGTCCTTTTTCCATGAAATTTCAATTGTGAACGTGTGTCGTCAATATTACATGGCATTGATTAATTTATTTTTAGTTTCCCATTCTTAGCCCAGATTCCTTTTGAAACTGTTGCAAACTTTTGTACTAAAAGGGTAAAACTAGAAAAAACAATAATATTTTCACAACCAATAAATAAATAAAAAATCAAAATACTATACTTTTTTTAGGCCAGAAGAGAGGACCCCCGGTATTTAAATTTCTGCATGCGTGGAAACCCCGCGAATATATTCTCTCTAAAATATTTTGTTCCTATCTCAAATTAATGTCAAGCTAAAAACATTTTTTAATTTTTTAAATATAAAGGGTATCTTTTGGAATTCCCATGAGATAGTACCAGTGATTTGATTTTTAACACAGAGTAATAAAGCGGTTTTAATTTCTGCTATATAGGTACATATGTGATGTGGACTTGAAATTCAATGAAAGAGACTGAAAGGAATGTCCCTCAGCTTTTTTGTTTTTTACTTTTTATTGGGGTAATAGACATATTCGCTTTCTAGTAGGGGTGGACAACGGTCGGATCCGGTCGGATTTCAGTTTGAAAATGGCACACCGAAGGAAACTACAGTTGAGAATGTTTGGCCCATCTCCGACCATTTTAAGCATTGGTTATGGGGGGTGGCGGTTTGACGGTTTCAACAGGTGGTCGGATAACTTGTGTCGGTTTTGGATTAAACAAAAATAAATACTAAACTTTCTGACAAACCCAAAACTTTAACGTAAAAAAATGTCTAAAAATTAGAAAATTAATATGGATACAAAAGCATTTTAGATTTAGAATCGAGTACAAAAACTAAAACTAAAACTAAAACTAAAACTAAAAAAGAGCAAACCCAAAAAACAAAACTAAACAAACACTCATTTTCTAGAGCCCGATCTTGATCAATGGAGTGCATAGTGGAAATAGGTAGAAACTTGGTCAGATCTGGTCTTGAAGAAGATAGGAGATGCAATCATTGCTAGATCTTGTAGAGACTAACAAAATAAGAGAGATTGAGATGAGGCTACAACAGATCTGGAACCAACAACAATGTTGTCAGAGGCGGATCTTAGTAGGGACTAAGGGGGGCCGCGGCCACCCCAAATAAAATAAAAAATTTATAGGTAAAATGACCAAAACGCCATTGTGAAAATTACAAAATTACATTAATACCTAAACCTAAATCAGCTTCTCTCTCTTCCTTTCTTTGTTGCACGTCTCTCTCCCTTTCTCTCCTGCCGTCGCTTTCTCTTCCTCTCTCTCATGCGCCGCTGTTATTCTCTCGCCTCGCCCTCTTGCGCGCCGCCGCTGTTCAGCCTGCTCTCTCGGCCTCGCCTCGCCTCGCCTTGGCCGTTCGTCAAACTCAAAAGGTTCGAATTTCAATTTCATTCATCATCAGAATTGATATTTGGAGTTTTGTTTTGGAGTTCTGTTTGGAATTTGAATTTGAATTTCGTTCATTATCAAGATAACAGGATTTCATTTTAGATGTTAGTGATGATTTTGCTACTTTCTTGATTTTTATGTGCTAATTTCTTGAATTTCATGTGCTGCTTTTTGTTTGGAGTTAGTGCTGATTTTCAATTTAGATGTTAGTGATGATTACATATGCTGATTTTTGTTTGAATTTCATGTGCTGATTTTTGTTGCATACAAGGTGTTTGTTAGAATGTTTGTGCTGATTTTGCTGATTTTTATCGCATACAAGGTGTTTATTAGAATGTTTGTGCTGAGTTTTGTTGCATACAAGGTGTTTGCTAGAATGTTTGTGCTGATTTTTGTTGCATACAAGGTGTTTGTTAGAATGTTTGTGCTGATTTTTGTGCTGATTTAGATGTTTGTTGCTGATTTTGCTGATTTATGTTTTCAAAATTGGTTGATTTATGGAACAACATATATGGTAGATTTAGAATAAAGAAACATAAATAATGGCTGCCTGTTTTAGAATTAGAATAGATTTAGAATGCAACTCTTTGTTTTAGAATGCAACCATAATGGCAGTTCAAGTGGTTCTATTTGATGATTTATTTAATTTTAGAACGAAGAAGAGTAAAAGAATTGATTTTTTTTTCAAAAGGAAAATTTGTGAGAGTGAAAGAGATTATTTCAAGTTAATTAAAGAGCACTTTAAGGTATTCTTAAGTCATGTAGTTAAATTATTTGATACTTCACTTTGTGCTTATTACAAGTTAATTTTTTGTTATATAATATTATTTACATATTTGATTTATACATATTATAATTTTATGTCGGCCACCCCAAATATTTTAATCAAGCTCCGCCACTGAATGTTGTGTTGGGAAAATCTTGTCGACGGAACCGGTGGTGGTGGCTTCGAAACCGAATCGCTGGAGTTGGTGGAGGTGTGTTGAGGCTTTACGCAGGAAGAACCGGTGGTGGTGGCTTCGAAACAGAAACGGTGAAGTTGGTGGTGGTGGCTTCGAAGCAGAAATGGTGGATGTGAATGTTGAGTGAGCCGTGACCGTGAGTGTATGAGTTGTGAGTGTCGTGAGGACTGAGGACTGAGGGTGATGAGATGAAATTTAGGATTTCAGATTTTTAGTGAGAGAGGTGGAAGTGGTGGGTTTACTTTGGATTTGGGCCTCTATGGATTTGGGCCTTTTTTTTACTGGATTGAGAAAGCCTATTATTTTAAAATATATTATTAATTTGAAACGAGCGTGTCCGAGTATCCGTAGTCCAAACATCCTTAACTGAACCCGCCCGTTATCAACCACACATACCCGCAGACCCGCTCTTACCCACCCGTTACAGAAATTGGGCCGCGGGCGGTCCAGTTTGTTTCGGGCCGTGGTTTTTTTGTCCAGCCCTACTTTCTAGTAGGACACATGAAATTATATCAAGTGTCAATAAAAACAATTTTATTTAGAATATAAATAAACTATGTGATTGTAAGTATGTATGTATAAAATTACAGCCAGAGAAACATTCATTAGGGCTTTGCTAGATATTTTTTTTGTACTTTATACAAAGAGGTTGTAGATACCATATTGATATTTGATGTTGTGTTCAACAGCGTAGAGAGCTAGAGGGTAAAACTTGATTCCCATCTTTTGTTTAAATTTTTTATGTAATATGCATATAGCTCTTAAAATTGTCAATTGTCTCTGCAATAAACAAAGTTAATATATTTTTTTTCATACGAAACTTCTTAAAATGTTATATATTTCAAACATGTTTTAAATCAATACATTTAATTATAAATTTTTATATTTTAGGTTACTGAAAAGATAAAAATGTATCTTGTTGGTATAATTAATGTCAATCAATATCTTATAATCTATTATTTAACTGGATAGTCTTATACTTACGTGGTCTTAGGATCTTCTTGTTTTGGTATGAATTTGATTTGTTCGAATGACTATTTTATATAGATGTTATGAGCTACTCATTAAAAATTTATTGTGCATCGATGATCACTCTCCTCCTTCGTCAACGTTAGAAAGTACACTTGAGCATTTGATTGTTAGAAGGATCTATTGATATGGTAATGCATGAATTATTAGGTCGTTTTTTTATTATATTTTCCATCTTATTCCTCTGTCTTAAAGTCAAAAATGTGTTTCAAAGTTGGTGGTGAGGCTAAAATGATTTTATATAAATATTAGATAACGTGAACTGACAAGAAAATTCGTAGGGAGATCAAATTAAATTTAAAATATCTAATTTTATATAATTTAACACCTTGTTAAATAAAAATTATTTGAATATGCTTTTAGTTGTATGCTCCTTTTAGACGTATGTGGGGCATACTGAAACTCTAATTTTATAATTTTTCAACAATATGAAATTTCTGGTATTACAAAACGAAAACATAACGGAAATTTCAAAACAAAAATTTTTAGAAATTATTAACTACCAAAAATTTTAAAAATAAAATTTTCGCTACACGTATTGTAACTATCAGAAATTTTGTTTTCTAAAAATCCGGTTTAATTTTGTCACAGAAACTTCAAATTTTTAAAATTTTTGTATACCAGATTTTTCAAGAACGAAATTTTCAATATTATTAATATGTATACCGAACTTTTGGAGGAAAATTTTACTTATCAAAATTTTTGATAAAGGGATACAAATTTGAAGCAGATATTTTACAATAAGTTGAGTGAAAATGAAAAAGAGTAAAATTGTAGGGAAAAAAAAATCATATTAAGGGGATACTAGTCTAATTGAGGTGTAAAATGGGCCTTTGGGTGGAGAAAATATAGTTTCAAGGGCTCTATTCAGGAGCTCTATTCGTTCACTGAAAATTGGTTTTCGTACCCCCCCCAATTGAGGTTGTACCCCCCCAAATTCTTAAAAACCCAAAATTGCCCACACAATTCACCATTCAGTAAAAGGTAAAAAAAATTTACTCCCAAAATTTCTGGTACGTATTTTTTTCGCCCAAATTTCCGGTAGTTAAAATGTAACTACCGGAAATTTCAAAACTTGTGAAATTTCCGGTAGTTATTTTCCTTTACCGGAAATTTCGTCCCCAAATTTCCGGTACATTATTTGTACTACCGGAAATTTGGGTGATCTGAAATTTCCGGTAGTTGTTTTCACCGGAAATTTCAAAAATCCGGTAGTCAATTTGATTTGATTTGATTTTTTTTTTGTTATATGTTAATTTTTTATTTTCTTTTTTGTTGACATAGGTATGGAAAAAGACAACCAGTGTGTATAGATTTGACTGAAGCATTCACAACCGATCAAATTTTTGAATCACGGGAAGCTGTCATATCATGGGCAAGAGAGGTTGGCCGTCAAAATCGAGTAGCTGTTATCATAACTCGATCCGACGTAGAGACAGGACAGAGAGGAAGGAAATCTAAATTAATTCTTGGTTGTGATAGAGGTGGAAAATATCAGTCAAATAAAAGTGAGTCAGGTACTTCAACAAAAAGGTGTGGTTGTCCGTTTAAAATTCGATCGAGACCATTGAAAAATGCTAAGGCTGAGGGATGGATTATTAGTTTAGTATGTGGACTTCACAACCATGAGTTAGTGGCTACTTTTGAGAATAATGCATTTGTGGGGCGCTTAAACGATGAAGATAAGAATCATGTTGATGAGCTGACAAAGTATCACGTTGCACCGAGGCATATCTTGTCATCTTTGAGGGATCGAGATCAGGAGAATGTGACTAGTATCTCTCAAATTTATAACCGTCGAAGCACATACAGAAAGAATTTGAAAGGACCTAGAACTGATATGCAACATCTGTTGAAGTTACTTGAAGTTGAGAAGTATGCATGTTGGACTAGGACTCATGGAGACTCCAACGTTGTGAGGGACGTGTTTTGGACGCATCCAGATTCCATAACTTTGTTGAACATGTTACATTTTGTATTGATCATGGATAGCACCTACAAAACCAACAAGTATAGGTTACCATTGTTTGAAATTGTTGGTGTAACTTCAACTGGGTTGACATTCAATGTTGCATTTGCTTATATGGACAGTGAGCGTCAAGAAAATTTCTGTTGGGCATTGGAGAAGTTAAAACAGTTGTTTCTTGCAAACACTCCATTTCCTCAGGTGATTGTCACTGATAGAGAACTTGCTTTGATGAATGCAATTGAAGTTGTATTTCCATCTTCAACAAATTTACTTTGTCAACTTCATATCAATAAAAATGTTGGAGCCAAATGCAAACAATATATACTGAAGAAAGATATGCAGGAACCCATTCTTGAGGTGTGGAAGAAAATTGTTTATTGTTATGAAGAGAAGGAGTATGAGGAAATGTTGCAAATGTTTGAGCAAGCATGTGTCGATAATATTATTTTCTTTGACTACGTCAAAGACACATGGTTGAATCCTCACAAGGAAAGATTTGTTCAAGCATGGACCAATCGAGTATTGCATCTAGGAAATACTACAACTAATAGGTACGTCATTAAAACTTTATTTTATTTGTTATATTTATACTTATATATGATTAATTTTGTTTATATATGGTTAAACATGTATGATTTTTTGTTATATTTATACTTATATAAAATTTTGTTTATGTTTGAATATTAGGGTTGAGTCTGCTCATTGGTCGTTGAAGAAATTTTTGGAACATAGTAAAGGAGATTTCTGTAAGGCATGGTCTGGTATGCATGACATGTTGAAGTACCAAATTATTAAGATCAAAGGTTCATTTGAGACAAGTAAAGGTCGCAGAGAGCATATACACAACAATCCATTCTTTGAGAATTTGAATTGGGTTTAGCTGATATTGATCATGAGTACACGAGAGTCAGGTATGTCGGTAACGACAAAGCTGCATGTGGTTGTACACTTAGAAACACTCATGGATTACCGTGTGCATGTGAGTTGGCACGGTACAAGTTGAAAGGTGTTCCAATTCCATTGGAGGCTATTCATATACAATGGAGCAAATTAACCATGAATTCTGATAAAGAGGAAGAACAGTTGGAAAAGGATTCGGAGTTGGACATTACATGTGAGATGAATGTTATTTGGAAAATATGGAAAACTCTTAATGTTGTTGGAAGAAGGGCATTGAAGAGCAAGTTGCGTGAAGTTGCATATCCAGAAACAACCTCAATGTGTGCCCCACCATCTAAGATCAAAACAAAAGGTGGTGTGAAGAAGAAAAAAGGCAATAAGCCGAATGGATCTGATGTATATCACGACCCTTCATTTTTTGAACATGTTGATGCATCCCAACAAGTCTCCCAGCAAGCCTCCAAACAAGTCTCCCAAGCATCCAAACAAGTCTCCCAAGCATCCAAACAAGTCCCTCAGGTTAGAAAATATTTGGACTAGTTTCCTGCTCTAATTCATCCATATATTGTAGACGTAGTTAATGTTAAAGCAGATGGAAATTGTGGATATCGTGCTATTGCTGCTTTACTTGGCCATAGTGAAGAATCTTGGAGCATTGTGCGTCGACAGTTGTATTTAGAGATTAAGTCCAAACCTGATTTATATCTTGCGTTATTCAAGGAACGTTTGCAAGAAGTGACTGACTCATTAGTTGTATATGAACTGGGAAACCAACCAATGGAAAAGTGGCTGAGCATTCCAGATATGGGTTACGTGATAGCAACAACATATAATCTCGTTCTTGTGACATTGGCAAAAAGTTTTTGTTTGACTTTTTTCCCATTGACGGGTGCACACAGTGGAGACCTATCACGTGATCGTATTATCAGCATTGGTTTTGTTAATGACAGTCATTGGGTTCAGGTTAAATTGAAAGCAACATGTCCATTACCTCCACTAGCATGGCAATGGAAGGAGCACCGTAGCGATGAGTCTACATCATGGGCTGTAGCGTATGCAGGACGTCTACAACATTGGGGTTCATTAGATTTAGAGGGTACATCAGATTATATGTCTTTAGCAGATGATTGACACTTTTGTAACAAGTTTTATTCAATACATATTATATGTTGTTTTCAGTTAATTAGTTTACATTCACCACATTGAACAAGATAAATAAATCTGAATAAAATAACACACGACTATCACTAGGACCGGCAGCATCACTAGGACCGGCAACATCAGTAGGACCTCCAGCATCAATATGATCTCCGGCATGACTAGGACCAGCAACATCAGTATCACCTCCAGCATGACTAGGAGCAGTATCTGCAGCAACGTGAGGGGTCATCCTAGGATGAGATATCCTATAGTACCACTGGATGTACCCCTCAACAGTCTGGTGTGGATATGTAGCCCGATGCAAAACTGCACGAAGGGCTCGAACAGAGTTCCGGTACATACTTCATTCGACATCCACATCACGTACTACAAGCATAGGTGGTGTAGGAGGGATATGCTGAGTATATCCGAACTGTCGGATGCACCTCTCTAGTAAATAAGGTACCATAGTGGAACACCAACGAATATGTCCAGTAAACAACGAAACAGACTGAAACCGTGTGGTAGAGTCCTCGTCGTAATTTACTGCCCATATAACATCAGACTCCCTCAAAGCATCCAACTTTGCTCTGTAGTACGACACGCTCCCGGATGTTTGTTTAGGAGTCCACCGATACATCCGAGGCGTGAAAGAAAACGGCTCATGCAGTTCCCTTTTACATATATGAGGGAAGTGCTCATATATCCAGGTCTGTAAATAATAAAAACATACAAATAATTAATTAACCAAATTATCAAATAACAATATAATAAGTATGGAAAATAATATAATAGTACCTGA
The DNA here is from genome assembly GCA_037974755.1 of Cicer yamashitae. NCBI lineage: Eukaryota > Viridiplantae > Streptophyta > Magnoliopsida > Fabales > Fabaceae > Cicer > Cicer yamashitae. The sequence continues at coordinate 27,695,263 of JBBPBQ010000003.1, forward strand.
AACAGAGATAAATATCCACTTAACGGATCTGCTTCGTTGCCGGTAGAGTACTATCTCTTAGATAGTCATATAGCACAACAAGTGCTGCTGGTCCCCAAGCCCATCTGCCACATGTATCAAGATCGTGAAACAGGAACAAATATTTAGCAGATACTAGTGTAAAACTTTTATCTGCTAATATCGTACACCCTACTAAATGTAGTAGGTATGCCCTGGCTGCACAATCGTATCGTCCATCACGCAGCTGTGTATAAAATACTGACTTCAACCACTCAAAGCTGTATGATGGACCTCTGTTAATCCTGGTCTCTGCCACTGCTTCATCAACAGTAACTCCTAGTAATTCAACGGCAGCAGTAATCGCCAGGTCTTTAGTGAAATTAGCTGGAGGGGTGAAGAACTTACCACAACATGGAATGCTGAGTAGACCCCTGACATCGTCCAGAGTGATAGTCATCTCACCAAATGGCAGGTGAAATGAGCTGGTCTCTGCATGTCATCTCTCGGCAAAAGCTGATATTAAATTACCGTCAATCATACTGAGACTACATCGCTGCAGAGGACGTAGTCCAGATATAGTAATCCAATGATCAATTTCCGCAGGAAATACAGCTCTGATGTCAATAAATTTGGCCTGCTTCTTGCCATTTGAGACCACTTTAAGGGCGCGCCTATCCTGTTTAATTACAATAAATAACAAACACACAATAAATTAAAATTTAAATAATGATTATAAAACTTAAATATAACAAATTATACTACAAATATATTAAAATAAATAAATAAATAAAATAACAAATAATTATAATAACAAATAATTATAAAAACAAATAATTATAATAACAAATAATTATAATAATAAATAATTAAAATAATAAATAATTAAAATAATAAATAATTAAAATAATAAATATTATTAACTAACCTCCCCATTCCAGATTTTTAAAGCTATGTGGTCCTCATAATTCTTTAGCACAGATAAATCGTACGGACCACCAGGAAATAATGGAGCATCAGGCAGCTCCTGCTCCTGATCCTGCTGCTCCTGCTGCTGATCATCAATATAATCATTCTGATGCTGATCATCAATATAATCCTGCTGATGATGATCCTGCTGCTGCTGATCCTCCTGCTGATGATCCTGCTGGTGAACATCTATTTCTTCATTTCGCCTTCTACGTTTCTCAACTGCCGCTCTCCTATTCGACTGCGTAGGCGGCCGAACTCTAGAATGTTCACCGCTGGTTTTAGCTCATCTGGTTCTCACTGTAAACAATAGAATGAAAAAAATTAATCAAACAATAGATAAAAAATAACAAAATTTGAAAAAAAAAAAATTAAAAACATAACTACCGGAAATTTCAGAGACATTGAAATTTCCGGTGAACTTCCCGGAAATTTCAAATTTCCGGTGAACAAAATACGTACCGGAAATTTCATTTTTGAAATTTCCGGTATTGAAAATGAACTACCGGATTTTTCAAATTTCCGGAACAATTCCCGGAAATTTCAAAAACGAAATTTCCAGTATGTATTTTGTTCACCGGAAATATCAATGAATTTGAAATTTCTGGGAAAAAACATGAAAAACCAAAACTCACTTTTTCCGGAAATTTCAGAATGAGGGGGTACGAGGAATTTTTTTGAATTTTACTTTTTTTTTAGGGATATTTTGGTAATTTCACTCAAAATTTTTTAAAATGAGGGGGTACATCAATAATTGGGGGGTACGAAAACCAATTGTCTCGTTCACTTGATCATGGGCCTTTGGGCGGAGAAAATATAGCCCAATGACATTCTTTAACATCTTAAAATTCAATCATCCTACTATGAACAAAAAAATGTGTCACCCCAATGTTTACTCAAATGTATAAAAATACTACTGTATTGGAGCTTTCAATAACACCAATAATCTTGTTTTTTTACTACGAATTGACGTTTTAGACTATTGAATTTCAAAACCCGAAAAAAAAAAATAAAAAATAAAAAAAAGAAACTCTGAAATTTTTAGGGGTTGAAAAAGCGGTTTATACCATGCACCCTCATATCTTAACCTCCCATCCCCCATTCCACATGAAATTATATTTTTATCCTTTTTTATTATCTGTAAAACCTTCAAAAAAATTTAGCACTCATTTTTTCACCCCCTCTTTTGAAACTTTACAAAATTCTCTCTTACATCGAAAGTATCAAAATATTCGAAATAGAATAGTAAGTATCATTCAAAAATTTGAAATGTTCGAAATGAAGCTCTTTCGAATGTTTTCAAATTTTCGAAATGAAAATTTTCCAGATTGTTCAAACTTTCGAAGTTATGAAATGTTCAAAATCAAGTTTTTCCAGAAAATGATGAAAAGTTCAAACTTTTTGAAATTTTCGAAATGAAAATTTTCCAGATTGTTCAAACTTTCGAAGTTATGAAATGTTTGAGATGAATTTTTTTTAGAAATTGTTGAAACTTTCGAACTTTTTGAAATTTTCGAAATGAAAATTTTCCAAATATTGTTAAAACTTTTGAACAATTTAGAAAATTTCGAAACGATTCAAACTTTCGAACATTTAGAAATTTTCGAAATGAAAATTTCCAGATTTTTCAAACTTTCGAGGATTTCAAAATTTTTTAAATGAAACCTTTGCAGAAATTTCGAAATTTTAGAATTGTTAGAAACTTTCGAAATTAACAATTTACTAAAGGTTTGGCCTTGATCTCAGCGTTTTTAATTCTTGATATAAACTTTCCATTTATATAAAGTTTCCATTTATATATTTTTCCATTTATATAAACTTTCCATTTCAGTGTTTCGAAAGATTTGAAAAAAAAGCTGGAAATTAACATTTGAAAGTTTCGTATTTATGGAAACTTTCGAAAATCTAGAAAAAAACATATTTTGAAACTTTAATGTTGTTCTAAAAGTTCAAAAATTTCAAAAATAATAGTTTCGAAATTATGAAAACTTTGAAATTAAGAAAATTACTTACTTTTTATATTTCAAAAATTTGTAAACTTTCAAATGCTAGGGTAATTTATGTAAAGTTTCGAAAGATGGGGTGAAAACATGAATGCTAAAATATTTTGAATAGTTAAAAAGGGCAAAAAAAAAACATCATAGTCTCTAGAAACCTAGAGACCTCGTATGGGTGCATGGTAGAAACCTCGTTGAAAAAACATCCCCAAAAAAAAGAAACTCAAATATTCGGACTTGTGAGGGCTTTGGTTTCTCTAATTATTTACCGTTAGAAAAACCCAACATACCCCACAATGTTGACAAAAAAATACACTACCACAAAAATATTTAAAGTTTCTTCTCCCACTCAATATATTCTTCAAAGCTTTCAAAATCATTTTTTTTTTTTAAATTTGCCCTTATTCAAATTCACGGAGTTTGTTTGAGTTGACCAATCTACTTTTTCTTTAAGTTTTTTATAAATTTTGTACATTTAAATTTTAACTGGGTCAAAGTAGTTGGTAACAAAATTACATGTTAATGAAACAAACAGATCAATCTCAAACAAATAAAAGTTTTTGTAGACATAATATCTTGGGAAAATGTTCATCCGTCCCTCGATTTTGCCCATCCGTTCACCAATACACTACTAAAAATTAAGATCCAATAAAAATAAACAAATATGGAGGATTGGATAAACATCCACTAATATCTTGAAGAATTTTTTAAAGAATTTTACCTCATAGCCACCACCAATTTATACCTCTACCCCATATTTGTAATCAAAATTAAATTTTATCATTTTAAAAAAAAAATTTAAAAATTTTTGAAACATTTTATATTTTGAAAAACTTAAATTAAATTTTTTGGAACATAAATATATTCGATAAAACTTTTTCGAAACACAAAGTTTAAATATTTTAAAATATTTTGTTCCGTAAATTTTTTAAAAAATTTCGAAACACATTGTTATTATTGAAAACTTAAAATAAAATTTCCTAATGAAAAAAAATAAATTTTCTAAAATACTTTTATGTTTGAGTAAATTTAAATTGAGTCAAACCGAAACACAAATGTGTTCTTTTTCTTGTTGCTAAATATAAATATGTTCTTGAAAACTCTAAATTTTTGTTTTTTGAAACACTCGTAAAATTTGATGAAGTAAGAAAAAAAATGTATTTTTGTAAGAAATAAAAAAGATAAAATGAATAGTTTAAGTAAAATGTAGAACAGTAGTATAAATTGTTGAATATGGAGTGAATTTAAAATAACAAAAATATACTCAATATCATGTGATCTTCCATTTTTTTATTCAACCACTAATTTTTTATGTTCAATGATAAATATGACTAATCTTGCAAAAATTCATAAAAGTATTTTTCTCAATTTTGCTACTTCAAGGAACATATTCGAGTGGTATAAATACATAATATTAGATACTAAATAATAATTATAATTATAATTATAATAATAATAATAATAGTAAAATGTGTGTTAAGCAAAATGGAAGTTGAATGATAAGGAGAATTGAAGAGGAAAGACCTTTTAGATGTGCCACATATGATTTTTGTTGAGGTGACAATATTGAAATGAAATGGCACAATATTAAGGAAAAGAACACTCAGAAAATATTTCTGACCTAAAAAAGTGTTTCTCTCTTTGAACTCTAAGATGAATTGAGAACTTTGAGCTTGAGTTCTTCTACTCTTTTCTGCTTTTCGATGCTTTTCTCCTTCAGCCTTGAATGTCTATTTTGTGTAGATTGAGTTTGTAAATTATTCAGATTGGTTTTGTTCATATTTTGTATAGATTGAGTTTGAAATTCTTCAAATAAACTCTTCTTCAAATCATGATCAAATCTTCTTCAAATCTTTGATTAAATCTTCTTCAAATGTTGATCAAATATTCTTCAAGTATTCTTCAAATCTTGACCATATCTTCTTTTCAACTTGGTCAAAGATTTTCTTCAATTATAAATATGAATCAAATCTTATTTTAGATTTTCATCAATTATAAATTTGAATCAAATCTTATTTTAGATTTTCTTCAGTTATAAATTTGAATTAAATCTTATTTTAGATTTTCTTCAATTATAAATTTGAATCAAATCTTATTTTAGATTTTCATCAATTATAATTTGGAATCAAATCTTATTTTAGATTTTCTTCAATTATAAATTTAAATCAAATCTTATTATAGATTTTTTTCAAAAACATAAATCTTCTTTCATACCCTTTGAAGTCAAATATATTGTTCTCATAAAATACTTTTGTTAATATCAAAACTCTAAATGTAAAACCAAATTGGTTCCAACATAGATGTCTAAAGTTAATTTATGACCAATACTTATCAGATATTGATTTGGGAACATGCAATCATGTATGCTAAGATATTGATTCGCATCGTTAACAATTTAATAAATGTAAGTCTTTGCCTTAATTTACAATCCATTTTGGGTTGATGACCTAATATTCCCCATATAAGCGATTTTTTGGATGTGATGTGTATGTTTTAATAGTTCCAATATAATGTACTAAGATGGATCATAAAAAGAATATTGAAATGTATATTGGATATGAAATCTCTATTTATAATAGAGTATATTGAGCCAAGAAACTGGAGACTTATCTACAAAATGAGATTGTTGATTATCATTTGATAAATTAGTATATCTAAATATTAGGAGGAGAGAATAAACAACTAAAAGTCATTATTGAAATATATTATTATCTAATCTTGATTCTCATACAAACTAGTTTGAACTAGAAGTTCAAAAGATAACTCATTTGGAAATATAGTATCGGCTGCTAATGCTCCAATCAAAAGAATGTCCCTATTGGAAATATAGTATTGAAAATGAGTCTCAACTACGCTTGAAGGGTGACAAACAAGTCGGTTCCAACGACAAAAATCCTCAAACAAGAAAAAAAGCTAAAAAGAAAGATGGTCCGAGTGAGGATATGAATATTCCAAAAGAGTAATTTGACATAATTGATTATCAGTTCAAGAAGAATTGACCAAGTATCTAAAATTGTGAAAATAAAGACATCGCACTATATTATGTCATGAGTCGAATATGATGGAACTGAAAATAAATCAACGTTGACAATGTTTTTGTATTATAATATAGCGCTATATGTGATTATGATAATGAGGACCATGAATTAAAGTCTATTAAAGATTAAAGACAAATAAAAGTTTGGAAAATAAAAAGAAACAACAGCTTTGCAAAGCGAATAGTTTTTGGACTCAAAGTTCGCACATGTGAAGATATGCAACTAGTTAGATACAATTGATTTTTCGCACGATAAGAAAATGAGAATGATGAAATACATATATTCAAGAGTATTAGTAAAAGACTATCATTGATTTTGAAGAGACATATATACCTGAAATGAATTCAAAACTTTTTCCATACATTAAAGATTCAATTTACATATGAAAGATGTGTTACGATGTATTTGTATGGATCACTGAATAGTAATAATTTTATGAAAATCCCTAAAGGATTTAATTTTTGTAAGACATACAATTTGGGCTCTTGAGGAAATTTCTTGATCAAAAGGAATGAGTTTCTTTATGCTCTCAAACAATCTAGATGAATGTCGTATACTATTCTTAGCAAATATTATAAAATGAGAGATATGAGAATGACATCATTTGTCAATTTGATATAAATGTTATCAGAACTCCCGAAGAGCTTTCGAAATCAAATTGATCAAAGAAAAAGTTTGAGATGAAATATATACGAAGAGAAAAGATTGTTTTTGATTGAATATTTGAAGAATAGTATTTGAGAAAATCATGAAGCTTATATAGCAAAAGTACTAATATGGTCCAATGATTCTAAGGTCACTACACATGAACAAAGATTGGTTTTAGAACTTGAGAAAAGGATGAAGAACTAATGGGTCCCGAAGTATCATGTTTTGGTTCAATTTGGAGACAATATGGAACCTTGCTAATTGTACATATTTTGATATATTATTTGTTGTCAATCTATTAACAATATGCCACTCTTCACCATACAAAGACATTAGAACAAATTCAAACATATATTTTGTTATCTTAGATATGCAAGTTATTTGTATAATCCTCGTAATGACATCTTTACATGAGGCAAGTCAAGAATGCAATTTTATTGAGATATGTGATTACATACAAGAAACTTGTGATTTTTCTTCTAAAAAGATGTTATTGCAACAATTCAATATAAAGATAATATCACATGCACAACTAATTTGAAGAAAAGTATAATAAAGAAGGTATAACAAATCATTCTACAATATCAATGCCAAGTGAAGCTTTTGAGCAACTAGTACTATAGATTAATTGACATTCACCATCACAGATACAATTGCCTCCATGAGGGGAGAAATAAATTAGTTCTGCACTCTTTTTTCCTTCACCATAGTTTTCTCCCACTGAATTTTTCTGGTATGGTTTTTAACGTTCCCGCAGAAATGATGTTTTACTTTCTTTCCTTCACTAGGGTTTAATGAAACATATCCTTAATAGACATTCAAGGGAGAGTATTATGAATATTTGGTGGATGTCCCTTATAAATTAAAAGATATATGTCCTATAAATAAGACTCATGTGATATTGTAAATGATAGATGTTGAAGAACATAATATGACTCTTACTTTCTAATTCATTTAATACTAGCCATGTTTATTTATTTTTGAATTGATGTCTTTAACCTTCTAACTTTTTATACCTTATAGTTAATATCAATATAGAAAATATCAACAGTCGCCAATCACAACGCCAACAACAAAGACTAGAAAGCAAAGACAAAATTATAGAAATAGTAGACAGAATAAACACAGATAAAAGACAACAACAATCATCTAGAAGACCAATAAATTACAATCAATGAAAAGGTAAAGACAAACAAGTGCAAACATGATGTAATACATATATGTTTCTCATTTTCTTTCTAAATGTATATATGCATACACATTTGCGCATTATTATATTTTAAATATTCATAAATTTTGTTTACATCAACGTGAATATCATAACTCTCTATCAAAAGACTATTAAGGAAGCGACCTCCTACTGGGTTTTTTTTTTTTTTTTTTGTT
>JBBPBQ010000003.1:27711021-27780316 GCA_037974755.1 Cicer yamashitae
AAAAAAAAAAAGAATATACATAAGATAAAACAAAAGGAATGGGTGGAAGACCCTAATTTTTGCCTAGGTCGCCCTTTCAGGTTTTCAACCTAATGGGTATTCATTATTATTTTTGTACCCTAATTTTTGCCTAGGTCGCCTTTTTAGGTTTTCAACCTAGCGGGTATTCATTATTTAAGTATGATACTTTTTTACGGCATCTGAGTTTACAGGGAGGACTAAATCTTTTCCATCCATATTCGTGAGGATCAAAGCTCCACCTGTGAAATATTTCTTCACGGCGTATGGCCCCTCATAGTTAGGGGTCCATTTCCCACGATAATCCTTTTGAATGAGTAAGATCTTTTTTAGCACCAAGTCTCCCTCCCAGAATTCTCGAGGACGTACTTTTTTCTCATACGCTTTTTTCAATCTTTTATGATATAATTGCCCATGCATAAGGCCGCCAACCTTTTTTCTTCAATTAAATTTAATTGTTCGAAGCCGGTTTGTATCCATTCCGACTCCTCTAGTTTGGCTTCCATTAATACTCTTACTGAGGGGATTTCAACTTCAGTGGGTAGCACAACCTCCATCCCATATACTAGGGAAAAAGGGGTTGCCCTAGTTGAAGTGCGTATCGAAGTGCGATACCCGTGTAGTGCAAACGGCAACATCTCATGCCAATCTTTGTATGTTACAACCATTTTCTGAATAATTTTTTTGATGTTTTTATTGGCTGCTTCAACTGCACCATTCATTTTTTGTCTGTACGGGGACGAGTTGTGGTGTTGAATTTTAAAGGTGGCACACAATTCATCCATCATTTTTTTATTCAGATTTGTGGCATTGTCGGTAATGATCTTGCTTGGTAGGCCATAACGACAAATTAACTCCCTTTTTATGAATTTGACTACCACATTTCTGGTTACATTGGCGTACGGAGCGGGCTCTACCCATTTGGTAAAGTAATCGATTGCCACCAAGATGAAGCGATGTCAATTTGATGCTTTCGGTTCAATCATTTCGATGACGTCTATGCCCCACATTGAGAACGGCCAGGGCGCTGAAAGGGTGTTTAGGGGCATTGGTGGGGCGTGGATATTATCAGCATATATTTGACACTTATGGCATTTCTTTACATAATTAAAACAATCTTTTTCTAGGGTGAGCCAATAACACCTGGCCCGAAGAATCTTTCTACACATGGCGTGTCCGTTCATATGGATCCCATAAGAGCCATCGTGGACATCTTGTAGAATTTCTTTCACCTCATTGACATCAACGCATCTAAGGAGTACCATATCATGATTCCTCTTATACAAAATATTTTCGTTCACGAAAAAGCTCGCGGCTAACCGTCTCAGAGTTCTTTTCTCATTCTCCGATATTCCGAGAGGATATTCTCTCTTTATAAGATAATGTTTGATGTCGTGATACCACGGTTTCCCATCAGTTTCTTCTTCCATTAAGTGGCAGTAGGCAGGATGATCTCGACTCTCCAATTTAATGGATAGGATTTCATCGTTTCGACTTATTTGGAACATTGAGGATAAAGTAGCCAAAGCATCAGCCAATTGATTGTTTTCTCGAGGGGCATGGTGAAAGGTGATTTTTTCAAATTGTAAAGAGAATTCTTTTATGTAGGTAAAATAAGGTATTAACTTCTTATCTCGAGTTTCCCATTCTTGGTTAAGCTAATTAATGACCAGAGCTGAATCTCCATACACTTCCAGCACTTTCGCTTTTGATTCCCAAGCCGCCAAAATTCCCATGGCACAAGCTTCATATTCTGCAATATTATTAGTACAATCAAAACACAAGCGCGCTGTGATAGGTATGAACTGTTTTTTGGGAGATATGAAGACAACCCCAATCCTATGCCCCATTATGTTTGAGACCCCGTCGAACATCAAGGTCCATTTTCCATCATCGCATTCTTCAAACATAACCATAATGCTTTCGTCTGGGAATTCGCATTGCATTGACTTATAATCATCCACAGGTTGATTAGCTAGATAATCTGCTAAGGCACTCCCTTTGATGGCTTTCTGAGTAACATAGGTAATATCATATTCTGATAACATCACCTGCCAGCGAGCAATTCGCCCTGTTAAAGCAGGCTTTTCAAAAATGTACTTGATTGGATCCATTTTGGATATCAAGTAAGTCGTGTGGCAAAACATGTATTGCCTCAAGCGATGGGCCGCCCAGGCTAAGGCACAACAAGTACGTTCTAACATTGTATATCTTGTTTCAACCTCTGTAAATTTTTTACTTAGATAGTAAATGGCATGCTCCTTTTTTCCTGTTTCATCGTGTTGCCCCAGCACGCATCCCACGGCCCCGTTGAGAACTGTAAGATACATAATCAAGGGTCAGCCCAGAACTGGGGGGACTAGAATTGGAGGCTTTTGCAAATACTGTTGGATTTTTTCAAATGCGTTTTGACATTCTTCGTTCCACACAACTGTTTGATTTTTTCGTAAAAGTTTAAAGATCGGTTCACAAGTGGCAGTTAGTTGTGATATAAATCTTGAAATATAATTTAGTCTCCCAAGAAAACCGTGAACTTCTCTTTCGGTACTCGGGGGAGGCATTTCTGAAATAGCCCGAATTTTATCGGGGTCAACCTCTATTCCTTTCTGACTAACCACAAATCCCAATAATTTGCCCGACCTCACGTCGAAAGTACACTTGGACGGATTAAGCTTTAGCTTAAACTTTCTAAGTCTTTCAAAGAGTTTCTTTAGATCTATAACATGTTTTTCTTCTGTTTGTGACTTACCAATCATGTCATCTACTTAAACTTCTACCTCTTTATGTATCATGTCATGGAACAGGGTTACCATAGCTCTTTGGTAGGTTGCCCCAGCATTCTTCAAACCAAAAGGCATTACTTTGTAACAAAATGTTCCCCAAGGGGTGATTGGAAGTTGTTTTTTCCATATCTTTAGCTGCCATCTTAATTTGATTATACCCAGAGAAACCATCCATAAAAGAAAAGAGTGAATGGCGAGCCGTATTGTCAACCAGAATATCGATGTGAGGTAAACGGAAAATTATCTTTAGGACTGGCTTTGTTAAGGTCCCTATAGTCGACACACATTCGAACTTTGCCATCCTTTTTCGGCACCGGTACGATATTGGCTTTGTTAAGGTCCCTATAGTCGACATATCGGGCTTCATTCGCCTTAATTTTTGTTTGACCGGACAAAAATCGGGTTTTAAGGGCAATTTATGCTCCACAATGCTAGTATCCAATCCAGGCATATCCTGATATGACAAGGCAAAAACATCTTTGTATTCATGTAGGAGTTGGATTAGTTCGTCATACACTTCTTTCTTTAAGATGGTGCCGACTTTAATTTCTTTCTTTAGTTCTTCTGTCCCTAGATTAATTATTTCCGTCGGTTACTCATAGGGCATGATACCCTTGGCTTCCTGTTCTGCCGCTCTTAATAACTCTAGAGGAGGTTCATATTTTTCTTCGTTATCTTTTTATGTTTGACTAACAAGATTGTCAAAATTATGCGACGAGATCTTAGTACAATCATCTATGAAAGGACTATTCCCAAAATCTGCAGGATTCAAGGCTAGGATAAGGGGAACAAAAAAAGAAAGAAAGAAAAAAAAGAACAATTTTGGCGAATGAATGTTAAAATATGAGAACGGTAAGAAAGAACAATAAGAAAATAAAAAAAGAATGCACTTATTGAAATTCAAAGTACTGGGAAAACAAAATTGTGTCCATCCTAAATATAATGAAGTATCTTAAGAGTAATAATGCTTTTAGAATTACATGGGAATTGCATTAAATATTATAGACGACTTGACTAATTTCCAATTCTTGATTTCTGCTCCTGCACCACACGGATGAATCGAATCAGCTTCATCGACGGAAATGTCATCTCCAGCTGCTGCAATATGGATCTCACTTGTTGGTCTTGCACTTTGGAAACTGTGTTGGATGTCACAGATGGGAATCCTTTCGGTTCTAGGCTCTCGATTCTCGATCCGAGCTAATCTCTTTTCTTTTTTTTTCTTTGACCAATCTTCGTTTGTCAGCCTTTGTGGGTTTGTAGCCTAAACCCCACTTATCCCTATTCTTAGGAAGTTCCACCAGTTCTTTAAGCCCTTCTTCATTCTTCCCCAACCCGTGCCATGGATGGTGTCCTCTGCTCAACATGAACTTAGCCACCATAATAGCAGTGTTTGACATATGTGGTTCTATAGGTGTCGTTTAGACGTACGCGGTGTCCACGATTTCTAGTGTTTGGAAGGCGGTCTCTAGAGCTTCTTCTGTCGTCTCATCATAAGGTGTGGTGGACAACTTACTCACCAACAAGTCTTCTTCTCCTGACACGATTACCAATTGATCATTTACCATATACTTCAGCTTTTGATGTAAGGTTGATGGCACTATGCCGGCAGAATGGATCCATGGCCTTCCCAACAAGCAACTATAGGCGGGTACAATGCCCATCACGTGAAACGTGATTTCAAATGTGACCGGGCCTATTTGAACTGGGAGTTCGATTTCTCCCATTACTTATCTGCGACTCCCATCGAAAGCTCTAACAACCATGGGGCTTGGTCTCATATATGTACCATCACAAGGTAGTTTTGCTAATGTCGATTTTGATATGACATTCAGCAAGGAGCCATTGTCAATGAGGACTCTCGATATTATATGGTCGAGACACATCACTGATATGTGTAGTGCTTTATTATGCCCTTTCCCTTCGGTCGGCAGCTCATCATATGTGAAGGTTAGGTGGTTGTTGGCAGTGATGTTATTTATGATGCCTCCAAATTTGTCCAAGGTGATGTCGTGAGTGACATGGGCCTCGTTTAGTATTTTCATCAATAGCTTCCGGTGGAACTCAGAATTCATCAGTAGGGACAACAATGAAATCCTTGCAGGAGTATGGTTGAGCTGGTCGACTATTTTTCTGTTCAGCCAGATGTACCTCTACATTATAGTTCCAAGGTACCGCTTTATTGTCTTTTATATGGAAAAGGGCTTGGTATCCAAACTATTAAGGTCCTCAGATCACTAGGGGCATTCATAGTTTCCTCCTTAGTGAAGTGAATGACTAATGGCTTTGGGATGATTATGCCAAGTTTTTCTTCTTATTGGGTTGCGATCATATCATCATCCTTTTCCCAACGACCTATTTGAACGATGCCTGTGTTTATCAATTTTTGAAGTTCTTTTTTGAACTCATTGCATTCTTCCATGGAATGATCTTCATTGAGGTGGATATTGCATCTTGCTTTCCCATCGGCGTTTCCTCGGATTAACCCAAATTTGCATAACTCAGAGAAAATTAGTCCCATCGGGGTCTTAATTCTCTCGACCTCCCTTATTAATTGGTGATTTTCTTCGATAGCATTCACTATTGGTCCACTATGGACTGGTAGGGGATTGTTTTTCACGCTAGGCTCGTTTCTTTGAAATTCAACCATCCAGCTTTAAGCAAATCGTGCACCTTAAATTTTAAAGCTAGGCAATTTTCAGTAGAGTGTCCTACAGCCCCAGAGTGGTAATCGCATGCAGCGTTCGAGTCATATCCTTTGCGGTAGGGCGGTTCTATAGGTTTCCCTAGACATAGTGCAACCATAGAATTGCTAACCAGATGCGGTAATAATTCTGCATAAGTCATAGGGATTGGGTCGAAATGTACGAACTTCCTCCCACGATAGTTTCTTCCCCGATTTTCATAGGAATCTTGATTCCCTTGTAAGTTTTGACTTATGGTACTTGAGGTTTGTGAGGTTGCAGCGGCGTAGGGGCGATGCACGAACGAAGGATTAGTTGGGTTTGACGCCACAAAATGGCTTTCTCCCTCCTTTTTCTTATTCGCACCTACGGGCGGCTTCTTTGTGTTATTCAATCCGGGATAGCCAGAAGCAATCTTTCCGCTCTTCAATCCCATTTCTACTATTTCGCCTATGATGATGAGATCTGAAAAATTTGACGAGACACTTCCTATCATTTTGTCATAAAACGGAGGTTAAAAAGTGTTTATGAACATGGTCACCATTTCTTTTTCTGATAGGGGGGGTTCAACCTGGGAAGCTAGCTCTCTCCATCGTTGGGCATATTCCTTGAATGTTTCATTGTCTTGTTTTGTCATATTTTGCAACTGCATTCTATCAGGAGCCATGTCAAGATTATATTTGTATTGTTTCAAAAAGGCATCCACCAAATCTTTCCAAGAGCCGATATGAGCTCGCTCAAGGTGCATATACCAACTCAGGGGTGCTCCTGTCAAACTGTCTTGAAAGAAATGGATTAGCAGTTTTTCGTCATGGGCGCAAAAATCCATTTTTCGACAATACATAATAAGATGGTTCTTGGGGCATGTAGTTCCCTTGTATTTGTCGAATTCAGGCAACTTGAATTTCGGAGGTATTATAACATCAGAAACGAGGCATAGGTCTAAAGCATCAAATCCATAATCGTTTCCCCCTTCGATAACTCTCAAGCGCTCTTCTAAGGCTTGCCATTTTTCTTGGGATTGATTGCTCTCGAGCGGTCGAGGTTCATGAGGTATGTTGAACATCACCGGCGTAGCTTCGGTAGCTTTTTCTTGCGACGAAGAGCTAGGAAATCCCAAAGTAAGGGCGAAGGTTACACTTGAGGGAACTCGCTAGTACTATGTTGCAGATTTGTAGCCACGACCAGCGGATTGTTGTTGGGGGGATGTGTGTCTATGGGTGGGGTATAACTAGGCGACCAACCATAAGGTGGAAATTGTTGTGCCTTCCCTTCTTGATAATTAGTGTGAAGGTGTGGAGCGACGCCTGTTGGGTCAACAAGAGTGTTTTGGGGCATCCCCTCGTCTACCAAAGGATTCCCATCATTTCTATTTCCATGTGCTTGTAGAATCTCCAAGATCATTTGGCCCTTGACCTGGTTCACGTCTTCTCTTATTTCTGTTTGCTCTAGCTCATCCATGATTTTTCACTGGGATCGTGTCCGATAACGGTGTTGTAGCACCAGTTTTTTTATTTGTTGTGTTATTTTTTCTGTGAAAGAATATGGCATGCGTATGCAATGTGATGTATGAAAATGTAATGATGCATGAATGTTAAAGACCTATTTATTGCTTGTTTGTGAATATCTTAACCAATAATAAATAGAGAACCATGAGATCAAAAGTGGAGCCAAATTTAATTCATTGAGAAAAAAACAAAATACAAGTTTTACCACAAATGAGAGAACAAACAAAACTTAACAAAACGAAAGTAGTAACATAAACACAGAATTTGAAAATTTAATGAGCAATCATTTTTTTCATTTGCTCAATTAAACTTTTACAATGCTCAATAAAATTGGAGATCTCTTGAGGGGTAGAGAGAGGATTAACTATCCCGTCAGCATCTCTTAATAACGGTGGAATATCTTCGATAGCAGAATTGGTTAAATAAACTAGTTTGGAGAAGCGGTCCATCCAAAACATTCCTTCTTGAACAAGTCTCTTGATAGTGTATTTTTGTGTATGCATCTCGTCTTCTTTTCTTGCAAGTTCAACTCGGTATGCCTCAACGATCTCTTCTTGACATTGCCTTTCTACCATTATCTTGCTTTCTTCTTCCTCTCTTGCTCTTTTCTGTACTTTCTCAAGGATAAGGGATTGTTGGGTATTCTTATACTCCATATCTCTATAAGCCTGGTGAGCCTTCTCCAATTCTTGTTGTAATTTCTCAATTTCTTGTCCTTTTAGAGCAAGTCAGCCTCTAAATCTTCAGTACTGAAAAAGGATTCTGTTGTAACTACTTCGGGGGCAACTGTGTTGCTGTTAAAAGGCAACTTGATCTCTAATGCCCTCTTTTTCACCCAATTATGATATTCCTCTCCTATACCACAACTTCTAGGCCCTAATTCTTGACCTCTTCTAACGACATCTCCCCAAGACTTACGTATTCTTCTCAGCAGGCTAGCATCATAAACGTCTCGTCCACGAATGACAAAAGATTTTGTTACATCCATCACCGGAGGTTTCGTCATTGGATAACTCAGTTGTCTCAATGCCACATAGGGACTATAATTTATACACCCTTTAGTTCCCATGAGGGGAACATTGATAAAGATACCGCATCTACAAATCACTTCATTTATATCTTGACTCCGGGAATAGCACTAGACCGTTCTTTCGTTGAGATTTGCTAGAATGTTGGCTCATTCCTTTTTGCTCTTAGTTTTTAACTGATGTGTGTCTTGGAAAATATGTTTGACAAACCAATGATATAGTATTGGCGAGTAGCAATGGATTAGGCCCCCTTCTTTCTCATGACGGAAGTCGAGTGTGCAGTAAATGTCAGCCAAAACCGCTGGTACTGGGTTCTCCCCTCTATGCTTGTAGGCCAAAAAAACGTCTACCGCCGTAAAATCCACAAAGTCCTTAACACTTGGAAATAAAACAATCCCGTATATAATTAAGGCGAGCACATCCATGAAAGTGTCCCATTTTCCATCTCTCGCTAAGCTTACTGCTTTCTCTTCAAGATATTTTACTGGGAATCCGATCAAATTGTCTTTGTTGGTTCTATTGTCTTCTATTTTCTTTATATGGATATCAAGTGTTTCAGCAATTGTTTTCAGTGAAGGGTAGTGTTCCACGTACTGGTAAGGTTTGCTCCCCTTCATCGGATATCCCATTATTCGTTCGAACTCTTCCAACGTTGGGGCCAACTGAAAGTCCTTAAAGGTGAAACACAAGAAAGGAGGGTCATAGAATTGGGCCAACGCTGTAAGGGCATCCACTTGCATATTAACTTCAAGTAAATCCAGAATTTTTCCAAATTTCCCCATAAAGATTACACGTTGTACCTTTTTCAACTTCCGAGCGAGATTCTTAAGGTTGCTTACATCTGGTTTGAGAACTCTCAATGGCAAGGTCTTTCTTAATGGAGTAATGTTTGAGCCACCATTTGATCCCATGTTTCCAGTGGTTAAAGTTATTCACAACAAGCCTTAATTTTTATTGTTTTGAAGATGATATGATAATGATTTTTTTTCAAAAGTAACCATGATGAAGAATATGATGCAAAAAACATGACGATGAGGAGAGTGAAAAAAAAAAACTTGGGTATACTAGAAGGTAAAAGTGAACATGACATAGGGTAGGTTTTTCGTATGTACATGAGATTTACACAATTTTTTTCTTTTTATGTTTTTTTTTTCATGTGAACCTTTACTATGGGTAGCTCTATAGTTCTAAATTGGTTCCTAGAGCACACAACTCAATTCTAAAATACTAAACCAATTAATAGGTAAACTATTAAAATGACAATATTATAGAAAAGGTCAACTCTAGGTGAGACTTTCATGACAACCAAACAGGATGTACATCCAGAAGACTATTTGAATTTTTTAAATATTTTGATTTTTTATACTTGTTATAATTAATTTAGCTTGTTTTTTTTTTTAAATATCAGTTCTATTGGAGACCTTATCTCATGTTCCAACATGAAGTTTCTGAAGAAGAGGTGGTCACTTGGAGTGCATGTACCTATCTGCATTGCTATCATATCGTTGATAAACATCATACAGATAGAGTCACACTTTAGTTCGGCTTCCATCAACAAATACCACAACCACCAGATGACATGAAAATGTACCATCAGGTCGACATGAGGCACGGGGTTGATGATAATTGGAACTGGGTTTGGAGGAAAGAAATTAAACACTGGAATGAGCGTCACAATTACGTGTTGCAAGGTAAGATCGTGGAAGGTCTTTTATGCCATACTACAGAATATATGATTTGGTTTAGACAGCACACCAAATTATTAATATCTGTCGAACAATATCTCCGTGATCCCTGTTTGCAACCACCGTTGTATCCTTCCGTGACATCGACCTCCCAATCCACCCCACAACAAAAAAACACAGCACAACCGTCTCTATCATCACCTCACCTACATGTCCATACAGAAGTTCCATCTTATGATCCACCACCGACTCAATATTACGTTCCGGCGGTACCAGAAATGCCTACCACCGATTATCCGACATAAAGTGGGCTTTTTATAATTTGTTTGGAACTCAGTGCACAACTCCTGAGTCGGCTTATGCTGTGTTTGACTCCATGTATAATCCTCAGCCTCAAAATTTCAAGGAAGCAGGTGGTAGTGATTCTAATCCACCTACAACTTACATTGAGGATAATGATCAGGATGAACCAGAAAAACCTCAACTCGTTCAAAGAGCTAGACGAGTTCGACGATATCCTAGATGTGGAACTGGAGGTCATTTAGGTAGACATCAATAATTTAATATATTTTGTATTTTGTTTCATTTTATTTGATGTATTTTTTTTTCTTTTTTAATGTATTTTCTTTAAAATTTTAATATAATTTTCTATTTTTAATTATTTTTAATTGTCATCATTTATAATAATAATAATAATAATAATAATAATAATAATAATTATTATTATTATTATTTATTATTATTATAATTTATTATTTTTATTATTAATGTATTATTTATTACATTTATTATTATTATTTATTAATTTATTTTTATTATTAATGTATTATTATTATTATTATTATTATTATTATTATAATTAATTATTTAAAAACACCTAAAAACACTAAACGGAAAAAAAAAATCAGTAGGAGGTCGTACACCCGGCCAGCGACCTTCCACTGGGCCTGAAAAATGGACTCTTCAGCTGGTCGCACCCCTGTTACGACCTCATAGTGGGCCCAAAAAATAAGACAGACAGAAAAATAAATTTGGGAGTGTGACATTGTGGAGGAAAAAAAAAGGGATATATAAATGAAAAATCCTATCAAGAGGCCTCTACAAAAAAACTAAAACAAAAAAAGCTATCAAGGGACCCATGATAATGAAGTTGGACCAAATACTACACATACCAACGACGTGGTACTTAGTGATAAAAAAAAATATATTTACAAATAAACTTAGTAAACTAAATGCACACGTTAGCATAATTAAAAGAAAAAAAAAAAGACAGATGAACACATCATTTATATACATGCTTGTAAAAATAATCCAAATGAAGTAGATTAGTTAAATACATGTGTCTCAGGAGCCACTTTATACCTATACCCAACTAAATGAAAGGGTACTAGAATTTACCATATTGAAATTTCCATTTTTCGTCACAGAATTAAGAGTAAATATTGGTCCCTAAAATTTTATGAGAATATTTATTTAGTTCCTTATAGTATTATTAGTCAAAAAAATTAATATTATTGAACTGATGTAGACAATAATACTAAGTTTAAATGTTTGACCAAAGTTGGACAGATCGTATCTATATTAATCAAATATTTTAAATTTTATTTTTAATATAATATACAAACAAAAATTGCATCCTACATATCTTCTGACATTAAAAATTAACTTTTCTAACTTATTTTTTATTATAAAATAAAAAGAAATTATAATTATTTTTAGTATGTCTGTAGTTGTAAAGAAGAAAACGTGATTAGAATATGCCAATAAAATATTATTAAAAAATATGTATGACAAAAATAAGAAGTTTTATAAGAAATTTATTTATATTTTATTTAATTATTTTACATTTTCTTTATAATTTTTTAATGATAATAATCTTTTTTTTTGTAGTGTCAAAAATAAACTTGAGTAATCGTGATGCAAGCATTGTGCCTGTGGAACCTCTAGAAAAGTAATCATTCTACGTATTATTATTAATAATAATAATAATAATAATAATAGTAATAATAATAATAATAATAAAAATAAAATAATAATAATAATAATAATAATAATAATAATAATAATAATAATAATCTAATTAAGTTTAAGTTACAAAAACCTCTCACATTTTCTTATTTTTGTGCTATTTAATCATCACATTATTAACTATTTATAAAATAACTATAATATATTATAATAGTTTTCTTTCAATAAGTAAAGGTCGTAGTTCTTCAAACCAACTTGATTTTAACAATCTTCTCCTTTTTTAAATTGACAAAGATCTATTTTTGTGATAAAAGTTAGAGTAATGAAAGATATTTTGACAAGATAATTGATACACATTAGTGATTGAAATTACCATAGAAGTTGTTCTCAAAACATATTCTCCCCCTTTTGTCATCCGACAAAAAGAGTGAAGTAGGAAAAAGTACAACAAAGTGAACACAAAAAAAAAAAAATACAAACAAACAAACACAAAATATAGACTAAGGATTTGTGTTGGTCAGCCTCGCTAAGATTAATCTTACGGTAGTCTGAATGTTCTCCTAATTCAAGGATGTTTATTCCATGAACGCCTTAGTTTTAGCTTGCAGCAATCAATGTTTATTCCATGAACGCCTTTTTGACATGTTGGGAGGGATCAAACACGGGGGCAGAGGTAGTGGCATAGTGACTCTTGGAGACAGATTATGCAAATCCTGAAGCAGAAGCAGCAGAAACATTCAAGGAAGGTATCTCAAATAGTTGAATAAATACAAGAGACTGTAATGGTTCTAAGGGAGCAACTACTCTTAGTTATAGATAAACACCACTAGAAGGAGATGGGTATTCCTTGGATAAGCCTGCTGATCTGGTTGTCAACAACTTTCTAGACCAATTTCTCTAAGCTTTCTGAAGCTGAAAGCCCTATAGATAGAGGATCTCAATTCTTTGTTTAAAAGCAACATAATTCTAGGAAGTCAGCCGCATTCCATGCTCCATATTGTCCCTTATCTAGTTTGTGACAAACGAGAGGACTTTATTCCACATATTGGCAACATCATTAGGGTCCAACCTCTGAGCATTCGTATGGCAAATTACAGTTATTTTGGCAATGAGAAAAGTAATGAATAAATCAAAGTTTGGGAACCTAGAGGGAGAGGGATGAAGGTGCAAACATGAGAAGGGGATTGAATTGTGTTTGACAAAGTTGACAACTTTTTGCTAATTTGATGAAGCCTAGTTGGTTTTTGTGAATTACTTGGATAAGAAGCAATCGTATTTAGATGTAGCAAATAATGAAGGCATAAATAATTTGACATATAAATTTATCCTGGTTCACCACTAATATGGCTACATCCAGTCCCCTCATTCAGAAGGCTATAATTCACTAATTCAATTACCTTGATTTACAAAGCAACTGACCCTTCAAGCCAGTCTTCCCAAACAGCCTAACAACCCCAGACTTTTGAGGAACTAACCACCTTGACCCTACAAGCCAAGTCTACTCCTAATAACCTAACAACCCCAAATTGATGAAGGAACTAACCACCTTGACCATACAAGCCAAGTCTTCTCCTAACAACCTGACATCCCCATATTGAAGAAGGAACAAAACCACTATTGGGTTGGATACAAAAGATTGGAACTTGAGTAGTTGCTTCTAAAAAAGCTAATATTAATAATAACTCTCACACTATCAGAAAAGAACACTCAAAAAATATTTCTAACTTGAACAAGTGTTTCTCTCTTTGAACTATAAGACTATTATTTTCTATTTTTTGATGATATTCTTCATCAGCCTCGAGTATCTATTTATAGTTAAAATTTGGGCTCCAATTTAGTCATTGTTTAATTATGAATTGTATGTTATTCAGATTGAGTTTGTAAATTCTTCAGATTGATTCTATTCCTATTTTGTTAAATTGAGTTTGTAAATTCTTTATATTTTCTTCAATTATAAATCTAAATCAAATCTTATTTTAGATTTTCTTTAAAAACATGAATCTTCTTTCATACTCTTTGAAGTCAAATATATTGTTCTCATAAAATACTTTTGTTATCATCAAAACTCTAAGTTTAAAATCAACTAGGTTACAACAATCTCCCCTATTTTGATGATGACAAAACTTGTTTTTTTTTTTAACTTTTCTTTTTATTTCTTTGACTCCCCCTAACTTAGGGCTCCCCCTAAGTCTATGTATCGTTTTCTTCCCACTTTATCAAATATCATTCTCCCACTTTTATCATGAGACAAAAAGACTTGAAAGTGAGACTTGTTTTTCTTTTTCTCTTTTTTTTTGTACTTTTTTTTTCTTTTTTTTTTTAAGTTTTTTTAATAACATGAATATAACAAATTAAAATAAAATATGGAACTAATGTAAAGCTAAACTAATTTGAAGTTATCACAAAATCAGTCAGGTATAGAGGTAAGGTTTAGGTTTTTCTTGATGAAGTGAAACCTATCTTTAGGTAGTGCATTGATGAATATGTCAGCCCATTGTTGTTCAGTGTCTACAAACTAAATGTATAGTACCCCTTTTTGAACAATGTCCTTAATGAAGTGGTATCTGATCTCTATGTGTTATCACAATAGATGGAATGTTGGTTTTTAGGATTTTGTAGTCTTCTAGTTGATGTTTCATCCAAAGTAGTTCAGAACTGCAGCCAACTGTTGAGATATACTCAACCTCTACTGTTGACATTGCAATGATGTTTTTTCTTTTACTTGACCAAGATATTAGGTTGTCACCTAGAAAAGTGCAGTTGCCACTAGTGCTCTTTCTCTCAAGTTTATCTTCAGCATAATCATAACCATAGTATCCTATCAGTTTGTACTTAGGAGATTTCTTGTAGAACAAGGTAAGGTTGGTAGTGCCTTTTAGGTATCTAAGGATTCTCTTAACATCAGTTAAATATGACTCCCTAGAGTCAGCTTGAAATCTTGCACATACACTAAACATGATGTCAGGTTTGGAAGCGGTAACGTAAAGTAGGGATCCTATCATTCCTCTATAGGTTTTTTTGGGTCAATTTTTTGGCCTGAATCATCTTTTTCAAGTGAACAAGTAGGGTGCATTGGTGTAGCCATACGTTTGCAATCACTCATCTTAAACTTCTTGAGAAGCTCTTTTGTATATTTAGTTTGATGAATGTATATAGCTTTTTGACTTTGCTCAATTTGTATCCCTAAGAAGAACTTAAGTTCTTCCATCATACCCATATGAAATTCAAGTTGCGTCAATTTAGAAAATTCTTGGCAAAGAGTGCCATTAGTAGATCAAAAAATAATGTCATCAACATAAATTTGAATAGTAAGAATGTCACTTCCTATTGATTTTCTAAAGAGTGTATTATCTACCTGTCCTCTTTCAAATTTATTTTTAAGCAAGAAGTTACTAAGTCTATCATATGCCCTAGGTTCTTGTTTTAGACCATACAAAGATTTCCTAAGTTTAAAAACATGATTTGGAAATTCAGAACTTTCAAACCCTGGGGTTGTTTAACATAGACTTCTTCACTTAAATAACCATTTAGAAAAGCACTTTTAACATCCATTTGAAATAACGTAATGTTATTATTTGCAGCAAAAGAAAGTAGGATACGATTAGCTTATAACCTGGCCACAGGAGCAAATGTCTCAATGTAATTAATGCCCTCTTGCTGACTGTAGCCTCGTGCGAGAAGTCTTGCCTTGTTTTTGACCACTACACCTTTTTCATTTAGCTTGTTTCTGAAAACCCACTTGGTTCCAATAATGTTCTTCTTTGGTCTAGGTACTAGATCCCAAACATCATTCCTCTTAAATTCATTTAACCCTTTTTGCATTGCAAGAATCCGTCCATCATCTGTCAATGCTTCATCAACAGTGGTAGGCTCAATTGATGAGAGTGAGCCAAACAAAGTGGTATCTTTTAATGATGATCTAATCCTCAAAGTGCAAACACGAGAAGGGAGGGTTGAAGAATGTTTGACAAAGTTGACAACTTTTTGCTAATTTGATGAAGGTCTAGTTGGTTTTTATGGATTACTTGGATAAGAAGCAATTGGATTTAGAGGTAACAAACAATGAAAGCATAAACGATTGGACACATAGCTTTATCCTGGTTCACCACTAACTTGGCTACATCAAGTCCTCTCATTCAAAAGGCCATAATTCACTAATTCAATTACCTTGAATTACAAAGCACCTGACCCTCCAAGCTAGTCTTCCCAAATAGCCTGACAACCCCAGACTTTTGAGGAACTAACCACCTTGACCCTACAAGCCAAGTCTTCTCCTGACAACCCCAGATTGATGAAGGAACTAACCACCTTGACCGTACAAGCTAAGTCTTCTCCTAACAACCTGACAACTCCAGATTGAAGAAAGAACTAAACCACTATCGGGTTGGATACAAAAGATTAGAACTTGAGTAGTTGCTTCTAACAAAGAGGATCATAATAATAACTCTCACACTCTAAGAAAAGAACACTCATAAAATATTTCTAACTTAAACAAGTATTTCTCTCTTTGAACTCTAAGACTACTATTTTCTGCTTTTCGATGATCTTCTTCTTCAGCCTTGAGTATATATTTATAGTTAAAATTTGGGCTTCAATTTAGTCTTTGTTTAATTCTGAATTGTATCTTGTTCAGATTGTTTTTGTAAACTCTTCACATTTATTCTGTTCCTATTTTGTTTAGATTGAGTTTATATATTCTTCATATTGATTATGTTCGTATTTTGTTAAAATTGTGTTAGTTAATTCTTTAGATTGATTTTGTTCATATTTTGATGTAGATAAATCTTGATCAAATCTGCTTCAAATCTTGACATATCTTCTTTTCAACTTGGTAAAAGATTTTCTTGAATTATAAATATGAATCAAATCTTATTTTAGATTTTCATCATTTATAAATTTGAATCAAATCTTATTTTAGATTTCCTTCAGATATAAATCTGAATCAAAGCTTATTTTAGATTTTCTTCAATTATAAATTTGAATCAGATCTTATTTTATATTTTCTTCAAAAACATGAATGTTAATTCATACTCTTTGAAGTCATTGTTCTCATAAAATACTTTTGTTATCATCAAAACTCTAAGTTTAAAATCAACTTGGTTCTAACAAGGGAGGTATGAAGGGAGCTAGGTCTAGAGGAATGGTGAAGGTGGCTAGTTCATGTAAATAAAGGGTGAGGCAAGAGTAGAGGATTCTTCTGAATATGTATTAAAGACTAAGTCAATAACAACCTGAATTGCTATCTTAGCTTATTGGTGGAAAGGATTCAACGACGTGGATGAGTTATGATCAGAGGCATGTGTGGATAGGGTAGGTATTAGTGGAATGATATAGTGGGTAGGTGTTTTTTGAGGGTTTCTGTGAGTACCGGGTGGGCTTTCGGTTGGAATGTTGGTCTTAAGAAATAATGGATTGTTGGAACCAAATTGGGTTTATACTTGTAGTTTTTATGTTAACAAAAGTATTTTATTAGAATAATATATTTCACTTCACAGAGTTTAATAGAAGATTTGTGTTTTTGAAAACAATCTAAAATAAGATTTGATTCAGACTTATAATTGTAGAAAATCTTTGACTAGGTTGAAAAGAAGATATGAATTATTTGGAAGAAGATTGAATCAAGATTTATCACAAGAAGATATGAATTATTTACAATAAGATTTGATCAAGATTTATTTACAAGATGATATGAATTATTTATAAGAATATATGATAAAGAATTCTTCACAAGAAGAAACACTCACAAGAAGATACATTTATTATTTACAAAGATATGATTCAGATTTTGACAAAAGTCAAATTATTGAATTGGAGTTAGTCATATTCCTACTTGTGAAAGTTCACGAACCGGTCCAACACTATGTTCCCGCCTAGATCAAAGCAAGCAATATGAAGGAAGTTTCATCTGAAGAATTTGCAAAAACAATCTTAACAAAATACGAATAGTATCAATATGAAGAATTGACAATCTCCATCTGAACAAAATACGAGCATAATCAATCTAGAAGAGTTTCTCATATAGGATCTTGAAATAAAGAATTGGCTAAAGAATATATCATCAAAAAACATGTTGTTCAAAATTATTTTTGAATAAGATTATTGTTGACCAAGTTAGGAATGAAGATACAATTCATAATTAAACTAGGGCTAAATTGAAGCCCTAATTTTATCTATAAATAGATACTCAAGGCTGATGAAGAAGATCATCAAAAAAGAGTAGTAGAACTCAAGCTCAAAATTTGAAATTCATCTTAGAGTTCAAAGAGAGAAACACTTGTTCAAACGAGAAATATTTTGAGTGTTTTTCTTAGAGTATGATAGTCGTTGTTATAATCATCTTCTTATAAGCAATTACTTAAGTTCCAAACCTTTGTATTCAAACCCAATAGTTGTGTTAGTGTGCCTTCAACAATCTGGGGTAATCAGATTGTGTGGAGAAGACTTGGTTGGTAGAGTAAAGGTGTGTTTCTGTTCCTCAAAAGTCTGGGGTTGTCAGGCTATTTCAGAAGACTGGCTTGGAGGGTCAGGTGCTTTGTAATTCAAGTTGTTGAATTAGCGGATTAAATCCTTCTAAGTGAAGGGATTGGATGGAGCAAAGTTAGTGATGAACCAAGATAAATTACTTGTGTCACTTTATTCCGGCACTCCTTAGTTTTGTATTTGCTTCTACTTCAAGTAAATCATCAAGTCTAAACCAATTTAATCAAATAATTAAAAAGTTATTAACTTAGTCAAACGCAATTCAAACCATCCTTCTCATGTTTGCACCTTCAAGGATGTGATTTATATATGAGGGTTGAAAAATGTTCTTCTAAGGTTGTCTCAAACATTTCATCAGACGTGTCTAATTCTGAGTTAGAATTAGAGTGTGAGACTGTATTAGGTGTAGAGTCAAAGAGAAGTGCAGCTAATTTGGGTTTTGGGTAGAGGGGTTTTGGTTGTTCATTACTACTAGCATTACCAAAATTATTGGAGAGAATAGTTTGCTCAAGGTTGGATATTACCTTATGTTTCTTGATTAGAATGAGGTTTGCTTCTTTCTCATTGGCGTTTGTATCTTCTTCCTCACCCTGTTCAACACTTACTGTTTTGACTACTCTTTTCCTCTTCTTCTCAAATAGTTGAACAACTTTAGGCAGACAAAGGAAGACTGGAGCCATCTCTTGGCCAAACTCATACATCCTTAGATATTCTAGAACAACTTCTTTATTGTCTTCCTCAAAAATAGGAGCATATAAGTCTTCAACCACAAATAGGGTGTACTGAGATCCACTTGTTTGACCAGATATCCTTATTACATCACCACTTGGCCTGATGCAGTCCTTTGGAGAGATCAGTCTCATCTTGGTGATATTTGAGATGTTGAACATTGGTGTAGATGAAGAAGTCAGGTGTTCCACTTGAACAACTCTTCCTACTTCCTCTAATGCTTGGTAAGTATAGGGTACATGATTGTTTTGATCTTTCCTGACCTAGAGTTGATAACACACGACCTAATGTCTTCTAAAATAAGGTTGGGAAGATTGGTCTTGGTCACCTGGGATATATTCCACATCAGACCCTTGTGGTCTTTCCTAACATGATCTATCGACCATTCTTTGGGTACCACACACTCAATCAGAATCTTGAAGAACACCTTGTACTTAGGTAACAGGTGAACTGACTTGGAATTTACCTTAGGATCTTGAAACATCTCCTTGTTGATCTTAAAAGAGCCAACCATTAACTAATACCCATTTTCAATCATCATTTCTTCATTTGGACATCTTGTAATAGCAACTAGGTATTGTTGAGTGATCTTGATGGGAAGCCCTAACACGGTACTTGATACCTCTTCGTCTTTGTTAACGTCAACGAATCTCCAAAATTCCTTGACTAGAACATCCAAATAAGCCTCTTGTTCTAAGTTAAAGTATCCAGACCAACAACCAACAACAAAGCGAGGTTTGTGAAGTTTAATTGGAGTTCATGAAGAATGTCCAGTTGATTGAGGTTGCAGGTCATGGTAGGAACATAAGAGACGTTACCGAGTGTAGGGTTTGAGGATGAACATGAAGCCATTGCGGGAGAGATTAAGACAATTTTCCAGGGAGTTTCAAAGGTTTGAGAGAGAGAGAGAGAGAGACAGCAAAAGAGTGGGAAAACGTGAGAGTTATGAGTGGTTTTATAAAAACATTTGATTATCTAAAAACATAACTAACGCGCACGTGTTAACACGTGTAAACAACACTTGTTAGAAAGTTACATACCATATTAATATTTGATTATCTAAAAACATATTAATATTTAACCATTTCCTTTATTTTTACATGAGGAAAAAATATGGAGACTTCAATATCATTCCTTTATAAACAAAATGTTGAGATTTTTCTTTATGAAATTGAATATGTCCTCAACAAGGGGTTTTGTGAAAATATTAGCCCACTGATGATCTGTGTCAACAAATTAATGTCTAAAATACCCTTCTAGACATAATCCCTTATAAAATGATGTTTAATCTCTATATGTTTTTCCCTTGAGTGTAAAATAGGATTTTTGGTTAAACATATAGCTGAAGTATTATCACACAAGATGAGAATGTTACTCTCATTGATTTTGAAGTCTTGTAATTGATATTTCATCGACAACAAATACCTCCTAACACTGGCTACTAAAATATATTTTGCTTCTGTTGTAGATATAACAAAAGTCCCTTGTCTTTTGCTTGACCATGAGATTAGATTATCACCAAGGAATGAACAGTTTCCACTGGTGCTATTCTTTTCTATCTGTCTCTAGCATAGTCAGCATCACAGAAACCTACTTAGTTGTACTCAGAAAATGGCTTATAAAATAGACCAAGATTAGTTGTACCTTTTAGATATCTAAAGATCCTCTTAATAGTTGTTAAGTCGGATTTTTTAGGGTCAGACTAAAATTTGGCGCGCACAAACTAAACAAAATATCAGGTCTAAAGGTCGTTAAGTAAAGAAGGGAACCAATCATCCCTCTATATACCTTTTGATTTACCTTTTTACTTGACTCATCCTTATCAAGATAACATGTTGGATGCATAAGTGTGGACATAGGCTTACATTCATCCATTTCAAATTTCTTAAGCAGTTCTGTTGTATATTTTGTCTGAATAATGAGTACACCATTTGGGCTTTGATTATTTTGGTTTCCAAGAAAGAATTGTAGTTCTCCCATCATGCTCTCATTACAAATTCATTTTGCGTTAACTTAAGGATTTATTGGCAGAGCTTGCCGTTAGTAGAACCAAAAATTATATCATCAACATATATTTGGACAATGAGAAGGCCATTCTTAGACGATTTTCTAAATAAAGTAGTGTCAACATGGCATCTTTCAAAATCATTATTTAATAAAATATTACTTAGTCTGTCATACCAAGCTCTTGGGGCCAGTTTCAGACCACACATAGATTTCTTTAATTTTAAAACATAGCTTGGAAAATCAGTCTTCAAAGCTAGGAGGTTGTTTGACATACACTTTTTCATTAATGTAACTATTTAATAGAGCAGTTTTCATATCCATTTGATATAAAATGATTTTATTAAATACTACAAATGAAAATAAAATTTTGGTTGCCTCTAAACTTGCCACATGGGCAAAAGTTTAAGTGTAATCAATACCTTCCTGATGACTGTATCCTTGAGCTACAAGTCTAGTCTTTGTTTCTAATCACTTCACCTTTCTCATTTAGTTTCTTTCTGAAAGCCCACTTGGTTCCAATTGACTTCTTTACTTTAGGTTTTGGTACAAGATCGCATACATATTTATTTTGAATTGATTCAACTCTTCTTGCATAGCCATTATCCATCCATCATCTGATAGAGTTTCGTCTATAGTTGTAGGCTAAATTTCATATAATAGTCCAACCAAGGATGTTTCTTTAAATATTACTTTGATCTTTAGAGGATCATTTACACCTCCTATAAACAGAGAGTCTAAATGTGAAAATTTGTATTTTCATCCAACTGTTGGTTCTTGATTATCTTGACTTATGGGAGGTTCATTGTTGCTTGTCCTTCAATTTTCATGTTCATCTTCTTATTCCTTATTTGTTTTGTTGGTTTCTCTAATATTTTAAGTTCCTTTGATATCTATAAATCTGTAAATTCTTCATCTAGCTTCGTCTTTTTACAAGCTTTTTGTGATCAAACTTGAAACGAATTGTAACAGCCCGATTTTTTTTTTAAAACCAATTCAAATTCATAATAAAGAGAGAAATACCTTTGGATAAAATATTTAAGTCGTATCACAACGACAAAAGTCAACAATAATTACAAACAGCGGAAACGGTTTTGAAATGAAAATCCAAAGTATTTAAAATAGAAAAATACACCGGGGCTATGAGACCTATCCAACGTAGCTCAAACCCCTGGGGTATTCTCGACAGACACCTGTACAAAAGCACTGCCCCAAGAATTTTAACTTCCCCACGTCACATCAAAAAAGTGGTACAAGGACCCATCAAAATAAAAGCCAAGCTGACAATATATGGTATAGGTACAGTTTTCCAGAATGAAATAAATACAACCACAACAGATAGACATCTAGCCCCTATACAGCCATCTAATCTGATCATGCTACAAAAAAACTATAACCCTGGTGATCTCCATGCTCCCCGCAGAAATCCTTCTGACATAGCAGTGGTCAGGTAAGTCTAACTCCGTTCCCATCTCCAGAGTACTAATTGGTAGGACGATCCTGATTCTCATCTGAGGGCAAGGCCCAGATTTCCACAATAATTGTAAAGGTCATCAACCGAAATTAACAAATATCACATAGCATTTAAATTTTAAATGCACAAAATAACCTTTAAACTTAGCATACATCTAGAAAGGGTTTTCATATGCCACACATGCATAATCAAAGTTGAAAAATGAAGTTTTTAACCAAACTGCACTGTCGTATTCGAATACAGCATCCTTGTATCCGAATACAACTGCGAAAATGGCAGGATTTCAGTTTTAAAAATGTTTCGATATCATTCAATGCTTACCATATAAAGTCAATCAATAACACTCATCAAATACGGCACAATTACAAACCACAATCGAGTATGTATATACAACCATTACGATATATCAAACATGACTCGCGTGCCAAGCACCCTAATTCAATGCGGATATGCCAATGCACATGATTTCGAAATTCCAAACCAAAACCCTCCTCGAAAAGGCGTAAATCATAATTGTACAGCCTCTCACAGACCAGTACTAATTATTAAGGTGCAATCTCTCACGGATCAGCACGATTTAAAATTGTACAGCCTCTCACAGACCAGCACAATTTTCTATGCGTGCAATTGCTCACAGATCAACACGACTTACAAGAGTGCAATCTCTCACAGATCAGCATGCCGCGAAAATCCCTGCAAGGATAAGATGAACCAACTATTCACATGGCATCATCTCGTGGCCCATCACGGTTACCACTATCACCATGGCCCATCGCGGTCACCATGTACTATGAAATGCATGAGCATACTCCGACTCTTTTCACCACAACCATTAAGTAAATGCAGCTATTAAAAGATTCCACTTTTTTAATACTCATTTAACATATATTCATCCATAAATTTCATAACGCATACGCCATCAATTATGGATACATCAATCGCACATTCACCACACATCCACATCTCAAACACCACAAATTCAATCAATTTGAATTCCAAAACTTCACACCAAATTTAATCATGAACCACCCGTATTCACAACTCCACATTTTCAAATATAAACCACCAAATTTAATCTCCAAAATTTTCAACCATAAAATTTTCAACCATAAATTATCTATGTATTATAAATAAATTATTTATCTATTAGAGCAAGTAATTAATTTGTAATTGGTTGTTGCGTTGATTTATTCTCGCTCATGGACTGTTAGAGACGGTGGTTGGCGAAGACGCGACACGTTAAAGCAGCGGATCGGCTTGGTCGGGAAAAATCTTCAGCCAAGGTAAGGGGGTGAGAGGAGGTTCGACTTTATGAGTGTAAAATAACGTGGGATGAACGAGAATACCGTAATTTCCTGATATTCATCTGGGGCTTACTACGTACGGTTGAGCCCTATTGAGTAATAATAATTAATTAATAAAATATGAACGGTAATAGTGAGGACTAAAATATAATTTAGCAACCTATAGAATTGTCGTGGATCTATTTATATCAAAATTGCATGTTGTCTGATGTTATGAAATGTTATGTTGATTGTTACTGTATGAATGATATGTACTGGAGTGTTTTTGCTACTTGATTGAAATTGTGATATTATTTGAATGTGCCACCTGCTTGATTTTTTTATTGCGATTGATAAGGTTGGATTGTGCATTGTGAGTAGTGTAAACCAAATATTGGGATTGCATTGTGATTGACTGATATACATATATAATGATGAATATTGTGAAGTCAAACTGAAACTTATTGAGTTGTGATGATCGAGTAAGTCTGAGATATGTGTTATAGATTCAGAGTTAGGATTATTTTGTCATCATATAGGGAGGGTCTGACAAACCTAGTGATTCGGGGAAGTACAACTGAATGAGCCTGATCGTGGAGGGCTACAGTCGAACTGTAAGGTAAGACTGATAGACCTTGGGGTTACATCTAGTGGGGAATTTCTAAGTGGATTAGTGGGTTATTCCCTAAGGCTGGGAGCTACCGTGCAACACAAGAGTACCCCGACCGTCGCGTATATGTGTCTCGGGTTGAGTTAAGGGGATCTATGAGGACTTGGCCATTCATGAATTGTCCGTCCACTCTTGTAGTGGCATAGTATCAAGCCTCCTAACCAAGTACTTCAGAGTAGAATGGTACCAAATGATGAAGTATAGAGTATAGGGCATGCATAACATTTCATCCTTGTAACTGTTTTATTGTGATTGAAGTAGATTCACCTTTGATATTATGTTCTTGAATGTTCTCTTTAGTTGTGCTGTTTTGACTGATTGCGTGTTCTCCTCATGTATTTTATACTATTGCATAATTTTGAAACTCATCCCTTGTTGTTTGTGTTTGGCATTTGCGATGGACGCAGACGAACTGCAAGCTGCAGGTGAAGACTAATACTCTCGAAGTGTAGGAAGCCGTCTTATCTTGAAGACCTGTATTATCTACCTTTTCGTTAACGTCATCTTGAACGTATTTTATTTTTGGAAATTTCCGCTCTGATACTGACATCGGGTTGGGACTACATTTACAATTATCATTAAACTTGTGTACGTGTGTTTCCAAAAGAATTTTGTTGATTACTGTTATGATTTCAAGTTGTTGAGTCTGATGGAAATTTTGAATTAATGAGACATGTTCATGATTATGTGATACCCTTTGCTTTAAAGAAAAGGTTTGAAAGT
Source organism: Cicer yamashitae (assembly GCA_037974755.1). Lineage (NCBI taxonomy): Eukaryota > Viridiplantae > Streptophyta > Magnoliopsida > Fabales > Fabaceae > Cicer > Cicer yamashitae. Next base: position 27,736,059 of record JBBPBQ010000003.1, read on the forward strand.
TTACATACTTATTTATAAAAAAAAAAAAAAAAAGTTCATTGTTTTAGAAATAAGAAGAAAACAAATAATAATATTAATTTGGGGTTTAGGGTGTCACAATCATAATCAAATTGACAAGTAGGTGTTATGTAGACGTGCGATACTTTTGGTGATTAGTAGATTAAATTATTCAGAGTGAACCAAGATAATTTGACTTGTATTTCTTCTCTTTATCACTTTATTTACTTTTGCTTTATCACTCCTTTATTTTATCGTCTATTTTATCAAAAGTTTTTAAAACCTTAAAAACACAATTCAAATCTCCGTTTTTGTGTTTTTCTCTCTTTAATAATGATGTGTCGTTCATATAGAGATGATACCACATATGTATTTTACGTCCAACTTATACCCTTAAATAGATAAAGAGACAAAAATGATTTACGGTTACAATCGGAGGACATAGTTGTCTATTTACAAATTTTAGTTATCACATTAAGTATTTAAAATTGAAAGTCAATTTTATAGGTTACTCCCGTTAGGATGACTTATAAACAAAAATGAATCAAATTACTCATTTTAAGATATACGATATAACCAAATTTAATTTGCACAATCCCAATAACAAATTAAGTCTATTGTCATTTAAAAAAACAAATTATGTCTATTGCCTAAATTATCCTCTATGACAAATAAATTGGGTAATTAGAAATAAAAAAAAAGTTAAATCAAATGAAATGTGTTTTAGAGATAATATCATTAAATATGATATTTTTTTAATATTTCATTTAAAAAAATATGTTTCACTTTCTCTTCTTGCTAAATTATAAGCAAAAACTAGTAAAAGAAAGTTGATATATTTATACTAAATACATTCATTTTCTTTGACTCAATTTTGTTTATATTTTAGGATGAAGTAATATCACTTTTGCTAGTTGCATTCAGTTTTTTTCAATTACACCCAAAGATGTTATCTTCACTGAAATTGCATAAATATTAATGTATGTGTTAAATTAAGTTGACGTAAGTTACGTAAATTCAGTTCTTGTAACTTATTTGAATGTAACTAAAAAAATAAAACATGGGTGAAACTAGTACCCAAGAAAACGTATTTATTTTCCTCTATTAAATTAAAAGGCTAAAATGAAGTTTTTGTTCCCCAATGTTTAATTTTGGTCCCCTACTATTAAAATTGTTGACTTTTGGTTGAGCTTCTCAATTTTAATTTTAATTTAGTGATATGATAATTATTTTAGTGATGTATATACGATGATGTAGAAAATTATAGTGATGTGAAATTTAAATTTAATTTTTAATCAAATAATACCACTTTAATTATAAATATGTTTTAAAAAAAATTCTCATACTTAAATTTTTTTTAAAATCTTTTTAAAATTATTTTGTTTGTTTTACAAATTACTAAAAATAAAAACAAAATCAATTTTTTTTTATAACTATCGAAAAAAAATCAAAAACTAAAACAAAATTATTTGCTTTAAAATAAGAAAAGTAAAGAATTTTTTGTGAAATTTTTATTATTCTTCAAAATTTTAAAAACAAAAAAAAAAGTAAATTAATTTTTTTTTGATATTTTCTAATTTTTTTTTAAAAAAATTGACTCGTTTAAAAAAAATTCAAAAAGTTTTTAAAGTAAAAAAGAGATATTTAGAAAAGATTTATTCATCTATTTTTTGTTTAAATTTAGATTCTACCGTACTTTGATTTTCCCAACTACATTAGTTTTGTTTCCTTGTTGCACGAGTTAAAATCTCTCCCCTCTCTTAGCCCAGCCGGGGTTGGGCATTTCATAAACACAAAAAGATCGCCGCTAAGAGGTTTCCCGGCGTGAAGACTATGAATCTATCTCCGCTAAGAGATTCCTCACCATCATCTCCCACACTTCACAACGTTGTCTATGCTTCTTCTCCTTGTTCAGTTAGGTCACATTGTTCTCTAACTCAACAACATCCTCTCAGGTTACCTTTACTCATTTCATCAATAACCAACGTTGTCCCATATATATGTTTTTCTCATTCCTCCAGGTAATTAATAAATAATGTTTTTTAATGCTTTTAGTTTGTTGTTCTTTTATTCATTGTGTTGCTTTCTCACTGTAAACATGCTAACTGATTTTTGTTTTTGCCTTTAAATTTAAATTTGGTATTTTTATGCACAAAAGTTTAATTTTATAGAAAGCTCGGATATGTAATTTTCCAATAGTTTCTAGTGTTTTGTACTACGTGGAATCTACATTTACACTATAAATAAATATATTAATATAATACACATAACATCATTATAAGTAATGGGTTATTAATTGTGTTTTAATTATTTAAAAATATTTTAAATAATTATAACATTTTTAGTCCCCTATTTTATTTGTCCTTAGTTTTGATCTTCAAAAAGAATCTTAATCTAAAACTTGATGAAGTGTCATTTTTTTAATGATGTGCCAAAAAAAATGATGTGGAAGATTCAATGTGGATTAATTACATTTTATTATTATTCCTAATTTATAAAACACATTTTCTATTTTTAAAAACGCATTTCCTATTTTATTACATCATTTAATTACAAAAACATAAGATAAAAAAAAAGACACATTCTTATTTTAATCCCTAATTCTATTCTATTACACTCCTCCTCCTAATCCGTAGTTTCATTCCTTTCCACTCATCCTCGTCCTCCTCCTCCTACTTCTTAGAACCACAAATCACAGAATTAATTATCTAGTAGCAATAAATGTGAAATACATTTTGAAGTAGATATTGGTTTCAACAGTAAGTGTAGAACACATCATAGTAAGGACATTTTTTGAAATACCTTTGATGAATTTGTACAGCTTATGATTGCAGCAATCACAACACTGTGATTCTTAAACTGCATATTAGTTCTGGTTTAAACTGCATATTGAAGAAGAAGGAGAAGCAGAAGAGATGGAATGGAATGGAATTAGAGATTAGAATATAATAAATAGGAAATGTGTTTTCAAAATTAGAAAATGTGCTTTATACATTATAAATAATAATAAAATGTAATGTAATTAATTCACATAGAATCTTTCACATTATCTTTTTTTTTTACATTTCATCAAGTTTTGGATTAAGATTTTGTTTGGGACTAAAACTGGAGACAAATAAAATGAGAGACTATTTTTGTGATTCAGCTAAAATAGAAGGATCAAAACTGCAATAAGTCAATAATTATTATTGGATTAACTAATATCACACAGAAAAACCATTATAAAGAAAATTAAATGCAAGAAGAAAACATTTAAATGTAATATTTTTGTCATAAAAATAAAACGAATTAAATTATATATATATATATATATATATATATATATATATATATATATATATATATGGCACATGCTCGGTATATTCTTCTGCAAAGATTTTTGGTTACTTAATTTGTCAGATTACTTTTTTGAGATACTTAAAACATTATGAAGAAGGTGATGGTGGTATGTGATAGGTCCTAATCAATAATTTAGTATAAAGATGATTTAAAGTCATGATGTTTTTTGATTTAGTTTCATAAATTGGAAATTTTATTGAAATATCTTATTTTTTTTTTCAAAAGCTCCAAATTGCTCCACTGCGAAAATTATATACATAAATATCTTACTTTTTAGCCCTAGTTGCTGATTGCAACATGGAGATGCGACTTGCTGAAGGTTTTTTTTTTTTTTTTTGTTCTAATAGGAGGTCGCATCCTGGAGATGCGACCATGTACCAGGTCTAATTTGTTTTTTGGTTCCATTTTATTTATTGGTATAATTACTATTTAATTAATTATAAATAATTAAAATATTTAAAAAATCAAAATACTAATAATAAAATAAAATACATTATTAAATAATAATAATAATAATTTTAATAATATTATTAATTTTATTATTTAATAATATATTTTATTTTATTATTAGTATTTTGATTTTTTAAATATTTTAATTATTTATAATTAATTAAATAATAATTATACCAATAAATAAAATGGAACCAAAAATAATTTAGGCATAGTACATTTGTTAGAACAAAAAAAAAGACCTTCAGCGTGTCGCATCTCCAAGTTACTATCAGCAACTGAGGGTAAAAAGAAGAGCATTTCTATATTTAAATTTAGCAGTGAGACATTTTGGTGCTTTTGAGAAAAAAAGGGATATTCAAGAAAACAAATGGGCTTTAAAACCAAAAAAAATACATGTGTCAAGGATATGTGCTTGAAGTTTTTTTTCTCACGCTAATCATAGATTTTTGTTAATTTTAATTTGTTTTATAAATTTTTAGCTGACAGAAAGAATTAATATAATAATTTGATAAATATATTACTTTAAAAAATAAATATTAAATATGTACAGTGATGTGATTTTTGAGACAATTTTAAAATCTTAAGAGTCGCACGATTAGAGTAAAATATCAATCAATTACTTAAAAAATATATGGTATTGAATATACTCTAAATCTAAAAAAATCTAAAAAAGTATTTGTATTATTATAATAATTATTATTATTATTATTGTTATTATTATATTTATATATTTCAAAATGGAAAATAATTATAATGATTATATCATAAATAATTGTCCAAAACACACATTATATATGTTACAAGTTTTTATAATACACATATTCATATGTTATATTATTTGATATGATGTTTAGAATAATAGTGATAATTTCTTTTGACAAAAAATATCAGTAATATGTTTTATTTGAAATCTAATAATAAAAATTTAGTTTAAATAATTCAATATATTATTGTTGTGTAAAGATACGTGGAAATATATACAATCAAATAAATAGTAAAGTGATGAGTCAGACGAATTTATTTAATTCAATTTTTATAAGTTATACATTGAATCAAATAATAATAATTATATTCATACTAATAAAAGAAAATAAAATAAAAACAAAGTAAATAATATTGTTAAGTTTAATATTTCTTACGTAAGCAACTACCGCAATTATTACAATATTCTAATTTTTCATTAGTTGCTGGCGTGCATCGTTCCTCGTAATGGTATCTTAGCTTACCGCCTTACCCCATTCAATTGTGAGTCTTTCATTTACGATTCCCATAAGGCGTTATTGGCACATGATAGGTAAATCTTTTGTTGTTAGTTAGGAGAAATAAAGCATGTTGTGTGTAAATAGGAATAGGGGTCCTGATGGAGAGTACAAAATTAGTGAGATTAAAACTGGGTAGAGTCCTGGTCTCTCGACTATCCTGGGGATCTGTGTTGATATAGAAATTCCTTTTCTGGTCCATTTCCCATCAACCAGTATCATAGCTACAGTCTTGGAGCTATATATGGGGGGATTTATAGTGAAAATGGGTTGATGTCAAGTTTTGTTAAAGTGGCAACGCCTATTGGTTGATGATCAATTTAGATTAGTGAGAATCAACTAGAATGCTACATTCATCACCTTTGAGAAGGCTCCAACCAAAACATTCCTTACACTCCCTTTCGGCTACTTGCCCTCATTCTGTTATTTCATCCACACGTGTCCCTATCCCCTTTACCGACTTCTGTGTCACTGTTTTTTCTCCATGCATATTCCTCCCTTCTTCACTTTGTTCCTCAACTAATGTCTAGTTGCTTAATAATGGGCATATCATCTTCCATACTAGTGGCTTTGAAATATTTTTGCTTAACTTTTTTTTATGATAGCTTTTTCTTATAGTCATGATCAAACTTTTTTTACTGACTATATTATTACAAACTAAATCACTCTTATACTAAGCGTCAATGTGATATCCTCATAAAAGTGGGAGTATAAAAGGTCTACGAAACACAAATTGCATATAGAAAAAACCATTTCTCATATTTTCAATCCAATTTGGGATGAAGAACAAAAGAATGTGTAGGAAAAAATTAGTACAAGATAATTCAAATCCGAGGTAAGGTATATTTAATCATCTTTTTAAAGCTATGTATCTGACCACATCTTCATGAGCAACCTAAGGTCACCAGCTTTTTACAAATATGAATTGGCTTTTTTCTTCCATCCTTAAATGTTTAGACTGTGTAATGTTGTTGGATGGTTTCAATGTCAAGACCCTTCAACTTGACAACTGATTCAACATGTCCCTTGAGTGTGTGTAGCTCTCTCAGCCTGCAAAATTTAATAACATCATTAAGCATTAGTGTGTTGGATTCAACTTCACCACATGCTTTTGTTTTGCTAATTAACTATAATTACCTTGATCTCGTATTACAAGTTATTTCTGCAATTTTCGCATATATTAAAAAGAGTAGCAGTGTATTTGTTTAATGTCTCCATTTTGTGTATAAATTTTCTTAAAATACCCCCTTTTGTAAATGAATGCATTTAACTCATTTTCATCTTTCGAAGCACTTGTTTCTAACACTGTCAAATGGGGTGAGATTCATGAGTAAATATATATGCATTGTTTTGATGTCAAGTTCTCAATACACACCTAGCTGCCTCAGCACGTCTCTTGGCTTGTTCAGCAATTTCAGAATGCTCATGGTGGTTGTTCTTGTGTGCCTCGTGAGCTTGAAGACCATGCAATGTGCGTTGAGCAACGGCCCATTGAGCCTCCCTCTCTCCCCTTCCATAGTCTTTCTTTGTTGTGAATGCAGTCTACATCACCACAAGAACAATATAATATGGTTAGGGTGATCAATGATGATTAATTGATTAAAATAAAGGCTACATATATATAAATGACAGCTATAGTGTAATATAATTTGAATAAATCGTCAATGTTCTACGAGATACTATTCGAAACGAAACGAAGTGTAGTTAAATAGTGACTACAAGGTAGTGAAATTTGAACAAACCAGGATTTTCCACAATTGAAAATACTGAAATGAAATTGAAAAGAAAGCTTTGGCATTATATAATAATGGATGCATGTTTCATACCTTATTTTGGAGCATGTTGTCCCAAGCACTGCCAGTGAGTCCCATGCGGATGAAAAACTTGAGGATGTCAAGAGGAATGTAGGTGACAACGCTAAAGATCCAAATAACTCCAGCCCATTTCCACCCGATTCCGTTGATTCTAGCGAAGTCCCAGTGTGCATAGACGGCAATGGCAGTTGCCACCTATAGGTTGAGAGCATTTGCATGGAAAGTCACAACCAAATGTGATGGGAACATTTTGGTTAGGAAAATAAAAGTCTTTGATGAAAAGAAATGTTAACTAACCAATTGTGCAGCAACGAAGGCACCAAGAAGCATCATACCAGGGCGCTCGAGGTATGACCAGCTCCTTGATCTGGTCACAAAGATAAGTGCCTGACTGATAATACTGACTTGAAGATATAAAGCTGAGTTAAGTTGTTCCTCGCTGTCTGAAATTGGGAGGACACCGAAAATTTGCTGAATAGAAAACATGTTTATCAGTTTCATTCTATGATGGTAGTTTTGTTTTTATAGAAAGAAATGTAGGTTGTCCTGAGTTACTTACAGAGAAGAAATCGGTGTCATGGACAATATAGAAGAAAACTGCGGTCATGATGGCCATGTATGTTCCAAGAACGACTCCAGTGGCAAAGATTTCCTTAAGCTTCCATGAGTCAGGGACAGGAGATGGCTTCACCCTATCCTTTGATATGGTCATGATGGTTCCATCGTTCAAGATGGCGATGATCAGAACCATGAAAGGAGAGAAGTCGAACTTCCAGATTAGAGCAACGAGCAAGAACCCAAGAACAATACGGATTGTGATGGAAACAGCGTAGATTGTGTAGTTCTTCATCCTTTGGAAGATAGCCCTACTTGTCAACACAGCACTCACAATCACACTCAATCCAGGCTCGGTCAAGACAATGTCTGAGGCACTCCTTGCAGCATCAGTTGCATCAGCGACTGCAATACCGATGTCTGCCTTCTTCAACGCTGGTGCATCATTTACACCATCTCCGGTCATTCCAACGATGTGCTTCCTGTCCTGCAACCTCTTCACAATCTCATACTTGTGCTCTGCATTTCACATGTCAAAACGTTTATGTTAGCCAATTTCAGGTTTTTAAAAACAAGGTTTGCGACCGCGATTTAGGTTGCAAAATAAAGCTTTTTATGTGATTGCGGCCATATTTTGATCCCGACTGAGGCCGCATCATCCCCGTTCAATCACAACTTCATGCAATATTATGGATTACAGGTGAAAACCATGCAATATGAGTTTAGCCTGAGATAATTAATTACCAGGGAAGACTCCAGCGAATCCGTCAGCCTTCTCAATGAGCTCATCAATTGGCATGGATGCTATGGCTGGATCCTTGCATTGGCCAAGAAGGGAGGATGAAGGATACATGTTGGTGCCCATTCCAAGTCTACGACCGGTTTCTTTTCCAATGGCAAGTTGGTCACCAGTGATCATCTTAACATTGACACCAAGGTCAAGAGCACGACGAATAGTCTCAGCACTATCATGCCTTGGAGGGTCAAAGAGGGGTAAGAGACCCAAGAACACCCATGGTTCTCCTGCACTCTCCTTACTCTTTTCTGAAACAGTCTGCCAAAAAAACAAAGAAAAAACTTATGTGCATTTGTTAGAAAATTTAATTTTTATACTTTCTTGCAATAAAATAAAATCCAATCATATTTAGAGCTTATATTACTCACCTGGAAACCAACTGCCAACGAACGCAGGCCGCGGTCAGCATACCCATCAATGGTTTTGTGTGCTTTTTTCAATGTCTCTCCCTTAAGTTCACAAAGCTCAATAATCTGACACATGCAAATAAGCAGTTAAGTACCTTTAGTGATATGTATTGTATGCATTTATTATTTTTCAAGGAATAATAAATATTTCATTTTAATTAGAATGTTATGTCAAAACGTATGATCCATTGGCTTACTTGCTCAGGAGCACCTTTGCTGCTTCTGTGCCAGTCACCATTGCTGTCAATATAGGTAATAGCTGTGCGCTTGTCAACTGGGTTAAAGGGCAAGAAATGCACCTCAGTGATTCCTGCTCTTGCCTAACATGTCATAATAATTCAGTTACAATGTTAAGTCACTTTGCAAACTTCACTATGATACAAACAATATTTCATACAAGAATGTAAATCACGATAAATAAATACCTCCTGGGGATCGCTCAACATTCCAACAATTGATGCATCAATTGCATCCTGGTTTTCAACTCTTGATGCTCTTGCAGCATATAGGACAACACTGTCCTTGTCCATACCAGAGGGGAACACCTGCATTCATAAACAGTTGTTTAATTTCAAGTTTGTGATCTTTTATGTTGATATCACAACCAAATATTTATGAAACATTTACCATTGTTAAAATGAATGAATGAATTTATATTACTAAAAACAATTGTAGCTTTAAATAGTTGAAGTTTCTAGTGATGTAGAAGAAAATAAGGACATCACAGAGGTAAATATGGAAATGTATTTTTGTCTTTAACTCTCTAATTTTCACATGAAAAAGGGTAGTAATCTGGAATTTGGCTGGGAGATAAGTAAAATCGGGCCAAACTTTATTTTAGTAAACACTGTCTTTTATGTGAATCACAAACCTCAATCAAGCTCTTGTCAACAGTAAGCTTGTTAAGTGTTAGAGTTCCAGTCTTGTCACTGCAGAGAACATTCATTCCAGCCATTTCTTCAATGGCTGTCATCCTCTTTGTTATAGCTCCTTGCTGAGAAAGGCGGTGAGATCCAATAGCCATGGTCACAGACAAGACAGTTGGCATGGCAATTGGGATACCTCCAATAAGAAGCACCAACAAGTTGTCAATACCATCTCTGTAAGCTCTATTTTGGATTGGGTACATCACAATGATCTCAACCAACATTCCAATTGCAATTGAGCAGATACAGAAGTTACCAATGGATGTCAACACCTAATGCAAAGCAATCAAATTAATATCCAAAGTTAGATCATATGCTCATCTAGGTTTAGTTTATGAAAATATGTTTATATTATATAAAAATCGTGTTAATTTTACTTGCTAACAAGGACATAAGAGACTCTCAAAATGAACAATTGTCAGCATTTTCAGAAACAATGAAAAAGTTAAATAGAATTGTTTTCATTATTTCCATCAATGCATCATTCCTAGTGAGCATTTCATCCTCTATCTTATTATTAGCTAGTTAAAACGAACACATATTTTAGAAAAATAAACCGGTCCTAACTTTTGAATACCATAATAAATTAAAGGAAAGGTAAAAGATATGATCTTATATATACCTTTTGGAAGTGACCAACATTGTTGGTGCTGTCTACAAGGTGTGCAGCCTTACCAAAGAAAGTATGGACACCAGTGGCAATAACAACTGCTTCAATTTCACCTTGTTTGCAAGTTGAGCCAGAGAAAACCTCTGAACCAGGGTTCCTTGTGACTGGCAAGGACTCACCAGTGAGGGCAGATTGGTCAATCTTTAAAGGATCTCCTTCCAAGAGACGGGCATCAGCTGGGACAATGTCTCCCAACTTGATGCTGATCACGTCTCCTGGTACCAAAATTTCGGCCTCTTGCTCACTCCATTTTCCATCCCTCAACACCTACAAATTCAAATTGAATTATTTCTTATTAGCTATCAAATGTTAATAAATCAGATGTCCATCACATTTTATTAGTCACACTTTGTTATTTTTTTTTTGTTAAAATATCTCAACAAGCTTCTATATGATTAGATGTGATTGGATGACAATGTAAAACTTTCTATTAAACTCTTAACTTATAATAACATTCCGTCAACATTACAAATAGAAATGGAGTGAATCACCTATACGAGGTCAGATATATCGATCCTTGAAATTAACGAAATATCAAAACAATTTATGAAACTGAGAATCTTATCATGTCACCTCTACTTTTTTATAGACTAAATGGGTGAATTCACTCACTTGGAATGAATAAATAAATGGTACCTTTGTTTTGGGGGCAAGACCAGCCATCAAAGCAGCTGCAGCATTGCCTGCATTGTTTTCCTCAATGAAACTAATGGTTGAGTTAATGATAAGCAACACCACAATTCCAGTGAAATCTTGCCAATCTGGTGGCTTTCCCTGATATATACATATAAATAATTGTTAGATAACAACTTAGTAACAAACTTATGATAGCATACAAATAATCACATACCCCTCCATTGGCCAATACAATGGCCATGATAGCAGCTGACTCCATAACCCATGATAATGGATTCCACATAAAACCCAAAAACTTGAGGAATTTGCTCTCTGTTTTCTCCTCTAGCTTGTTGGGGCCAAAAATTTGGAGCCTCTTCTCTCCTTCCTCGGATGAGAGACCCTCTTTGGTACATTTTAGTTGCTGAAAGACTTCATCAACTGGAATGTTTTCCTACACATATATCAATTATTATTATTCGGAGGAAGAGGAAAAAAAGTTGTAATATAATTCTAAATTGCAATTGGTGCTGCAATATAGCAATTTTAGAAGTCTCTTGCAACCACCATCGTGCATCAATCACAATTTTATTATGGTATATTATTACTATTATTTGGCTTACTAGGTCTATATTCTCGTTCTTCAAATCCTCAAATGAGATATCAGAAGCCATGACGAAAGAAAAAAAACTATATAGCTATTTTTTATTTTAAATATAATTAATCTGTTTTCTTTCAACGCTCTCCAAGTTTCTAACCACCCATAGACAGGTAGAGAGAAACGGAGAGAACGAAGAAAGCTAACAGAACAAAAAAAAATGAAATCTGCTACACAAAAGGTAGACAGCAACCGAAGCCTATGTTCCCATTCTATTATATAGTGATAATGTTCAAGTTTCTGAGACACAATTGAGAACATGTGATTGTCCGTGGAATGCTACAATTGTTGACCACTTGTATGCTCGTTCGTGTTCCTCGGTCTTTTGTTTGGTTATCTCATCTGTGGCTTACCAAACTCTACGGTATTCAGTGATGTCTTCAACATTACATACAGGTTGTACCAAATACACGTTTGATAACAACTAACATTAAGAAGCACATTTTGATTCTAAATAATATACTAGGTATGTTACAAGTCCGTTGCAGGGATTTATTTAAAATATGTAAAATATTTTTATAAAATGAAAAAATAATAATTTTGATAAATATTTGGGAGGAAAAGCAAAATTATTATTGAATTGGTACTAATAAATATTTATATCAAAAATAATAAAAAAAATGTTTAAAAATATGAGAACTCTTATTGGTGTAGATTTGTAAGTTTGATCAATATTATAAAGATCATTAGTATAGTTTTTGTTGGATCCTAAAATGTTTAGTAAATTTAAAAGACCTATTATATTTTATCGTAATTGTGCACCTATAGAATAATTTTTCACGAATTTTACAGAGTAGTTTAGTTGTTTGTTCATATATATTTTTTGTTAAAACTTTTAATATTAATTCGTTTGTATTATTAAGTTTATTTAAGAGTCCTTCAACGTATAAATGATGTAGTATACTCATCGTATGGTGTAACTTTTTGTGTTCTCCAATTAATTAAAATAAAGAAACCGAAACTCATAAGTATATTCAGAAACACATAATTTAAATTTTAGTCTAATATATATAGAAAAAAAATGTAATATATAATATCATGTACTTTATATCTTTCAATTGAAGTGTACTTAATATATATATTTTTTGGTACATTACTTCAAATATTTTTAATAAATGAGAAAATAATAATTTTGATAAAAGTATAATTACATAAATTGTTTAGTGATTTAATATGTTTTCAAATAAGATGATATTACTATGTTTAATATCAATTTATAATAAAAATAAAATAATTGTTTAGAAGTAAGGGAATTTTATTGTTTTAAATTGTAAATTTGATTGTAAGATGAATTAATATAGTTTTTCGTGTTCTTATAATGTTTATTAAATTTCAAGAGATGTATCATATTTTACCCTAAAAGTGCAATCATATAAGAAATGTTAATGAATTTCACATATTATGATATTTTTATATATTTTTTTTGGAAATTTAACTCATTTATGTTATTATAATATATTATTTTTTCCTTCAGTTCATAATACAGAGAATGAAATGGTCTACACTTCAATTATTCATATAGTTTATTGTTTATAATTATTACAATTAAGAAACTAAACTAAATTAATTTTATTTGTATATTAGTGGACAACTTTTGTAGTGTCAATTTCAAAAGAAAAAAAAAAGTTGAACATTATTTTTTTCATCCTTCCCGTGTACGAATTTCTTCCTTTTTGAATTGTAGACCATGAATCCCTCACTCACTCGTACTGTCCTTTTAAAGCAGGTCCATTCTCTTTGTTTCAAAGATGATGAATCCCTCACTCATATCATATCCTATTGCTTTCAATTTCCAAGTATCACTTTTCCATCATTTGATAACACAAAAATAGTATCAAAACTTGCAGAAAACAACACCCATCTCATAAATTTCAAACATTATAATATAATACAATTATATTTAAAAAACCACATAAATTTTTATTGTCTAATAATAGTTGTTATTATTTGCCCCAACAAAATCATAATTATTAATATTTTTGAAAATATTTTTTTAGTGACCTTTGAAAACATTAATTTTGTATTACAATTAATAGTTGTTATTATTTGCCCCAACAAAATCATAATTATTAATATTTTTGAAAATATTTTTTTAGTGACCTTTGAAAACATTAATTTTGTAAATGTAAGGTAACAAAAGATATTATTTTTTGAGAAAATTTATTGAATGCTTTAAGGTGAAAACCATAAAAAAAACATAATGTTAAATATTCTATTAATTTTAAAAAATAATTTATTTTATAAAGTAGAAGATAAATGGTAACATTAAAATACATTTTTATTTTGAAAAACAACTAATATAAAAATATATATAAACTTTCTTTTATGCTCTTCATTGAGGTACACAATACATGTTATTCTTTCAACATTCATGATTCATCAATCCAATATCAAAGTACACATGAATGCATTCACTTTAATATTATTTTTTACCATTTGACAAATCTTATATTTTTCTCATGATTTCACTTACTCATCTTTTCTTTGAACCGTCGCAATGAACGAAAACCACTTTCCATGAATTCATTGGTTGTCCCATAAATATAATATTTAGTAGAAAAAAAATGATGTTCGTACGTAGAAATATTGAAAGAATCATTCCACCAAATATATATTAATTTATCGACATTGTTGCTATTTGATGGCTACCTTTTTTCATAAATTTCAATTGTCTTTAACCCTTATCTTCTCAACTGGTCGTGTGAGTTTTATAACAACATGATAGTAGAAACACCTCATTATTGTACTATTCACATGAGACGATTTCACCTATATATTGACTTTGATTTCATCTATTTCTATTAGAAATATATTTGTGATGGTAATTAATATTGCAGACTTAGTAATTGAGAGCGATATCATAAACTATTCAAAACAAGATTATAAAGAAAATAGAGAAGTCATTTGAAAAACTTGAAACTACATACAATTTTCTTTTTAAATAGAAGTAGACACAATTCTCTGAAAATGATAATATGTAGCAATATTGGACAAAATACTAATTCGATATTAAAAAATAATGTAGGTTTTCAACCTAAAAAGATACACAAATTATTTTAGTATGAATTATAAATAGATGGGTGCTATTGAATAATTAAAAATTAAACAAAATATAATAAACTCACAAATAAAATAATTTTTGCTAAATTATTTAGTAACATACCTATCATTTGAAGAGGTTGAATGCACATTACCTACTACCACAAAAACAAAAACATATGCTTGCAGGTTATCCATTGAAAGTTAATATATATATATATTCTAAGCTTGGGGTAATTCATATATGCAAGTATTGTGCCTATGTGACACCTCTAAAAAAGACGTTTTTCATTTTTTTTATTCTATCTAAATTGGACCACAAATATTTGATTATTTTTTGTATGAAGAGAGTAATTTATAAATATTATAAATAAACATTTTCAACACTTTAGTTTAAACTCTAAAGTAAAATATCTATAAAAATAAATTATGTAATGTTAAATTAAATTATGTTAACCTTAAAAAAAAATATATTGATCTGTATACGATATTAAACTTAACTTTTTTCTTCACACTTTCAATGCTTTTGTGTCACTCTTCCGTCAATTAGACCATAAATAAATAGATATTAGATTGTGATCCGAGCAAAGTGCGACTATGGATATATATTTGTATTTATAACTATTGTATTGTGAATATATTATTTTGTACAAATAAAATAAAAATATAATCGTTAAGTATAAAATGAGAATATTAACATTTCCAATTTATAAAAAATAAAAGGAGAATGATTTTTTTTTCATAAATTTTATTTTATAACTTTATATTTTTACTTTTTAAATTTTTGTTTGTTTGTACCATTGCTACGGTGCAATTGGTAATAATTGTCTGCGTTTGAAGAAATTTTAAGCATTGGTATCTAATAATATTATAATGTTATTTGATGCAACACAATTAAATGAATTGTCATCATAAAATCAAAGAGCTGAGATAAAAACAAAAATAAAAATAAAAAAAAACTATCAAAGGGTGAATAAATATTTATTTGCATTACTTATTTGTTTATATTGTGAAAATGAAGTTGTTGTATAAATAGTAAGAGATTAAATCAATTATAATACTTTTGTATTTATAATTAATTAATTTGTAAGTTTTTCTATGGAAAACATGTTAGCACACCACCAATATTAATTAACATATATACAATAAAATCAAACATCATTAATTTTAATTGTGAAAATAAAAATATGGTTGAACAATATATATTGCTTTTATATGATTATATGAGTTTATGATTCGTTAATTGAATTATATAATAATTTTTTTCAGATAAGCAAATGTATAGGTTAGTTTTAGGGTTTGAACTAGAGTCTAGACCACTTATTAGTATTTCTTTTTTTATTTTCATGGGCTTTCAGTCATGCGTGTGAATATATAAGTGTTTTGAATTCTTAAATGTTATTAATTGTTATGACTTTTAGCGTTCTTTATTTATTTTTTTTACAGATTTAACTTAACATTCAATAAACTTAAATATTTTATATAAATTTATTGATATTTTTTATGTATATTATGTTCAGACAAAATCTCTCTCAAATAGTTTTAATGATAACAAAATTATTTAATGATTATGATTATGTTTGAATGTCTAATTTATGCTCTTGCGTGTATTCAATTAAGCAACAGATTCCTAATCACCTCTATAATAAAGAAGAAAAATCTGAAGTAATTCAACAAGTTTTCTGAACTGGAGGTTGAACTAGAGGATAGACATTTATGAGAAATAATCATAAACAAGGATGAGCCGTTTTACATAAGAATATATGGGATCACAAGAAATTATGATTCAAAGTCATATTGAAGTCAAACAGATGTGAAAGAGTCAAATCAAGAAAAAGGGGATACAAGCCTAACGTCAATGATATGAGGATGATAAACAGATCAATGTTCATCCTCTTATCTAGGGAACAGTCAAAATGAGAAAGCTGATACCTAATCTGAAAAGACTGACCCTAGACAGCATTGGAAAAGCAAAAAGGATAAAGTCATCTCAAGTCTGTATCTCAAGGGAGGTTAGAACTTCAGTATGAGGTTGATCTTCAAACTCATCCTCCTGAGCTCATATTATCAAGGACAGCTGGATGGCATTTTAGTAAATCAGACTAAGAACCTTGGTCACTTGCATAAATCTCCAACGGTCATATACATCCTTTTGCTAAAGAATAGAGGTTCATAAACTCTATAAAGGAATATGGTCTCTTCAGCACAAATCAGAACAACTACTTACAAAGAGTAATTTTCTCAAAGCTAAGAAGATCATTTCCATCCTGTTTTTGCACTTTCTATAATCCTAAACTATATCTTTAAGAATATCCTCTTAGAAAGTTCTTGTAAAGAGAAAGATCATACAATCAATCTCAAATCTTTTATTCTGTAAATTCCAAGTTGTTCTACACTTGGTAATCATTGTAATCAAAAAGACAAAGAAATTGCAAGCCTGGTGAGGCTAGGCATATACATTTTGAAAAGAGGTCCGTAAAGAGGACAGGCCAGTTTGAGCCATAGTGAAAACTCACAAGTTTGTGAGGACTGGACGTAGCCTTCATTGGGTGAACCAGTATAAATCTTGGTGTGTCCTTCTCTAAACTCTCTTCCTTATATTTAACTGTGTATTAAAGTTTTTATATTACCATACTCTTATCTTCATCCTCTCATAGAGGATAAACATTCAAAAGGAAATTTAAAAACCCCAATATCTCTATTCAACCCCCCTTCTAGTGATATTTTAGCTACTTCAATTGGCATCAGAGCAATGTTCTCTTGAAAACTACACCTAACAGTGAAAGAGAAAAAGATCAAGAAACAGGAAAATGTCTAAAGCTAAGTATATACCAGAAGGAGGTTCATCCAGCCGACCTTCTTACTTTGATGGCACAGATTACTACCATTGGAAAGAAAAAATGAGATTGTCTCATATCACAAGATAACAACATGTGGTCAGTGGTTGAACATGGAAATCACGTCATCAGAATCGATAGTGTAGATTCAACCTACGACGAGAAACCTCAAGGACAATGGACAGCTGATGAAAAAGCTAAGGTACTCCTTAACTCTAAAGCTCATCTATTTCTAACGTGTGCTTTGAGCAGGGAAGAATATGACAGAGTTGAAGAATGCAATAGTGCTAAAGAACTTTGGGACACCTTGAAGATCCATCATGAAGGATCAAGTCATGTAAAGGAAGCAAGAATTGACATGGGAGTACGAGAATTTGAATTGTTTGAAATGAAGGAGGAAGAAACCATTGATGAAATGTTCTCAAGACTTACCATCATACTGAACAATCTTCGATCCCTTGGAAAAGAATATTTTGTCCAAGAAAGGATAAGAAATATTCTAAGAAGTCTACCTAGAGAATGGAGACCAATGGTGACTGCCATCACACAAGCTAAAGACTTGGCCACAATGAAATTAGAAGATCTCGTTGGAACACTTAGAGCACATGAACCACTGCTGCTCTCAAATAAACCAAGCAAGAAAGGAAAAATGGTTGCTCTCAAGACAAATCAAATTGAAAGTCCATCCTCCAAGTGAGCTGAAGAAGTTACGAAAGCAGAAAACGATGAAGGTCCTCTGTCCGAAGAAGAGGACGAACTCGCTCTGATCTCTAAAAGAATTCAGAGGATGATTAATCGAAGAGGACAAGACAAAAAGCCATTTCAAAGGGAAAAAACTGACAAAAGCCAGATAACATGCTTTTGATGCAACAAAGTGGGACACTACAAAACTGAGTGTCCTCTAAACAAAAGAAACCCAAAAAGATTTCCCTACAAAAACAAATCCATGATGGCTTCATGGGATGACAGTGATGATTCATCCTCTAAACATGAAAAGGAAGAAGCAAACCTCTGCCTTATGGCAGACTCAGAAACTGAAGAGGTAATCACATCAAAAACTTGTCTTACATGTGAAAAACTAGGGATAGAATTTGACAACTTATTAAATGACTCAAACACTTTATCTCATAAATGTGGTTTTCTTAAAAATCAACTTTATGAGATAAAGAAACTCAATGAGGAACTTCAAGCTAAGAATGATAAATATCAAAAAATCATTCTGGACTTGCAACTATCTCATAAGAAATTGTCTAAGCAACAAAACATTTTGAACAAGATAAATATCATTATTCATCCTCCAAAAGAGAACACTGAAACTGAAAATCTAAAATTAGAGGTTGATGAACTGAAAAATGACATTACCAATTTTGTCAAATCCATTGAGACTTTTCAAAAAATTATGGGATCTCAATCTGGAATTTTTGACAAGGCTGGTATTGGATTCAAAAGCTATCAAAAGCAAAAATTGTATGAAAATTTTTTCCTACCTCAAAAATAGGAAGATAGACCAAAATGTTCGTATTGCAAAAAACCTGGACACATGATCAAAAATTGTCATGCCAAGAAAAGAGCTGACTTAATTAAAAAAAGGTGTTCATTTTGCTGTAAACATGGGCACCATGAATCTACTTGCTATCACAAAAAGAAAATCTTTACAAAAAGAAAAACTAACCAACAAGGACCCTATTCCATATGGGTACCTAAGTCACTTCTAAACTCTAACACAGGTTCTTCCTCTGATCAACAAAAGAAAGCCTTGGTTCTTGGACAGTGGATGCTAAAGACATATGACAGGGGATAAGTGATCATAGCACTTGGGCACATGTTTCTATCCTTTTATTTTGGTACTTTTAAAATCACTTTATAGCTTAGAATAATTTTTTAGCTTGTTTCTAAACTTTGAGTTGAAATTGAATTACAATTTTATTATTTGCATTTTAACCCCTGCTCGCTTTGTAGGCCATAACTTGAGCTATGGATATCAGATTGAGGCATGCGAGCAGTCGTTGGAAAGCTAAAAATCAGAGCTACAACTTTTGTGTTGGAAAAAAATCTCAATGCCGAAATCTACTGAGCCTAAATTAGAGATTTCGTAATCTGGACCTCTGTAATAATTTAAATAGCGGGCTACTTGTTTTAAAAGCCCAAAAGCCCGAGCACTATATATTTTGGGATTTCTTTCCTTTCTGGGAGGAGATTATTTTCGGACAGAATCATAATATACACGTATTTTTATTTTCAATTCCATGGAAGGCTAATTTCATCAGATTAATCCACGAATTCAGAGTTTCATCACACCTAAAGGTTCAGGTTATACTGTCGATTTTTGATTCATGATTCTATTTTCATTCATCTGATTATATTGATTTTCTGATTGCTTAAACTAAATTTCAATAAGATCGATTAAATTTATTTGACAGAATTCGGTTTCAATCTATAATTTAATTGAATTATAATTCTGCGACGCTTGATCGTTAATTGTAATATTTTAATGATTGTGATGCTTAATCCAGTCAATGAAACCGAACGTAGGATTGATTGTACGCTTGTTTGATCAATTCTATAGTCAAATAAGAATAGAATCACGAATTAGAAATTAATTAAAACTCATTGATAGAATCTGTGATAGGTCCGATACTCGAATAAGTGGATTAATCGTTTTGCTTATCTGTCCAAACTAAATCATTATAAAAAAACCCCCAATTTCGAATTTCAACTCGGTTAATATCATTATATCATGAGTCATTGCGAAACGACTCGGGTTATTACCCTTTTCTGCACTTATTTTAAATCGTATTTGATCCGTGTGCGACAGCGGATCAAATTGGCGCCGTTGCTGGGGACTCTCTGATAATGATATTAATCAGTTTTAGAGTATTACTAACCATCCTAATAATTGTTTCTTTGTGCTTTGTTGTTCTACATGTCAGATAGGGTTGTGCTAGCTCGTAGGCACGTTGCTAGTCCAAAAAATCCGGTTTTCAGGCGACTGTGGCGGATTGCTCCGAATTTTTGCCAGAAAATCAGAAAAAAATCAAGGATTAGGACCCCTTTATAAGGGACTTATTATGGGATTTGACGCTCAAATTCCCAAATTCCTTCATCTAGACAACTTTTTTAATTGTTTGAATTTTCGATATTTTCAACAAAATCCAAAAAAATTTGCGTAACCTTTATTTGATTTTTAGAGATTTTTGGTGGTATTTTTATATTTTTTAGATTTTATTTGATAGTGTTTTCAATTTTTCATTTCAATTTTAGCAATAGGGACATTCTTGGAATTTTCAGAATTGTGATTTTGCATTGTATTGTTATGATGATGCATGACTAGGGCTAGTTCTGTAAATCTGCACCCCCTTGACCTTGAAATAGATAGGACCTTCCATTTACGGTGTAGACTTAATAGAGCTGCTGCTAGTGCTAACGTGTCAGATAGTGATAGTGAAAAAAGTGACATTTTGCTACACAATATGGCTGATATGAATAATAGAACTTTGAGACAACTTGCTGCATCTGATGTTACCTATAATGCTTTGTGTATTGAATATCCTGAAGTTACTGTACCATTTGAACTTAAATCTGGTTTACTACACTTGCTTCCAAAGTTTAATGGTCTTGCAGGTGAGGATCCCCACAAACACTTGAAGGAGTTCCATGTGGTGTGTTCTACCATGAAACCTCAAGGAGTCACAGAAGATCATATCAAGCTGATAGCATTTCCATTCTCACTTCAAGATGCTGCTAAGGATTGGTTATACTACCTTCAGCCAGGTTCTGTTACAAGTTGGAATGAATTGAAGAAATTGTTTCTAGAAAAATTCTTCCCTGCCTCAAGAGCTGCTTCAATCAGAAAAGAAATATGTGCCATTAGACAAATTGACAGGGAATCACTACATGAGTATTGGGAGAGATTCAAGAAATTGGTGTATAGCTGTCCTTACCAGATTTCTAAACAATTGCTCATCCAATATTTTTATGAAGGCTTGCTACCTATGGATAGAAGTATTTTGGATGCTGCTAGTGGGGGAGCACTTGTCGATAAGACCCCAGAAGCGGCAAAAGCTTTGATTGAGAACATGTCCATTAATTCCCAACAGTTTACAACTAGAAGCAATTCAGCCGTTTTGACAAAGGGAGTGAATGAGATTCAAGCTTCTTCCCACAAGAATCTAGAAAGCAGACTTGATGAGCTTACATCTTTAGTGAAGAAATTGGCAGTAGGTAAAGCCCAAGCAGTGGTATATGGTATTTGCACTTCTCTAGAACATCCTACAGATTCATGTCCTACTTTGCAAGACGATCCAATTGCTGATGCTCCTCAAGCATATGCAGCAAACATATTCAACCCTCAAGCCAACTATGATTTGTCGTCTAACAGGTACAATCCCGGTTGGAGAAACCATCCCAACCTGAGATGGGGGAATTCATCTGCACAACAGCAACCTAGGCAACAAAACAGTCTGCATCAGCAGAACATTCCACATCAGCAGCAAAGTAATACACCTTCATTAGAGGACCTTGTCAAGCAAATGGCTGTCCAAAATCTTCAATTCCAACAAAGAACAGATTCCACAATACAGAATTTGGAGACAAAGATTGGCCAACTGGCCACTTCAATAAATCAGATGCAGACTCAGGGATCAAACAAACTACCTGCCCAGTCAGTAGTAAATCCAAATGCCCCTAATGTCAGTGCAATTACATTGAGGTCTGGGAAAGCTGTTGAAACACCAAAGGTACCTGAAACTGTTGTGAAAAATAACAATGTTGCTGAAGAAATTTTGATACCTGATGTTGATGTTGATGTTGAGAAAATATACCACTTCCTTTTCCTCAAACGGCAGTGAAGACTAAGAAAATGGACGAGGCAGATAGGGACAGGGAGATCTTGGATACATTTAGGAAGGTGGAAGTGAACATTCCCCTCCTTAAGCAATTAAACAGATTCCGAGATATGCCAAATTTCTAAAAGAGTTGTGCACACACAAGAGAAGGTTAAAAGGTAACGAAAGAGTAAACATGGGGCGTAATGTTTCAGCCCTCATTCAGCCCATGCCCCAGAAATGCAAAGATCCAGAAACTTTTTTCATTCCATGTACCATAGGCAGCAGTCAATTTGAAAATGCCATGTTAGATTTAGGAGCTTCTATTAATGTTATGCCTACATCTATTTTTAACTCTCTTGCTCTTGGACCTTTACAGAGTACAGGTGTTACCATTCAACTGTCGAACAGAAGCAATGCTCGCCCTGCTGGACTTGTGGAGGATGTACTTGTTCGAGTAAATGAATTAATATTTCCTGCAGATTTTTACATTCTGGACATGGAGGGAGAGAATAATTCCAACAGGGCGCCTATCATTTTAGACAGACCATTTTTGAAAACTGCTCGAACAGAAATTGATGTACATGCTGGAACTCTATCCATGGAATTTGGTGATAGCATTGTAAAATTTAACATCTTTGATGCTATGAAACACCCCATGGAAGAGCATTCTGTTTTTCAAATTGAATTACTAGCTGATTTGGTTGATGACACTTACCCTGATATATTTACTGCTGATTTTCCTTCACTGTCTGATTTTGATGATACTTATATTTGTGAATTTTGCATAGATAATCAGTTGTGCTCTGTGTGTGCTGAGATTGAAGCTGCCTTACAGGTTGATCATTATGCTGATGTTGATACTTCTACTAACATAATTGATTTTGCAGACTTAGCTTCAACCACTGGTATCATACCCTCCATTGAGCAGCCACCGACTATAGAGCTTAAACCACTTCCTGAAAATTTGAAATATGCATATTTAGATGTAAGTGGCAAATTACCTGTGACTATTTCAACCAAACTTGAAGATGAACAGGAAGAGAAGCTGTTGTAGATTTTGAGAAAACACAGGAAGGCAATCGGATGGACCTTGGCTGATATTCCTGGTATTAGCCCATCCATGCGCATGCATAGGATACTATTAGAGGATGGAGCAAAATCAGTGAGGCAGCCCCAAAGGCGACTTAACCCATTAATTCTGGATGTTGTAAAAAAGGAAGTGACCAAGCTCTTGCAAGCAGGCATTATATACCCCATCTCTGATAGTCAATGGGTGAGTCTGGTGCAGGTAGTCCCTAAGAAAACTGGACTCATAGTGGTTAAAAATGAAAATAATGAACTTATCCCCACACGAGTGCAGAACAGCTGGAGGGTATGCATCGATTACAGGAGACTAAACCAGGCAACCAGAAAGGATCATTTTCCTTTACCATTCATTGATCAGATGCTTGAACGGTTGGCTGGTAAGTCACATTATTGTTTTCTTGATGGTTTTTCTGGTTATTTTCAGATCCATATTGCACTGGAGGACCAAGAAAAGACCACATTCACTTGCCCTTTTGGCACATTTGCCTATAGGAGGATGCCCTTTGACCTATGCAATGCTCATGGAACTTTCCAACGCTGCATGATAAGTGATCAAGGCACTCATTTTTGCAACCGCACCATGGACGCTCTGCTTCGGAAGTATGGGGTTGTGCACAGAGTCTCTACACCTTATCATCCCCATACTAATGGGCAAGCTGAAATCTCAAATAGGGAAATCAAACAAATCTTAGAAAAGATGGTACAGCCAAACAGGAAGGACTGGAGCCGTCGGTTGGAAGATGCTCTTTGGGCTCACAGAACAGCCTACAAAACACCAATAGGAATGTCCCCTTATCGACTTGTGTTTGGTAAGGCTTGCCACCTCCCAGTGGAAATAGAACACCGTGCTTATTGGGCTGTTAAGAGTTGCAACCTTGAGATGGAGAAAGCAGGTTTGGAGAGAAAGCTTCAATTGCAGCAACTTGAAGAGCTTATACTAGAAGCTTATGAGAACTCCCGGATCTATAAAGAGAAAACTAAGTCTTATCATGATAAGATGATTTCTAGGAAGGAATTTTCCATTGGCCAAAAGGTTTTACTGTTTAACTCCCGTCTGAAAATTATGGCAGGTAAACTTCGATCCAAGTGGATTGGCCCTTTTGTTGTTACTAACACTTTTCCTCATGGTGCAGTGGAAATAAAAAGTGAAAATACCGACAAAGTGTTCAAAGTAAATGGACAACGCCTCAAGCTATTCCATGAGAGCTCTGTGCTTGAAGATACTACCATAGAAGAACTCTCTTTAGAAAAGCCCACCTACACTGAAGTTTGAACAGGGAGCTTCCTTTCCTTACTCTTAATTTATACTTGTTACTTTCATTGAGGACAATGTGTAATTTAAGTGTGGGGGTAGTATTTAGGACTTTATTTGTTATAGGATTTCAAAAAAAAAAAAAATATAATAAATAAAAAAATTAAATAAATGAATAAATAAAAACAAATGTGTGCATCGCATTGCATGCTTTTTCATTAGATTTTGTGGTTGTAAATGTTGTGAGCAAATGTTGTGAGTTTGTTTGGACTGGCATGATTGGATAGTATCTTTGCATTCTTGGTAAAATAAGTTGGATTAAAATGCTAAATTGTGTATCATTTGTGATAGATCATTAACCCTTGTGAGATTTTGAGCCTATTATGAATGGAATACATTTTTCCATCTTTTTTTTCTTCTTGTGTGATATATCACTCATGATTGCTAGTTACGCTAGAACTTGACTTGACTCTTGTCCGCATGCATATATTGAAATGATCTAGGCATTTGTTTCTTGTTAAGCTACTAGCCAAATAAGCCTACCCTTCAATTATCCATTTGTTTAAGCCCCTTTGAGCCTAATTATCCTATTCTTTTTTATATAGCTCATTACAAGTCTAAAAGTGAAAAACAATGAATTGACCCAATCTTGGGGATAAATGAGTCTTTCCTTAAATAAGTGTGGGGGTGCTCAACTCAACTTGTTTGTTTAAATTTGAGGTTTATAAAAAATAAAAAAAAATGGAAATGAGAAATAAAATGAGGAAAATGGTTATGTTGTGAGTAAAGAGAGTTGATAATAAAAGTCAATGATATTTTGTTGAGTTACTTCTCAATGTTATTTTTCTCTCTTGGTCATTACTCCTTTATCCTCTTTGATTTTTAGCCCTAGTCTCCTTAGGATTATCCCACCCTTACCTTTGCCACGTTACAACCTGAATAAAGACCTTTTGATCATTATGTGCATGTGTTTCAATTATAGATCTTAGAGGCTTGTCAAGCCTATGGTAGTGCTAGCTTTCATGATGTGCTTTGAGGGTAAAAGTAGCCTAAACACTTGAGTGATTGAGATAATTTTATATCTTGTGAGGACTCTATCACTTATGATGCATTCTTTCGTTAATTTATCCTCTTGTTTGCCTTGGTTGTGAAAATTATTCATGAATGTCATATTCCTTGAAGTTTGAATTTTTTCTTTTGCTCACCACTTTGCATTCTTGAGAATATTTGGAATCGCATGCATTGCTTTGCACGAAGTGCAAAAGGTTAAGTGTGGGGGAATTTGATCATAGCACTTGGGCACATGTTTCTATCCTTTTATTTTGGTATTTTTAAAATCACTTTATAGCTTAGAATAATTTTTTAGCTTGTTTCTAAACTTTGGGTTGAAATTGAATTACAATTTTATTATTTGCATTTTAACCCCTGCTCGCTTTGTAGGCCATAACTTGAGCTCTGGATATCAGATTGAGGCACGCGAGCAGTCCTTGGAAAGCTAAAAATCAGAGCTACAACTTTTGTGTTGGAAAAAAATCTCAATGCCAAAATCTACTGAGCCTAAATTACAGATTTCGTAATCTGGACCTTTGTAATAATTTAAATAGTGGGCTACTTGTTTTAAAAGCCCAAAAGCCCGAGCACTATATATTTTGGGATTTCTTTCCTTTCTGGGAGGAGATTATTTTCGGACAGAATCATAATATACACATATTTTTATTTTCAATTCCATGGAAGGCTAATTTCATCAGATTAATCCACGAATTCAGAGTTTCATCACACCTGGAGGTTCAGGTTATACCATCGATTTTTGATTCATGATTCTATTTTCATTCATCTGATTATATTGATTTTCTGATTGCTTAAACTAAATTTCAATAAGATCGATTAAATTTATTTGACAGAATTCGGTTTCAATCTATAATTTAATTGAATTATAATTCTGCGACGCTTGATCGTTAATTGTAATATTTTAATGATTGTGATGCTTAATCCAGTCAATGAAACCGAACGTAGGATTGATTGTACGCTTGTTTGATCAATTCTGTAGTCAAATAAGAATAGAATCACGAATTAGAAATTAATTAAAACTCATTGATAGAATCTGTGATAGGTCTGAAACTCGAATAAGTGGATTAATCGTTTTGCTTATCTGTCCAAACTAAATCATTATAAAAAACCCCCAATTTCGAATTTCAACTCGGTTAATATCATTATATCAGGAGTCCTTGCGAAACGACTCGGGTTATTACCCTTTTCTGCACTTATTTTAAATCGTATTTGATCCGTGTGCGACAGCGGATCAATAAGCATTGTTTTATTTCCTTGGTGATAAATGATGGAGGATATATCACCTTTGGAAATAACGACAAAGCTCAAATTAAAGGAACAAGTATTATTGGAAAGAATAATTCTGCCAAAATTGAAAATGTTCAATATGTGGATGGTTTAAAACATAACTTGCTAAGCATTAGGCAATTATGTGATAGTGGTTTTGAAGTAATTTTTAAACCCACTTTATGTGAGGTTAAACATTCATCCTCTAGTAAAGTATTTTTTTCTGGAATTAGAAAAAAGAATTTATATGAATTATATCTGGATAATCTGCCCATTGAATCTTGTTTTATGGCTGTTGAAAAAGATAAATGGATTTGGCACAAAAGGGCTGGTCACACAAGCTTAAGCACTATTTCTAAATTATTAAAATTAGAATTAGTGAAAGGTCTTCCAAAAATTAATTTTGAGAAAGACAAAATATGGGAAGCTTGTACCAAAGGAAAACAAGTCAAAAGCAGTTTTAAATCAAAAAATATAGTCTCCACAAATCATCCTCTCGAACTCCTTCATATTGACCTCTTTGGGCCTATTCAAACTCCAAGCCTTAGTGGAAAAAGATATGGATTTGTAATTGTTGATGATTTCTCACGTTTTACTTGGGTTCTATTTTTAAAACATAAAAATGAAGCTTGTGAAGCATTTCAATATTTTTGTAAAATGATTCAAAACGAAAAAAGAACAAACGTTATCTTTGTGAGAAGTGATCATGGAGGAGAATTTGAAAATGAATCTTTCAAAATGTTTTTTTTGATGAAAATGGGATTTCCCACAATTTTTCTTGTCCAAGAACTCCTCAACAAAATGGAGTTGTTGAAAGGAAAAATAGGTCTTTACAAGAAATGGCTAGAACAATTTTGAATGAAGCCAATCTCGAAAAATATTTTTGGGCTGAAGCTATCAACACAACATGCTATGTTTCAAATAGAGTATCCATCAGAAATTTTTTGAACAAAACTCCATACGAACTATGGAAAGGCAGAAAACCAAATATATCTTATTTTCATATATTTGGATGTTATTGTTATATTCTTAACACTAAAGATCATTTGGGAAAGTTTGATTCAAAATATGATAAAGGTATCTTTATGGGATACTCCACATCGTCAAAAGGTTATAGAATATATAATCTTAGAACTCAGAATGTGGAGGAATCCATGCATGTTATTTTTGATGAGTTTGATGATTTGTGTTTAGAAAATATAGATAAATATGAAGAAGATGAACATTCATCCTCTAGAGCTCACGGTCCAAATGAAGAGGACAGTCCTGATTCAACCTCTCAGCAACCTCCAAGAGGATGGAGGACAGTAACCCATCATCCTCCTGATTTAATCATTGGAAACACCGAGGATGGAGTCAGGACAGTCAGGACCAGGCAAT
Source organism: Cicer yamashitae (assembly GCA_037974755.1). Taxonomy (NCBI): domain Eukaryota; kingdom Viridiplantae; phylum Streptophyta; class Magnoliopsida; order Fabales; family Fabaceae; genus Cicer; species Cicer yamashitae. The sequence continues at coordinate 27,764,302 of JBBPBQ010000003.1, forward strand.
CATTAAATAGAAATCTTAACAACATGGCCATGATATCACAAATTGAACCCAAAACAATTGATCAAGCAATTTGTGACAAATCATGGGTTGACGCCATGTTAGAAGAGCTGTCACAATTTGAAAGAAACAAAGTATGGGATCTTGTACCCCATCATCTCGAAAAATCCATCATTGGAACTAAGTGGATATTTAGAAATAAACTAAACGAGGATGGAGAATTCATAAGAAATAAAGCAAGACTAGTGGCACAAGATTACAACCAACAAGAGGGAATTGACTACGATGAAACATTTGCTCCTATTGCTAGACTTGAGGCCATCAGAATACTTCTGGCCTATGCCACTCATAAAGGTATCAAACTCTTCCAAATGGATGTTAAAAGTGCCTTTTTGAATGGTTTCTTAAATAAGGAGGTTTATGTTCACCAACCTCCTAGCTTTGTGAACAAAAAGAAACCTAATCATGTATTCAAATTGTCTAAAGCTCTTTACGGATTAAAGCAAGCTCCTAGAGCTTGGTATGAGAGGTTAAGCTCATTTTTAAAAGACAATGGCTTCTCAAGAGGACAGATCGATACAACACTCTTCAAGAAAACTCTTGAAGAGGATTTACTAATTGTTCAGATTTATGTTGATGATATAATATTTGGGTCTACTAATGAAAAGATGTGTGAAGATTTTTCCAACCTCATGCAAAGTGAATTCGAAATGAGCATGATGGGGGAACTAAAATTCTTTCTTGGTTTACAGATCAAGCAATTAAAAACTGGCATCTTCATATCTCAAGAAAAATATACCAAAGATTTGCTGAAAAAATACAACATGGGTTCAGCAAAAACTATGGGAACTCCTATGCATCCATCCTCAATGTTACACAAAGATGATGAAGGAACTCCCATATCAGAAAAGGAGTACAGGGGAATGATTGGATCATTACTATACTTAACAGCTAGCCGACCTGACATAGTATTTGCAGTAGGTCTTGTGTGCCAGATTCCAATCCTCACCAAAAGAATCACACCTCACAGCTGTAAAAAGAATTCTGAGATTACTTGTTGGTTCAACAGATTTGGGTTTATGGTATAAAAATTGTCAAGACATTGACCTCACAGCATACTGCGATGCTGACTATGTTGGAGACAAAGTGGAAAGAAAGAGTACAAGTGGAGCTTGTCAATTTCTTGGAAAATCTCTCATTAGTTGGTCTTGCAAGAAACAAAGCACCATTGCCCTTTCAACTACGGAGGCTGAATATGTATCAGCTGCTCAATGCTGTTCTCAAATACTATGGGTAAAAATCAACTTGAAGATTATGTGCTAAGGTACACCAAAATACCCATCCTCTGTGACAATACTAGTGCCATTAATCTTTCAAAAAATCCCATACAGTATTCTAGATCTAAGCATATTGAAATTAAACATCATTTCATACGAGATCATGTTCAAAAGGGGGATATTGAATTAATTTTCATTCAATCTGAAAATCAATTAGCTGATATTTTCACCAAACCTCTTCAGGAGGATCGGTTTCACTCCCTTTTGGAAAAACTCTCAATCATAAATTTGTCAAAAATTTCTTAAATGCTTTCTTCATAATTATTATTAGTTTAAAATGCATTAACTGCAGTGAATCTTAAATGTTGTTACTTTAATTTGAATTTGAATTATTTTAAAACCCCTTATGACTGAAAGTCATAACCATCCTTCTATACAAATTAGAGGTTACACAACACCGTTCAATATTCATCCTCCTCCATGGGCAAACCAAAGAACACTTTGGTAACCACTATTCCTGTAACTGCCTGCACGCCTCCGCCTCAAGCATTTAATGCTGTAACGACTATGTGTGTGTAAACGTGCAACAACTGCCACCTCGTCAGCCTATCCCATCATGACTACCCTCTACATTCTTCACCTCCAACGGCTTTATATCTAACCTCCTTCTTCAAAATTCAAAATCAACTCCCTCAAATTTCTTCTATCTCTCGCCCTTCAAAGAACTTCCAAAAATTATGGCCAGAAAAAGCTCTCTGCAAAACGAAAAATTTCTGGTAACGTCCCAGGAATTTATGAAGTATATTCCAGTGAAGAAAATGACTCACAAGGGGAAGATAACTCTCAAACAGTAATTCAACCTGAACCTGTGAACATTATTCATGCTCCCCTAAGCTCGTCCTCAATCCGTGTCCTCACCACCACTCCTCCTCATCTTAAAACCAAAAACTCATCTTCATCTAAGACCTCTTCATTCGCTCCTATAAGACGATCATCCAGCATCATGTCTGGTGTTCTATCATCAAAAACTTCCACTCTAAATGAAACAGTTCATCTCATTGTGTCTGATGACTCTGAGCAAACACTGTCTGAAGATTCCGTACCCAAAAAACACCAGCCTGTTTCATCCAGCAAAAATCTACACCTCCAACCTCCCATTCATCTCCCAAATCTGTTTCATCCAGAAAATCCACCATTCCACCATCAATTCAAAAGTAAAATATTCCTCTCTTCTTGTCACAAGAACTTAAAGCTCGTTATGTTGAGAAATGGCAAGATAAATCAATTGTTAATGGCAAAACAATTGATTTGGAGAGCCTCAAGAAATGAGGCTTCAATGTTGAAGAAATTTTTGACTAGTTAGGATGGTCTTCTTTCTTTCATATTGATGAACCTCAATACCCCAGGCTTGTCAAAGCCTTTTATGCAGCTGCGAATGTGTCCAAAGGGGATACTTGTTTTAGCTTTGTCCTCAAAGGAGCTCAGTTGGAGATATCTCCCACAAACATTGTGCCAGATCCTAGACATTCGAGACGAAGGATGCTACTGTTTATCTAAAGCTTGGTACTCTTAGTGTAAGATTACCAGAACATCCGTCCTCAAAAGTTTGCTCATCAACCTTCCAAAACCTCAGACTGCTTCCAACCTTCTCCCCATGTGTCGAATTCTTCATAACATCTGTGTTCATTCTATCGTCCCTAGAGCTAGGAGTCTCGAAAAGGTCACAGAGTTTGACCTCTTGATACTTCACCACCTCATTTTTGGAACTCCTCTTCATCTTGGCAACATTATTTTTGATTTCATGATGAATGCTGCAAGGTTGTGCTGGTATGCACCGTATGGTATGATCCTCACTAGGATCTTTAAATTTTTTAAGGTTCCACTGGACGATAAGAATTCTGTGTATCTCAATAATATCTTTTCTTTACGAAATGTCAATCAGATGAAGCTTAAGATTTCTAAGGATTTTACCAAAGATAGCTCTGTTCAAACACCAACCAAAAAATGCTCATCCACTCACTTTTCCACCAGAAAGAAACTCTAGAAAATATCCCACCACATTCCCAAGCCACAAACTCTGCATCCTGCTTCCAACATTGAGAACTCGATCCCTGATCAGGAACCACTCCCTAAAGAACAAATTCAAAATCCAATTTCTGATGATCCTGTGGAAACTCATCAAAGTGATACTGAAGATTCTGCTTCTCACCACTCACCAAATATCCTTGACTCTCCAACTCTTCAAAATGTATGTCCTCCCTCAACGGAAGACTGTCCTCCTTTTGAGGTTGCACCACAGGATATACCCCTCCAACTCATGGGGGATGGTGAAGAATTATATTTTAATCTCAATCTGTCGTATCATCAGTTCTCACCACAAGTGTTTCCTCAAGCTAGAGAACTTGCATAAACTTTTCCCTTTTTCGCTCCATTTTTCCCTCCTACCAGCACCCAACAACATTCCTTCACCATGTCTCAACTTTTTCCATCACCACAAAAGGTAAGCCCTGCTGTTGATATTCCTCGAACCCGTCCTCATCTCATAATTCCACTTGTTCCCATCACCACTCATGAGGCTCCATCAAGAACGACTCTTCCAGAGGTTACGGGAAGATTCTGCTCCATTGATTCATTTTTGGCAAAATCTAGTGATCACTCATCTCACGATAAAAGAGCAAGCTCATAAAGAGCGCTAGTGTCAACAAGTATCCTGAAGACCAACCTCATCCCTCATCTGCTAAGAGGTCAGAAGCAACTCGAACTAAGAAAGAGTTCAGACTCCTCAAGAAAATAAGAAAATATCAGAAAAAAATTCTTTACGAGTGCTGCATCTCTTCAATAGTCAATATCTCAGTTTGGTATTCTATTGGAGTGGGTCACAAAAAATCTCATCACCACAATTGCTCCAGAAGATCATCCTCCCATGCTTCCTGTCCAACCTCCTCTACCAGACCTTCCACGACCTTCTACCTCGTCCTCCTCTGATGACTCCTCCCCATCCAAATAGCTGCCTCAATTTTTTTTTTTATGGTTGACAAATTCAGGGGAAGTAGATTATGCTCATCTATTGTCAACTTTTTGTTCAAGAGGATCCTTTTTGAAACCCTATTTCAATCCTCTTGCTTTATGCTTATTAAGTTTTATGTTTTCTGAAACATGTTTTGTAATATCTGCTTCATAAATTTAATTTCTCTTTCTTATTCTATATCTGTTATTCTAAATCTTGGCATATATTTAGGGGGAGTAATTATTTTTGAACTAAAAATTATTACACTTATGTTTAAAAGAAACTTAAAGCATTTTATCTGATAATTGAAAATCATAATCTAAAGAATTTTGTCATCATAAAAAAGGGGGAGATTGTTGAGACAAAATCTCTCTCAAATAGTTTTAATGATAACAAAATTATTTAATGATTATGATTTTGTTTGAATGTCTAATCTGTACTCTTGAGTGTATTCAATTAAGCTACAGGTTCCTAATCACCTCTATAATAAAGAAGAAAAATCTGAAGTAATTCAACAAGTTTTCTGAACTGGAGGTTGAACTGGAGGATAGACATTCATGAGAAATAATCATAAACAAGGATGAGCCATTTTACATAAGAATATATGGGATCACAAGAAATTATGATTCAAAATCATATTGAAGTCAAACAGATGTGAAAGAGTCAAATCAAGAAAAAGAGGATACAAGCCTAACGTCAATGATATGAGGATGATAAACAGATCAATGTTCATCCTCTTATCTAGGAAACAGTCAAAATGAGAAAGCTGATACCTAATCTGAAAAGACTAACCCTAGACAGCATTGGAAAAGCAAAAAGGAGAAAGTCATCTCAAGTCTGTATCTCAAGGGAGGTTAGAACTTCAGTATGAGTTTGATCTTCAAACTCATCCTCTTGAGCTCATATTATCAAGGATAGCTGGATGGCATTTTAGTAAATCAGACTAAGAACCTTGGTCACTTGCATAAATCTCCAACGGTCATATACATCTTTTTGCTAAAGAATAGAGGTTCATAAACTCTATAAAAGAAGATGATCTCTTCGCACAAATCAGAACAACTACTTACAAAGAGTAATTTTCTCAAAGCTAAGAAGATCATTTCCATCCTCTCGTTGCACTTTCTATAATCCTAAACTATATCTTTAAGAATATCCTCTTAGAAAGTTCCTGTAAAGAGAAAGATCATACAATCAATCTCAAATCTTTTATTCTGTAAATTCCAAGTTGTTCTACACTTGGTAATCATTGTAATCAGAAAGGCAACGGAATTGTAAGCCTGGTGAGGCTAGGAATATACATTTTGAAAGAGGTCCGTAAAGAGGACATGCCAGTTTGAGCCATAGTGAAAACTCACAAGTTTGTGAGGACTGGACGTAGCCTTCATTGGGTGAACCAGTATAAATCTTGGTGTGTCCTTCTCTAAACTCTCTTCCTTATATGTAACTGTGTATTAAAGTTTTTATATTACCATATTCAGATCTTCATCCTCTCATAGAGGATAAACATTCAAAAGGAAATTTAAAAACCCCAATATCTCTATTCAACCCCCCTTCTAGTGATATTTTAGCTACTTAATATTAGTGTAACGTTACGTCATACTTTATTTGTATTTTTAGCCAATGAATTACGATGATTATATTTGTATTAAAAAAGTTATAATATGTTTCGACTACAAATAACACATTTTATCTATTAATAATGATAATGATAATGAACATAATTATTATTTTGTGAAGGAAGATTAAAAGTAACATTGAACTATAGAGTTTAGACCTTCTATTACTATTTTTTTTTTCTCCATGGGTTTTCAGAGATGCGTGTGAATTTATGGGTATTTTTGAATTTTGTCAATTGTTATGATTTTAGCGTTCTTTTCTTTTTTTACATATTTAATATTTGATATTGATATTTTTTATGTTTGTTAGTGTATACATGATACTTTATTTGCATTTATTAGACAATGAATTACAATGATTATATTTGTATTAAGAAGGTATAATATGTTTCGACTACTAATAATATATTTTATCTATGAATAATGATAATGATAATGAACATGTAATTATTATTTTGTGTAGGAAGATTAAAAGTAAAAGTTTTATCAATAAATAAATAAAATAATAGCATTAAGAGTAATCAATTTTTCAAATTAAGTATAGAATTAGAGTTATATATGTATTTATTTGTTAAGATGCAATATTAATTTATTTATTTTGAGTAATTTTATAAAACTTAAATTGTTGATAAAATATTCAATAATTGTCAAAATTTCAATGTTTAGTGTTGAATATAATATCATTGATCAACTTTTTCATTATAAAATAGGTACAAAACTTAAGTTCACATTATTTAAAACTTTAATATTTGATCATGGTTGATTGATGGTGTGAAATGAATTTAGATCTTATCATATCAAATTTGTAGATATATATATATATATATATATATATAAACAACTTTCCTTATAATTTGAAGACTCGAGGTAGAATGATACGTTGATAGCAAAGATTTGATGAAAGTGTGAAAGAATGAAAGAAGATCGAAAATGACTGCTTGAATTTTTTTCTTACGTATTAATCAAGTATGTACCTTGAAATGTGCATAGATTTCCCATTGTTTCTCTCTGATGCCAATAAAATGACTCAAAATAGAACACAACATGCATGCCTAATCTGTTGGACAATTTATAGTTAGAAAAGTTTCTTAGTTGTAGAGAGGTTTGATCATACTAATGGAGAGACAAATTTTTCATGCAATGAGCAGAGTAGGTGTGAATTCATGAAAATGAGTCTATATTTGCAACTGATCAATAAAACATTTGAGATGAGATAATATTAATATAGGAAACTTTTGTCATTAACTAATTTGTAGGGATATATGTTTAGAATTGGAGGAGTAGTCTTACCGAAAGTAAAAAAGAAGAAATGGAGCATAATAGAATTATTTTTATCAGTAACTATTGTTCGTGGATTTTCAATAGAGATGTGATGTGATGTGATGTAGTGTGTAAAATGCAAAATGTATATAGAGGTAGGAAAAATGTGAAATGAATTGTAGTTTGTGGATTTTCAATAGATATGTGATATGGTGTGTGAAATAGAAAATCTAAATAGAGGTATGAAAAATGTGAAATGAATTATAGATGCTTGTAAAAGATATCACATAGGAATATAAGCGATGTAGCATAAATGTAGTGATGTAGTACATAAGTATGTGAGGTGTCAATCAATAAAATTTGGAATTTGTTTTAATATATATAAATAGAAGATCTGTAATTGTACTTAGTTAATGTAAGACAAATTTATAATCAATCAACATTATAATATCTCTTTTGACATTATTTATAACACCATATACTAGTAATCTAGAATATAATATATGATGATACGTTAATGTACTAGATAATCAAATCTACATGATGACAACACAATTTGTTTAACATCTAACTTAATATATAAATTCCGATGAAACAAAACATAATTGTTAGAATATTAGAAAATATCTTATATATTATATTAGAGTGTCTTGAGTTATTTCCTATGATAAATTTATAATCATAGAGATATCTTTGAATATCTCTCATTATTATTATGATTTGTTCCTGATTTAGGATTAAGTCTATGTTTCTCTATAAATAGATATTTGTATTGAGTCTTTTGTAATCAAGTTATCATAAAGCTATTATCAATAATATTCAAACCCTAATTATTTTCTCTCCTCTTTTTCTCTAAAATCCCACAACTTTAACATGGTATCTAGAGCCTATTTCGATCCTCGTTGAACGATCCCGCCTCTATTCCGCTGCCGAGTTCCCAACAGTCAAGAAATATAATCATAGTTTCTCTTTTCCAACCATCCAACACGTTTCACTTGTTTTCCGTTCAGTTCGCTACTATCGCCGCTGCCACTATTTCAGGAGAATTTTCCTGCGAACAGCGTCGTCATCTCCAGATCAGGTCATGCCCGAAAGAGCATCGCCAAAAGTCGTCACATGCGTTCTCACGCGCTGCTAATCTCTCCTGTGAGTAGATCTCCCGCGTGTGACGACGCGTTTTGACGCCTCTCAGTTGCTGCTTGGTCAGTCAATCGTGCCTCAACCTCACGGTTTCGAATATGCCCTCGTATTCTAGTTTCGGTCTACGGTTACACTTACTACCTTCAAGATCCGCCGTCTACTGCTGCCTTCCATCTACTGTCGCTGTCGGAAAACTTTTCCAGCAAGTTTTCCGACACAACCACTTCCATTGTGTGCGGAATCTCCCAATCTACACAACCCAGATTTTTTATGCCAAAAGTTGCTCCACGCACGCTCATGTACCATCAAGATCCTCCGTATTCATTCCACGCGCCGCCGCCAACAACGTCGAGATTAGGCGCGTCTGTCCGCCTTACGGCACAATGTTTCAGTCGTTTAGATTGGGTTTTCCTTCCTATTTCTGGATCTTCCCTTACTTTCCAATTTTGATCAACGAAAAATATGCGTCCTTGTTCAAACAACCATTGTCTCTCCTGTTTTGGATGTATTTTCTCACTCTGTTGATCAATCATGACTTCGTTTCATTGGAGTCGCGTTGCTTCTTCTTTGGTGTTTGTCATGCAATTTAGTTGTTACTAAAGATAATAACAATGGCTTCTATTCCCACCAACAATCATTTTGGTGGTGTCCCTTTTCCCACATATGAATCATATTAATGATGACTTCTTCTTCCATTGATGGTTATTCTGACGATGTCTTTTATTTTCATGACTCACTTTATCTTGGAAATTTGTCCCAGATTCACTGGCCCCATCTTTGTCCAAGATGTATTGGCCTTGCCTTTCTCTCCCTGAAGCATGCCGCTATCTCCTTGAAGTATTTTCAAGTTTAAATATTTTGAGTCTCCGATATTATTAGTTTGAAGCTTCCAAATGCAGTTTTTTAGAAGAACGGACCTTGCTTTGTTCAGTTACTTGCCATGAATTTCTCTCATGATGATGATCATTCCGGCTATCTGGCTAGGCTATATGTATAGCAATTCTCTCCGACTTCACCTGCATCCCTGAGTTGCCTTTCCATCCACTTTTATTCTTTTGCAGAGCAATACATTGTTTTCTTGTAACAAGCTAAAGCTTAGTAAGCTTTAACTTGAGGGGGAGTAGAATATTAGAAAATATCTTATAATATCTTTTATATTATATTAGAGTATCTTGAGTTATTTCCTATGATCAATTTATAATCATAGAGATATCTTAGAATATCTCTCATTATTATTATGATTTGTTTATGATTTAGGATTAAGTCTATGTTTCTCTATAAATAGATATTTGTATTGAGTCTTTTGTAATCAAGTTATCATAAAGCTATTATCAATAATATTCAAACCCTAATTATTTTCTCTCCTCTTTTTCTCTAAAATCCCACAACTTCAACAATAATTAAACATTAACTCAATAATATTATGTCTAATACAATATCCATTGAGTTCTACATAATCATTCTAAGTTGCTTTCCTTTCCCGTTATCCTATATTACCTACTTGTCTGAAGACAACAACAATTGATAAGAAGAGACTACTTCTCATTGAGTTCCAGCAAAAGACTAAGGTACTTAACTAAGAACCTAGCCTAATGTATCTAAAACACACTCAAGAATTCTATGACAACAGTTGTGTTCATAAAATCACTACGAATTATAAAAATGTTATAAAATTATGAAACTTCACAGTATTAAAGTACTAAGAGTAATTTTTTCAATGAAATTGGTTTCATTCCAAATTCGATTCCTATAACTCCTATTATGCACATTTCAACTTAGCTATGTGATAATCTTTTTGTGTAGAAAATACTTCAACTTTGACAATTCAATTAAAATATCAAACGACGTCCGATTTGAATAAACTACCCCTCATTAGAAAGCTTATGATATCTAATTTACGAATATTATTTTATTTTTCAAGTTAAGTTCCTAATTAGTACAGGTTGTCAAAACAATATATGTGGTTGTCAACTTTAGTCTAACTTGGCACCCATTTTTTTCTATAAATTCTCAAAGTAAACAATCTACAAAATCTATCACATAACACCCCTCCGCTAATTCACATATCCCACCAAAAAAGAGTTTTACAACCATCACCAACCTCTATAAACAGATGACGGTCGAACCAATTTCCCCCCTCACCTTCCCGTCCCCCACAAATAGTTAGAATATACTTCCACCATAAAGATTCCTTACACGACCCTCGACCCACTCTACCTCCCTCAAACCCATACTTATGGTTCAAAACCACAATCCATCTATTCCATCTTAAGTCGCCACCTTCATTTTTCTAACAAAGCTAAATTAAAAGCTTTCACATGACGCACCTCAAGACCATCTTTATGCCTATCGAGTTAGGACTTTCTCCCAACTCACCCACATAATCTTACAATTCGTCTCACCCTCATCCTCTCCAATCTTCACTCATCAAAAAAGAGCATGGAGAACAAACGCCTTCATCATAACATTAATTCCCGCAGCTTCTATAAAAAACAAATAAATAAATAAGGAGATAACGGATCCCCTTGATGCATCAAGAATTCAGGTGTTAAAATCCAATTCACTAACACTAACACCGAAGCTGATCAAAGACACTGTAGAACGAGAAACACAAGAAATAAGGGGGGGGGAGGGGGGTTGAATTGTGTTTTATTTTAAATCAGTTTTAACAAAAAATGATGAAAACAAAGATCAAATACCTACTAGTCTTGGACCACCACCAACACGGTAGCTACGTCCAATCTCTTCAAACTGAAGGATTTAATCCACTAATTCACCAACTGAATTACACTTCCACTAAACACCTACTAGTCAAATTGATTGTGTTCAAGTCTTATGAACCTTCTAGCTTAGTATATTCAAGTTGTTGAGGGATTCACCCACTGTTGGGCTAGGTTACAAAAGAACAAGTTTAAGGGTTTTCTAAATAACTCTCACAAGAGGGTGTTTACAATGTTGTACTTTCATAAAATATTTCTCACCACTTAGACAACACAAGACGATTGTATTGTGCTCATTGTGTTAGTTGTTGCTTGTTCTTATCAATAAGGGTCGCACTTCCTTTTATAGAGAGCATTAGAGTTTCTAGACGTTGTCTTGATTGCAAGAAATCAACATGTATCATGAAGTTTCATATCAAATTTTATGAGATTGATTTGCCATTAAATCTTGTTAAAAATATCCTTGAAATTGATTTTGTGGATCTTGTCAAGGTTAACAGAGGTAGATAGATCAAATGCTTGATGTGATTATCAGAAGAAGATGAATCAGAGCATTGCTAATATTATCATAATCACCAGAGGACATTTTAGAGCCCGTTCACCAGGCTTAGAATACGAAAATCAAAGTGGATTCTTGGTGTTCCATTAACTTTGATCGAACAGTAAATGATGCATCGTGAACTCATATAGAATAACTTGATATAAAAACTACACATTAAAACAAAAGATCAGTGCTTTAAATTGTTCCCACAAAGTAATGATTTTATCAGCAAAACAAGTAAAGGTCATAGTTCTTCAAACCAACTTGGTTCTAAAAATCTCCCAATTTTTAATGATGACAAACATCTAGTTTGTGAACAAATTTTTAATTTTACAAAAGTAAATTTTACAAGAGTAAAAATAATAACAAAATATATCACAGCAAGACTCCCTCTTGATACATGCAAGTACAAATGTAAGAGTGATGAGAGATATTCTAACAAGATAGTTGATAAGCATTAGTAATTGAAAGTAAAAAAGATCTTGGAATTTTCATGCATTAAAATTGTTCAAGATATTCTCCTCCTTTTGTTATTAGAAAAAAGAGTAGAGTAGCCAAGAAGTAGAAAAGCAAAAAGTACAACAAAGCAAGTGAAATACACACAATCAAATAAAAGAAAATACAGGGAACTACAACTTTGGGTTTGTCGGTGTAGCCAAAGTTAAACTTAGGATAGTTTGAATATTCTCCTGATTCTTGGTTGATTGTTCCATGAACACCTCAGTCTTAGCTTCCATCCAATCAAAGTCTTCCTTTTTAACATATTGGAAATGATTGAACACGGGGCCAGAAGGAGCGGTATATTGGCTTATGGAGGCATATTTTGTAGATCCTGGAGCAGCAGCAGTAGGAGCATCCAATGAGAGTATCTCAATATATGGAATGAGCCTAGGGAACTGCAATGGTGTTGATGGAACAACCACTAGAAGTTCTAGATGAACACCACTAGAGGGAGATGGGCCGTCCCATGATGAGCCTTCTGACGTGGCTTTCAGGAGCTTTTCTAGATCGATTGCTCTAGGCTTTCTAAAGTTGCAAGATCCATAAATAGAGGATCTCAATTGTTTTTTTGAATGCTGCAACGTTCTGGGAGGCAAACTGCATTTTGTGATCCATGTTATCCCTTATCCACTTAGGGACAAACTAGAAAACCTTGTTCCAATGGTTGGAAACATCATTAAGGTCCAAACTTTGAGCATTCCTATGGCGCGCTGAAGTGATTTTGGAAAGAAGAGAAGTAATGAATTATTCGAGATTTGGAAAGCCAGAGGGAATGAAGTGTGTGAGGGGAATGAGGTCTAGACGAATGGTGCAGGTGGCAGGTTCAAAGTGAAAATGGGTTGAATGAGGAGTAGAGGAGTCTTCTGAAGATGTATCAGAGACTAAGTCAATAAGAACTTGAGTTGTTGTCTCAGCTGCTTGGTAAGGGGGATTCACAGGTCTTGGTGTGGTATGGTCAGATGTAGAGGTGGGGAGTAAAGGTGTTTGTGGAGTGTTAGTTTCAATGATTAGTGGTATTGGGTTTGGAATGTTGGTCTTGAGAGGGAGGGGATGGGTTATATGTAAGAGGGTAGCAAAGCGTTCAACTAAGGTTGCCTCAATCATATGATCTAAGGTGTCGGAGTCAGAGTCAGTTGAGGTAATAGGTGCAAGATCAGAAGGATGGACATCTAAGTTTCTACTTTGAGTAGAGGGAGTGAAAGGTTCTGGTTCAGGTTGTTCACTACTACTCGTATTACCAAAAATAGCAAGAGGAGTAGTTTGTTCAGAATTTGATGTAGAGTTGATGACCTAGAGTTCATGACACATGACCTCATGTGTTCCAAAATCAGGTTTGGAAGTTTGGTCTTGATCCTTTAGAAGATATTCCACATTAAGCCTTTGTGGTCTTTGCTAACGCCGTCCACTAATACACATTTGGGTTATACACACCCAATCAACATCTTGAATAGAACTCTGTATCTAGGTTCAAGTGGACTGATTTGGATTTGACCTTATGATCGTCAAATAATTCCTTACTGATCTTGAATGACTCAACCCTTGACTCATAACCTTTCTCAAGCACCATACCTTTATCGAGACATTTGGCGAGAGCCGCTAGGGATTGTTGGGGTAATCTTAATAGGAATTCCTAGCACGGTACTAGATACTTCCCTATCTGTGTTTACGTCAGCAAATCCCCAAAATTCTTTAACTAGAACGTTCAAAGACATTTCTTGTTTTAGGTTAAATTACTCATACCAACCGACACCAGCAAAATCCTCAATAAAATCAAAACTATTTTCAATTAGGTTTGCAAAATTTACTTAAAGTTCATGGAGAACTTCTAACTAATCAAGAATGCATTGCATAGTAGGAACATAAGAGACGTCTTCGAGGGTAGGTTTAAGGATGAACATGAAGCCATTTAAGCAGGATAAATTTAGAGATTTTCTAGGAAGTTTCAAGGATTGAAAGAGAGAAAGTGTGTGAATACATGAAAGTTGGGAGTGATGAGTTGGTTTTATGAAAACGTTTGAGTTTCAAAAACCATAACTAAAGCGCACACATAAATACACGTGAAAAAGGGGAGTTCTCATCAATGATGTTACTTAGTTTTTACATAAGAATTTTCTATTGTGAATAAGTTTAGGTGTATTGAAATGGACCAAAATTAACACAGTTTTACCTTATTCTAAATAAACTAAATCTTTAACATAGGACAACTGAGTAATTAAAACTTGATGAACTAAAGGCCAAGAAAAGGAAAGAATTGAAAACTTAGTCTAAAAAATTAAAAATATAATAAAATATCATCTAATTAATTAGCTTGTGGATTACTCACACTAGTAGTCAAATAAAATGTGAAGTGAAGTGTTGTTTCATTGAGTAGTTTGGGGATTACTTACACTAATAGTCAAGTTAAAGGTGGAATGAAGTGAAGGTGCGAACGCGAGAAGGGGGGGTTGAATTGTGTTTGCACAAAGTTGATAACTTTATGATAATTTATAAATAATTAAAAAATTAGTTTGGTTTTGGTGACTTACTTGGAGTAAAAGCAATCGAATTAAGAAGCAGCAAACAACGAAAGCATAAATGATTTGACACATAGCTTTATCCTGGTTCACCATTAACTTGGCTACATCTAGTCCCCTCATTCAGAAGGTTTTAATCTACTAATTCAAATACCTTGAATTACAAAGCACCTGACCCTCCAAGCCAGTCTTCCCAAACAGCCTGACAACCCCAGACTTTTGAGGAACTAACCACCTTGACCGTACAAGCCAAGTCTTCTCCTAACAACCTGACAACCCCAGATTGAAGAAGGAACTAAACCACTATCGGGTTGGACACAAGAGATTGAAACTTGAGTAGTTGCTTCTAACAAAGCTGATAATAATAATAACTCTCACACTATAAGAAAAGAACACTCAAAAAATATTTCTAACCTAAACAAGTGTTTCTCTCTTTGAACTCTAAGTTGAATTGAGAACTTTGAGCTTGAGTTACTCTTTTCAGCTTTTCGATGCTTTTCTCCTTCAGCCTTGAGTGTGTATTTATAGTGAAAATTTAAGCTTCAATTAAGTCTTTATTTAATTCTGAATTGTATCTTGTTTAGATTGAGTTTGTAAATTCTTCATATTGATTTTGTTCCTATTTTATGTAGATTGACTTTGTAAATTCTTCAGAATGATTCTGTTCCTAATTTGTGTAGATTGACTTTGTAAATTCTTCAAATCAAATATTCTTCAAATCTTCATTAAATGTTGATCAAATATTCTTCAAATCTTCATTAAAATGTTGATCAAATATTCTTCACATCTTCATTAAATGTAGATCAAATATTCTTCAAATCTTCATTAAATGTTGATCAAATCTTCTTCAAATATTCTTCAATTAAATGTGGATCAAATCTTCTTCAAATCTTCTTCAACTATTCTTCAAATCTTCTTCAAATCTTGACCATATTTTCTTCTCAACTTGGTCAAAGATTTTCTTTAATTATAAATTTGAATCAAATCTTATTTTAGATTTTCATCAAATATAATTTTGAATCAAGTCTTATTTAAGATTTTCTTCAATTATAAATTTGAATCAAATCTTATTTTAGATGTTCTTCAAAAATATGAATCTTGTTTCATACTCTTTGAAGTCAAATATATTGTTCTCATAAAATACTTTTGTTAACATCAAAACTCTAAATGCAAAACCAACTTGGTTCCAATAATCTCCCCATTTTTGATGATGACAAAACTTGTATTATTGATTACAACTTTTGTTTATATTTCTTTGACTGCCCCTAACTTAGGGCTCCCCTTAAGTCTTAGTATCATTTTCTCTCCACTTTATCAAATATCTTTCTCCCCCTTTTGGCAACAAACAAAAAGACTTGAATGTGAAACTTTGCCTCTTTCTTATTTATTTTTTTCGTTTTTTTTTTCTCGTTTTTCTTTGCTTCTTTTTTTTTTTTTTTCTTT
>JBBPBQ010000003.1:27785734-27891314 GCA_037974755.1 Cicer yamashitae
TTTGAATAAAATAAATGTAACATAATATAAGAAAATATAATATAACAAAGTATAATAACTAGTGTAAAACTAAACTACTTTGAAGTGATCACAACATTAGTCAGGTATGAAGGTAAGGTTTAGGTTTTTTTTGATGAAATCAAACCTATCTTCAGGTAGTGGTTTGGTGAATATGTCAGCCCATTGTTGTTCAGTGTCTACAAATTCAGTGTAAGTTAGGGTTTCTGGCTAGACAAATGGTAGAAGTGTTATCGCAATAGATGGGAATGTTGGATTCTAGGATGTTGTAGTCTTCAAGTTGATGTTTCATCCAAAGTAGTTGAGAGTTGCAACCAACTGCTGAAATGTACTCAGCCTCTGCTGTTGACATTGCAATGGTGTTTTGTCTCTTACTTGACCAAGATATTAAGTTGTCACCTAAAATTGTGCAGTTGCCACTGGTGCTCTTTCTCTCAAGTTTATCTCCACCATAATCAGAATCACAGTATCCACTAAGTTTGTACTTAGAAGATTTCTTGTAGAACAAGGTAAGGTTGGTAGTGCCTTTTAGGTATCAACAGTTAAATGTGATTCACTAGGGTTAACTTGAAATCTTGCACATTAAATATGATGTCAGGTCTGGAAGCGGTAAGGTAAAGTAGAGATACTATCATTCCTCTATAGGTTTTTGGTCAACTTTTTCGCCTGAATCATCTTTTTCAAGTGAACAAGTATGGTTCATTGGTGTAGCCATAGGTTTGCAATCACTCATCTTAAACTTCCTACGAAACTCTTTTGTATATTTAGTTTGATGAATGTATGTACCCTTTTTACTTTGTTGAATTTGTATCCATAAGAAGAACTTAAGTTCTCCCATCATACTCAATTGAAATTCAAGCTGCATCAATTTAGAAAATTCTTGACAAAGAGTGCCATTAGTAGATCCAAAAATAATGTCATCCACATAAATTTATATTATAAGAATGTTATCTCCTATTGATTTTCTAAAAAGTGTATTATCTACTTGTCCTCCTCAAAGTTATTTTTAAGCAAGAAGTTACTAAGTCTATAATACCACGCCCTAGGTGCTTGTTTTAGACCATACAAGGATTTCCTAAGTTTAAAAACATGATTTGGAAATTCAAAACTTTCAAAACCAGGAGGTTGTTTAACATACACTTCTTCACTTATATAACCATTTAGAAAAGCACTTTTAACATCCATTTGAAATAATGTAATGTTATTATTTGCAGCAAAAGAAAGTAGGATACAAATAGCTTCTAACCTAGACACTAGAATAAATGTCTCAGTGTAATCAATGCCTTTTTTCTGACTGTAGCCTTGTGTGACAAGTCTTGCCTTGTTTCTGACCACTTCACTGGTTTCTGAAAACGCACTTGGTTCCAATAATGTTCTTCTTTGGTCTAGGTACTAGATCCCAAGCATCATTTCTCTTAAATTCTTGACAACCTGCAAAATACTTATCTAGCTTTGATTTTTATGATCAAGCTTCTTGTTATCACAGTAAACATAATATCAGACAATAATTAAATTTAAAGAGAGATATCACCTATATGTTAACAATTTCAGTTTCACTATGAAAACCCTTTTAATTCTTCTTTTTTGGTTTTCAGATTATGAGTTTGTATATTCTCTGATTAGAGAGTCTGGATGAAGGGATTTGAATTCCCATCCAGGTTTGTTGTCTTTATGAATTTGATTGGAGTGTCCAAAGAAGTCTCCTGATTCTGACTTTTAATCTGCCACTTCTGTTTATGTTGATGTATCGGGTTTCTCTGATGGTAATTATGATTCTTATGGTAGTTCCAATTCTGTTGATATGTGTGATTTCTCTGCCAGTTTTGAGTCTGTTGATACTCCAGATATTTCTGATGTTTCTGGTTCATCATATGGTTCTGGTTCTGATAAGTATTATGTTGACATGTCCTTCTTCCAACAGAGTCAGTTGGCTTCTTTTTGGTAGAGCTTGGAACATAGACCTTTTTGCCTTCATATATTGCAAGCATCCATTGACCAGGCACCATGACTGGTGTTTCAATTTGATTGCTTAGAACATCTGCAACATAAACAATTTTATCTTTTGGTACCCAAATTTGGTTGGGTCCTGGTCTGTTAGTCTTGAAAGGTTTCTTGTCTTTCTCTGTATTTAACATGGGACAAGATAATTTGGAGTGACCTTTCTTAGAGCAAACAACTCAAAAGATATCAGACGGAATAGGTTTAGGTTCAGCTACAGTTTCTTCAAATCCAATACCTCTTTTACCATTTCTACTAACTCCATAAATCATAGAAGCATATTTGCTTCTTTTCATACCATTAGCAAGAAAATCTTGAAATACTTCTTCATGCTTATCAGAGTTACATGTGGTATTTTCAATTGATGTTGAACTATAATTACTTTTCAGAGTTAGATTTTCAGCCTTATGTTTATCAATATCAGTTTTCAGATTTGCATTTTCTATTTTAAGTTCAATAATATCAGTTTTCAGAGTTGCATTATTTGTCTTAAGTTCAGTAAATTCAAAACTTTCATTCTTTAAAACATTAACATTTTCATTTAGATTTGTATTTTCTTTCCTAAGTGTTTTTAGTTTTAAAGACAATTTGTGATTAATATTTAAAAAATCATTTATAGCAGTAATTAAATCAGATCAATTAAATTCAGAAAATACCTCAATTTCTTCATCTGCTGATTCACTCCCAGAGTCAGAATATGTGGTTGATCCAGAGGTAGAGTTGGTATGAGCCATCATACCCAAATCTTCTTGTTCATCGTCAGAGGATTCCTCAGAATTATCCCATGTGAGAGTTGTTAATTTACCCACACCTAAAAAATAGAATGTACATTTTAGCCACCTACATAATATATTAGAAATAATGTAAATAATATTAATTAAATGGTACAATTGAAAAAAAAGTGAACTGAAAATTGCCTCATTATTTTGTGACAATTTTTTTTTTACAAATAAGTCAATTATTATAAGACAGATGAAATATTAATATTTTGGAGGTTATAATATACAACTCACTTCAAATGTTGTAACTTTTTACAACAAAATACCCTAAAAAATCTTAGCTATTGGAGTTTTATATTATAAATCAATAGCTAAAGTTACATTTGGGTATGGTATACCAATTCTATCGCTTGTCTACCCTAAATGCCACTTCAAGGAGCATATAGGCTCATGACATTAAGATATATATTAGAAAAACCAGTTTCAAAATTAGTTGTTATGTTCTGATGTCATAGGGGGAAAATTTATGAACTCAAACACCAAGTTGATGATAATTAAAGGAAAAATATAGGAACTCAAACGCCAAATTGATGATAATAAGTTAATAACGAAGGCACTTAAGTTCACCACAAAAGTGGTATATCCAACACTCACCCCAAACTTAAAAAAAAAAACACTAAAATTTCCCTCCAGTACAGGAGTTTTAGCTCCACGGAAATGAGTTTCGGAGATGAGACAACCAAGGATCAACCGGAGAAGACTATAGACGAGAACTTCATTGATTTTTTCTTTAATATGTCTAACAGTGAGGTAAAGGTATCGAAGACTTAAACTTAGGGAAGATTAGTGTTTTTGCAAAATTAGAGGGGGCATAAGTGACATTTTAAGATATCTTAGCGGATGCAAATGCAATTTTCTAAAAATAAAAGTAAAATATCTTTCACGGTACCTTAACGAAATTTTAGATAACAATTTAGTTGTTTTTTTTTTTTCTTCTCAAATTGATCATTTACTTGATTTTAAGTAACCATCTGATCATTTATATTTTAAAATGTCGATAATTTAATCATTTTTTTTGTAGAAACTCATAAAATTCGTCAGCATCTTCAAGCGAAACCAAAAATATTAATTTTAATATTCAACAAAATTCAGATTTTCATCAAATTCATAACTCAAATATTTAAATAAACTTATATTTTTATCTCTAGCAAAAACAAAAACATTAAATAAAGAAGAACTCACATCTCATATTGTTGAAGGATAGACTTGAGGATCAAATCTTAAAGTGTGAATTGTTTATTTGATGAATTTGATATTTTCTGGGTTTTGTTTGATAATATGGAAGAATTTTATGGACTTTTTTAAAACGGGATGTTATTGTTGCTATTTTAAGACATAAAAGATCAAATCATTACTTAAAATTAAATAAATAATCAAATAAAAAAAATGATTGGATTGTTACCTGAAATTAAATTAAGGGACTCCGAGAAATATTTTGTCTAAATAAAAGTATATAAGTGAAAAAAGTTAGTAAAATGATTCATTGATTCTAGTGCAAATAAATTTTATTTTTTTATACTGAACAAATAATTTGACACACATGGATGAAGTATTATATATCGTTCGAATAATTTCACATTAGAATTGATAAAATTACAATGATTAGAGACGAAGCTACCCATTGTCATAGTATAGGCAAAGCTACCCAATAATTATCTTTTTGTAATAAGTAAGTATATTTTTATATTTAGTTATACAATAAAATATACTTAGTTACCCGAAATACATTTATTAGTAATAAAATTATAAGAAACAAAATGTAAGAAAATTATCACTTGATTGATATATCTATTTGTATTGTTTTGATATTTTCAAACTCTACGACAACTATAAATGAAACATTTTTAACAATCTCTACCTATATAAAAAAATATTATTAACAAGTCAAGATACGACTCAAAAATAAAATTGAATATGAGTTTATTACAAATAATTAGTTGTTTAAAATGAAAAAATATTACTATTTATTATATGTTTAATTTTAGATGAATTGGACTTCTTACAATATCGTTGAATGCTACTTTATTAATACATAAATTTTAAAAAAAATATAAAATTAGTCACTTCATAAAAGTTAGACTAAGTTCACTATGGACGATTTATCATAATTTTATCAATTTTATTGTAAAACTAAACTAACAATATTATTGAGTAAGAAACATTTTTCGCGTAATTGCATCAATAGAATTGATTTATTCAACCTTTTCCGAAGTGTTCTTTCCAATTATATATTTGTCAAATATTTCAACATTTCTTTATCTTAAAAGTCATATATTTAACTATAATATGTTCTTCATTTTAAATTTATGTAATTTTTGACATTTTCAATTTTAAAAATTAATCATGGAAATTATGTTATGTAAAAAGATTGGTTAACATCAGACTAATCAAGTGGATAGTTAAAAGGACAGTCAATTTCAATAAAAATCTAAATACATATTCATAAAGATTCACAAAGAAGTATATAACCTTGATTAGTAGTTGAATCTGAGTGTACACCAAAGACTTCTTAAGATAAAGATTACACTCCCTAAGTTTTCGTCAAATAATAGTTAATGTTGTCTTACTCAAAGTAATTGGCAATATAGTATAACTATGTATAAACCAACCCAAAAGTGAATTGCTCAGCTTGACAGTAAGGACTACGATTTCTACGAATATAGTATAACTATGGACTACAAATGTGCCACACGTTGAAATGAATATGGCTTTGTTGCATTTCATAATATCTTTATCCATTGGTAAGTGACTTGAACCAAATGTAAGATAGTTGTTGAAAATCAACGGATGGATCTTTAAGTGTGATAAACAAAACATTGAAGATAGTGAATCAATTGTTCTTTTATGTATGAGTTATTGAAATGGAAAATTTAATAAGTGATCAGAGCTTTTTACATATATTCATTAGAGTTAAAAAAAAAAGTCCTTGTATTTTCTTTTGCTTAGATTGTAAAGTTTTATCCGAGTGTTAAATGTTAAACCCCATTTAGCATTTAAAGTTTAGACCTAAACCTAAACCCTTAGATAACTAATAATAGTCTCCTACCCATTTTCTTTTTGGAAATCTTGTTATCTCTTTTAAAAATACTACTTCAACGAATGAATATTAATATCTAAGAAGAAAATGTATATGTTGCTAATATACACCTTCTAAATTATATGTGTATAGTAAAGCCTTGTGAGAGTTGCTAATTTACCCACACCTAAAAAATAGAATGTGCATTTTATCCACCTACACAATTTCTATTTAGACTCAAAATCCCATTATCTCTTTTAAAATACTACTTCGACGAATGAGTATTAATGTTCAAAAAGAAAATGTACAGGTTGTTAATATATATCTTCTAAATTGTAGGTGTATAAATTAGCAATCCCTTATATATTAAATACTTTTTTTAAAATATGTATAATTAAATAAAATATGTTTTAATCAAAAAAAATATTATAAAAAATAAAAGAAGAAAGGCATTGCCATATTCTGCTTTTTTTTTAGCAGCAATAAAAGCTGGTGTTATCTTTTGTATTGTTGTCTAGTTATAAAATTATTTTTCGATAAAATAGTTATGAAATTTTTAATATTGATATTTTGTTGGTGTAAAAAAAAATATACTCCCTCCGTATTAAAATAATTGAGTCATTTGATTATTTCACATATTTTAAGAAAAATATATAAATAAAAGAAAGAATATTACTTTTTTATCAAATTATCCTTTTTAGGTAATGATGTATTTTTAATGTCATAAATGCATAGTAAAAAAGAATGTATTAGAAATAATGTAAATAATATTAATTAAATGGTACAATTGAAAAAAAGTGAATTAAAATAGTCAATTATTTTATGACAATATTTTTTTACAAATAAATCAATTATTTTAAGATAGATGAAATATTGATATTTTGGAGGTTCTAATATACAACTCACTTCAAATGTTGTAACTTTTTACAACAAAATGCCCTTAAAAAATCTTAGCCATATATGGATATGGTACACAAGGTCTATCGCTTGTCTACCCTAAATGCCACTGCAAGGGGCATATATATATATATATATATATATATATATATATATATATATATATATATATATATATATATATATTAGTAGACAAACCAAATTCATAATTAGTTGTTATGGTCTGATCTCATAGGGGGAAAATTTAGGAACTCAAATACTAAATTGGTGATAATAAAGGAAAAATATAAGATCTCAAACACTAAATTGATGATAATTTAATAACGAAGGCACTTAAGTTCACCACAAAAGTGGTGTATCCAACACTCACCCCAAATTTTAGAAAAAACACTAAAATTTTCCTCCAATAGAGGAGTTGTAGCTCCAGGGAAATGAGTTTCGGAGATGAGGCAACCAAGGATCAATTGGAGAAGACTATAAACGAGAACTTCATTGATTTTTTCGTTAATATCTCTCTAACAGCGAGGTAATGGTGCTCAAGACTTCTCAAGACTTAAAAGTTAGGGAAGGTTAGTGTTTTTGCAAAATTGGAGTGGCCATAAGTGATATTTTAAGATATAATTTTCTAATAAATGAAAGGTAAAATACCTTTCACGGTACCTTAACGAGATTTTAAGTAACAATTTAATTATTTATCTTTTTTGTTTCTTCCTAAATTGATCATTTACTTGATTTTAAGTAACAATCTAGTCATTTATGTCTTAAAATGTCAATAATGTAATCATTTTTTTTACAGAAACTCCTAAATTAATCATCATCTTCAAGCAAAAGCCAAAAAATTAATTATAATATTTAACAAAATTTAGATTTTTATCAAATTCATAACCCAAATATTTAAATAAACTCATATTTTCTTCTCCAACAAAAATAAAGACATCAAATCCATCAAATAAAGAAGAACTCACATTTCATATTGTAGAAGGATAGATTTGGGGATGAAATCTTAAAAGTGTGAGTTCTTTATTTCATGTTCTAGGTCTTGTTTGAAGATAATAACGAATTTTATAGACTTTTTTAAAAAGGGATATCATTGTTGACATTTTAAGACATAAAAGATCAAATTATTACTTAAAATTAAATATGTAATCAAATTAAAAAAATAAATAAATGACTAAATTGTTATCTGAAATTAAATTGAAAGATATTTTGTCTAAATAAAAGTATATCAGTGAAAAAAGTTAAAAAAGTGATTCATTGATTCTAGTGACAAATAATTTGACAGACAAGGATGAAGTACTATATATCACTTGATTAGTTTCACAGTAGAAATAGTAAAATTATAGTGATTAGAGACGAAGTTATCCATTGTCGTGGTGTAGCCAAAGCTACACAATAAATATCTTTTTGTAATAAGTAAGAATAGTTTTATATTTAGTTACATAATAAAATATACTCAGTACCCCAAATACGTATATTAATAATAAAATTATAAGAAACAAAATGTGAAAAATTTATTACTTGATTGATATATCTATTTGTATTGTTTTGATATTTTCAAGCTCTACTACAACTATAAATAAAATATTTTTAGCAATCTCCACCTATATAAAAAATATTGTTAACAATAAAATTTATCAAAAACTGACTCAAAAATAAAATGGAATATGAATTTCTTACAAATAATTAGTTATTTATAATGAAAAAAATATTACTAATTATTATAAATTTAATTATTGATAAATTTGACTTCTTAAAATATCATCGAGTGCTATTTTATTAATATATAAATTTTAAAAAATAAAATATTAATTGCACCAAACTTTTGATTTATCCGATTTGCCTGGTCACTTTCATGCTTTTTTTTTTTTACACTTACATGCTTCTGTTGTTGTTTGCTTTTGGATTTTTGTTTAAATAAAATAAAAAGTAAACTAAAATAAATTAAAGAGGTCAAATTAGTTTTTGAGTTAACTACAGGAACTTTTTTTTTCTATAAGAACATTTTAAGTGATGTGATATTCACTTAACACTGAATCAAAATTTTAACATTATGTAAATAATAATCAAATTTTATTATTAATTTACAAATTCAAACTAATTAATTAAAAACAAAACTGAGTCGGTGTTGATTCAATTTTTAAAAAAATATGAACCAATTAAAAAGTAGTTCGATTCGGTTTTATAATATTCTCGCACGAAATTTGAATCAAATTAAATTGATGAAAAATCAGTAGTTAATTTGGTTTGCTTCAACTAGATTAATATTTTTTTAACTTTATAAACTTATTTTTAAATTAAACATGGTACCTAGAGTCCTAGACCAATATATGTCGGATTTATTTAAGTTAATATTTTATTTTGACCTGAACATGACAAAAAAAAGACAATTTAATTGGTTTGAATTGAATTTTTTGTTTTTTCGGATTATTAATTTAGTTCTTACACCTTTAATTGGGTTATTGATTTAATATTTTCATAATATTAAATTGATTTATTTACATTTTTTGTTCTTCTATTTTTATCAATTTATGAAATTGGTTCTCCTATTTTATAAATCGATAGTTTTGGTCCCTCACTCGAATTTTTGAACTAAAAAATAACGACTTGACATATTTTAAATGAAGTGACAAATAATTTCATGATATAAAACCATTTAAATACATTAATTATTCATATATCATTGATTAAATTACAAATTTGAAAATTTTATAAAAGTTGAAAGTTAAGTTTTTATAGTGTTTTATTATGATTTTATCGGTGTTAATCATTCTACACCATCGTATTATATGTCACGTTATTTAAATCATGTCACATCGCCATTTTTTAGTTAAAAAAAACTAAAGAAATGACTAGTTTCGTGAATCAATAAAAATAATAGGACTAAAACTGCACATAAACTAAAAATAATTTTGATTTTGTTTTTGACTAAAAATAAGGTGAATCATAATATTAAATTTTGATTTTGTATCAAGTGAAAATCATATCATTTAAAACGTTCTTATAAAAAAAAAAGTTTTAGTACAAAAAATAATTTGACCTTTTGATTTATTTTTAGTTTACTTTTAATTTTAATTAAAAAAACTCAAAATGAGCCAAGAATAAAGATAGTAAAAGAAAAGCGTGTAAATGATCAAATAAAATGGGCGTAAATAAAAATTGCGCGCAATTCACACTACTAATGCGTCTTACACATAAGCATTTATCTTACACAAAAAATGAAGTGAGACTATTACACATTCTTCGATCTCCAGATTATTATTAATTATGGTTAAATAAGTTATTAGTTTTTATGAAATTAAATTATTGTATTTTATTTTTAGTTTTTATAAAAAAGACTTTATACTTTTCTGTTTTTATAAATATCATTATTTTCAATCTTAGTCTTTAGAATAATTTTACGTCATTATTATTTTCCCGTCATTCAAATTAAAAACAATGATATTTTACCAAAAAATAAATTAAAAACAATGATATTTTACCAAAAAATAAATCTAACTTTCAGATTTTGTGATGCGTTTTTCCCTTTCTTTTCTATTTTCATCCCAGAATATTTTTTTTCTTCCGATTTCTTCCCATTTCCCTTTAGAAATCGTTCCCTTTCTTCCCATTCTCCCTTCACTCGATTTCCTTCGATTTTCTCTTCAATCGTTTTCCTTTAATCGTATTTCTCTCACGATTCAGCAATTCACGAGTAAGTGAAAATAGTTTTTCCTTTATTAACAATTTGCATTGGTTGAATCATTTGATTGATTTTCATTTTTTAAATTTTAAAACTGATTTGAAGTTTCATTGATTGAAGCTCATGAGTTACTTTCTTCTATTTTCATATTTAGAGAAAATATAGTGGAAGAGCAAATAACAGATATGAAATTTCTTATCTTCAAGCTGAGGTTAATTTCCAACTAGTTCATATCTAATATTGTTATTTTACTTCATGCTTATACAGTTCATGTGAGCCTTCTAGTTGAATTAATATTGCCTATGTCGAATTGATTGAGAAGTGAGAACAATGTATTGTTGGTTATACCTGATTTAAGCATCACAGTGCATATATCATCTTCATCTTTTTGTAGGATTGTTTTTAGAAAACACTTTATGTAGTTTATTGTTAGTTAAACCTATTTTAAGAGGATTGGTTTATAGCTGAAACATCGTTTAAAGAATGACCTACGATTAGAAGCCGTAAACTGGCATTTTATAGTGATTTTCTTTAGTAGTGTCATTTAAATTATCTTAATTTTCTATTAGATATTATGTTTGGTAATGCTAAGAGGGCTGGTATGTGTGTAATTTTCCTTAGAACTATCATTGTCACGATCAAAAGTAACGGCAGTGAGTGTTAAAGAAAAACGAGTTAATCTTGAAGAAGGTCTGAATCATTTTAATTCAGATAGATTTGATGCTAAGTTCTATGTTTAGTCCAATTGCTCCTTAAATGACAATGTTCGATTTTTTTTACTTTAAACGATTTTATCGTTTTACATTTTTGCAAAAGTCCAATTGATAGTTTTGAAGTGTTAAGTGTATGAAAATGAGTTAAACAGTTTCATGTACTAGTGATTTAAGTCCAATATGACACTAACACTGATAAGAAGGAAATAGAGACATTTTATAGTCTTCCCCTCCCTCCAAATATACTATAAACGAACACTTCAGTTCAGTCCTACTCTCTACTTTTAATTGTTGTTGCATAGTTTGGGTCTGATTCTGGGAACCCCGTATTGTTCTCCTTCCATTAATTTATAGACTGATAGGACCCAAGAAGAGAAAGACCCAAATGAAAGGAAAGAGTGTTCGGTTGGCAAGTTAATTAGTGTATCTTAAAACTTTTAAGATTTGGAGTATACTCACTATAGTGTGAAATCACAGTTAGACCAAAGACAACATGTGTATGATGTTTTTGACCGGAAGAGATCTAATCAACTCATCCATGAAAATTAATGGTTAAAGATCTTATAAATAATTTATTAAAAAGTAATTCTTATATGGACATAGAAATTTAGACATTATTTAGTCATAAACACACAAAAAAATATATCTTTCTTTCTATTATTTAATTATTATTTTTTATTTATTTTCATTTTATATGTTTCAAATAAAGTGTCGAAATTCTAATCACCATATAATAGTTATTGTTTGTTAAAACATGCGTTTTTTTTCTTTGACAACACTAAACTTGAGGTGAGTGGAGCAATTATTCTTTCTTTGTTAGTAGCTTTTGTGTAGTGCGGGACAAGTGAATGCAAGAGTAATTTATTTTTCTGCTTTTGGTTAAATGTCTTGTCCCTTTGGCTAATGATTCTTTTTATGCTATCTACTTGTTCTTGGCTATCCATAGTTAGTGGGACTCAACTTATTTTCTTGTAATGGTCAAGTTTAGTGCTTCACCTTCTTTTTTTTTTTAATGTGTATATTTGGAATTGGAATCTTTTGCTTGAAGTTTTGGTAAAATTTCTTATATATATCAATGTTCCTCCATTGCAAATCGTATATTGGTAAGAGCCTTTTATTCTTCTTCCAATTTATTTCATTATTTTCCCTTTATTTTTTACTAAATCAAAGAGCCTCTAGTAGCTTTTAATATATAAGACACTCCTGTTTGGTTTTGCATTGAGGAGAAACTAACCGCAAGGTGAAACATGATTTTTCTAAGTTGGTGTAATGTTTATATCCGCGACACAAAATTGATTTTAAAAAATTAAAGCAACTCTACGTAGCATCTACCTTAGCTGAAATTGAATATATGCACATCACACTTAATCTCTTAGGTATGTCCTTCTCACTGTTGCCATTTGTATGTAATTGTGAATATGTGTGACTTCGTTTCTATGTCGTAAAATATCTCTAAGTGGTGTTTTGTTTTTGTCTTGCATTCTTATTCCATTAGTCCCATGAAAAAATCCTTGATACATCCCAACAAATTTAAGCTTATACTAATATAATATATGCTGTGTAAAAATAATTCATGTTGATGACATTATTTTTGGATCTACTAATGGCACTCTTTGCCAATAATTTTCTAAATTGATGGAGCTTGAATTTCAATTGAATATGATGGGAGAACTTATGTTCTTCTTAGGGATACAAATTCAGCAAAGTAAAAATGGTATATACATTCATCAAACTAAATATACAAAAGAGCTTCGTAGGAAGTTTAAGATTAGTGATTGCAAACCTATGGCTACACCAATGCACCCTACTTGTTCACTTGAAAAAGATGATTCAGGCGAAAAAGTTGACCAAAAACCTATAGAGGAATGATAGGATCCCTACTTTACCTTACCGCTTCTAGACCTGACATCATATTTAATGTGAAAGATTTCAAGTTAACTTTAGTCAATCACATTTAACTATTGATACCTAAAAGGCACTACCAACCTTACCTTGTTCTACAAGAAATCTCATAAGTATAAACTAAGTGGATACTGTGATTCTGATTATGCTGGAGATAAACTTTAGAGAAAGAGCACTAGTGACAACTGCACAGTTTTAGGTGACAACTTAATATCCTGGTCAAGTAAGAGACAAAACACCAATGCAATGTCAACAGTAAAGGCTCAATACATTTCAGTAGTTGGCTGCAATTCTCAACTACTTTGGATGAAGCATCAACTTGAAGACTCCAAAATCCTAGAATCCATCATTCCCATCTATTGCAATAACACTTTTGTCATTTGTCTAACCAAAAATCCTATCCTACATTCTAGAGCTAAACACATAGAGATCAAACACCACTTTATTAGGACTTTGTTCAAAAAGGAGTACTAAACATTCAATTTGTAGACACTCAACACCAATGAGCTTACATATTCACCAAACCACTACCTGTAGATATGCTTGACTTCAACAAGAAAAACTTAAACCTTATCTTCACACCTGACTGATGTTGTGAGCGCTTCAAAGTAGTTTAGTTTTACACTGGTTATTATATTTTCTTGAATTATGTTATATTTATTTTATTCCTAAAAAAATTAAAAAATAAAAAAGAGAAAAAGAAAAAATATAATAAATATATATATATAAGCAAAAAAAAAAAGGAAAACAAAAAAAAATAAAAAAGAGAAAAATGAAAAAATAAAAAAATAAAAAAATAAAAAAGTTTTACTTCCAAGTCTTTTTGTCTGATGACAAAAAGGGAGAGAAATATATTTGATAATTTGGGGAGATTATGATACTAAGACTTAGGGGGAGTCAAAGAAATATAAAGAAAAATTGTTATCAAAACTACAAGTTTTGTCATCATCAAAAAGGAGGAGATTGTTGGAACCAAGTTGGTTTTACATTTAGAGTTTTGATGTTAACAAAAGTATTTTATGAGAACAATATATTTGACTTCAAAGAGTATGAAAGAAGATTCATGTTTTTGAAGAAAATCTATAATAATATTTCATTCAAATTTATAATTGAAGAAAATCTAAAATAAGATTTGATTCCAAATTATAATTGATGAAAATCTAAAATAAGATTTGATTCAAATTTATAATTGAAGAAAATCTAAAATAAGATTTGATTCAAATTTACAATTGAAGAAAATCTAAAATAAGATTTGATTCAAATTTATAATTGACGAAAATTTAAAATAAGATTTGATTCATATTTATAACTGAAGAAAATATTTGACCAAGTTGAAAAGAAGATATGGTCAAGATTTGAAGAATATTAGAAGAAGATTTCAAGAATATTCGATCAACATTTGAAGAAGATATAATTAAGATTTGAAGAATATTTGATCATGATTTGAAGAAGAATTTACAAACTCAATCTACACAAAATAGGAACATAATCAATCTGAAGAATTTACAAACTCAATCTACAAAAAAAATAGAAATAGAATCAATTTGAAGAATTTACAAACTCAATCTGAGCAAGATACTATTCAAAATTAAACAAGGACTAAATTGAAGACCAAATATTCACTATAAATAGAAACTCAAGGCTGAAGGAGAAAAGCATCAAAAAAAGTAGAAAAGAGTAGAAGAACTCAAGCTCAAGATTTCAAATTCATCTTAGAGTTCTAAGAGAGAAACATTCGAATGAGAAATATTTTTTGAGTGTTCTTTTCTTAAAGTGTGAGAGTTATTATTATTATCAGCTTTGTTAGAAGCAACTACTGAAGTTCCAATCTTTTGTATCCAACCCGATAGTGGTTTAGTTCCTTCTTCAATCTGGGGTTGTCAGGTTGTTAGGAGAAGACTTGGCTTGTAGGGACAAGGTGGTTAGTTCCTCAAAAGACTGGGGTTGTCAGGCTGTTTGAGAATACTGGCTTGGAAGGTCAGGTGCTTTGTAATTCAAAGTTTTTGAATTAGTGGATTAAAGCCTTCTGAATGAGGGGACTTGTTGTAGCAAAGTTAGTGGTGAACCAAGATAAATCTACGCGTCAAATTATTTATGCTTTCATTGCTTGCTGCCTCTAAATCCGATTGCTTTTACTCCAAGTAAGTCACCAAAACCAAACTAATTTTTTAATTATTTATAAATTATCAAAAAGTTGTCAACTTTGTGCGAACACAATTCAACCCCCCTTCTCGTGTTCGCACCTTCAAGTTGGTTATGGAGTGCTGAGAAGACTGATATTTGTTTTAAATTATTCATTTTAATTTGAATATATTTGAAATAGCTAATAATTTTGTATATCTTAAATTATCATTGTTTATATTGTACTCTGTTGATATCGATAGGTGATTTGAATTCTAAAGTGGACAATGAAAATGCTATTTTACTCAATGAAATGGAGTCTAACGATGAAGGTATTCTATTCTCTACACTATTTGATTTAAATTTGTCATGTTAAATGTTAATATTTAACTTTTATTTATTAATATAGGTGAATTGTTGATCAATGGTGTTGTTTCACTTTCCAATTCCCGCCTTGAAGATGAAGATGATCGCTAGAAAATGCTTATTTGGAACCTTTTTGTTTCGATGGTTTGGAACTTTTTGTTGTTTTGATGGATTAGTTCGTTTGAACTTTGAATATTTAGACCTTTTGTTCGAATTGATATTTTCACTTCTAAAGAGTTTGAATATTATGAAAATATTGTGACTTGTAGGAAATTTAAACAAATTTTGAGATATTGTAACTTTATTATTTTGATTATTGTAATTTTAGAACTAAGGTTGAATGCTACTATTTAGTCAAATTATTGATTTTTTATGCTATGAATAAATAAATTCCAATTTTTGGAGTCAGGGTAGGGGTTGGGCGGGAAACCCGTCCCCGTTGGGTGTGGAGATGGATTTTAAAAAGTCACCCACAACGGGTGCTTGTGTGGGGACGGGGGCGATATTGGAGTTGCGGGTGCAGCGTTGGTAATGCTTAAAACCGTCCCCATCCTGCCCTGTTACCGTTCCTAAATTTGAGTCCAAGCTTTTCTTTTAGACAGACATAAAAGATCTAGGATTGAAAGATTGAAAATGGAGTACAAGGAATTTTTGTTGGAAAAAAGTAAAAGTGGAGAAAAGATTATGTCAAAAACTTATTTAGTCCAAATAAGTGATGGGTCATCACTAATTAAAGATTAAATCGTATAAATGAAACATGTTTATTGTTAATAAGCGTGAGGTAATCACAAATTGAATATTGAACCATACAATAAAACCTAATTAATCTAAATAAGTGTTGGTACATCACTAACATAAGGTCAAACCGTACAATTTTTGATCTTTTTATTGTTATCAATTTACCACAATTACTATCAACACTAAAACTGCCCGCCACTAACACTTCCTCCATTAACCTTTTACTCCACTAACACTTCCCCAAACGGTCCCCCATTAATACTCACCCTCTAAAAAAGGATACCTATTAACAATACATTCACAATCCATCACTAAAAGTTGTTCCTCACAAACCCTTTCTCCAATAAAAGGTGTCCACCATTACTTCCCCCACTGACAATGGTCGCCAATTAACACTTCCCAACTAACACTTTTCCCGAAATACTACAATCCCCACTAACATTTCTCCCATTAAAAGTGGTCCCCATACACTAACACTTCCTCGTAAAATTGGATATAAATAGTGGTATTGTACCAATTGTAAAGTAGTGTGTAGTTTGAAATTATACTTTGTGTAATTGATAGGAATCTGGTTTTTTCCTTTTTCCTAGAAAAGAAAGTTAAAAGTACTCTCCACTAATGCTTCCTTCTAATACCTAAAAGGGTCCTTCCACTAACACTATCTTCCCCTACACGGACACTCCACTAACACTCCCCACACTAAAAATGATCCTCCAAATTACTTTCACCATTAAAGCTGCCTCCCCATTAACACTTCCTCCATTAACCTTTTACTCCACTAACATTTCCCCAGACGGACCCACATTAATACTAACCCTCTAAAAAATGATACCTATTAACACTACACTCACAACCCATCACTAAAAGTTGTTCCTCACTAACACTTTCTCGCATAAATTGTGTCCCCGATTACTTCCCCCACTAACAATGGTCCCCAATTAACACTTCCCAACTAAAACTTTTCCCCAAATACTACAATCCCCACTAACATTTCTCCCATTAAAAGTGGTCCCTTTACACTAACACTTCCTCGTAAACATGGATATAAATTGGATATAAATAATACTGTTGTACCAATTTTAAAATAGTGTGTAGTTTGAAATTGTAGTTTGTGTAATTGTTAGGAATCTTATTTTTTGCTTTTTCCTAGAAAAGAAAGTTAAAAGTACTCTTTGCTAATAATTCTTTCTAAAGACTAAAAGGGTCCTTCCACTAACACTATCTCCCACCACACGGACACTCCACTAACACTAACCACAGTAAAATCGGTCCCACACAATTAGTTTCACCACTAAAGTAGCCCCCCATTAACACTTTCCCCGTTAACCTTGTACTTCACTAACACTTCCCAAAACAGTCCCCCATTAATATTCACCCTCTAAAAAAGGATACCTATTAACACTACATTCACAAGCCATCACTAAAAGTGGTTCCTCACTAACACTTTCTCCAGTAAAACGCGTCCTGCATTACTTCCCCCACTAACAACGGTCCCCAATTAACATTTCATAACTATAACTTTTCCCTAAATACTCCAATCCCCTCTAACATTTCACCCATTAATAGTGGTCCCCTTACACTAACACTTCCTCGTAAACTTGGATATAAATTGGATATAAATAATGGTGTTGTACCAATTTTAAAGAAGTTTGTAGTTTGAAATTGTAGTTTGTGTAATCATAGGAGTCTTGTTTTTTGCTTTTTCCTAGAAAAGAAAGTTAAAAGTACTCTCCACTAATTCTTCCTTCTAACAACTAAAACGATCTTTCCACTAACACTATCTTCCCCCACA
This sequence comes from Cicer yamashitae, assembly GCA_037974755.1. Taxonomy (NCBI): domain Eukaryota; kingdom Viridiplantae; phylum Streptophyta; class Magnoliopsida; order Fabales; family Fabaceae; genus Cicer; species Cicer yamashitae. The sequence continues at coordinate 27,803,754 of JBBPBQ010000003.1, forward strand.
CGGACACTCCACTAACACTCCCCACACTAAAAACGATCCCCCACAATTATTTTCACCACTAAAGCAGCCCCCCCACTAACACTTCCTCCATTAACATTTTACTCCACTAACACTTCCCCGAACAGTCCCCCATTAATATTCACCCTCTAAAACAGGATACCTATTAACACTACACTCACAAGCCATCACTTAAAGTGGTTCCTCACTTACACTTTCTCCAGTAAAACGCGTTCCACATTACTTCCCCCACTAACAATGGTCCCCAATTAACATTTCCCAACTAAAACTTTTCCCCAAATACTACAATCCCCTCTAAAATTTCTCCCATTAATAATGGTCCCCTTACACTAACACCTCCTCGTAAACTGAAATATAAATTGGATATTGATAATGATATCGTACAAATTTTAATGTAGTGGTTAGTTTGAAATTGTAGTTTTTGTAATCGATAGGAACCTCAGTTTTTTGCTTTATCCTAAATAAGAAAGTTAAAAGTACTCTCCACTAATACTTTCTTCTAGTGACTGAAAGGGTCCTTCCGTTAACACTATCTCCCCCCACACGGAAACTACACTAACACTCCCCACACTAAAAACGGTCCCCCATAATTGCTTTCACCACTAAAGCAGCCGCCCACTAAAACTTGCTCTATTAACCTTTTACTCCACTAACACTTCCCCAAACGGTACCCCAGTAATACTCACCCTCTAAAAAAGAATACCTATTAACACTACACTCACAACCCATCACTAAAAGTTGTTCCACACTAACCCTTTCTGCAAAAAAAGGTGTCCCCCATTACTTCCCCCTCTAACAATGGTCCCCAATTAACACTTCCAACTAACACTTTTCCCCAAATACTAAAATCCCCACTAACATTTCTACCATTAAAAGTGGTCCCATTACACTAACACTTCGTCGTAAACATGGATATAAATAATGGTGTTGTACCAATTTTAAAGTAGTGTGTAGTTTTAAATTGTAGTTTTTGTAATTGATAGGAATGTTGCTTTTTGCTTTTTCCTAGAAAAGAATGTTAAAAGTACTCTCCACTAATACTTCCCTCTAGTGCCTAAAAGGGTCATTCCGCTAACACTATCTCCCTCCACACAGACACTCCACTAATACTCCCCACACTAAAAACGATCCTCCACAATTACTTTCACCATTAAAGCTGCCTCCCCACTAACATTTCCTCCACTAACAGTCCCCCATTAATACTAACCCTCTCAAAAATGATACCTATTAACACTACACTAACAACCCATCACTAAAAGTTGTTTCTCACTAACACTTTGTCCAATAAAATGTGTCCCCCATTACTTCCCCGACTAACAATGGTCCCAAATTAAATATTCCCAACTAACACTTCTCCCCAAATAATACAATCCCGACTAACATTTCTCCCAGTAAAAGTGGTCCCCTTACACTCACACTTCCTCGTAAACTTGGATATAAATAATTGTGTTGTATCAATTTTAAAGTAGTGTATAGTTTGTAATTGTAGTTTGTGTAATTGATAGAAATCATTTTTTTTTTGCTTTTTCATAGAAAAAAAAAAGTTGAAAGTACTCTCCACTATTACTTCCTTCTAGTGACTAAAAGGGTACTTCACTAACAATATCTCACCCCACACGAACACTCCAATAACACTCCCGACACTAAAAACGGTCCCCCACAATTACTTTCAACAGTAAAGCTGTCGCACACTAAAACTTGCTCCATTAATCTTCTACTCCACTAACACTTCCCCAAACGGTCCTCCAATAATACTCACCCTCTAAAAAAGAATACCTATTAACACTACACTCATAACCCATCACTAAAAGTTGTTCCACACTAACCCTTTCTCCTGTAAAAGGTGTCCCCCATTACTTCTCTCACTAACAATGCTCCCCAATTAACACTTCCAACTATCACTTTTCCCCAAATACAAAAATCGCCACTAACATTTCTCCCATTAAAAGTGGTCCCCTTACACTAACACTTCCTCGTAAACATGGATATAAATTGGATATAAATAATGGTGTTGTACCGATTTGAGAGGAATGTTGTTTTTCGCTTTTTCCTAGAAAAGAACGTTAAAAGTACTCTCCCTTAATACTTCCATCTAGTGCCTAAAATGGTCCATCTACTAAAACTATCTACCCCCACACGGACACTCCACTAACACTCCACACACTAAAAACGATCCTCCACAATTACTTTCACCATTAAAGCTGCCTCCCCACTAACTCTTCCTCCATTAACCTTTTACTCAACTAACACTTTCCCGAACAGTCCCCCATTAATATTCACCCTCTAAAACAGGATACCTATTAACACTACACTCACAAGCCATCACTTAAAGTGGTTCCTCACTTACACTTTCTCCATTAAAATATGTTCCGCATTACTACCCCCACTAACAATGGTCCCCAATTAACATTTCCCAACTAAAACTTTTCCCCAAATACTACAATCCCCTCTAACATTTCTCCCATTAATAGTGGTCCCCTTACACTAACACTTCCTCGTAAACTTGGATATAAATTGGATATAAATAATGGTGTTGTACCAATTTTAAAGTAGTGTGTAGTTTGTGTAATTGATAGGAATCTTGTTTTTTGCTTTTTCCTAGAAAAGAAAGTTAAAAGTACTCTCCAATAATGCTTCCTTCTAGTAACTAAAAAGGTCCTTCCACTAACACTATCTCCCCCCACACGAACACTCCACTAACACTCCCCACACTAAAAACGGTCCCCCACAATTACTTTCACCACTAAAGCTGCCACCCACTAAAACTTGCTCCATTAACCTTTTACTCGACTAACACTTCCCAAACGGTGCCCCAATAATACTCACCCTCTAAAAAAGAATACCTAATAAGACTATACTCAAAACCCATCACTAAAAGTTGTTCCACACTAACCATTTCTCTAGTAAAAGGTGTCCCCCATTACTTCCCCCACTAATAATGGTCCCCAATTAACACTTCCAACTAACACTTTTCCCCAAATACTAAAATCCTCACTAACATTTCTCCCATTAAAAGTGGTCCCCTTACACTAACACTTCCTCGTAAACATGGATATAAATTGGATATAAAAAATGGTGTTTTACCAATTTTAAAGTAGTGTGTAGTTTAAAATTGTAGTTTTTGTAATTGATAGGACTGTTGTTTTTTGCTTTTTCCTAGAAAAGAAAGTTAAAAGTACTCTCCACTAATACTTCCTTCTAGAGCCTAAAAGGGTCCTTCCACTAACCCTATCTCCCCGCACACGGACACTCCATTAACACTCCCCACACTAAAAACGTTCCTCCACAATTACTTTCACCATTAAAGCTGCCTCCCAACGAACACTTCCTTCATTAACCTTTTACTGCACTAACACTTTCCCAAACGGTCCCCCATTAATATTAACCCCCTCAAAAATGATACCTATTAATACTACACTCACAACCCATCAATAAAAGTTGTTCCTCACTAACACTTTGTCCAGTAAAAGGTGTCCCCCACTACTTCCCCACTAACAGTGGTCCCCAATTAACACATCCCAACTAACACTTTTCCCCAAATACTACAATGCCCACTAACATTTCTCCCATTAAAAGTGGTCCCCTCACATTAACATTTCCTCGTAATCATAGATATAAATAATGGTGTTGTTCCAATTGTAAAGTAGTGTGTAGTTTGAAATTATAGTTTGTGTAATTGATAGGAATGTTGTTTTTTTTGCTTTTTCCAAGAAAAGAAAGTTAAAAGTGCTCTCCACTAATTTTTCCTTCTAGTGACTAAAAGGGTTCTTCCACTAGCACTATCTTCACCCACAAGGACACTCCACTAACATTCCCCACCTTCAAAACAGTCCCCCACAATTACTTTCACCACTAAATCTGCCCCCAACTAACACTTCCTCCATTAACCTTTTACTCCACTAACACTTCCCCAAACAGTCGCCCATTAATACTCCCCATCTAAAAAGGATAACTATTAACACTTCACTCACAATCCATCACTAAAAGTTGTTCCTCACTAACAATTTCTCTAGTAAAACGTGTACCCCATTACTTCCCCCACTAACAATTGTCCCCAATTAACACTTCCCAACAAAAAATTTTGCACAAATACTACAATCCCCACTAACATTTCTCCCATTAAAAGTGGTCCCCTTACACTAACACTTCCTCGTAAACATGGATATAAATTGGATATAAGTAATGGTGTTGTACCAATTTTAAAGTAGAATGTAGTTTGTGTAATTGATAGAAATCTTGTTTTTTGCTTTTTCCTAGAAAAGAAAGTTAAAAGTACTCTCCAATAATGCTTCCTTCTAGTAACTAAAAGGGTCCTTCCACTAACACTATCTCCCCCCACACGAACAGTCCAGTAACACTCCCCACAATAAAAACGGTCACCCACAATTACTTTTATCACTAAAGCTGCCGCCCACTAAAACTTGCTCCATTAACCTTTTACTCCACTAACACTTCCCAAACGGTACCCCAATAGTACTCACCCTCTAAAAAAGAATATCTATTAACACTATACTCACAACCCATAACTAAAAGTTGTTCCACACTAACCCTTTCTCTAGTAAAAGGTGTCCCCCATTACTTCCCCCACTAACAATGGTCCCCAATTAACACTTCCAACTAACACTTTTCCCTAAATACTAACATCCCCACTAACATTTCTCCCATTAAAAGTGGTCCCCTTACACTAACACTTCCTTGTAAACATGGATATAAATTGGATATAAAAAATGGTGTTGTACCAATTTTAAAGTAGTGTGTAGTTTAAAATTGTAGTTTTTGTAATTGATAGGACTGTTGTTTTTTGCTTTTTCCTAGAAAAGAAAGTTAAAAGTACTCTCCACTAATACTTCCTTCTAGTGCCTAAAAGGGTCCTTCCACTAACACTATCTCCCCACACACGGACACTCCACTAACACTCCCCACACTAAAAACGATCCTCCACAATTACTTTCACCATTAAAGCTGCCTCCCAACTAGCACTTCCTTCATTAACGTTTTACTGCACTAACACTTTCCGAAACGGTCCCCCATTATTACTAACCCTCTAAAAAATGATACCTATTAACACTACACTCACAACCCATCAATAAAAGTTGTTCCTCACTAACACTTTGTCCAGTAAAAGGTGTCCCCCACTACTTCCCCACTGACAGTGGTCCCCAATTAACACATCTCAACTAACACTTTTCCCCAAATACTACAATGCCCACTAACATTTCTCCCATTAAAATTGGTCCCCTTACATTAACACTTCCTCGTAAACATAGATATAAATAATGGTGTTGTTCCAATTGTAAACTAGTGTGAAGTTTGAAATTATAGTTTGTGTAATTGATAGGAATGTTGTTTTTTTGCTTCTTCCAAGAAAAGAAAGTTAAAAGTGCTCTCGACTAATATTTCCTTCAAGTGACTAAAAGGGTTCTTCCACTAGCACTATCTTCAACCACAAGGACACTCCACTAACATTCCACACCTTCAAAGCAGTCCCCCACAATTACTTTCACCACTAAATCGGCCCCCCACTAACACTTCCTCCATTAACCTTTTAATCCACTAACACTTCCCCAAACAATCGCCCATTAAAACTCCCCATCTAAAAAGGATAACTATTAACACTTCACTCACAATCCATCACTAAAAGTTGTTCCTCACTAACAATTTCTCTAGTAAAACGTGTCCCCCATTACTTCCCCCACTAACAATGGTCCCCGATTAAAACTTCCCAACAAAAACTTTTCCACAAGTACTACAATCCCCACTAACATTTCTCCCATTAAAAGTGGTCCCATTACACTAACACTTCGTCGTAACACATGGATATAAATTGGATATAAGTAATGGTGTTGTACCAATTTTAAAGTAGTGTGTAGTTTGAAATTGTAGTTTTTGTAATTGATAGGAATCTTGTTTTTTGCTTTTTCCTAGAAAACAAAGTTAAAAGCACTCTCCACTAATACTTCTTTCTAGTGACTAAAAAGGTCCTTCCATTAACATTATCTCCCCCCACACGGACACTCCACTAACACTAAACACAATAAAAACGGTCCCCCACAATTACTTTCACCACTAAAGCTGCCCCCGACTAACACTTCCTCCGTTAACCTTTTACTCAACTAACACTTCCCCAAACGGTCCCCCATTAATACTCACCCTCTAAAAAAGGATACCTATTAACATTACACTCATAACCCATCACTAAAAGTTGTTCCTCACTAACACTTTCTCCAGTAAAAGGTGTCCCCCACTACTTCCCCACTAACAGTGGTCCCCAATTAACCCTTCCCAACTAAAACTTTTCCCCAAATACTACAATCCCCTTTAACATTTCTCCCATTAAAAGTGGTCCCCTTACACTAACGCTTCCTCGTAAACATGGATATAAATAATGGTGTTGTACCAATTTTAAAGTAATGTGTAGTTTGAAATTGTAGTTTGTGTAATTGATAGAAATCTTGTTTTTTGCTTTTTTCCTAGAAAAGAAAGTTAAAAGTACTCTCCACTAACACTTCCTTCTAGTCACTAAAAGGGTCCTTGCACTAACAATATCTACCCCTACACGGACACTACACTAACACTCCCCACACTAAAAACGCTCCCCCACAATTACTTTCACCACTAAAGCTGCCCCCCACTAACACTTCCTCTGCTAACCTTTTACTCCCGTAACACTTCCCCAAACGGTCCCCCATTAATATTCACCCTCTAAAAAAGGATACCTATTAACACTACACTCACAACATATCACTAAAAGTTGTTTCTCACTATCACTTTCTCCAGTAAAAGGTGTCCCCCATTACTTCCCCCACTAACAATGGTCCCCAATTAACACTTCCCAACTAAAACTTTTCCCCAAATACTACAATCCCCACTAACATTTCTCCCATTAAAAGTGGTCCCCTTACACTAACACTTCCTAGTAAACTTGGATTTCAATTTAAAAAGATTCATTTTTTTTTAGTGAAAAACCGATTCGTTATTTGTACCTTGATCAAAGCATAATAGTAGTGATGGGCAGATTTTTTTTGTGGTAATCTGAACATTTCCTTTCAATTATAATAACAATTTCCTTCCATTTGAATTATATCCCTAAAGCAATGTCTTCACAAATTTAGCGGCGATAGCAAACAGCATTTGGATTTTTGTATTACTCTATCGTGTATTCAAGCCTAAGCATATATTATTTCATTTCAATTTTAGTAACAGTAGACTTGGGCATATGATTGAATTATATTACTAGACATATATTCTAAAATTAATCTGCATCTAAAGAATTCATTTTATTTTATCTATAATTAAAAGTGATTTGTCGTGCGCATCAATTTAAATAAATACTATCAATTTCATTATATATATATATATGCTATGCGATTCTGCCTTATCTTAATTAAAGTTATACATTATTTTATGTTATTATATTTATAAGTATGTTTTTATCAAGTATTGTTCTCTGCATTTTTTAAAGTAGCAGACTTGCTACATTAGGGTGAAATTAATATGAATTACTCTCAATTTGTTGTCGACTTCCTCGTGATGGTGTTTGCCTAATGCATTGTTTTTACATATGTTTTTATTTTTATTTTTATATATATTTGAAACACACTAGAAGGGCTGGAAATTTTAAATGGTTTTTATTGGTTGTTTAAAGGGTTCTTAAAAACAAAAATTGTGACTTCGTTAACCGATATGTGAAATAAAATCTGATTAAATTAACATGTATGTTGACGATATTAAATGAATTTTTTGGTTATATTACAAATAACAGATAATTTATTTGTATTTGGTTGTTGTGTTGTTATAGTTCTCTCACGGGTTATTAGAGACGGTGGTTGGCGAAGACGCGACACATTAAATCAGCGGATCGGCTTCGTTGGGAGAAATCTTCGGTTAAGGTAAGGGGTGAGATGAGGTTCGATTTTATGAGTATAAAATAACATGAGATGAACGGGAATACTGTAATTCCTAGATATTCATCTGGGCCTTACTACGTATGGTTGAGCCCTATTGTGCAATAATAATTAATTAATAATATATGAATGGTAATAGTGAGGACTAAAACATAATTTAGAAACCTATATAATTGTTGTGAATTTATTTATAGCAAGATTGCACGTTGAATGATTTTATGAAATGTGATGCTGATTGTTACTGTATGAATAATATATATTGGAGTGTTCTTGCTATTTGATTGAAATCGTGAAATTATTTGAATGTGCTACCTGATGATTTTTTTTATTGCGATTGATAAGATTGGATTGTGCATTGTGAGTAGTGTTAACCAAATATTGGGATTGTATCGTGATTGACTGATATACATATATAATGATGAATATTGTGAAGTCAAACTGAAATTTATTGAGTTGTGATGATTGAGTAAGTATGAGACATGTGTTGTAGATTTTGGAGTTAGGATTATTTTGTCATCATATAGGGAGGGTCTGATAAACCTAGTGATTCGGGGAAGTACAACTGAATGAGCCTGATCGTGGAGGGATACAGTCGAACTGTAAGGTAAGACTGATAGACCTTGGGGGTACATCTAGTGGGGAATTCCTAAGTGGATTTGTGGGTTATTCCCTAAGACCGGGAACTACCGTGCAACACAAGAGTACCCCGACTGTCGCGTATATGTGTCTCGGGTTGAGTTGAGGCGATCTATGAGGACTTGGCCATTCATGAATTGTATGTCCACTCTTGTAGTGGCATAGCATCAAGCCTCCTAACCAAGTACTTCAGAGTAGAATGGTACCAAATGATGAAGTATAGAGTATAGGACGTGCATAGCATTTTATCCTTGTAACTGTTTTATTGTGATTGAATTAGATTAACATTAGATATTATATTATTGAATGTTCTGCTTATTTGTACCGTTTTGACTGATTGCGTGTTTTTCTCGTGTATTTTATATTGTTACATAATTTCGAAACTCACCCCTCGATGTTTGTGTTTGGCGTTTGCGATGGACGCAGACGAGCCGAATGCTGCAGGTGAAGATTAATGCTCTTGAAGTGTAGGAAGCCTCGAAGACTTCTATTTTCTACTTTTTTTGTTAAAGTCATTTTTGAACATAGTTTATTTTGGAAATTCCCGCTCTGATAGTGACATCGAGTTGGGACTACATTTACAATTATCATTAAACTTGTGTATGTGTGTTTCCAAAGGGATTTTGTTAATTACTGCTACGATTACGTGATGCTCTTTGCCTTAATAAAAAAAATGCTTTGAATTTTATATATTTATTTATTTGAAGGATTTCATTGTTTTAAAAATAAGAAAATTAAATTTTATTATTTGTGGTTTAGGGTTTCACAGTCCTTCCACTAACACTATCTCCCCCCACACGGACACTCCACTAACACTCCCCACACAAAAAACGATCCTCCACAATTACTTTCATCATTAAAGCTGCCTCCCCACTAACACTTGCTCCATTAACTTTTTACTCCACTAACACTTCCCCAAACGGTCCCCCATTAATACTAACCCTCTAAAAAATGATACCTATTAACACTACACTCACAACCCATCACTAAAAGTTGTTCCTCACTAACATTTTCTCCCGTAAAATGTGTCCCCCATAACTACCCCCACTAATAATCGTCCCCATTTAACATTTCCCAACTAAAACTTTTCCCCAAATACTACAATCCCCACTAATATTTATCCCATTAAAAGTGCTCCCCTTACACTAACATTTCCTTGTAAACTTGGATATAAATAATGGTGTTGTAACACTTTTAAAGTAGTGTGTAGTTTGAAATTGTAGTTTGTGTAAACGATAGGAATCTTGTTTTTTTCTTTTTCCTTGAAAAGAAAGTTAAAAGTATTCTCCACTAATCTTCCCTTTTGTGACTAAAAGGGTCTTTCCACTAACACAATCTCCCTCCACACGGACACTCCACTAACACTCCCCACACTAAAAACGGTCCACCACACGGACACTCCACTAACACTCTCCACACTAAAAACAGTCCCCCACAATTACTTTCACCACTAAAGCTGCCCACCACTATCACTTCCTCCATTAACCTTTTACTCCACAAACATTTCCCCAAACGGTCCCCTATTAATACTCACCCTCTAAAAAAAGATACCTATTAACATTACACTCACAACCCATTACTAAAATTTGTTCCTCACTAACACTTTACCAGTAAAAGTTGTCCCCCATTAACAATGGTCCCCAATTAACACTTCCCAACTAACAGTTTTCACCAAATACTACAATCCCCACTAACATTTCTCCCATTAAAAGTGGTCCCCTTACATTAACACTTCCTCGTAAAACTCGATATAAATTGGATATAAATAATGGTGTTGTACCAATTTTAAAGTAGTCTGTATTTTGAAATTGTAGTTTGTGTAATTGATAGGAATCTTGTTTTTTGCTTTTTCCTAGAAAATAAAGTTAAAAGTACTCTCGACTACTACTTCCTTCTTGTGACTAGAAGGGTCCTTCCACTAACACTATCTCCCCCCACACGAACACTCCCCACACTAAAAACGGTCCCCCACAATTATTTTCACCACTAAAGCTGCCCCCCACTAACACTTCCTCCATTAAATTTTTATTCCACTAACACTTCCCCAAAAGGTCCCCCATTAATACTCACCCTCTAAAAAAGGATGCATATTAACACTACACTCACAACCCATCACTAAAAGTTGTTGCTCACTAACACTTTCTCCAGAAAAAGGTGTCCCCTATTACTTCCACAACTAACAAAGGTCCCTAATTAACACTTCTCAACTAACACTTTTCCCCAAATACTACAATCCCCACTAACATTTCTCCAATTAAAAGTGGTCCCCTTACACTAACACTTCCTCGTAAACTTGGATATAAATTCGATATAAATAATGGTGTTGTACCAAATTTAAAGTAGTGTGTAGTTTGAAATTGTAGTTTGTGTAATTGATAGGAATCTTGTTTTTTGCTTTTTCCTAGAAAAGAAAGTTAAAAGTACTCTCCACTAATACTTCCTTCTAGTGATTAAAAGGGTTCTTCCACTAACAATATCTCCCCCCACACGGACACTCCACTAACACTCCGCACACTAAAAACGGTCCCCTACAATTACTTTCACCACTAAAGTTGCCCCCCGCTAACACTTCATTTTACTACTTTGTTGAAGCAGAAACTGAGGTTGTTTCTAAACTCCTAGTTTTGTGGTTACATGGAGGTTATGCGAATACAACCACGTAATGCAATTAAATAATAATTAATTGAATGGTTTAAATATGTTTTTGGTCTCTGTAAATATATATCATTTTTGGATTTTGGTCCTCATAAATTTTTTTTTTGTTTACATCACTGTAGTATCAAAAAAAAATATTTTTGGTCGTCGACGTTAAGTGAATGTTACAAAAACGTTAATTGACAAAGGGAAACAGTTTTTGGTCCTTGTAAATATAACATTTTTCAGTTTTAGTCTCTGAAAAATATTTTTTTGAATTGCATCCCTGCAATATACAAAAATCTCCTTAAATACAAAATAACATACAAATTGATCTTTATTAATAATAAACTTATGCCAAGTAATGTTTAAAATATTTTCTCTTCAATAATTTTAAGTTTATTAATCTTATGTTTTATTTATTTATTATTATTAAGTTAACTTTCATTTTCTGTTTTATTTATTTATACATAATTTAATTACTGTATTTTATAAGTAAAAGTTTGATATTTTTAATAAATCACAAACCTTTACATATCCCAAACAGTCCCTCATTAATACTCACCCTCAAAAAAATGATACCTATTAACACTACACTCACAACCTATCACTAAAAGTTGTTCCTCACTAACACTTTCTCCAGTAAAAGTTGCCCCCATTACTTCCCCCACTAACAATGCTCCCCAATTAACACTTCCCACCTAAAACATTTTTCACAAATACTACAATCTCGACTAAAATTTCTCCCATTAAAAGTGGTCCCCTAACACTCACACTTCCTCGTAAAATTGGATATAAATAGGATATAAATAATGGTGTTGTACCAATTTTAAAGTAGTGTGTAGTTTGAAATTGTAGTTTGTGTAGTTGATAGGAAACTTTTTTTTTTTGCTTTTTCCTAGAAAAGAAAGTTAAAAGTGCACTCCACTAATACTTCCTTCTAGTGACTAAAAGGGTCCTTCCACTAACACTATCTCTCCCCACATAGACACCCCACTAACACTCCCCACACTAAAAGTGTCCCCCCATAATTAATTTCACCACTAAAGCTGCCCCCCCTAACACATCCTCCATTAAACTTTTACTCCACTAACATTTCCCCAAACGACCCCCCATTAATACTCATCGTCTAAAAAAGGATATCTATTAACACTACACTCACAACCCAAGACTAAAAGTTGTTCCTCACTAACACTTTCTCCAGTAAAAGGTGTCCCCCATTACTTCCCCAATTAACACTTCCCAACTAACACTTTTCCCCGAATACTACAATCCCCTCTAACATTTCTCTCATTAAGAGTGGTCCCCTTACACTAACACTTCCTCGTAAACTTGGATATAAATAATGGTGTTGTACCAATTTTAAAGTAGTGTGTAGTTTGAAATTGTAGTTTGTGTAATTGATAGGAATCTTGTTTTTTGCTTTTTCCTAGAAAAGAAAGTTAAAAGTACTCTCCACTAATACTTTCTTCTAGTGACTAAAAGGGTCCTTCCACTAACACTATCTCCCCCCACACAGACACTCCACTAACACCCCCCACACTAAAAACGATCCCCCACAATTACTTTCACCACTAAAGCTGCCCCTCATTAACACTTCCTCCATTAACCTTTTGCTCCACTAACACTTCCCCAAACGGTCCCCCATTAATGCTCACCCTTTAAAAAATGATACCTATTAACACTACACTCACAACCCATCACTAAAAGGTGTTCCTCACTAACACTTTTTCCAGTAAAAGGTGTCCCCCACTACTTCAACCACTAACAATGGTCCCCAATTTACACTTTCCAACTAACGCTTTTCCCCAAATACTACAATCTCCACTAACATTTCTCTAATTGAAAGTGGTCCCCTTACACTAACGCTTCCTCGTAAACCACCACTAAGAAAGTCCTAACACATCCCCACTAAAATTTGCCCCCTATTTACACTTCCTCATTATCCACTACTAAAAGGGGTCCCTCCCTCTAATACTAACCACCACTTAAAATAGTACCCCAATAACTCCTAATAAATATCTTTTAAAATACAATGGTCATGGTCTCCCAGTAACATATAGTAAATCTTGTCTATATAATCTCTAACTTAAAACATTAACACTACACAATTCTTCTATTCCTTTCTCATTAAATATTTTGTACCTTCTCCTACTCTGTATGTTCAACATATTTGTCACTCACTATTATTATTTAAACATATTTATTATTATATTCATTTAAATCATTTGTTGCGAATTCACTTATAATTTGTTATATATTAGTAAATTGCTAAAAATATATTGCTATTTGTTATATAATTATTTGTTTGTCATCGATATCAATATAATATATATTAGTGTAACAAATTTTCAAATTTATATTATATAATGTCATCTATAGTCAAGAACAAAATAAGTAATATTTTTTAGTAAAGAGAAAACCAATTAAATAATATTAAAAATATTTCATTCATAACGAATTTTCATTTTTTATAATATATATTATAACACTATGAAAAGGATATTATAATAAATAACCACATATAATTTTATTCATGCATCTTAAATACCACATTAATATGCTTACAAAAACTATCATCAAATGTAGTGTAAAAATCTTACTTTAGAAAATAAAAATTAATTTAATAATAATAAATAAATAAAACAGAAGATTAATAAATTCTAAATTATTGAAGTTAAAATGTGTAGAACTCGTTACCATGGATTCCAATCATTGTTGGGGACCTTTTGATTCTGTTTACGGTCCTCTTGAAGCATGCAATCTTATTTGCAAAACTACATTTCGCTTTCATGGTGGAGTTCATCGTCCAGAGAAAATGGTGTGCTGATATTTTAATGAATTTCTTTTACATGCTTCATGTTAATGTATTTGTAGCTCAATTTCAGTGTGTTGAACCTTTTTTTTTTCAAAGTGTTGAACCTTTATATTAATGTATTTGTGTACCACACATTAATCGTGTGAATTGTCAAAAAAATTTATTTACGCCCATTTTACTTATCATTTACATGCTTTTTCTTTACCTCTTGATTTTATATTTGGCTCCTTTTGAGTTTTTTTTTAATTAAAATAAAAAGTAAATTAAAAAAAATTAAACAGTCAAATTATCTTTTGTACTAAAACTTAATTTTTTTTTTATAAGGACATTTTAAATGATGTGAAATTTCATGCAAAAATATTAAAAATCAAATAGAACTACTTTTAATTGGTTTAATTTTTTTAAAAAAAATTGAATCAAACGGAGTTTCACATTCCAAAGCAAGCTCATTTTTGCTTTTAATTGATTATTTTGAATTGGTAAATTTGTAATAAAATTGGTTTAATCATTGCATGATGTTAAAATTTTGATTCAGTATCAAGTGAAAATCAAACAATTTAAAATGTTCTTATAGAAAAAAAAAATTAAATAAGTTCTTGTAACTAAAAAATAATTTGACTTTTCAATTTATTTTAGTTTATTTTTTATTTTAATTAAAAAATAAAAAGTATACAAAAAAATTATGTAACTGTAAAATAAAATGGTAGTGATGAGGCAAATTAAATAAATCAAAGTCTTCGTGCAAATCACACAAAAAATATTTCACATGTTTGTATAATTACCACCTTGTACTTTTAGTTTTGCGAAAATATTAAAATATATTTCGAATAAAATAATTAATATTCTTAAATTGTTCTTCCTTTGGATTGAGAGGCATTTCCCAACAAATCATATTCTATCCAAAAATAACAATTATTTCAACAACTAAGTAACTAAGTGATTAGTTATACCATAAATTAATTGACAAAATTATGATGAATTACCGATAATGGCCAAGTTAGCTATAACTAAGTGATTAGTTATAACTAAGTGATTAATTCTTCTAAGTTTTTTTACTAATAAAATTATTTGGGGTGGACGGCGGCGGCATAAAAAATGAGGGTGGATTTGAGACCTTTGGGTTTAAGGGTAAGAAAAGGCATCATGGAGATAAAAAAAGTATTTAAGTAATTGCATTTATCTAGGGTGAGTGCAGGTGCAAGGCGAATTTGACCAAACACATCATGCCCTCGCCCGTAATTTTAAAAAGCGGAGAAAATCAACACCCACATCCAATAAAAATGATTTTTTTCCCCATTAAATGCTAGGCAAATTCCAGTGGATTCAGATTCAACTAGTATGCCTTATTGTATAGGTTGCTAATATAAATAAATGTATAACACACTTTTTATTTAGATATTAATACAAATTAATTGAAGTGGTATTTTTAAAAGTGATAACGAGGTTTTGTGTAGAAATAGAAAGTTTGTATATTTTGGAACATAGAGTATGTTAGTGTGTGAATTTTAAAATTATTGAAGTCTTACATTGGAAAACTCTCATATATTGAGTGTTTTAAACTCCATAAATACTAAATTCCTACATTGGATAGAAAACATGTATGAGTTTGCTTCCTTGATTATATAATATAATGAGCTTCAAACTCTTGTGAAAAAAGTACACCAAAGTTGTATGCATTTCTCAATTTTCTCTTTTCTCCCTTTTGTACCGTACCGTAGTCCCCTCCATTTTTAGAGCGGGTTTTTATGTCGTAGTTCCGTCGATTTTTTACTTGTCCTAATACCACTATGATTGGTTTTTGCGCCGTAGTCTTTTATAGCGGTTTTTTTGTGTCATAGCTCTTTTGATTTATGAATGGCCATAGTGCCATAGCGAGTGACTTTAATTGTCATATTGAGAGTGGCATTAACCATCATATTGAGGGTGTAATTCTAGAACGATTTTCTACTGTGTAATAGAACTCCTTGTCTGAACTGTTTTATCTTGGGGACTTCGTGTTGATAGTCTACCTTGTACAATTTGAGCAATGCCACAAAAACGTCTTAAAGAGAGCAATAGGTCTGCGACTCAACCCAGTAATATATATATACATATATATATATATATATATATATATATATATATATATATATATTAGTAATTATTGCATTGTTCCATCCACGAGTGTTTGATTATATTTGAGAAACAATTCAAGGACGAAGAAGATAAAAAACTACATTTATATGAAATTGGTACATAGAGGAAATAATTAAGGTTGGTACATAGAGGAAATAATTGCTTGAAAAATCACTCATAAGTCATAAGTGAAAGGTGAAGCAAAAACCCCAAGAAAGCAAAGTGGCGATGAACGGCAGAGACCGACGAAAGACAATAACAGTCCGTGAAAGTGCCGATTCACACTTACTTTTGTTGTTGACTACACCTTTTCTTCTCTTTTTTACGGATATTTTGTGCAATTTCATAAATTAAATGGTTAGTTTATAAAAGTTGTATATAAATATTTAATAAAATGACTAGATAAATATAAATATACATAACATTTTGATTTGTTCATATATCGTATATACTGTGTCGAAGTGTTCACTAATTCTATATTTGTACATGCTAAATGTCACCTTTCTTTCCAACTGTTATCTTAAGTGAATGTCACCTTTCTTTGCAACTGTTATATTAAGTGGCGGAGCTGTGTTAGCATGCTATGACCACCCCAAATTTTTTAATAATTTTTTAAAAAAATACTTCTTTATCTTCTCTATATATGGATGAGTATAGAATTGTGTTCTCAAAGTCAAACGTAGAATTGTGATCTGACATATAATTTGGAGGAAACTTTTACGTATGAATTTGATTGAATGTATGGAAGTAGTTAAATTTTACAAAAATTTTGAACAATGAATAATTATTAATTGTGACAAAGATGTGAAAACAAAACTATATAAGTTTATAGGATAATTGTGGTTTAATATATGCTAATCGATGATAATTTCTGAAGTAGAAATGTCAATCACAAGAAGGGGGGGTTTGAATTGTAAATGCACCCTTTTAAAAATTCCTGTTAAAAACTTAAGAAAATAACTCAAGATTGATCTTGGTTGTGAAAACAGAAAACGAAGAACGTTCTTGGTTTTTGACCAAAAAACGGAGAACATTCTTGATTAGTTAAAATCAACAATTTAACTTATCTATTTAACTTGATAATCAGACAAACAGAAAGTAAATAGATAACGGAAGAGATACCACACAATAATGTATCCTGGTTCACCCAACCCGAGTTACGTCCAGTCCTCACAACCTAGAGATTTTCCACTAAGTGTTCAAAACAAATAACCTTCTTGGTTTTACAGCACCTAGCTCAGATCAACCTTGATCTATTACAAAGTCAAAACCTTTCCACCCAAAAAGGAGTTCAATCAGGTCACCTATCACCCTTGATAGGATTTCTTACAATCTACCCAAACTATACTAAACTCTTATAGTTTGAGTTTTACAATAATGATGAGATTGTTTTATTAGAATCTGAGGTGTCTCAACTCTTGTTTGAGATCTGATTCTTTGACATAGAAATACACAAAAATGATTCTAGGAATCGAATGGGAAAAATCAGAATTGATTCAATGTATGTGAGTGAGAGAAATTCAAGTATGATTGAAATGAGTAATGAATTTTCTTAGTACTTGAAGCTCTGATTTGTTCTTCATCGTGAAGTTGTATTTATAGGCTTCAAGAGGGCTTATGACAGCTCATTTAACCGTTGGAAGAAGGCCAGCTCTCATGAGAAAGTGAATGGATAAGATCAGCCAAAAAGCAAGAGAGTTCATGCTGAAACCAGAAACATTCTTGAGATCCAAGATCGTTCTTCGAATTGGTTGGAGATGAGTTGACTTGAACTTGTGATCCTGTCAATTTTCTAAGATAATTGCTAGCTTTAAGTCAAGTGTGCCGGTCTGTTTGAAGGTACAACAACAGTGTACTTTACAGCCTGTTAATTGTACTTGCACTTGCTTGTTTTGGAGAATTATCTTGCTTTATGCATTTTATGAAGCAAAGTGTTGAGCCTTCGAATTCTGAAATGATCCTTACTTAGATTGATCCTTGTATATTCTTGACGAAGATATGGAATGAATAACACTTCCTGGATCTAATCTTTTACATAGAAATCTGATCATTTTTGTTTATGGCAGATGTGGAGAACGTTCTTCGTTTTCCAGAAATCTGTCAAGAACGTTCTTCGTTTTTCAGACTGCTGTCCAGAATGATCATTTGTCACTTTTGCTTTGAGTTTTGCTCTTTAATCTTTGATCCTTTTGAGTGATTCTTTTGCTCATATGAGAGCTGTATATTCCTAGTATATGAACTAGAAATCCATTAGCGATTTGCATGAGCTTTCTTTGCATTAAAAATTGATTTGATCTTGCTTGTTGAAAATGACAGAAACATGAAGAACGTTCTTGGTTTTCCAGATTATGTCAAGAACGTTCTTGGTCCAGTTTTGTTCATTTTTAGCTCTTTCTTTAAACTGATTTCTCTTGCATTTGCTTTGTACCTATCTTGGATTATTTCACTCAAAAGCACATGTTAAATTAACATAGCACATGTTAGATTTTGTCTCAACAATTTCGACTATACATGATATGACAAATTTTAATAAATATGCTAATTAATATAGATATTGTGGTGTATGTTGTTGTAATTTTGGGATCTATAATCAGTGTATTTTATGAGTTCGGAATCTTTTTTATGAGTTGAATTGTGGTTGTTGGGTTATCGTTGTCGAGATGTATGTTTGAGTCTAGTATGTGAAGGTGACAAGCTATTTGTGCATCTTTTCTTGTTACACGAATTAACATACTCAAATGGCATGCATCATGTAGATTGT
Source organism: Cicer yamashitae (assembly GCA_037974755.1). Taxonomy (NCBI): domain Eukaryota; kingdom Viridiplantae; phylum Streptophyta; class Magnoliopsida; order Fabales; family Fabaceae; genus Cicer; species Cicer yamashitae. The sequence goes on from JBBPBQ010000003.1 coordinate 27,822,640, forward strand.
ATCATATAGATTGGTACATGTAATGCTCATTGCATCATATAATTTTTAAAATTATATTTTTTTTATTAGGCTCAATTTTTAAAATTAGAACAGGGTATCCAAAATTTGTAACACGACCCTGGACAAAATACATAAATTTTTTTAGACCAAATTATAATCCAGATGTCTATTATAAAAAAATCGGAGGGAATAATTTATAAAAAACTTAGGCTTAATTGCAATTTTAGTCCCCCTATTTTTATTGATTCACGAAATTGGTCCCCCTATTTTAAAAGTCAACAGTTTTGCTCCCTCCCTCTAATTTTTTAAATAAAAAATGATGACATGATATGGTTTAAATAATGGGATATATGATACAGCGATGTAGAATGATTAATATCCATTAAATTGAAATAAAACACCGTAAAAACTTATATTTCAACTTCGAAATTTTTTCATGTTTTTAATTTAATTAATAACATATGAATAATTAATGCATCTATATGATTCCATATCATATAATTGTATATCACGTTATTAAAAATACGTTAAATCGTCATTTTTTAGTTGAAAAATTAAAGTCATGGACCAAAATTGTTCACTTTTAAAATAGGGGGACAAGTTTCGTGAATCATTACAATAAGGGGACTAAAACTGCAATTAAGGCAAAAATTTACAAAAACAACTTCTACAATTATAAAATAAAATAAATTTTCCAACCTAAATTCTAACTCATTTTTAATTATTAAAAACTTAAACCAAAATTTCATCTACTACCTCTCTTCAATATATTTTTGTAAATTTACAACTTATAATTCTTATATTTTTTATTTATTCATTAAAATTTTGGCCAATTATATGAACTACGATTTTTTTTTACAAATACTTTATGTTGATTTCCGTGAACTTGTTCAATTATTTTTGGATCATACTAATAACTGTTTAAAAAAAATAATGAACTTTTTAGCGGAAATGTTCAATTTTTAGAAAAGTAAAAAATGTCCGAAATTTAAAAATTTCATTTCTGCATTAAGTTCTTAACACATATTTTCAACACATTTATTAATATTTATTTTAAAATTAATAAAAAAATATATACAGTTAATTTATTTAATATTCAAAATTGATTATTTTTTAATTCAAACAAATATATTATTATAAATTTAGCTTTTTCTTAAGTATAATTTTTTATGAATCAAAGTCAAATAAAAGATCAATCATTGTAAATTAATTTAGATGCTACCAGCAAGGCATGTTAACTAAGGGTGTAGAAATTTAAATTGGGTGGAAAATAGGAATTTTGAATTTGGGCAAGCAAGACGGTGTTGTGCTTGTGCGGTTCAGTCAATTGAATATAAAAATGGAAATTTTAAAGATGAATAAGTGAAAGTGTTATGTACATACTAAAATGAGCATTGAACAGTCAGAAGCAAGATATATAATTAAAATCAGACTAGGATTGGAATGAGGTATTGACAATAGTTCAAACTGGAAATTGCATTTACCTCCCATTTGAGGTTATCTTTGATATTCCCTTTACAACAAAGTTACCCTAATTTTTATGAAGTGATTAATTTTAAAAAAAAATTTATATATTAATAAAATAGCATTCGATGACCGTACTTTAAGAAGTCAAATTCAACGATAATTAAATCTATAATAATTTATAATATCTTTTTCATTATAAACAATTAAATTATTTGTAAGAAATCCATATTCAATTTTATTTTTGAGTTGTCACTACGCGAAAAAACGCATTTTACAGCGCTTTTGTTTAAAAAAAAAGCGCTGTAAAAAAGGTGGATATATTGCGCGCTTGTTATACGCATTTTACAGCGCTTTCTAAAAAACCGCTGTAAATCCATATAACAATAGATGCATTATTATGACCCTATTACAGCGCTTCTTCAAAAAAGCGCTGTAATAGGTGCATTTAATTGTTTTATTATTATGCACCTATTACAGCGCTTTTCCAAAAAAGCGTTGTAATAGGTGCATTCATATAGATGATTTGTTATGCACCTTTTACAGCGCTTTTTCACAAAAGCGCTGTAATAAGTGCACTTATATAGATGCATTGTTATGCACCTATTACAGCGCTTTTCCAAAAAGCGCTGTAGTAGGTGCATTCAATAGATGCATTATTATGCACTATTATACACCTATTACAGCGCTTCTTCAAAAAAACGCTGTAGTAGGTGCATTCTAATGCACCTATTACAGCGCTATTTTGAGAAAGCGCTGTAAAAGGTGTTTTTTTTTGTTTTATTAAATATGCTGTAAATTTTAAAAAGCGTTTTTTTAGAAAGCGCTTTTTTTAAAAGCGCTGTCTTTTAATCCAGAATCAGTTCACAATTTTTATTCCAAAATCATTTTCATCTAGAATCAGTTCACAATCAGTCAGTAGTACACAACAACAACAAAACAGCACTACAAAACATACAAGAATCAGTACACAACAACAACAGATTCACTATATTTTAAAATGCACAAATATTCACAACAATCAGTTCATATTTACATATTCACAACAGCTCAGAACTACATATTCACACAACTACCTATTCATATAACTATCAGATTCACTATATTTTCATACAACTACATATTCATATTCACAACTACATATTCACAAACAGCACAGAACTACCATATCCCTTGCAGCATGCCATTTCCCAGCAAATCAAATAATATTCATTTCAAGCACATACTAACACCAGTCTTCCTTTTTCTCTGTTAGTTCTTCTTTAGAATACGTTGGACTGGAATTGTCAAAGTACTGATATAAAAATTGAACATAAATAAGTTAGAATCAAATATAAACATAGTTTATATATGAAAATCAAATAATTAAAATACCGTACCGTTTCTGGGATTATAATTTGATTCTTATCAACAATCTCCTTCATGAATCGCAATACATAGTACCCACAGTCGATGTTGTTAGTTTGACGAGGGCACTATAAAATAAAACATATAAGTCAATAATTATTTAATTGTGCATTGATTGTAAGTGAAATTTAAAAGCATATATTTCAAACCTTTATTGGAATCCATGTGATGTTATTTGACTTTAGCTTCGACACTGTCGCACCTCTTTGAGCTCGAAAAACTTGTAAAGCACTATCGAATAAATAAATGTGATTATTATAGCATTAAGAAACACATTATTTATATATATATATATATATATATATATATATATATGTAAAAAATAAATGAATATTACTTACGTGTCGAACAAAGTCTTTATCTCGGGGCGATTGTTGTAATGGTCGTGCAAGGGATCTAGGTATTATATAACTTCAGAGGTCGCATTGATTGCAATTAGCACCCAATGTGCCCTACAACAACAAAAATTTAGTTTACACAACTAATAAATTAAGATCTCATAAATTAAAAAAGATATAAATATAGAATATATAATTACGTACCCTGAATTATATGGTGCAAGGAATAACTCATCCTTCTCTTTATTTCCTAATAGTATATCTAAAACGTATTTCTTTACATTCATTGGATCGTGTTGAAGTATCGATATCTTATGCGGAGACAAGAATGAAAATTTATTTGACAATCTGCGCGTGCACACGAACTTCTCATACAAAAACCTTCAATGAAAATTTCAAAATAGATTAATTACCAATAAATTAAATTAATTACAAATAAATGCAATGAAAAGTAATTTTTACCACATGTAAATGCTCATAACAGTAGCACTCAGCTCCTTATGGTCGAGAAGTTCGTATATGTGCTCTTTTTCAAAAAATTCTTCATACGCATCTCCGAATAGATCTTTATCCATGCTTATTATTCGTGAATTGTCGCTGCCCATATTTTTTTTTGCCTGTATGTCAAGACACGGCCCATATGGAGCAAGTCGTGGCTGACTTATTTTAAGAGCAGCAACTGATTTTACACGATCCAATTTTTTAGCAGCAACAACTTTGGTCGCTTTATTACCCTCCAGCTTTTGCAGTTTGCCAATTTTATTACCCTCCAATTTTTGAAGTTTGCCGGCTTTATTTTTGTCACCAACATCCAGTCGTGGTGCGGCAGCTGGCTTGCTGGCTTGTTGTGCGGGTGGTTTATTAGATTGAATCTGAAAAAATCAGGTTAATCAAATTGTTAGTTTATTGAATCAAAAAAAATGACAAACCTTACAGAATAAATGTTACAAACCTTTTCGGGAGATGTGACTGTTTCATTTCTGGGAATCTTCTTATCATTCCCTTTATTAGACTTTGTTTGAATCTAAATAAATGTGAAATTAAAGTTAACATTGGAAAAAATTCAGCAATTAAATATAATCAATTAAACATACATTTCAATTAATTAAACATACCTTGTCAAGGGCAACAAGATGTTTGGGCCATGCCATGTAGCTGCCAATTGCTTCGCCCAAATAATTCAAATCTGCATCGTTGTCCGGTATAGGCAACGGTGCATTTGGTTCCAAAGCAATAACTGGCGATACTTTGACATGGCCCGCAGGGATTGGTGTGTTGTGCAATACTTCGCCCGGAGCATTGCACAATGTTCCCTTTCCGACCTTCCGATGAGTAGGGGAGGATAAGTACAGCACGCATGGAGTGACCCCCTAAAATCAATGGTTAATACATAAGTATGTGAAACAATTAGCTTTATTGAATTTCTTATTTTATTAAGTAATTAATTACCTCAGGAAGACTGTCGAGACCAACGTTGCAACTTGCGTTTTCACTCTCAATGTGAATTTCACGTTGGTGCTGGTCCGCAAGTTGCTTTTCTTTATTTGTCTTCAACAAGAGGGCCACTTGCTCCGTTAATACTTTAATCTTCTCTAATACTTCCTCGTTAGATGGATTTTGGCGCTTCTCTTGTGAAAAATAACTTCTAGGAGTTACGCCAAATCCTTTCCCCCTCACGCGGCCGGAATATTCAGGAACATTAAACACTTTACCTAATATGTCCCTGCAACTTGCCTTGTTGTCCTCTTGATTTTCCGATTCAAGATTCGCCTAAAATACACATAGGATTAAAAAGATAAGTTCAATAACATTTTTAAAATACAATATTAAAAAATATTAAAGTGATAAATATACTTACACAAAGTTCTATTACTTTTTGTACATTTTCGTTATCAACCACTTCGTCTTTATTTACACGAGTTTCCTTCCACAATATATGACGACCCAATGATTGATCGGATTGGGTGTCTTGTAGCTATTATCGTTAAGATCATAAACAAAATATTAGTTAGATAGTATTTCCGCATTCGTATTTCCTTCACGGTCTTTTAAATAGCAATTAGAGAGGTGAGATCTAAAGCCCCGGTGTATTTTCCCGGCAACTCTGAGCACATAGCTCTTTCTCACCTCATCAAGAACAAAAGCTGACTGCAAACCAAATAAATATATAGTTTAAGTAAAATACTTCAAAGCAGTATGTAAAAATTTATAAGTAATAGGGTGGAGTAAAAAAATTACCTGTATATCAGCCCACAATACATCTTTGGCATTCTTCAATGCCTTATCTCTCCAATCATCTATTGTGATTGGGATATTTTGACGAACAACAACTCCAATATAACTAATAAACATGGAACTGTTGGAGTCAATTGGTTGACCACTCTCATTCCATCCAACCTAATAAACTCATATAGTAAGTACCTCAAATTATAACCAGCAAACAAGGTTAACAGCAAACAAACAAAGTATACCTCAAATTTTTGCCCAGTACTTCTTGCTTTAATAACATTTTGCATTATTGTTGCACCACGTTTGACTTCATTTTCGTAAGTCTTGGTGTTGCCAACTTCTTCATTTTGACAATCTAACTCCTTGTTGGTATCCATTTATCTACAACTTGCAGTTCAACATCAACATGCAGTTCAGTTTAGTTCAACATCAACATGCAGTTTAGTTCAGTCTAAGTACATAGCAAAATAAGTTAACATGCATTTTAGTGAAACAAAAAACTAATAAATACAATACCTGAAATAGCACTTTTTAATGCTTAGGGTTACGGGTTCGTAGACGAACGGCGCAGAAGACGATGAAAACGAGGACAAACGGTTACGAACGATCGTAGGGTTACGGGGTTCGCAGACGAAAACGGGGTTACTTGATGTTTATGATGTTTACGTACGATCGTAGGTGTAGGACGAGAGTAAGTAATGAGGAAGAAACAAGGGAAACTGAAACTCTCGTAGGGTTCGCAATGAGAAGGAGAACACAGAGGAAACTGAAACACTCGTATGAAATTTACGTAATGAACATGAAACTGAAGAGGTTTACTGTTATATATAAAACCCTATTACAGCGCTTTTTTGAAAAAGCGCTGTAATAGGTCTCATGATTTTATTTTTTAAAAGCCTACTACAGCGCTTTTTTATAAGCCTTTTAAAGCGCTTGTGAAAAAGCGCTATAAAAGACCTCCTTATTTTTATTTTTTTAAAAGCCTTTTAGAGCGCTTTTTTAGAAGAGCGTTGTAATAGGGTTTTATATATAAAATGCATCTTTGTTTTATCATGTCCAAAGGCTGTGTGACCCTTTTACAGCGCTTATGAAGAAAGCGCTGTAAAAGACCTCCTTATTTTATTTTTTTAAACCCTATTACAGCGCTTTTCTAGAAAAGCGCTGTAATAGGGTTTTATATATGAAATGCCTCTTTGTTTTATCATGTCCAAAGGCTGTGTGAACCTTTTACAGCGCTTATGAGGAAAGCTTTTTAAAAGACCTCCTTTAAAAGCGCTTATGAGGAACTATTTTTTCATAAGCCCTGTAATAATTTATTTTCTTCCAAATTAGTTAAATTATTTTTTCATAAGCCCTGTAATAATTTATTTTCTTCCAAATTAGTTAAATTATTTTTTCTTCCAAATTGTGTTTAACTGATCAGGTCAAGTTCAACCTAAATTACATGTTTGTAAGAAAAGACATGTAAACTCGGACCATTTGCTAGCCACCTCAATCTCTGTGAAATTGATCCGGGGTCTACATCAAACTTTGACTTTATGTAATTTTTTAACCATGTTATGAAACTTCGATTGTGCTCTCGAGTTATCCAATTTTGATTCCTATTCATGTTCAAACTAGATAATTGATCCATGTGTACTGTAACATACGATTGAACCTCATCATCATTGTGCAGAACATACAATTGTGCTTGCTCCCATTCTGTCCTTGATATAGTCATTAGTCTCTTTCCAATTATCCCTTCTCCTGATAATCTTCCCGAATGACGAGACATGGGAAGCCCTATGGATTCAACATTTGATAGATATTCAGTACAAAATTCAGCAGCTTCTTCGACAATGTACCGTTCAGCAATACAACCTTCTCGTCGACTTCTACTTTTTACGTACCCTTTTAATATTTTCATATATCGTTCTATCGGGTATGTAACACCCCGGCCATTCCCGTTACCTCACAACCTTCTCGCTCTCCCCTTTCCCACCGTTGGAAATCTAGCGAGTTTTTGCCTTCCGTGGGATTCGAGCCCGGTACCTAGGGGATAAGTACCGCCTCCACACAGTCCCACTACAATTTGAGCCAGCAGCTCAATTGGTAGTGGGACTGTGTGGAGGCGGTACTTATCCTCTAGGTACCGGGCTCGAATCCCACGGAAGGCAAAAACTCGTTATTTCCACTGGGTGGTGGGGGGGACGAGAAGACCGTGAGGTAGCATCACCGGTAACGGTAATGGTCGGGGTGTTACTTAAAAAAAGGCGCCTTTTTTTGTAACACCCCGGCCATTACCGTTACCGGGGATAAATACCGCCTCATCATATTCCCACTACCAATTCTCAATTGGTAGTGGGACTTTGTGGAGGCGGTACTTATCCCCCAGGTACCGGGCACGAATCCCACGGAAGGCAAAAACTCACTATTTCCACTAGGTGGTTAGGGGGGCTGAGAAGGTCGTGAGGTAGCATCGCCGGTAACGGGAATGGCCGGGGTGTTACAGGGTAAATCCATCTCACATAAGCTGGCCCACAAAGTTGTGTCTCCTTAACAAGATGAACAGTAAGGTGAACCATTATATCAAAAAACGAGGGTGGGAAGTACATTTCAAGCTCACACAAAGTAACAACAAATTCCGTCTGCAATCTCGGTAATTTCTGAGGATCGATCACTTTACTACAAAATTCCCTAAAGAAGAAACATAATTTAGTTATGGCTCGGCGAACTTTTTCAGGTAAAATTGAACGTATACCTATTGATAGCAAATGCTCCATTAGAATATGAGCATCATGGGTCTTCAAACCTTTTAACTTGAGGTCTTTCATACAAACTAAAGTTTTAATGTTTGAAGAGTATCCTTCTGGAACTTTAACTTCGTGTAGAAATTTACACAAAACAATTTTTTCCTTTCTAGATAGAGTATAAGCGGCTGGAGGTAGATATGTGAGATTTCCTTTCTTTACGGGACCCAATTCATTTCTTATTCCCATATCGACCAAATTCAATCTTGCATTGATGCCATCCTTAGACTTTCCTGGTACATTGAGTAACGTACCAATAACACTGTCAAATACATTTTTCTCAATATGCATCACATCGAGAAAATGTCTTACATACAATGACTTCCAATATGGCAATTCAAAGAAAATTGACTTTTTCTTCCACCCAGTTTTGACCAGCTCTCCCGCAAAAGGTTTGCCAAATCAAAAGGTTCTTCCACCTTGTACTTTCTCGAGTATTTGATATCCAGTCGATGCTACAGGAGCTCTATCTTCCTCTGATTTTCCATTGAATGCATTTTTCCACCCACGATACTGATGACTATAAGGTAAAAATCTACGATGTCCAAGAAATACATTCTTCTTACAATGTTTCAACCGCATCCAATTTGTACTCTCTTCACATATAGGACATGCACACCGACCTTTAATGCTATATCCTGATAAATTACCATATGCTGGAAAATCATTAATTGTGCCGAACAACATAGCCCTCAAATTGAAACATTCTTTCTTATACCCGTCATAGACTTCTACACCTGTCTCCCACATAATTTTTAAATCTTCAATTAAAGGAGCCAAGTATACGTCGATATCATTTCCCGGTTGTTTGGGTCCAGAAATTAACAGAGACAACATCATAAACTTATGCTTCATACATAACCATGGAGGTAGGTTATAAATCAACAAAATCACAGGCCACGTGTTGTGTGAGATGCTTTGAAGACCATGTGGATTCATTCCATCAGTAGAAAGTGCAAGGCGTAGATTTCTCGACTCTATCCCGAATTCAGGATACTCGTGATCAATTTTTGCCCATTGCGGAGAATTTGCAGGGTGTCGAAACTTTCCATCTCTAATTCTTTCATTTGTATGCCATGTCAAGTGTTTTGAATCTTCTTCACTGCGATACATGCGCCTAAATCTTGGTATTATAGGAAAATACCACACGACATTTGCTGGAGTAGATTCTTTCTTCTTATATCGAGAGACATTGCATTTCAGACACGCCTTTAGTAATTCTATTAATTTCGAAATAAAACGCAATCATTAGGACACACATGAATCCTTTTATAACTCATACCAATTGAGCACAAAATTCGTTTAACCTCGTAGGTTCTACTGGGAAGTTCATTATCATCTGGCAACATATCTTTTAAGAGTGTTAGTAATTCTGTGAAGCTTTTATCAGACCATCCATTACTCGCTTTTAAGTTGTACAACTTTAGTATCGCCGAAAGTCTTGTGAATTTAGTACAACCATTATATAATGGTTTCTCTGCATCACTCAACAAGCTCTCAAACATTTTAGGACAATCACGGAGATCTTCTTCAACTGCTTTTGCAATCTCCTCAACTCGGTCCGGCTCATATGTATCTGTGTCGAAATCAGTTGAAACATATGTATCTGTGCGAGTGTTTCTATTGATTTTCTCACCATGTCTTATCCAACATGTATAGCTTTGATCAATTCCATACCATACTAAATGTCCTTCCAATTCATCTGCTCTAATGCGTTTTCCAAAACAACATTTTAAACAAGGACAAACGACTCTATTTGGATCTTTTGCATTCATCACTGCAAACTCAATAAACTCATTCACTCCATTTTCATACTCTTTTGTCAATCGATTGGCAGACATCCATTTCCGGTCCATTTATATGACCTATATATATAAATGCAGTTACACAATAAGCATGATTTCAAGTCTGATATATATGACCTATATATTTATAATACACATATCTTATAATATTGGTCCAAGATTAATTGATTTCAAAATAGAACATATATATCATGAGAACATATCTAATATCATGTAACAATTTATCAGTTTGAATTAGCAACAAATAAATAAAATAAAGTACCTGAGACAACGTTGATGATCAATAATTGTTTTAAAGGAGGAAGAAGGTAAATCAATTTGTAGATGGGCGCACAGGAGGGTTCGCAGGGGAGGGGAGATGAGGGTTTGTAGGGTTTGGACAACGTATTAAATTTGTTTTAAATTTGCTTTATTTAATTAAAGTGAATATTTTTTATTTAAAGGGCAAGCCTATTACAGCGCTTGTATCAAAAGCATTGTAATAGGTCATTTGATTATGAGAAAGCGCAAGGCTTTTACAGTGCTTCAACAAGAAGCGCTTTAAAAGCTATGTAACATAAGGTGGGAGCGCTACATTTTACAGCGCTTGTGTTTAAAGCGCTCAAAAAGCGCTGTAAAAGGCTATGTGAGAGCGCTTCAATTTAAAGCGCTTTCTAAAAAAGCACTGTAAAAGAGTTGTAAACATTATGTGCAAGCGTATGTGACCCTATATGACCCTACTACAGCGCTTTTTTTACAGCGCTTGTAAAAAAAGCGTTGTTGTATCCTCCGTTATTTTTAAAAAATTATACAACAGCGCTTGTATTTAATAAGCGCTGTAAAAGACGCGCTATAAAATGTCATTTTTGGCGTAGTGTGTATCTTGATAATTTTATTGTTAAAAATATCTTTTTATATAGGTGAAGATTGCTAAAAATGTTTTATTTAGTTGCAGTAGAACTTGAAAATGTCAAAATAATAAAAATAAATATATCAATCAAGTGATAATTTTTTACATTTTGTTTCTTTTAATTTTATTACTAATACACATATTTGGAGTAACTAAATATATTTTATGGTGTAGCTAAATATAAAACCATACTTATTATAAAAAGAAATTTATAGGGTAGCTTTACCTACACCATGACAATGGGTAGCTTTGCCCCCGTACCACTGAGATTTCACCTATTTTACTACGAAACTAACCAAATGATATATAGTACTTCATCCATGTGTGTTTTGAGTCCTATCTAGACAAATTTTGTTGTTAAAAATGTATTTTTTTATATAGGTGGAGATTACTAAAAATGTTTTATTTATAGTTGCAGTAGAACTTGAAAATGTTAAAAAAGTACAAATAGATATATCAATCAAGTGATAAATTTTTTATATTTTGTTTCTTCTAATTTTATTATTAACTAGATATATACCCACGCGTTGCGCGAGTTTATCTGTGAAATTATATTATTTTTCTTAAATTACGTGGAGAGTTAAAAGTGCTAATTTTGAGTGAAAAATCATCTTTTAAATTGATATATTGTAAAATATCAGCATGTTAGAGGTTGAGTTCATAGATATATAATTATTTTGATATTGTAGAACTAAGATTAAGTGAAAGAGTTCATTATTTATGAATGTATATTACTAAGAGATCAAAAAGTTCAAAATTATGAAAATTACAAAGATGCAAATGACAATTGATGTTTGAAAACATTAAAAGTTTAACAAAATTGTGTTATGACAATGAAATATATTCTATAATCATAATTAATGTGTCTGTGATTGTACAAATTGCAGAATACTTATTGGCATTGTTATATATTTAATAATATTACAAAAGTTTTAAGTTTCATCTTATTATACTAAAATATATACAATGAAATGAAAATAAAATTTAACATCCATAAAAATAAATTAGTAGAGTTATTTTGGTGTTATAGGTTTGCTTAAATTTCTTTCGATTTCCCTTAACTACCTAACTAACCAAATTATGTTTAACATAGTAAATAATTTACACATATAACATTTTTTGTTCTTGGAATAGTACCCTTAAGCATTTGTGGTCTAATGAAGATGTTTTTGTTATTCTGACCAAACACCTAGTGACAATTATTTAGATGTTGAATTCACAATTTTTTCAGTTAAATAAACCACTTCCACATTCACACAACAAATAATTGATAAAATAGAGTTATATAGAAAATATGCAGACTTATCAAACATGAAATGAAGAAGCACAATTAAATCATATTACAAAAGCACAAAAAATAATTAACTCAATTAAAAATGAGATAACGTTACCATGGTAGATATCCAATATGGTTTTTTTAAGATGGAAGAGAACACCAATTTTACTTCTTCAATTTAACATAACTCTTAAACAATTATGCAACATTAAAATCTAGAAAAAAAAACTGATATGGAAAAAAGAGTACAATGATATTGGACAGACAAAGAAATAAGTAAGAAAATAAATGAAATAAAAGAGACTTGAAATTGAAATTCGCAAATCTAAATTAGAAAATTTGATCCGGTAAGAAATTACAAAGAAATCATATTACAGAACCACAAAAAATAATTAATTCAAAAATGAGATAATATGTTACCATGGTAGCAATACACTATTGTTGATCTTTTTCACGATTGAAGATAACACCAATTTTACTTCTTCAATTTAACAAAATTTTAAATGATTGTGCAACATCGAAGTCTAGAAAAACACATTGATCTAGAAAAAAGAGTACAATGAGATTGGACAGACAAATAAATAAGTAAGAAAATAAATGAAAGAATAGAGACTTAAAATTGAAAATTGAAAATCTAAAACAGAAAATATGATAAAAATTGATGTTTACAATAAACATTAATCTAGTACTATTGTTGAGTGTTGTTGTTATGTGATAGGTACATTGATTTATAATAAAGTTTTTTTACAAAGCAAATTAAAGAAGTTTAGTAACCATATGGTATTACATAATTAGAAAGGGTAAGTGATTGTTGAGAGTGCCACATCAGATTTTTTATGATGTTGAACAAATTTGAGTAGGTGGCACATAAATAAAAGATTAGAGATTGTTTTAATATAATAGATAACTAGAATATGGTGCAACGCGCGGGATATATAGATTTCAACATATTAGTATTATTGTGAATAAGATTTTAAAATTTCAAAAATAATATAATATATAGATTTTGTTTGTATATTTTTTTCCAAATGAGTTTATTTGAGTATTATTATGCATTAAAATGTAGTAATAAATATAAAGTCAATAGTATATTAACCATTAATCATTTATGGTCTATATGATGGACCAAATAATCTATTAAAATTAATACGTTAATCAATAATCTGTTAAAATTTACATCTTTCTAATTACTACATTATTTTAAAAAATACTAATTGCTAAACATTTACCAGTTTCTCAAATGTTCACCAAGAAATAAATCACTCTCTCAAATGTGTGGTTAGGATGCATAAAATTAAAAATAAATTTTTTTTAAATAAACCCATAGTGAAGACCATCCTACAAACAATGTCCATAAAAATTTATTTAGTATAAATATTATTAAAAAGTATTTTAATAAATATTAATATATGTAATTATCTACCGTAAAATCAAATTAGCCATGCTCTTTCTTGACTTTGTTGTCATGTAATTATAATTTTAAAATGATTGAGCATGAAATTAATCTAAGTTGACACATTCAGACGATGACACAAAATGGAGAATACAGAGTGAAAAGTAGAATTAAAAATGACAAGACAAAATTAGTGTTCTTTTAATTAGAGTAAAAATGGTTGCGATTAACATTTTGATTTAACTCCAGTTGATCCCTTTTGTTAAAAAATCCAAAAAATTCTTCATTATCTTCAAATAAAACTCAAAAAACATAAAATTCATCAAATAAAGAATTCACACTTTAAGACTTGATCCCCAAATCTATTCTTCACCAATATGAAATGTGAGTTCTTTATTTGATGTTTTTGTTTTTGTTTGAGATAGAAATATGAGTATATTAAATATTTGAGTTATGAATTTGGTGAAAATATGAATTTTGTTGAATATTATAATTAATTTTTTGGGTTTGGCTTAAATATGATGATAAATTTTATGAGTTTCTATAAAAAAAAAATAATTACATTGTTGATATTTGGCTTAATTGCGGTTTTAGTCCCTCAATTTTTACTGATTCACGAAATTGGTCACCCTATTTTAAAAGTCGACAGTTTTGGTCCCTTCTTCTGATTTTTTAACTAAAAAATAATGGCGTGAGATGTTTTAAATAACGTGAAATATTATACGATAATGTAAAATGATTAACACTAATGAAATTTGAATAAAACACAGTAAAAATTTAACTTTCTAACTTCAGAAATTTTTCATATTTTTAATTTAATTAATGACATATGAATAATTAGTGCATTTAGATGGTTCTATATAATAGAATTGTATATCACCTCATTAAAAATATGTCAAATATGCATTTTTTAGTTCCAAAATTTAAGCAAGAGACCAAAACTGTCGACTTTTAAAATAGGGGGACCATTTCTGTAGATTGATAATAATAGAGGGACTAAAACTGCAATTAAACCTTGATATTTTAAGACATAAATGATCATATTGTTACTTAAACTAAATGATCAATTCAGGAAGACAGAAAGATAAATGACTAAAATAGTACTTAAAATTAAATTGAGGTACCACGAGAAGTATTTTTCTTTTACTTTTGAAAAAATTGCATTTCCATCCGCTAAGATATCTTAAAATGTCACTTATGTCCCCTCCAATTTTGCAAAAACACTAACCACCTTAACATTTAAGTCTTCAACACCGTTACCTCACTATTAGAGATATTAAAGAAAAATCAATGAAGTTCTCGTCTATAGTCTTCTCCAATTGATCCTTAGTCGCCTCATCTCCGAAACTCATTTCCCTGGAGCTAAAACTCCTCTACTGGAGGGAAATATTAGCGTTTTTTCTAAAGTTTGGAACAAGTGTTAGATACACCACTTTTGTAGTGAACTTAAGTGCCTTCGTTATTAACTTATTATCATCAATTTGGTGTTTGAGTTCCAATATTTTTTGTTTATTATCATCAACTTGGTGTTTGAATTCCTAAATTTTTCCCCTATGACATCAGAACATAACACCACTTTTGTAGTGAACTTAAGTGCCTTCGTTATTAACTTATTCCTATATATCTCAATGTCATGAGCCTATATGCCCCTGGTATTGACGTTTAGGGTAGACAAGTGATAGAATTTATGTACCATTGCAAGTTTAGCCATTGATTTATAATATAAAACTCCAATATAAGATCTTTTAAGGGCACTTTGTTGTAAAAAGATACAATATTTGAAGTGATTTGTATATTAGAACCTTCAAAATATTAATACTTCATCCGTCTTAAAATAATTGACATATTTGTAAAAAAAAATTATCACAATAATTGACCATTTCAATTATACCATTTAATTAATATTATTTGCATCATTTCTAATACATTATCTTTTACTATGTATTTATGACATTGATAATGTACCAATACCTAAAAAGAATAATTTGGTAAATTTTTTATTGACACATTTATCTTAATATGTGTAAGGAATATATTTTAAGATGGAGGGAATATTTATTTTTTACACAACCAAAATATCAATATTCTAAACTTCACAACTATTGTATCGAAAAATAATTTCTCCAGACAACAATACAAAAGATAACACCAGCCACTCCTATAAATCAACATTTTACCAATGGATTTTCATGCGGATTTAAGCAAAAAATCCGCAGAAAACATGTTACCGACAGATTTACCCGTGGAACTATTTTCTCACGTATTTGGATAATTGTTTTCTGAGGATTTCTGAATTCGCATGTAAAATAACTACAAATAGTTCCGCAGAAAAAGTAAATAAATTCCGTAGGAAAAGTAAACAAGTTCCACAACAAACATTTAATAAACTTAAGGTATTTTCTTACGACTTTTCATGCAAAATTATCTGCACTACTATTCCTGTGAATGTGTTCTAAGCGTATTTCCACAGGTAATGTCACATGTAATTTCGTATGAAAATATGTTTTGAGATGAAAATCCGCATGTAAATCCACATCAAAACTATTTTTGAAGAAAACTCCGCAGGAAATTTTCACAGGTAAATTTTCGTCTTGTGCTGGCTTTTTTATGATTTTTGATTTATATGAAAATTTCAACTAAAAGTATATAAAAACATTATTATAAATACATTTTTGAAGTATTTAATATTAGTTTTTAATTGGAATACTATTGCAATACTCCAAAACAAAATTTATATCATGTTCGCAAATCATAACTAAATATTAATAATTAGACCAACAAATTTATAAATAAATGATGAAATAGAGAAAAATTCAAAGGTTGTGTTTTCCAAATTTTTCAATAAATACTTTAATATAGAAAGCACATAAAATAATAATTATACCATTATAAAAAATATATGACAATGATCGTCGTCTACTCACTACTATGGAGAATCAACTACGTTGTTGAATCAACTACCTTTGTTCTCCCACAACTCCCAGAGTTGCTGGCAGAATCTCGGCTGACAAATCTGACAGATTTCAGTGCTAATATACAGAAATAGGGCAGATTTGCAAAAGAATTAAATGAAAGCATGAGAGTAATCAGCTTCATATCAGAGATGTAAAGCACCCATCCAAAATTTCAAGATGCTTGATGAGGGATCCAAGGCTTAGTTCATAAAAGCTACATGTCAGAAACAATTTATTTGCAAAATGAACACCATGAGAGCATGAGAGAACACCGATCCAAACCGAGGGCTTGAGCGGGAGCGAGAAATGCACGCGCTGCTGAGGAACTATGAAAGATGACGAATTAACCTTATCCTCAAAAGTGACGGTGATGGAATCATGAAAATGTGAATGTGAATTTGAATTTGAAGGATCAGAATCAAAAATTCAGCGCAGAGATAATCGACAACGAAACCACTTTTAATGTGTTATGATGTAAAAGGGGATGGCATTATGGTTGATTTGTAACAGCAACGATGGAGTGGTGTTGGCTTAGGCTTGTTTTTTTTTTTTTCTTTGGCGTACTAGTAACAAAAATAAAGTACCAAACCACCAATAGGATACTTTCATTTCTTACCATTCATTTATTTATTTATTTTCTTTTTTATTTTGATATATATATATATATATATATATATATATATATATATATATATTAAATAAATAAAAAGAAACGGTGCGTTTCAAAGAAGAGCACAAAATATGTGTCAGCATATTTCATTTAATGTTTTCATCTAGTGCCATAACAAAGAAAAAAGGAAGACAGGGATTCCAAAGACTTGCTATTTGACACTCTTTTCAATGTTCTCTAGTATAAATTTCGTGCTGACCGCACTAAATAACACCCGAGTGGCCACCATGAGATTTCATCCAATGATAAAATGTGTTGGAAAGAGAATGTAAAAGAGTGTGTTATTAGTGTTTCTTAATAGGAAGATAACTCTTGTTGGAATATATTATGTGAATTTAAAAATATGTTGAAGTTCCACATTGGAAATAATTTGTTTTTGTAAATTTAAGTGGAAAGAAATATGTTTTTTAAAATTCAAGTCCCACATTGGAAAGAAATTTTTTTTGAACTCCCACATTGGAAAATTCTCCTATTTTGAGTATGCTAAAGTCGCACATTGATTAGAAATCAATTGTGAGTTTGCTTCCATCACTATATAATGAGTTTCAATCTATTGTGAAAAGCACACCAAAGTTGGATGTTTTTCCCAACTTTCTCTTTTCTCTCTCTTTTATTCTGCTCGCCTAATTTTTCGAGCCACTTCTCCCCTTTCTTTCTGTCCCTTCGATTTTTAGAGCGGCTGTTATGCCGCAGTCCCTTCGGTTCTTAGAGCGGTTGTTATGCCGCAGTCCCTTCGGTTCTTAGAGTAGTTGTTATGCTGCAGTCCCTTCAGTTTTTAGAGCGGTTGTTATGTCGCAGTCCCTTCGGTTTTAGAGCGGTTGTTATGTTGCAGTTCCTTCGGTTTTAGAACGGTTGTTATCCCGTAGTCCCTTTGTTTTTAGAGCGGTTTTTGTGTTGTAGTGCTTTCGTTTTTAGAGCGGTTTTTGTGTCGTAGTTCTTTTGATTTATGAGTGGTCATAGTACCCTATTGCGAGTGATTTTATCGTCATATTGAGAGTGGCTTTAACTGCCATATTGAGGGTGTAATTCTAGAACGGTTTTCTACGGTACAGTGGAACTCCGATACAGTGAATCTGGGTTGTTTTATCCTGGGGACTTCGTGGTTGATAGTCTGCCTTGCACAATTTGGGCAGTACCGCGAAACGTCTTAAAGAGAGCGACCTAGTCCGCGACTCAACCCAGTAATATCTTCGGTGGCACAAATTGTGATTTAAAACAGTTTTTCAAAACTCAAAAATAACAATCTGAATCAACTCAGTGTGAAATTAAAGTAAAATCATGGCAAAGATATACATATCAAAAAACATAAAAAAGTTTTATATTGATTGAAAACCAGTTTCACTAACAAGTGAGTGTGATTCATGCCAGGAGAGTGGAGACATGACTTGACAAAAAGCACAAAACTAAGTATAATCAATGATTCAAAAAAAAAAAAACAGTAAGGGAAATGATAAATCAAGAGTTCAATGAACTTCTAACCACTAAACAGAGAATATGTTCTCCTAACAATATGCTAACTTTCTGAATGCCTTCCCCCAAGTTCCCCTCCCTCTATCTTATAACAAATTCCTTAGAATTTAAGGAACAATCATCACTAACTAGAAATGAAGTATTCTATTGGGCAAATCCAGGGTCCTATCATTTCACTTCTTCGATGTCATCAAACCATAATTTGAGATTGATTCAATGAAACAATAATCTGAGAGAATAAGAGCTAGCCCATTGGTATTCACAATTCGCAATATGACAATAATCATCCAAAAGACCAGCTAAATAACAATCTGAACCTGGTTTGGCAGAGGCCACCATTTTTGCCATATATAAGATAGAATTGGATGGAAAGTACAACTTTGATGGTATCATGATTCTACCATTAGTCACTGGATTCAAGAAGAAAACTTTCGCAGAACCTTGTACAGTATAGTCACACACAATCAACAATCCTTCAACTGAGCCATGACATTTTTTAGCGTGCTCCAGCAGTGGTGTTCTGGGGGGATGTAAACTTTCTGTACTCAAGCTGTAAAACATTGAATCTTCAGATTGTAGTAAAGCTAGTGGCAGTTCAGGTAAAGGGAGGCAATGCTCTTTTGCAATGACATTAGAAACTGATATCCACCAAGGAAAGCATATTGCTCTCATTGCAAGATACTCTCTAAGGGGCAAACACTTCATAATCTGTTCCAATATCTCTTTCGGTAGATATTTCCACATGCTGTTTTGCTCCATCTTGTTACTTTCACTAAGCTTTCTTTCAGCTTGAAAACTTTTCTGTTACACTCAAACAAAAAAAAAACAGTAAAATCAACAAACATAGAAGAATCCTTGCCACTTTGAAATATAAGTTCAAGAAAAGAGGTACACTTTTTCTTTTTCATATATAAAATGCTACTTAAAATGTAGAAAGATTACTACTATAGGAAAAAGAATTCCAACTACATTAACAATGACATTCGGAAGTATATATCATATTATAGTTATTTAGAAAAAGAAATAGAATTGAAAAGACTAAGAAGAAGAAATTGTGAAAAATAACATCCTAATTCGTTGGTAATCATGCTCTAGAATTAATAAATGAGATTCACACAAAAAAACAGAAATAAATTAACACAAGAATTATCTGTGGTTTACAATCAAAACGAAGACAACATAATCCTTCAGCTGCTGCTAAAGCTATTTCATATCTAATATTCCAATCCAATACACAAAATGTTGAACTTGAATGAAGCTTTTCACCAAGACTTCCATTTAATTTGATACTAAAATAAGATGGACAAATTTATGAAATGTTTATTTAATTTTAAAAAAAGGAAACAAATTAAATTTATGAAATGTTTATTCAATTTCAAAAAAAGAAAACATATTAAATTTATAAAAAAACTAATACTGAAAATGAAATATGAAATCAAAGACACTAACCCTAAACTCCAAATTCCAAATCTGAAAACGTAAGCAATTAAATTCAAGTTCGAACTCGAATGATGTTTATAAGTTAAGGTCGTAATGCAGTGATTTCAATTAAAAAGCAAAACAGGATGCAGAAGGGAACATTCATAACTGTTAACTGGAAAGAGAAGTGAAAATGAACGAGATGGGATTTTGCCAATCAAATACTTTGCCAATCAAATATCCAATTTCCGAGGTAATCTCGTGCATCTATAACAATAATAATCTATATAATAACAATAATAAAGGGAATATCATTTTTTTTTTTTTTTGCCTATTTTAGTTCCAATTATACCTATTACACCAAATAACTTCTATTGGTTTATTTTTTAAAATGCCAATAAGCTTGTTTATCACTTATTAAACTAGTTTAAGCTTCTTAGAATAACTTTATTTTATTTATAACTTTCTTTTATTTATTATTTTATTATTTTTTTATTAATACAAAATAACTACCTCACTCACTCATAAGTTTCTCACCTACTAGTTCACAGTTTCATATATATCTTCTTCTTGGAAAATAGGTATTCGACTTCTTTAATTTATTGTCAAAATAACTCAAAAAAACATATATTTTTATGTTATTCATCTTACAAGAAATTAATTAAAGTATGCATTGTTATATTTATGATTACTTCTTCATCTTCTAATTATGATAAAGATAAATTCATTTTTTTATGCAAAAATGTAAACAGTAAATGAATTGCATTGTTTTTACGATTACTATTTATACACATGGAGCTTGTTAAACTTTTAGAGAACTCTTCACATTTATGTTTCTATTGTAATAAAAAAAGTAAATCTTGTAACAAAAAAAGTAAACAGTATAGTAGGAAAATTGATTAAAATAGAAAAATGGAGTAAAACTATACTAGGAGAAATTCGATTAAAATGTCACATTTTTTGTTATTTTAAATTAAATAATTATGTTATTTTATATCATTAAAAGATAAATTTACCAAACACTTTAATTTCAATTAATTAGTTTTTTAACTATTAGCCATCAGTTATCAACTATCATCTAACTAACTTTTCAGTTATCAATTAACTTATAGCTTAATTTTACCAAATAAAGCTAGTATGAATCAAATATTTAAACAAAAATACTAAATGATGAATTGTCAATTTATTAAAAGAATTATCTTTATATTTGATGGAAAACATAAGAGAGATAATGAAAGAAAAAAACAACTAAATCTAAATTTTTGCAGTTTTTCTTACTTTCAAATTTTTACTCGTCAGCATTTTCCTTATGTTTTTGCATTTGTTCGACTTGAAAACAGAGAGGACTTACATTACATCATCCACATAAGAAAAAGAGAACGAGATAGATGAAGAAAGTAAGGGTAGGAAGGAAAATAAGAAGGTCATGAAGTCCACGATCCATTGAAGGTTATTTTTTTCTTTTTTTAATGGGTGCGTTTGTTTGAACTTAAATAAAAATAATTTTTAATTTAAAAATTTAGAAATTACTTTGTAGAGATTTATTTAAAAATTATTTTTTGATTTCATTTGTTTACTATCATAAAAATGATTTTAAAAAAAAATGATTTTTAATCTATTTATATACAATTTTATAAAAGTGGTTTTTTAAAGTTTTAAACTTTCTATGCCAAATATCTGTTTTCCAAATAAGCAGTATTTGAGTATTTTTGTTTGAGCCGTACGAAATGAAATTCTCATATACGGTTCTCAGGGGGGTCCTTTGATTTACCTATCTCAATAAAGTCTATGATTGGTTCGAAGAACGTCTTGAGATTCAGGCGATTGCCGATGATATAACTAGTAAATACGTTCCTCCTCATGTCAATATTTTTTATTGTTTAGGAGGGATTACACTTACTTGTTTTTTAGTCCAAGTAGCTACGGGTTTTGCTATGACTTTTTATTATCGTCCGACCGTTACGGAGGCTTTTGCTTCTGTTCAATATATAATGACTGAGGCTAACTTTGGTTGGTTAATCCGATCAGTTCATCGATGGTCCGCAAGTATGATGGTCTTAATGATGATCTTGCACGTATTTCGCGTGTATCTCACCGGTGGTTTTAAAAAACCTCGTGAATTGACTTGGGTTACAGGTGTAGTTTTGGGTGTGTTGACTGCATCCTTCGATGTAACAGGTTATTCCTTACCTTGGGACCAAATTGGTTATTGGGCAGTAAAAATTGTAACAGGTGTACCCGATGCTATTCCTGTAATAGGATCGTCGGTGGTAGAGTTATTGCGCGGAAGCGCTAGTGTGGGACAATCTACCCTGACTCGTTTTTATAGTTTACATACTTTTGTATTACCGCTTCTTACGGCCGTATTTATGTTAATGCACTTTCCAATGATACGTAAGCAAGGCATTTCTGGTCCTTTATAAAGAATATGAATCATAGAGATTTGTAATCAATCATTTATCATTTTGGGGAGGAGCAATAATATTTCATTGCTACAAATATGCATTATTTAAAATAAAAAAAAATAAGACATGTATTTGGATATTTCCCTTCAACTTAACAAAATAAATTGGATTCTTTATTTGACATACACGAATAGTTGAAAGGAACTCTCCGAAAAAGAATGGATTATGGGAGTGTGTAACTTGAACTATTGATTGGGCCGTGCAGATATATGACTTTATCTTATCTGCCACATTTTAATTCACAATTTAATGTGTCTTTGTTCCAACCACCGCGCAAGTCCCCTACAGAGGATAGGCCGGTACGCTTGAAGAGAATCTTTTCTATGATCAGACTCGATCATATCCTGCATGAAAAGGCTCCGTAATATCCATTAAAATACGTAATGTGATATAATCTAAATTCTGTCTTATGTATATCACTTAACGTAATAGTATGGAAATGCATTTATTTTCTATGCATTGACTCAATTTATTATACTATCGGAGTGAAACAAGTAGATCTAAAGAAAAACAGGGGTTGTATTATATTAGTAACAAGTAAATCCTTTCTATCTAAAACATCCCAAAATGCATTTTGGGAGGTTTAACAGTCGAAAGGTTTGAGATCACCCAGAAAGCACTTTTCATTTTCAAAACATACTTGGGTGAAAAGCATTTACTTTAAAATAAGAACTGAATTTTTTGCAATGGATAGTTCTAATTTCGGAAAAAAAGAGAATCAAGTCGATTTTATTACATGAAATCCTCATATATGAGTGACTAACACTTAAAATTTTTCTATGGATGCATTAAGTTCGTTTGATTGGTGCTCGAGCCGGATGATGAAAAATTCTCATGTCCGGTTCTTTCGGAGGATGGATCTATAAGAATTCACCTATCCCAATAACAAAAAAACCTGACTTGAATGATCCTGTATTAAGAGCTAAATTGGCTAAAGGGATGGGCCATAATTATTATGGAGAACCCGCATGGCCTAATGATCTTTTATATATTTTTCCAGTAGTAATTCTAGGTACTATTGCCTGTAACGTAGGCTTAGCGGTTCTCGAACCATCAATGATTGGGGAACCCGCAGATCCGTTTGCAACTCCTTTGGAAATATTGCCCGAATGGTATTTTTTTCCCGTATTTCAAATACTTCGTACAGTGCCAAATAAATTATTGGGCGTTCTTTTAATGGTTTCAGTACCCGCGGGATTATTAATAGTCCCCTTTTTGGAGAATGTTAATAAGTTCCAAAACCCGTTTCGCCGTCCAGTAGCAACAACCGTCTTTTTGATTGGTACCGCAGTGGCTCTTTGGTTGGGTATTGGAGCAACATTACCTATTGAGAAATCCCTAACTTTAGGTCTTTTTTAATTTTTAAATTTAATTGATTCCATTGTTAAATAAATAACATGTGTATTGTGTATCTAGGGAGAAGTCACTTTGAAATGACTAATCCCTAGATACATGTATTTCATTTTAGACCTATTCTGAATATATAGATTTGTGCTAAAGATTCAAATTCTATATTTTAAGCTTTCTTTTTATAAAAATGAAAGATGAAAAAAAATCCAATCGATTTCAAATTTATGCAAAATGTTTTTCTATTTGTAAAATGTTTAATATATTTTTTACATCTTCTACGCGAAAATGTTCAATTTTCATAAGTTCTTCTTGACTCTTATTCAAAAGTTCCAATAATGTATGTATGTTGGACTTTTTGAGACAATTATAGATTCTGGGAGGCAATTCTAATTGGTCAATAAAAATGGATTTCAATGCAATTTCTTTTTTATTTTTCCTTAGTTTATCCTTAACGAATCTATCATGAAAAGTAAAAAGAGGTAAAGTAACTTTGTGTTGATTGTTTTCTAAATTCAAGTTATCTTCTTCTGCATGTAAAAAAGAATAAATAAATCAATTAAATTCCGGGAGGCTTCAAAGAGTGCTTCCTTAGGAGTTAAACTTCCATTTGTCTATATTTCGAGAAAGAGGATCTCTTGTTTTTCATTCCCATTCTCATAAGAATGAATACTATGATTTGCATTTCGAACAGGCATGATATCCCCGATTCCTCTCAAGTTTTAATTCCATACACAAATTAATAGGTTTTATTAGGTTAGCTATATGTTGTGTATTATCAACGATTTCTATCGAAGGTGGTAAAATGATGTCTTGAGCAGTTACATATCCAGGACCTTTGAAACAAATAGACGCGTCCCGAGTTCCATACAGATTACTTCTCAATACAATTTCTTTCAAATTCATTAAAATTTCATGTATTGATTCTTGAATACCTACTATGGTAGAATATTCATGTGGTATTTTCTCAGATTTTGCACGTGTGATACATGTTCCCTCTATTTCTCCGAGCAAAATTCTTCGCATTGCAATGCCTATTGTATCTGCTTGGCCTTTCATAAGTGGAGACAGAATAAAGCGTCCATAATAAAGACGCTTACTGTCTACCCTTGATTCAACACACTTCCACTGTAGTGTCCGAGTAGATACTTTTACTTTTTCTCGAATCATAGTAATATATTTTTATCAAACTCTTAAATTAATTGTTTATTTCTCTTGAAATATCTTTCTTTAATGTTTATTTTCAGTTTTACACACGTCTTTTTTTAGGAGCCCTACATCCATTATGTGGCATAGGGGTTACATCCCGTATAAACCTTAATAGTATACCACTTCTACGAATAGCTCTTAATGCCGCATCTCTTCCGAGACCGGGACCTTTTATTATGACTTCTGCTCGTTGCATGCCTTGATCGACTACTGTTCGAATAGCATTTGCTGCTGCAGTTTGAGCGGCAAACGGGGTCCCCCTTCGTGTACCCTTAAATCCACACGAACCGGCAGAGGACCAAGAAATCACCCGACCCCTTACATCGGTAACAGTCACAATGGTATTGTTGAAACTAGCTTGAACATAAATAACTCCCTTTGGTATTTTACGAGTCTGCTTAAATCCACACGAACCGGCAGAGGACCAAGAAATCACCCGACCCCTTACATCGGTAACAGTCACAATGGTATTGTTGAAACTAGCTTGAACATAAATAACTCCCTTTGGTATTTTACGAGTCTGCTTACGTGAACCAATACGTGCATTTTTACGTGAACCGACTTTTGATATAGATTTTGCCATTTTTTATTATTTAAAAAAATTTAAGTCTGAAATATATGGATATATCCATTTCCTGTCAAAAACGGATTCTTTACTATTTTATAACTATATTTTCTATATTAATTGTATTCTATAATTCGATTAATATAGATATAGAATTATAGAAATATCAAGCAATAAGCAATAATATTTCTTATAATACTTATAACTATAGAATAGATTCGAATTATAGAATTTAAATTATTCTATTTTTATAATTTAATATTTAATAAAATTGAATATTAATTAGATTTTTTTATTTGAATTTGAATATCCATTTTTTTTGTGCATTAGGTACTTTATTTTTTATAGAAAGCCCTTTTTTGTGAAAATATTATCCATGTCTTTGTTTATGTTTTGGATTGGAACAAATTACTATAATTCGACCTCTCCTGCGGATCAATCGACATTTTTCACAAATTTTACGAACCGAGGCTGCTACTTTCATATTTATGACTCCTTAACTGAATGTCGAATCTATCTATTTATTGGAAGAAAATAGGATTTCCTTATTAACTTAAATTAACTTAAAATTGTCCCCCCTAAAAAACATATTGAAGGTCTAATTAAATTAACTGACTTATACTTACATTTTTTACTTTCCCAGTCGTAGACATAAGTACGCCGAATTATTTTTGAAACATAGCCTAGAATCTTTTTTTCATTCTATTTCTCTAAAGGTGTAACATACCTTCAGAAGTTATTCAGTAATTAAATCTTCATGAATTTTTTTTATTTATTTGTATTCTAGTTAAATGCTTGAAGAGCATTTACTAATGTATCGGGAGTCATATTAGAAATCCATTTTTTCTTTACTACATTCACAAGAATGGATATAAGTTTTTAATATAATTCGAATATAAGAAAAATGACCATTACCATATATAACATAAAACTTCGCCGCCGATTCTTTCTAATCGAGCCTCTCGATCTGTCATTATACCCCTTGAAGTAGAAAGAATTACAATCCCCATTCCTCCTAAAACTCTAGGAATTTTTTGATAGTTAGAATAGATTTGTAGACCAGGTGTATTGATCCTTTTCAAATTTAAAAAATTTTTATATGATCCTTTCCTATTTCTCCGTAGAGTTAAAACTAAAAAGTATTTGTTGCTTTCCCGATGTTTTCTGACGTTTTCAACAAAACCCTCTCGTAAAAGTATTTTCACAATGTTTTCGGTGATATTAGTAAGTGGTATTTGAACTGTTTTTTTTTCTAGTCATGTCAGCATTGCGTATCAAGGTTAGTATATCAGCTATAGTATCTTTACCCACGCTATTTTATTGCTCCTTACTTTCGATATAATCAACATGCTCCCATTTTTCGATTTTTTTTTTATTCAATAAAATATCTAATATTGAATATAAGAATATAATAATACTCTATAACATAGAGTATTATTCTAATTAGGATTATGTAAATCTATATAGAATATTCTAAAACTAAAAACAGATAGAAATAAAATGAACTAATGACCTATTCTAAACTATATAGATAATCTGATATGCAATTCGAATTCAGAATTCTATTTGTATTTTTTTTTATACAAATAGAATTCTGAATTCGAATTTTTTTTTTTTTTCTATCTATTATTATATTTTTTATTTCGTTTTTAAAATTTTTATTAAATAAATATAATGACTTACTACTACTAATACTTAGTATTAATATATATATTATATACTTGTAATTACTTATAACATAGAATAATCATTACACAAGGTATATATGTTATATTTGATATATTTTTTAATTAAATGCATTCCTATTCAATTCAAAAATAAGATATCTATATAAGAATCTCGTATTATAATACCTCGGGTGCTAATGAAACGATTTTAGTGAAATTTAACTGTCTCAATTCTCGGGCTATTGCACAAAAAATTCTAGTTCCTTTTGGATTTCCTTCTTTATCAATGACAACCGCCGCATTATCATCATACTTTATTATTATACCGTTACTACGTTTAAGTTCTTTACAAGTACGTACAATTACAGCTCTGATAACTTCTGATCTCTCTAAAGGTGTATTTGGTACTGCTTTTTTTATTACAGCAACAATAATGTCACCAATATAAGCATACCGTCGATTACTAGCTCCTATGATTCGAATACACATCAATTCTCGGGCTCCGCTATTATCGGCTACGTTTAAATAGGTTTGAGGTTGAATCATATCATTTTTTTTTATCTTTCAGTCAAAAAGTTGAAGTAAAAAAAATATTCTGTGTTCAAAAAAAAAAATACAGAAGTTGCGGTCAATAAGGTAGGGATCATCAAAACACCAAACCATCCAATGTAAAGACGGTTTTCAGTGCTGGTTATCCAGTTACAGAAGCGACCCCATAGGTTTTCGCTATCGCGTCTCTCTAAAATTGCAGTCATGGTAAAATCTCAGTTTATTTAAATTTAATTATCAGGGACTCCCAAGCACACGAATTATCTATAACTAGACAATAAAGGGCTTGTTATTCAACAGTATAACATGACTTATATACTAGTGTCAACCAATACCAATATCCATTGTATGCTGTTATTCATCTAGATTCATACTAATTTCCTTTTTTTTGGCTCATTTCATCATTCATTCAAAAAAAAAGATAAAAAAAAAGGTTTTCTAGATTTTCTATAGATATGACTTGGCTATGATATCGAATAGCCATATATTAATTATTTCGCTATATTAATTATACTTTTATAATTATAATGGGTTGCCCAGGACTCGAACCCGGAACTAGTCGGATGGAGTAGAAAATTCATTGTTTAATGAAATAATACAATGAAAAACCCCTCCCGAAGCCATGCGTGCATTTTTCATTGCACACGGCTTTCCCTATGTATACATCTAAACCTGAGTTATTTCCCCAGAAGAGGAATTTTGAAACTCAACTCTTACTACATGAACATTTCATAATCCTTTCCATATTCTAGAATACAAATTGTAGATATAGACTATTAAGTATGATAACATAACCAATCATTCATGATTGACCAGATCGTTGCTGAAAAGAATATCCAAATACCAAATCCGATTTCTATGTAACCTCTGTAAAGTAGAAGAATCTCTTGGAAAAATCAAAGAAAGAATCTCTTCTTCCTCTGTAAAGAATTCTTCCAATAATTCTTCTGAACCTGATCTTTTCAAAAAAGCGCGTACAGTACTTTTGTGTTTACAAGCCAAAGTTTTAATACAAGAAAGCCGAAGTATATATTTTATTTGATACAAACTTTTTTTTTTTGAGGATCCATTGTATTAATGAGAAAGATTTCTGCATATTCGCAAAAATCGGTCAATAATATCCAAATCGGATGAATCGGCCCAGACCGGCTTACTAATGGGATGCCCTAATACATTACAAAATTTCGCTTTAGCCAATGATCTAATTAGAGGAATAATTGGAACTATTATATCCAGTTTTTTGCTAACAATTTCGATTAGAAATGTATTTTTCAGCATTTGACTCCGTACCACTGAACGATTTAGCCGCACATTTGAAAAATAGCCTAAAAGCTGAAATGAATGTTGGGATAATTGGTTTATCTTAATCGTTCCTGGTTGAGGCCAAACATGAAAAAAACATTGCCATAAATGGATAAAATAACGTTTCCATTTATTCATCAAAAGAGGCGCATTCCTTGAAGCCAGAATGGATTTTCCTTGATATCTAACATAATGAATGAGAGGATCCTTGAAGAATGTTAAAGTATATGGAAAAATCCTTAGCAAAAACTTCTACAAGATGTTCTCTTTTTGCATAAAAAAAAATTCGGTAAAAAAAAACGCTAAAAGATTTTAATCGTAAATGAGAGGATTTATTACGTAGAAAAAGGAAGATAGATTCATATTCCCATACATAAAAATTATAGAGGAACAAGAATAATCTTGGATTACTTTTTGAAAAAGTATAAATCGATTTTTTGGTAGTAATAAAACTATTCCAATTACAAAAATTATAAAGAAACAACCGTAATAAATGAAAAAAAGAGGCATCTTTCACCCAATATCGAAGGATTTGAACTAAGATTTCCATATGGATAGGATAGGGTATTTTAATATCTGACACATAATTTAAATATGTAAATTTATCCTCCAAAAAGGGAAAAATGGAATGAATTGATCGCAAATTTTTATAAGATTTTATTATTTCTGACTCCTTTAAGGAAGAGCTAAATTGTAGGAAAAATGGGATTTCCACGACGATGGCAAAACCCTCTGATATTATTTGAGAATTAAAATTCTTATTATACCCCCAAAATGGGTTTTTGTTAGAATCATTAGCCGAAATGATCAAATGATTCTGTTGATACATTCGACTAATTAAACGTTTTACAATTAGTAAACTATATTTACTGTCATAACCTAGATTTTCCACAAAACTGGATCTATTAAAATTTTGACTATAAGCAAGTCCATAAATATACTCCCGGAAAATAAGTGGGTATAGGAAGTCTTGTTGGCGAGATCTAGCTCGTTCTAAATATACTTGATATTCCTTCATTTTTTAAATTCTATTTGGTCAAAGGATCCGAGATTCATTGGATTATCAAATGATACATAGTGCGATACAGTCAAAACAAGGTATTCTATCTAGATAGATATTTGAATTCAAATAAAAAAACAAATATGAATAGATACCTAGAAAACAAGTAAAACCCATCAATGGACTATCTACCCTCGCTTGTTCCATCTAATTGTTCTAGGATAACAAGCTAGTTAGAAATCCTTTATTTTTTGGACCAATCGCTCTTTTGATTTTGGAAAAAAAAATATCTTTATCAATATACTCTTTCTTCTACACATTTATCGCTATCCCATAACATAATGGAAAATAGCTAATAATTAGGACTCATAACAAAAACCCTTAATCCATTCGTGGGAAAAGCTTTTTCCACAGCAAGCACTAATTGTTTTTTAACATATAATTAGATGTGGTAATCATTCAAATACAAAATGAAAGCTCGTTGCTTTTTGTTTCCCTATAATTGGAGCAACTAAGCTCTATCCTTTTATTAATTCAACCCAACTGAATTCTTTTGTTCCCAGCCAACAATTCAAACAAAAATTTGGGCCGGGTCCAAAAATTTTTAGAATTCGCCATTGATACGACATGCTGCTTTTTCCATTCATTCCTTTCTGGATCAGTCGTGGTCTTACAAACCCTACCGATGGTATGGATGAACCAATTAGTTCATAGAAATGTGTAAAAAATGGAGTCGCACTTAAAAGCCGAGTACTCTACCATTGAGTTAGCAACCCTAATTAAATAAAAAAAAAGATGTGTATATCCAATCGCAATAAAAAAAAAGACGGAATTCTCTAATAAAATATTCTATTAAATTACAATAAAAAAAGAAAAAATGATAATAAAAAATGATAGACCACTTTTTTGTCTATTACTATAGTTATAAATTATAGTAAAAAATTAGTTTATATATACCTTTTTTTTATTTCTATTTTTCTTTCAATAAAAAAACTTCTTGTTTGTATCAAACAAAATACAACGAATCCGCCATTTTTGGATGAAGTACAAAAAATATATGTAACATCAGTCAATCGATCCATTTATTCACGATTGGATTATATTTGTTTGATACACTGTTGTCAATATTAGTGTTGAAAAAAGAATAAAATCGAGAAAACAAATAAAAACAATATTTATATTTGAATTTAAAAATAAAAATGATTTCTATTTAATTCATTTTCTTATCCTATATCAATTACTATGTTATTATTTTTAATTATGAAATAGAATTGTAAATTCTATTATATTCCAAATCAAAAAAACACTAATCCGAAAGATCCATAGTATTCATTATGGATACAACAAGTATCTTTGTATTGTGTATTCGGCTCAATCCTTTTAGTAAAAGATTGGGCCGAGTTTAATTGAAATTAATAGAACAAATGGTAATTACAGGATTACAAAGTATCCATTGCTTCGAATTCGAATTTGATCTCTTTCCATACTTCACAAGCAGCAGCTAATTCAGGACTCCATTTTGCAGCGTCACGGATAATTTCATTACCCTCACGAGCAAGATCACGTCCCTCATTACGAGCTTGTACACATGCTTCTAGAGCTACTCGATTAGCTACGGCACCTGGTGCATTTCCCCAAGGGTGTCCTAAAGTTCCTCCACCGAATTGGAGTACGGAATCATCTCCAAAGATCTCGGTCAAAGCGGGCATATGCCAAACGTGAATACCCCTTGAAGCAACAGGCAGAACACCCGGTAAAGAAACCCAATCCTGAGTGAAATAAATACCGCGACTTCTATCTTTTTCAATAAAATCATCACGTAGTAAATCAACAAAACCTAAAGTAATTTCCCTTTCTCCTTCAAGTTTACCTACTACAGTACCAGAGTGAATATGATCTCCACCAGACATACGTAACGCTTTAGCTAATACACGAAAGTGCATACCATGGTTTTTCTGTCTATCGATAACTGCATGCATTGCACGGTGGATATGAAGAAGTAGACCATTATCGCGACAATAGTGAGCCAAGCTAGTATTTGCAGTGAAGCCCCCTGTTAAGTAGTCATGCATTACGATAGGAACGCCCAATTCTCTCGCAAACACAGCTCTTTTTATCATTTCTTCACATGTGCCCGCAGTAGCATTCAAATAATGTCCTTTAATTTCACCTGTTTCAGCCTGTGATTTATAAATTGCTTCTGCACAAAATAAGAAACGGTCTCTCCAACGCATAAATGGTTGGGAGTTCACATTTTCATCATCTTTGGTAAAATCAAGTCCCCCGCGCAGACATTCATAAACTGCTCTACCATAATTCTTAGCGGATAAACCTAATTTAGGTTTAATAGTACATCCCAATAGTGGACGACCATACTTGTTCAATTTATCTCTCTCAACTTGGATTCCGTGAGGAGGGCCTTGGAAAGTTTTAACATAAGCATTAGGAATTCGCAAATCTTCCAAACGTAGAGCGCGCAAGGCCTTGAAACCAAATACATTACCTACAATAGAGGTAAACATGTTCGTAACAGAACCTTCTTCAAAAAGGTCTAAGGGATAAGCTACATAAGCAATAAATTGACTTTCTTCTCCTGGAACCGGCTCGATTTGGTAGCATCGTCCTTTATAACGATCAAGACTGGTAAGTCCATCGGTCCACACAGTTGTCCATGTCCCAGTGGAAGATTCGGCAGCTACCGCAGCACCTGCTTCTTCAGGTGGGACTCCTGGTTGAGGAGTTACTCGAAATGCTGCCAAGATATCAGTATCTTTGGTTTCATAGTCGGGAGTATAATAAATCAATTTATAATCTTTAACACCAGCTTTGAACCCAACACTTGCTTTAGTTTCTGTTTGTGGTGACATACATCCCCCTTACAACTCATGAATTAAGAATTCTAGCAACAATAAGGTCTACTCGACCTAACTTACGAGTTGGGTTAATAAAACATTTCATAAATGATCCATGAACTAATATTATCACTTAATCCGACTGGTTGATTATGAAATTGAACCATGATATTTGATTTGGCAAATACATCATTATTCTATACTCTTTCATATGTATGGCGCAACCCAATCCTATTTTTTTTTCAAATTTTGAGTCTCTTATTTTTTTTATTTTTGAATGGCATTTTCTAATTGAAATAATAAGAAATTTACTCTTGACCTTGACAGTGATATATGTTGTATATGTAAATCCTAGATATAAAAATAGGCATAATTTGCCCACGAAAAGAAAAATCGGTAAAAAAATATCCTAAGTATAAATCCTATGTTGAGGAAATATAAAATAAGGACCAATGAGATAGAAAAACTGAATCGTAAACAAAGTTTAGGTTCGAATTCCATAGAGAATATAGATAGTATTGTCTATAATCTATAATGTATATCTATAATCTATAATGATAAACAAATGAAACACTTTCAAAAGATGATTTCATCCAATTGAACTTTTCATAATGACTGGGTTGACCTTGAAAATTCAATCATTGAAATTGAATTGAAAAACAATTGAATTGGTTGGATGGTATTAAGAAAATAGATTATTAACTTACATTTCTTATTTTTTTTTTAATCTTAACAAAATTAACCGATCAACTTGCTTTGTTATCGAACACTTTTTTCTTGATTTCAAATTTTTTTGAAAAAAAAAAACGGATATATTTTAATATGAAAATAACTCCTACCACTTCTGATACTGAGGTTTCTGCACTTGAAAAAAAAAATCTGGGACGTGTCGTCCAAATTATAGGTCCGGTACTGGATGTTGTTTTTCCACCAGGGAAGATGCCTAATATTTACAACGCTCTGATAGTTCAAGGTCGAGATACTGTTGGCCATAAAAATTAACGTAACTTGTGAAGTACAACAATTATTAGGAAATAATCGAATTAGAGCTGTAGCTATGAGTGCTACAGATGGTCTAAAGAGAGGAATGGAAGTTATTGACACGAGAGCTCCTCTAAGTGTTCCAGTCGGCGGAGCAACTCTAGGGCGAATTTTCAACGTACTTGGAGAGCCTATTGATAATTTAGGTCCTGTAGATACTCGCACAACATCTCCTATTCATAGATCTGCGCCTGCCTTTATACAGTTAGATACAAAATTATCCATTTTTGAAACAGGAATTTACAAAATTATCATAAAGAAAATGACTTTTCTAACTACCTTTTTTTATTCACATTTCAAATTTGATTAATATACTTAAGTACTCATTAAAAACAATAAAAAAAAACACACAAAAACAAAAAAAAAACAAAAAAAAAATCGTATCAACGTATGAATAATGTAATGTAAAAATAAAATGATTCAAATAACATGTATATAAACAACAAAAAGAAATTTAACTGATGAAAACCTATATCAGAGTCTCATGGAAAGAGAAAAACGATCACAAGTGACTACGTAAGAGAAAACCCTCGGTAAATATTGATGGAGGACAACTTTGGATTTTCAAAAAAGGATAAGGTAATTACATCAATTTCTCTAGTTAATGAGTTAAATTCGGTATTTCGGTATTTTTTTAAATTTGTGGCATCTTTCTCTCTCATTTATATCAGGAGCTAATAGTGAGATGCTACTATTTTTAGCTTTTCATTTTTAGCCAAAAAAATTATTTTTTTAAAATTTAAAAAAAAAAATGAAATAAACAGTATTCAAACAATAAAAAATGATGTTTAGGTTAAAAAAATAGATTTTTTCAAAAAAAAAAAATTTGAAACAAACGCACCCAATATTTTTGTAATTAATCTCTATGTCTTATTTTATCGTTTTCCCTTTCTTTTGGAGACAATGACCATCTGGTGTACATCAAAATAAAAAAACAACAACACTAGCAACTCTAGCGGTTGCTGAATCTCTTCGTCTTACTAGCATGGAGTCACGTCAAATTCAGTTTTTGTTTTTTGTTACCTTTAATTTGTATATGAAATCCATTTTTTTATTAATTGGAACAAGCTATTTTTCTTACGCTTAATTTTTTCTTTCACACTTTTTATTACACTTTTTTTTATTAACAATATTTTTTAGTTATTTTTCCATCTTATTATTTAAAAAAATAAATTGTTTGTAACAAATGGATCCAAATCAATATAATCTTCAACTTTTGTTGCAGCAAAATTATCAACATCCTAATTTTACTTTACCATTTAAATTATCAACATATAAAAGATGAAAAATTTAAATTTATTATTTACTTTTATTATTTTTAATTATTTATGCCATGTATTTACATTTAATTTTTATTATTGTTATAAAAATTTTAAGTTCAATTTTATTTTAAATTTAAATTAAAATAATGTATAATAATATTAATTAAAATATTTAAATTAATATTTTAAGTTATAATAAAATTATATGCGAATATAATATTAATATATGAATTAAAGTTGTGGGATGTAATTTGATTTTTAAGAGTTAAACCATTGGAGTAAAAAATGAATGAGTTGCTTCAAGATGAGATGATGTGGCAAATGAATCCAATCTAATGAACCAATGTTGAGTTCACCGTTGGAGATGCTCTTAGGTTTTCAACGAATAAGATAAAGGGTATCAACACCCCTAACTCAAGAAGTTTGATGCTTTATATATATTTTTTAATTCAGTTCCTATATTTTGTTTTTTGTTGTTATTATTTATCTTCTTTTATTTTATTTGTTTGAGTTAGTTACAAATTAGTTATATTAATTGCAAATTAGTTGTAATAGCCATTTTGAGATCTACATATAAATAGCATCTCACACATATTGTAAATAATAATTTTCTTTATTCTATCAATACAATTTTATTTATACTTTTCTCTCTTTCATGCTTAATAATTAATATCAATATTTTTCATATTCTATCAGGGTATCAGAGATAATTATTCCATTACTTTCTTTCTCACAATTTTTTTGAAAATATTCTCATTGAAGGTTAAACTGATTTATCTTTTCTTTTCTATTTGATTCTTGAACAATTTGTTCATCTTCATCTCCTTCTTTCTCCATTCAAAAGTACTTATTTCTCGTTCTTTCTTCATTTTCTTCTCTTTCTCTATGAAATTCCAAGTTATAATTATCTCATCATGATGATTATAAGAAAATAAAAAAAAAAAAAAAGCATTAAGAACAGTGTATTTACCAACAAAACTTTACAAACAATTCAAGATTTCTTCCATACTTTGATATCAATGTTGTTTCAACATCAACAACTTTTGTCAAATATGAAAAAGATGGAGTGCAATGCAATATTCGAATTCTCTTCATCATCAAACTCAAGAATATAAGCTATCAAAGCATTTATTGAATAATTTTCAAGAACACCAACAACATTTGATAAAATAATTCTTTCTTGTTAGCCAAATTGACATTAAAAAAAGTGCAAGCAAAAATATTGCATGGAAGTGTAAACTCTAAATTCAACAATTACCAACAGAAAAGAACAATTGTTCTTGATTCTAGAAAAAAATCTATGATTAGATTCTCAATTATAAGTCTAAGCTAATGACCAAAGAATTGTGCATGAAATTTCGTTGATAAACAAAAGTGCAAGAAAATAATATTTTGCATTGATGTGTAGACTCGATTCAATACTTATTACAAAAAGAACACGAAGAAGAAAGATGACATGAAAATCTTTCTTATTCTTATTTCAAGGAAATAATAAATCTTTTAAAATATTTGTCATTGTATTTGCGACATTCAAAAATTATTTATTCGATGTATTTTCAACATTTCAAAAAAAAGTTATTTTAGTCCTTGTATTTTCTTTTGCTTAGATTGTGAAGTTCTATCCAAGTTTTAAATGTTAAACCACATTTAGCATTTAGAGTTTAGACCTGAACCTAAACCCTTAGATAACTAATAATAGTCCCCTACACATTTTCTATTTGGACCCAAAATCTTGTTATCTTGTTTAAAAATACTACTTCAACGAATGAATATTAATGTCCAAGAAGAAAATGTATATGTTGCTAATATACACCTTGTAAATTATATGTGTGTAAATTAGAGAGTTGCTAATTTACCCACACCTAAAATATTGAATATGCATTTTAGCTACCTACACAATTTCTATTTAGACTCATAATCCCATTATCTCTTTTAAAATACTACTTCGATGAATGAGTATTAATGTTCAAAAAGAAAATGTATAGGTTGTTAATATATATCTTCTAAATTGTAGGTGTATAAATTAGCAATCCCTTATATATTAAATACTTTTTTTAAATATATATTATTAAATAAAATATGTTTAAATCGAAAAAAATATTATAAAAAATAAAAGAAGAAAGGCATTGCCATATTCTGCTTTTTTTAGCAGCAATAAAAGCTGGTGTTATCTTTTGTATTGTAGTCTAGTTATCAAATTATTTTTCGATAAAATAGTTATGAAATTTTTAATATTGATATTTTGGTTGTGTAAAAAAAAATATACTCCCTCCGTATTAAAATAATTGAGTTATTTGATTATTTCACATATATTAAGAAAAATATATAAATAAAAGAGACAATATTACTTTTTATTAAATTATCCTTTTTAAGGTATTGATACATTTTTAATGTCATAAATGC
This sequence comes from Cicer yamashitae, assembly GCA_037974755.1. Lineage (NCBI taxonomy): Eukaryota > Viridiplantae > Streptophyta > Magnoliopsida > Fabales > Fabaceae > Cicer > Cicer yamashitae. The sequence continues at coordinate 27,860,405 of JBBPBQ010000003.1, forward strand.
ATAGTAAAAAAGAATGTATTGACAATAATGCAAATAATATTAATTAAATAGTACAATTGAAAAAAAGTGAATTAAGATAATCAATTATTTTGTGACAATATTTTTTTACAAATAAATCTATTATTTTAAGATAGATGAAATATTGATATTTTGGAGGTTCTAATATACAACTCACTTCAAATGTTGTAACTTTTTACAACAAAATGCCCTTGAAAAAATATTAGCTATATATTGGAGTTTTATATTTTAAATCAATGGCTAAAGTTGCATTTGAGTATGGTACACAAATTCTATCGCTTGTCTACCCTAAATGCCACTACAAGGGGCATATAGACTCATGACATTGAGATGTATATTAGACAAACCAATTTTATAATTAGTTGTTATGTTCTGATCTCATAGGGGAAAAATTTAGGAACTCAAACACCAAGTTGGTGATAATAAAGGAAAAATATAGGAACTTAAACACCAAATTGATGATAATAAGTTAATAACGAAGGCACTTAAGTTCACCACAAAAGTGGTGTATCCAACACTCACCCCAAACTTTAGAAAAAATACTAAAATTTTCCTCCAAATAGGGAAGTTTTAGCTCCAGGAAATGAGTTTCGGAGATGAGGCAACCAATAATTAATTGGAAAAGACTATAAACGAGAACTTCATTGATTTTTTCGTTAATATCTTTAACAGCGAGGTAATGGTGTTGAAGACTTAAAAGTTAGAGAAGGTTAGTGTTTTTGTAAAATTGGAGTGGGGATAAATGACATTTTAAGATATAATTTTCTAATAAATAAAAGGTAAAATACCTTTCACGGTACCTTAACGAGATTTTAAATAACAACTTAATTATTTATCTTTTTTTTTCATCATAAATTGATTATTTACTTGATTTTAAGTAACCATCTGATCATTTATGTCTTAAAATGTCAATAATGTAATCATTTTTTTTTTTTGTAGAAACTCCTAAAATTAATCATCATCTTCAAGCAAAAGCCAAAAAATTAATTTTAATATTCAACAAAATTCAGATTTTTATCAAATTCATAACCTAAATATTTAAATAAACTCATATTTTCATCTCCAACAAAAACAAAGACATCAAATTCATCCAAAAAAGAACTCACATTTCATATTGTTGAAGGATAGATTTGGGGATGAAATCTTAAAAGTGTGAGATCTTTATTTGATCGATTTATGTTCTTGGTTTTGTTTGAAGATAATGACGAATTTTATGGACTTTTTTAAAAAGGGATATCTGAAGTAGTAATGTCGATTTACAAGGAAGGGGAGTTTGAATTGTAAATTAAAAGTAAGGGACTGCGAAAGATATTTTGTCTAAATAAAAGTATATTAGTGAAAAAAGTTAAGAAAGTGATTCATTCATTCTAGTGACAAATAATTTGACAAACATGGATGAAGTACTATATATCGTTTGATTAGTTTCACAGTAGAATTGGTAAAATTATAGTGATCATGTGACACCCTAAACCCCAAAATAACATTTATAATAATTTATACTAAATTATTTGAAGAAAACTCATGGCGGATGAAAAAAATATGTTCAAGAAAATAAAAACTTTTATATCTATTTTAGGATATCACGTATCTCTAAATACAGATGTAATAATTCAACTTTGTTCCTCAATTTAAATTCAATGAACTTGATTTATCTAGAATTTCTTGATTTAATTCCCAAGACTTACTCGTACTAAGGTTTTCATATAAAAAGTCATTTGTAATTACATAAGTAAAATACACATCACAACTCTTAATTCCCGGTATCACCTATCAGAGTGGGGTTCCTCCCAAACTTGAACTTCAAGACTCATTAACCTGTAATGCGATTTCGCAAACGCAGGGCCAAGCCAGTCAAACACAAACAACGAAGGAGGTGAGTTTTGAAATCATGTTAATAGTATAATATAAGTAAGAAGAACACGCAATTAATTCTAAATAAACCGTATCATTAGACAAACATTCTTCAAAGAAAAACATAACATTATAAAGTCAAAACCACTCAAGGAAAATCAATACATTTCACTATAACATCAAATCATCTAAGAAGAATTATTATCGCACACGACACATATTAATCACAACAAAACAATCACAAGAAAATGCAATACTATGCATGAGTTTAGACTCTACTTCACAATGTGGTACCATTCTAACTCTGAAGTACTTGGTTAGGAGGCCATGATACTATGCCACCATCCCGGTGGACGCACAATTCAAATTGGCCCTGTCCTCATAGATCCCCTCAACTCAACCCGAGACACATATACGCGACAGTCGAGGTAAACGTGTGTTGCATGGTAGCTCCCGACATTTGGAGTGCTACCTCCAAGTCACCTAGGAATTCCCCACCCGAATACCTCCAAGGTCTAACAATCTTGCCTTAAGGCTCAACAGCAGACCGCCACGATCAGGCTCAATTCAGTTGTACTTCCCCGGAATCACTAGGCTTGTCAGGCCCTACCTATATGATGACAAAATAATCTCCACTTCACAAATTCACAATATTTATTTTCTCCCCTCGTTGGCCTATGATACTCCATTAAGACCGTCATCTCAAACACAAATTGGAATCACAATTATTTCATCAGGGGTTAGTTCAATATTTTTATCACAAATTCATAACATCACTATTATAAATCACACATAATCATCATTACATAACTCATCACAAATTTAGAGCATCACTATCATCAATCGTACCTCATCACATAAACTTATCACAAATTTATAAAATCACAATTATTATTCATTCATCATTATCATCACATAAAATTATCACAAGACATCCATTTTTATTATCAGATCACATAAACTCATCTAATCAAAGATATACATAAAACTAATTCGACACTCAATATAACAATAACATCAAATACCACACATTTAAAGAAATTAAATCAATCAACACCTTACAAATATTTTCTATTCTATATTTTAATCTCACAATTTCCATATTTGCAGATTAATTAATTTATCCCTCAAAGGGCTACTGCCGTACGTAGCAAGCCCCGGATGAATCGTTGGGAAATACGGTTTTCCCGTTCATCTCACAATATATTATACTCATGAATTCAAACGCTCTCTCACCCCTTACCTTTGTTCATTGAATCTTTGTCCTTCAATCGATCTAACTCCGGTAAACGTTAAAAATAAATTATGAGGAGGCACTCTAAAATTAATTTCGAAATTTGGTCAAGGAATCTTACCATAAATATCAAAACCAATCAGTGGATAATGTAGACATTTTTCACACGATCGTTTTGGCGTTGGTTTCACTCAAATCGGAGTTACGGTGAGGAAGAACGATGTAAAATAAGGAATTTTATAAACGGAGAAGTCGGGTATTTTAGAGAGAAATTGGGATGGTTAAAAATCTGAGGAAATATGTTTATTTGACTACCTAAATGAATAAAACAACATACTGAAATTTGAGCGAAAATGGAGAAAACTTTTCTGAAACAGTTATCGCTGATCTGTGCTAAACGATAATCCTAATTTATGTTTTTTATTCCTTAGGTTGCTCGTGCTACTCCTCCTTCCTTATATTTTATTATTATTATTATTATTATTATTATTATTATTATTATTATTTAATTAGGTTTTACCTCCATATGGGCCTAACCCATGAATCACATTTTACTTATTTTTTTTACCAACAATTACCAAAGCTATTTTTTTTAAAAAAAATAAAGTAATTAATATTTTAAAACACATTAATAAGCAAAACTCTTATACTCAAAACTATCACTATAATAATACTTATGTTTCAAAACACTCAAATTAAAATATTACCATCATTAGAGAATAATCAAAACTATAAAACAAATCACACTTTATATTTGTTATTATATCATAATAAATATATATAAAATCACAATGGCATAACACATATAAAAATAAGGAAATCAAATACAACATTACTAATATCTCAAGTAATTATTTATAAAATAAATAATTAAAATAGAGATACTATATAAAAATAATAAAAATATAAATATGTGCACATTTAACATTAGTTAAACATACAAGAAAATATGACATTAATTACCAACTCACATATGCACGGAAAATCACCTAAAATCTTATTCTTTAAAATATTTACACTAATATAGTATTATTTTTAGAAAAATATATAAAATAATAAAATATAACATTTATTATTCATATAACATATTTGGTCAAATATGTATAAGATTAGCACATCATAGAAAATGCACCTATAAAGAAAATTAATCATAAAACTAATCAACATATATTTTAAAATAATTTTAACACCAAATTAATTATCTAAAATCCTATTTAAATAATAAAATAGTTTATTATAAAATTTGGAGTGTTACAGGTCACATTTGAAGTTATCCATTGTCGCGGTGTTGCCAAAGCTACCCAATAAATATCTTTTTGTAATAAGTAAGAATAGTTTTGTATTTAGTTACACAATAAAATATACTTAGTACCCCAAATACGTTTATTAATAATAAAATTATAAGAAACAAAATGTAAAGAAATTGTCACTTAATTGATATATCTATTTGTATTATTTTGATATTTTCAAGCTCTACTACAACTATAAATAAAATATTTTTAGCAATCTCCACCTATATAAAAAATATTGTTAACAATAAAAATTGTCAAGAAACGACTCAAAAATAAAATTGAATATGAATTGCTTACAAATAATTAGTTGTTTATAATGAAAAAAAAAATTACTAATTATTATAAATTTGATTATTGATAAATTTGACTTCTTAAAATATCATCTAGTGCTACTTTATTAATATATAATTTTTAAAAAATAAAAATTAATTACTATCTTCACCGTCGATGGTTTATCATAATTTTATCATAAAACTAAACCAACAATACTATTGAGTAAGAAACATTTTTCGCGTGAATTAATTGCACCAAACTTTTGATTTATCCAATTTGCCTAGTCACTTTCATGCTTTTTTTTTTCACTTACATGCTTCTGTTGTTGTTTGCTTTTGGATTTTTGTTTAAATAAAATAAAAAATAAACTAAAAAGGTCAAATTAGTTTTGAATTAATTACAACAATTGCTTTTTTCTATAAGAACATTTTAAGTGATGTGATATTCACTTAACACTGAATCAAAATTTTAACATTATGCAAATGATAAACAAATTTTATTATTAATTTACCAATTCAAACTAATTAATTAAAAACAAAACTGAGTTGGTGTTGATTCAATTTTTAAAAAAAATATTAACCAATTAAAAAGTAATTCAATTCGATTTTATAATATTATCGCACGAAATTTGAATCAAATTAAATTGATGAAAAATCAATTAATTTGGTTTGCTTCAACTAGATTAATATTTTTTTAAATTTATAAACTTATTTTTAAATTAAACACACTAAAAAAAAATCTATTGTGACACTTGATTTTAGTGATACCTTTAAATTTATTACTAGAATTACTTTTAGCCATATATAAAATGTCACTTCTGATTTTATATAATATATTGTGTTAACTTAAAAAACAACTCAAATTTTTACATCCAAAAAAATATGCAATTATTCACTCAATCATCAATTCAGTCAACAATATCTGTTCTTTTTCTTTTCCATTTCCATCTCAGAATTTTTTTCCCATTCTATTTTTTCACTGTATTTCCTACTCAAATTTTCTTCTCATATTTGCTCAAATGGTCTCCCCCTTTTCAATTCCCTATTTCATCTTTAAAAGTTCTTCTTAAAATTTATTCCCTATTTCATCTCAGAAATCATTAAAGCTTTTCCCGATTTCTTCATTAATTCTCATTTTTCAGTTGAAGAAGTTTTTCCCGATTTCTTCATTTTTTGGATTCCATCTTCAATCGATTCCTTCGATTTCCGATTCAAACTCAGCAATTTCTTCATTAATTCTCGTTTTTACTATTCAACAATTTTTGATTTACTATTCAAACTCAGCAATTCACATTCAGTGATTCAGGAATTCAAGAGTAAGTGAAAATTATTTTTCCTCTATTAGAAATTTGCGTTGGTGAATGATTGATTGATTTTAGTTTATTATCTTTTAAAACTAATTTGAAGTTCTCCTATTTCCATATTCAGAGAAAAGATAGTGATAGAGCAAAAACCAGATATGGAGTTTCTCATATTCATGCTCAGGTTTGATCGAAGGATTTTGTTGGAATAGTATCATGTAATTTTCAAATTGTACAATACCTTTTGTTGAAACAGATATAAGACTGTTTGTTTGTCTTTGGATCCTGTTTGGTTGCTGTGGCATCTGAATTTTGGTTCCTTGGGTAAGCTATATCGGTGGAGGATACATGCTTGAGGTGTGGCTAAACACCGTAGAACTTGGTCTTGACACTTGGTTAGTTTAATAAAATATGCAGTTATTCTGATGTTTTCTTGACTTGGATCCTTAGGACTAAAACTTGATATGTGGTGTTTTGTTACATATTTTTTTTATTTCGGTGTCTAAGTGATGGATATGATTTTTAAATGTGCCTCAACAAGCATGAATTGTTTGTGTACTGGTTTTAAGAGAGACCATCGAGATCAAAGGTGGTGTTCAATACACTTACCGCACCTTTGCCAACATCTAAACTAATACTTGAGAGGAATTGGATTATCCACTTTGATTGTGTGACAGTTAATTTTATAACAAGCTAGTTTGAGTGGTTAAATTAATTATGATCTAGTTAATGTTAAACTAAGTTTAGTTAATTGTACTTACATATTGGTTCATTAAAAAAATGATAGAACCATCCTTATGTGTTGAAAGTTACCTCATTTTTTACTAGGTGCATCTTCATGCTTCCTCTTAATAGTTTGTGTGGGTATATGTATGTAGGGATTGACTATGGTCAAGCGTAAGATCTTGGTTGTTATGTTGTTTTATATATCATGTTACATGGATATCACAGCTATCACATAATAAAGAAACTTCATTTCTCTTGCTGATTTGGACCTTTTAGAAGCAATGAAATTGTTGAGTTTAACATCTTGATACTTCCTGAACATCTTGATACTTATTGAAATCATTATAAACAAAACATTGTGTCTGACAAGTAAGTGTTATTTGAAGCGCTACTGTAAAACTTCATTTGGAATGGTCTTGATTTTCAAAATTGATTTTGGTTAATATTATGTTTGAAGTTAAGTGATTTATATTTGAAATGATTTATATTATAAATGATTTTGTAGTAAAACTTGGTTCAAAACTCTCAACTCAACGTTACCAAAGCAACAGTTTTTCACTTCTACTCAAATGTGGTTTTGACTTTTGAGGACAAACTTGATTTTGATATAAAACATCAAAAAATAATTTTTTCCACACAACCATGGTTGAGTGGTTATTATGCCAATTCAAACATACACTGCATAGCTCTTGCATCATGTTGTTTATTGATACTTCCATAAGTATCATATGTTCTAATCAACATATGTTCAAGTTTGTTGCTGTGGTTACTGATATATCAGGCTTGAACCAATTCCAATATCAGCTATATTAGGGACTGGAACTGGAGATCTTCTTGACCTTGTTTGTTCAGGGATACAGAAAGTTAAGGTTTGTTTTTCATAAATATTGAATTCTCTTTTGCATGTATCATTGTCAATGAGTAACTTTAGGAGATACTTTTTACTGTGTAGCAAGTTGAATTGACTATTGACTATATGATACATTCACCAACCAATAATAAATTTTTGATTCATTTGGAATTATTTTTTCACCGTACAGCCATGGATCACTTTGTTTTTATCTTTTTTTTTTGAAACCGTTGTGTTTTTTTTTACTTGTGCTTAATTTTATATAAACAAAAGGAGCCAAATAATCTTGTTGAAGAAGAAGATTATGTTCCTGCAATTTCAATTGTTGGTAGATCAAATGTTGGCAAAAGTAGCATTTTGATTGCACTGGTTGGTGAGGACAGAACAATAGTCAGCCCTATCAGTGGCACTATACGTGATGCTATTGATACATAATTTATCGGACCAGATAGCCAGGTTTGTTTCTTTTGGTGACTAACTAGTAACTATTTGGTCTCTAGTACCACAGAAGAACCCAGTGACTACTTCAAACGTGTTGGTATGTGTTGCGAGAAAGAAACTTTGAAAAGGATTAGTTAATTATAATGTTTTCCCGTCCAAACTTTGTTGGTTTACGGCTGTATAATTTTTGACCATACCAGACTATAATAGTGGATTGGTATCTTTTATTATTCGGATCAGCATGATAATTGTTTTCTTATTTTCTTTCTCTAGAAGTTCCATCTTATTGATACGGCTGGAATCAGGAAAAGGACAGTTGTAGCCTCAGCTGGAAATACAACAGAGGCTTTGTCAGTGAATCGAGCATTTCGTACTATTCGGCGTTCTGATGTTGTTGCTCTTGTCATTGAGGCCATGGCTTGTATCACTGAACAGGTTCCTAATCAATGTTTTTATAGATGAAAAACAGATTTGTTTTAACTTCTGGTTATAATACGGCATTACTGCATAAAATGGCCTTGGATGTGAATGGGATGCAATGCAACATGCACAATGTTCAATTATTAATATTTTCCCTATAAGTTATTGTTACTAAACTATTTCATATCTCTTAAAGGACTATAAGATAGCTGAAAGGATAGAAAAAGAAGGGAATGGTTGTGTGATCGTTGTAAACAAGTGAGATGCAATACCAAATAAAAATCAGCAGACTGCATTACATTATGAACAAAATATCAGAGAGGAGCTTCGTTTACTTGATTGGGCATGTTAAAATATTAGAATGTAAATAATTAGATTAGATAGGCTATAAGTATTCTGGCCCGTTAGTATTACTGTCTATTTGTATTCCTTTTTATCTATATAAAAAGAACTTCCGCTGTGTAGTTGAAATACACGGGTTATTCAATATGTCTCTCAATAGTTTTCGTATTCAACATGGTATCTAGAGCCTGTTGAGAGATAACCCTGATTGTCAACTACCCTGTGGACCTACTGTCTCCGGTGAATATTTTTTCCGGCAAACCGTGTTCTCAACTCCGGTTTCCTCCTCCCTGCCTTTGATACACTGATTCCAAGATCTGTTATCCATCCGTCCACGCACCGCCGCCACTGCCGTCACGGTTGTTGCTGTCTCCGACGATTTTTTTCGACGAACGACCACGCCAGCAGTGTCGCACACCCCAGATCGGCCTACCCCTTCAGACGCGCCACCAGAAACACCTCCACGCGCCCTCACGCGCCTCCACGCGCCTCCAGTCCTCACGCGCGTGAGATCCACGCGCCGCCAGCAGCAGCCGCGCGTGACGGCGCGTCCGGCAGCCGTTCACGGCGCCGCTTCTTCCGTGGCACTCGCCTCGGCCTCCTGCTTCCATATCTGCCCTTAGTTTTGAGTTTCGAGTTACGGATATACGAGTTCCAGTTCAAACAGCCCCTGTTTTCCCGGTTCCGACGCGTTTTCTGGCACTCTTTATTGACCATGACGTCTCAGTCTGAAACAAAGAGTATTTTCACCAACTACATCACTTCTCCTCTCTCTGTCGAAAAATTGAATGGGTCAAATTATGATAGTTGGGCCGCCGACATCAAACTATGGATGCTTGGTCAAGGTTACGAGGACCATCTCACACAAAATCTTGAAAAGGTGGTTGCGACTGAAACATCCAAATGGAAACAGATAGATGCTCAGCTGTGTAGTGTCATTAAGTCTACACTTCATCCAGATGTCAAACCGATTTTCCGTCCACATCTCACGTGTGAATCAGTTTGGAGTCAAGCAAAGGCACTCTATACTAACGACACTCAACGTCTCTATGGAGTTTGTCACCGCTTGCTGAATATCATTACTCCGAAGACAATAGATGGCTCGATTTCTTCATATCTAGGCACCGTTCATAGTGCACTTCATGATTTTAATGAGCTTCTCCCTCCTGCTGCAAGTAATCCCGTTGAACGGAAGAAAGAGTTGGAACAACGCAGCACCTTCTTCATGCTCCTTGCACTCTATGGCCTATCCCAGGAGTACTCTGCAACTCGTGATCAAATTCTGGGGTCTGTTACTGTTCCGGATATGTCTACTACCTCAGCGATCCTCCTTCGAGTACCAGCAAAGCATCCAGTTGAGCATTCTATGACTTCAGCTCCAGGTGACACTGCTGCCCTTGCATCTCAGGGACATAATCAGAATCGCTCTCGTGGAGGACCATCCAACTCTAAGCCTCGTCCCAAATGTGAGCATTGTCATCGGCTTGGACACACTATTGATCGCTGTTGGAAGTTGCATGGTAAGCCTCCGTCTTCGATAAATGCAACTCAGCTTGATCCTTCTGCCACTATTCAGACTACACCATCTCCACAAGGCTCCCCGGCAAATTATGAAGATTTCCTTCGATGGGTTCAGAGTCATCCGAACTCTAGTTCTCCTACTTCGGTTGCACATACTGGTAACTCATCTGTTTACCTCTCTCACTCATCTTCTCTTGGCCCTTGGGTTCTTGATTCTGGTGCGTCTGATCATGTCACTGGTAATAAAGGTCTCTTTTCTTCACTCTCTACATCTGGTTTTTTACCTACTATAACTTCTGCCAATGGTACTCAAACCCGGTCTCAAGGAGTTGGCACTGTCCAAATTCTCCCTTCCATTTCAGTTGCATCTGTTCTCTATGTACCTGGATGCCCTTTTAATTTACTTTCAGTTATTCGATTAACTCGGTCCCATGACTGTATTATTACTTTCACTAATGATAATGTTACCTTGCAGGACCGGAGTTCGGGACAGACGATTGGCGTCGGATGTGAGTCTCAAGGTCTCTATTACCTTTCTACATCTTCCAAGACGTGCTCTGCAACAGAGTCCCCTCATACTATCCATGCTCAGCTAGGACACCCAAGTCTTACCAAACTGCAAAAACTGGTGCCTAGTTTGTCTAAGTTGTCTACTTTACATTGTGAGTCGTGTCAGTTAGAGAAACATACCCGTAGTAATTTTCCTGATCGAGTCAATAAAAGAGTATCATCTCCCTTTGCTTTAGTTCACTCTGATGTTTGGGGTCCCTCTCGTACTGTGTCTACTTTAGAGTCTAGGTATTTTGTTACTTTTATTGATGATTACTCTCGTTGTACGTGGTTATTTTTAATGAAAAATAGAGCTGAACTGTTTTCCATTTTTGAGCAATTTTATCAAGAAATTAAAACTCAATTTGGGGTTTCTATTCGTACCTTAAGAAGTGATAATGCTCGAGAATATTTGTCCCATCAGTTTCAAAGTTTTATGGCTTCCAATGGTATTCTACACCAAACATCATGTCCTCATACACCCCAGCAAAATGGGGTAGCCGAACGCAAAAATCGGCATCTCATTGAAACCACACGAACCTTACTTATCCATGACAATGTTCCATTCCGTTTTTGGGGGGATGCAGTCATAACGGCATGCTACCTTATCAATCGTATGCCGTCTTCTGTCCTTGATGGCAATATCCCTCATTCGGTCCTCTTTCCCCATTCCCCTCTTCACCCACTACCACCTCGTGTCTTTGGGTCCACGTGTTTTGTCCACAATTTATCTCCTGGTTTGGAAAAATTGTCACCTCGATCACTCAAGTGTTCTTTCTCGGTTATCATCGGTCCCAAAAGGGCTATCGTTGTTTTTCTCCTACACTACACCGCTACGTTACATCAGCCGATGTTACCTTTTTCGAGTCTGTACCATATTTTAAATCTACCCATATAGCTACTGAGCCCCATCAGGACATTAATCCCGAACCTCCTCAGATAGTTATCCCTATTCCACCCACTCTTACTCCTATCGAACCTGTCGAGTCTGCCCCCCAACCTCCACGACCACTACAAACATATCAGCGTCGTCGCCTACCCTCTGTTGTGCCTGTTCCTGTTCCCATTCTAGACTCTCCTCCGACGCCACCTCCGGATCCGGCCCTGCCACCTGAGCATGACCTTCCCATTGCTCTTCGTAAGGATATTCGCACAACCCGTAATCCATCTCCTCATTATATTGATTTGTGTTATCATCGTCTTTCTCCTTTGCATTACACTTGCTTGTCCTCTTTGTCTTCTGTTTCTATTCCTAAAACTACAGGTGAAGCATTATCCCACCCTGAGTGGAGGCAAGCAATGCTTGATGAGATGTGTGCTCTACAAAGCAGTGGTACTTGGGAACTGGTTCCTTTACCTCATGGGAAGTCTTTAGTCGGGTGTCGTTGGCTCTATACAGTGAAGGTTGGCCCTGATGGTAAGATTGATCGATTTAAGGCTCGGTTGGTAGCCAAGGGATATACTCAGATTTTTGGGTTGGATTACAGCGATACATTTTCACCTGTTGCCAAAATGGCATCTGTCAGACTGTTTTTCTCCATTGCAGCAATTCGACATTGGCCTCTCCATCAACTTGACATTAAAAATGCCTATTTGCACGGTGATCTTGAAGAGGAAGTTTATATGGAGCAACCACCAGGGTTTGTTGCTCAGGGGGAGTCTTCCACCATGGTTTGTCGGCTGCACAGGTCTCTTTATGGTCTTAAACAGTCTCCTAGAGCTTGGTTTGGCAGATTCAGCTCGGTAGTACAAGAGTTTGGTATGATTCGTAGTGAAGCCGATCACTCTGTATTTTATCGTCACTCAGCCTAAAGGTGCATCTATCTTATTGTTTATGTGGATGACATTGTTATAACTGGTAGTGATCAGCAAGGAATACTCCAGTTGAAACAACATCTTTCAAATCAATTTCAGACTAAAGACCTTGGTAAACTCCGTTATTTTTTGGGTATTGAGGTAGCCCAATCCAAGGATGGCCTTGTAATTTCACAAAGAAAATATGCTATGGATATTCTTGAAGAAACAGGTCTGTTAAATGCCAAGCCAGTTGATACTCCTATGGATCCAAATGTCAAACTCCTACCTAATCAGGGGGAGCCTGTATCAGATTCAGGAAGATATAGGAGATTGGTTGGGAAATTAAACTATCTCACAGTTACTCGTCCGGACATTTCCTTCGTTGTCAGTGTGGTAAGCCAGTTCTTAAGTTCTCCTTGCCAAGAACATATGGATGCTGTAATTCGAATTCTGAAATACATCAAAAATGCACCTGGAAAAGGCCTCATTTATGAAGATAGAGGACATACTCAGATAGTTGGCTACTCAGATACCGATTGGGCATGCTCACCCACAGATAGACGATCCACTTCCGGGTATTGTGTACTTGTTGGAGGAAATTTAATATCTTGGAAGAGTAAGAAACAAAATGTTGTTGCAAGATCCAGCGCTGAAACAGTTACTGAAAGAACTTCAATTTGAAGAGGCCAACACAATGACACTAATATGTGATAATCAAGCTGCACTGCACATTGCCTCAAATCCTGTATTTCATGAGAGGACTAAGCATATTGAGATAGACTGTCATTTTATTAGAGAAAAGATCGAATCGGGTGACATCATCACCAGCTTTGTCAATTCCAATGATTAGTTGGCAGATGTTTTTACAAAGTCATTGCGAGGTCCTAGAATTAGTTATATTTGTAACAAGCTAGGTGCATTTGATTTATATGCTCCAACTTGAGGGGGAGTGTTAAAATATTAGAATGTAAATAATTAGATTAGATAGGCTGTAAGTATTCTGGCCCGTTAGTATTACTGTCTATTTGTATTCCTTTTTATCTATATAAAAAGAACTTCCGCTGTGTAGTTGAAATACACGGGTTATTCAATATGTCTCTCAATAGTTTTCGTATTCAACAGGGCACCAGTTGTTTATTCTACTGCTCTAGCTGGCCAAAGTGTTGAGAAGTAAGTTTTGGCTGGAAAATATTTGAATCGTTTAAGGTGCATCCTGCATAGTATGTTAATTTTGTGCTTTCTTAGAAATCTCCCAGTTTTTCCTTTAAAACATGTTCTCCCTTCTTAGGCATACTGGCATATGTATCAGTAAAATATAAATTTGAATCTCACATGGTTAATGATACCAAACTTTGTATATTTTATTGACATTTACACTTGCAATGTATGGTCATGGTAGACTTTATGTAGTAGTCAAATTATCATATTTGCAGAACTTTGTGGAGCGTAAATCTTTAATTTAGTCCTCCAAAGATTAGGGTGTTATGACATTTAATATGAGAACTTGGCTGTTTTGGGGATCTTTTCTATTTATATTTGGGTCAACTTGCTTTTTCTGGCTGTATCATGTAACTAGTCTTTGGTTAATAGGTTTTTTGGATGTAGACAATAACTTGGTATTATAAATGTCAAAATTATGATTTATCCAGGTCTGTATTTTTCATTGTTGTTAATACCCTAAGTGAGTATCTGATTAATAATTATTGTTTTGAACAAAAGGATTATTGTTGCTGATAGTGAAGTTGAAAAGGAGAGATCAAGAAGACTAGGTACTTCTACATTGAATCAAGTAGTGCGGGAAGCAGTATCTTTTAAGCCTCCTCCCAGGACACGAGGTGGTAAAAGAGGGCGTGTTTACTATTGCACTTAGGTATTTACATCTTGCAACTTTGGTACAATACCCATGAGCTCCTTTGATTGAACTTTATGGCTTATGCACTTATAAATTATCATATAACTACTCGGAATCTTATATATTCTTACTGGATGTCCTCATGCAGGCTGCTACAAGGCCTCCTACATTTGTGTTATTTGTCAATGATGCAAAACTTTTTCGTGAGACTTACCGTCGCTTTATGGAGAAGCAACTGCGAACAAATGCAGGATTTCCTGGTACCCCCATTCAGCTTTTGTGGCGCAGCAGAAGAAAAATGGAAAAAGATGAAGGTCAGTATTTGTTTGAAGTGTTTGTAATATAAGTATTTTTAATACTATACTCTCTGCTTTTTGCTTTCATTTTTTTTTACTTTGCCGACGCCTTCCCTGGGACAATTATTAATGATGTATGTAAATATGATTTGCTCACAGGAAAAATGGTGACAAGGACCAAAGAAAATAATGTGTCACGCCGTCCAAAGTTTCTGCTTCTGCAGGTAAAGTTTCTGCTTCTGGCTTCAAACTTGCATCATTAAGTGATATCAATGTTATATGAAACTCTCAGTTTCTTCTTGCATTAAATTGCTCTTATCTTTCAATTATTACATTACTTCGGTCTTTGAATAAAATCGATTCATTTCGATCTATTCTTTTAGTGGTGTGAGTTTTTGTATACTTCCCACACTATTTACCTTTGATCATTCCTGCAACTGATGGAAGTTTGTGTTTTTCTTCTCGATTTCTCATTTTGAAATTTACCATCTAAACAAAAGAAAAGAGTATATCATATAGATGTGTGCGGTAAGATAGGGGTCGCTTATTGTAGATTTCGTCTGTTAAACTTTTACTTGCATATTACATTATTATTGAGTTATGGTTATATAATGTGCAGAAAAGCACAAAAATGGAAGGGACTGTTTTTGCTCCTGCATTGGAAGGAATGAAGCATGTGAAGTCTGAACTGGGAGAAATTTTGTCCAAGCCTTTCTTGGATGTCTGCAAGCGTATACTTCCTGTTATAGGTACACTACATGATCTAGGTCCCTTACTTTGTTATTGTTGCAAGACCAGGATCGTAAAAGGAAAACCTGTTTATTCAACATACTTTAGTGTTTGATGTGTTTTATTTATGGTACCTAGACCAATATATGTCGGATTTATTTAAGTTAATATTTTATTTTGACCTGAACATGAAAAAAAAAACGACAATTTAATTGGTTTGAATTGAATTTTTTGTTTTTTCGGATTATTAGTTTAGTTCTTACACCTTTAATTGGGTTATTGATTTAATATTTTCATAATATTAAATTGATTTAATTACAATTTTTGTCTTTATATTTTTATCTATTTACGAAATTGGTTTCCCTATTTTATAAATCGACAGTTTTGGTCCTTCACTCGAATTTTTGAACTAAAAAATGACAACTTGACATATTTTAAATGAGGTGACATATAATTTCATGATATAGAACCATTTAGATGCATTAATTATTCATATATTATTGATTAAATTACAAATATGAAAATTTTATAAAGTTGAATGTTAAGTTTTTACAGTGTTTTATTATGATTTTATGGGTGTTAATCATTCTACACCACTGTATTATATGTCACGTTATTTAAATCATGTCACGTCGCCTTTTTTTAGTTAAAAAAATTAGAGGAATGACTAATTTCGTGAATCAATAAAAATAATTGGACTAAAACTGCAATTAAACTAAAGATAATTTTGATTTTGTTTTTGACTAAAAATAAGGTGAATCATAATATTAAATTTTGAATTTGTATCAAGTGAAAACCATATTATTTAAAACTTTCTTATAAAAAAATAAGTATTAGTACAAAAGATAATTTGACCTTTTGATTAATTTTTATTTTAATTAACAAAAAACTCTGAAGGAGTCAAGAATAAAGATCAGTAGAAAAGCGTGTAAATGATTAAATAAAATGGGTGTAAATAAAAATTGTGTGCAATTCACACGACTAATGCGTCGTACACATAAGCATTTATCTTACACAAAAAATGAAGTGAGACTATTACACATTCTTCGATCTCCAGATTATTATTAATTATGGTTAAATAAATATTTAGTTTTTATGAAATTAAATTATTGTATTTTATTTTTAGTCTCTATAAAAAAGACTTTACACTTTTCAGTTTTTATAAATATGATTATTTTCAATCTTAGTCCTTAGAATAATTTTACGTCATTATTATTTTCCCTCATTCAAATTAAAAACAATGATATTTTACTAAAAAAAAAAAATCTAACTTTCAGATTTTGTGATGTTTTTTTCCCTTTCTTTTCTATTTTCATCCCATATCATTTTTTTTCTTCCGATTTCTTCCCATTTCCCTTTAGAAATCGTTCCCTTTCTTCCCATTCTCTATTCGCTCGATTTCCTTCGATTTTCTCTTCAATCATTTTTCGTTAATCGTATTTCTCTCACGATTCAGCGTTTCATGAGTAAGTGAAAATAGTTTTTCCTTTATTAACAATTTGCATTGGTTGAATCATTTGATTGATTTTCATTTTTTAAATATTATAACTCATTTGACGTTTCATTGATTGAAGCTCATGGGTTTCTTTCTTCTATTTTCATATTTAGAGAAAATATAGGGAAAGAGCAAAAAACAGATATGAAATTTCTTATCTTCAAGCTGAAGTTAATTTCCAACTAGTTCATATCTGATATTGTTATTTTACTTCATGCTTATACAGTTCATGTGAGCCTTCTGGTTGAATTAATATTGCCTATGTCGAATTGATAGAGAAGTGAGAACAATGTTGTTCTATTTTTAGGGTTTCTGATTGCATTAATTTTATGATCTATGGTGGTAACTCTTTAGGAACTTCACAGTAATGAATTTTTGTGTTTTCTTACATTTGAGTATTAATAATTACTATTATTGTTAAGTGTGGAATGCTTGATTAGTAATTTGGTTTATATGCAGCTACTTACTAATATTTATAATATAATAATGCTCTAAGTCTAATGTGAGTCTGTGTTATTATTTTGAAAAATTAAATATGATATGTATTGTTGGTTAAACCTGTTTTAAGTATCACAGTGCATATTTCATCTTCATCTTTTTGTAGGATTATTTTTAGAAAACACTTTATGTAGTTTATTGTTAGTTAAACCTATTTTAAGAGGATTGGTTTATAGCTAAAACATCGTTTAAAGAATGATCTACGATTAGAAGTCGTAAACTGGCATTTTATAGTGATTTTCTTTAGTAGTGTTATTTAAATTATCTTAATTTTCTATTAGATATTATGTTTGGTAATGCTAAGAGGGCTGGTATGTGTGTAATTTTCCTTAGAAATATCATTGTCACGATCAAAAGTAACGACAGTGAGTGTTAAAAATAAAAGAGTTAATCTTGAAGAAGGTCTGAATCATTTTAAGCCAGATAGATTTGATGGTAAGTTCTATGTTTAGTCCAATTGCTCCTTAAATGACAATGTTCAATTTTTTTTATTTTAAAAGATTTTATCGTTTAACATTTTTGCAATAGTCCAATTGATAATTTTGAAGTGTTAAGTGTATGAAAATGAGTTAAACAGTTTCATGTGCTAGTGATTTAAGTCCAATATGACACTAACACTTATAAGAAGGAAATAGAGACATTTTATAGTCTTCCACTCCCTCCAAATATACTATAAAACAAACACTTCAGTTCAGTCCTACTTTCTACTTTTAATTATTGTTGCATAGTTTGGGTCTGATTTTGAGAACCCCTTATTGTTCTCCTTCCATTAATTTGTAGACTGATAGGACCCAAGAAGAGAAATACCTAAATGAAAGGAAAAAGTGTTCGGTTGGCAAGTTAATTAGTGTGAGGGGCAAGTTAATTAGTGTGAGGGGTACCTAAATATCATCTTAGTTTTCATTCAGTTTTACAGTTTTATATTGGGGTAGAGTGTATCTTAAAACTTTGAAGATCACTGACAGAGAGATCCAATCACCACATTTTTAATTCTATTAGATTAACAAAAAAAATTAGCAGAGACAAAGAGCAACATGTTTTTTTTATTTTTTCCAAGTCAATGTATTTGTATTTATATTTATATAGCACAAACTCTTCCTAATGACTGAGATTCGTATTGGGTTAGGTTCAAGTTTGAATTATTGTATTCTTCTTTCTTTTTTTTAAGTTTTTATTTTTATTTTTTTTATATTTAAGTTATATTTATTCTATGTTAGTATATATTCTTCTTTTCCTTTCTTTATATTTAGGTTATATTTTTTAACTTTTGTGTTATTTCATTCAATTTTTTCAGTTTATTGAATTGAATGGATAAAAGTTGGATATCCTACAACTCTAAAAACTCTCTTAAAGAGAAGTACATTAGAGGAGTTATTAATTTTCCTTATTTTGCGTTTGCAAAATCAAATGATGAATTTTTTTTATGTCCTTGCACCAATTGTGTTAATTTCAAGCAGCGCTAGCTTGTCTAATTCTTAAAGTGTATCTCAAATAGAAGGAGAGTTTGACCATCACATAGATACATTGATTCATGATGCCTTTGGTTGCATCCAACTAATGAGAATTATGGTGCAAATTTAAATGTGGAGGACGAGGATCTCAAAGCATTAATAGATGAACCCAATACTCAACAATCTGAAGAGGATAGTAATTTGGATAAATTCTATTAGTTTTTAAATAAGGCAGAGCAAAGTCTTTTTCCTGGTTGTAAGAAGTTCACAAAACTATCATTTATTGTCCATTTGTATCACTTAAAGTGTCTAAATGGGTGGATTGACAAAAGCTTTTCAGAGCAAAGTCTTTTTCCAATGATTGCATATTATATTGGAGAGATTTTTCTAGTGCTCAAATTTGCTCAAAATGTGGTATGTCATGATGGAAACTAAACTTTAATGATAATGAAGGTAGAAAAAAAAAATCCCTGCAAAGGTTTTTCTTTAGTTTCCTTTTAAACCTAGACTACAAAGACTCTTTCTATCATCAAAAATAGGTTCTTCTATGACATGGCATGAGGATGGTAGAACAAAAGATGGGCTCATGAGACATGCAACTGATTCTTTCGCTTGGAAAGGTTTTGATCGTCAACGTCCTGATTTTTTGTACGACACTCGTAATGTTTGATTAGGTTTAGCTTATGATGGTTTTATCCCTTTCAAAACTATGTTAATTGCTCATAGCACTTGGTATGTTGTTTTGATTCATTATAACTGTCCTCCATAGATGTGTATGAAGCAACCTAATTTTATACTTTCATTGCTTATTCTCGGTCCAAAAGGTCCTGGAAATAAACTTGATGTCTATATGAAACCTCTTGTTGACGAACTAAAAGAATTATGGGAAATTGGGATTAAAACATTTGATGCATGCAAAAAAGAGTCATTCCAAATGCGTGCTGCTATCATGTGGACTATCAATGATTTCCTAGCATATGCAAATTTGTCTAGCTGGAGAACTAAAGGTAGATACTTTTGTCCATGTTGTGGTTTAGAAACTATGTCTTAGTAGTTGCATTATAGTCAGAAGTTTTGCTACATGTGTCATCGTTGTTGGTTAGAACCTAACAATAAGTGGAGATACAATAGAGGAGAATTTGATGGAACCCAAGAGTTTAGAGCATCACATGAGCTACCTAATGTTGCAAGTGTCTTGAGACGATTGGAAGATCATGGAATAGGGAATGGGTCACCATGGAAAAAGAAAAGCATTTTGTTCACATTGCCTTATTGGCAACATAATGTTCTTCGTCGTAATCTTGATGTAATGCACATTAAAAAAATGTTTGCGATAACATTATTAGAATGTTGTTGCATTTAGAAGGAAAATCAAAGCATAAAGATAAGACAAATTATGACCTTGTAGACTAGAACATAACAAGTCAAATACATCTAACGATGCATCCAAGTAAAGGTAAAAAATATTTTCCTAGAGCTTGTTACCAAATAACATCAAATGAGAAGGAAATATTTTTGGAAGCTCGCAATACGTTACTGAAAAAAAAAAGGTGGTTTAAAGACTCTGTTGGAGGCAGTTAGAACTGTCATAAACAATTTGCGGCAATTGGAACGATGGTTTTTGTAACCGTCGCAAAACAGTCTCGCGACACACAAATGTACAATAGTTGAGGAACTGTCGCAAAGATCAAATGTGGCGGTTGTAACCGTCGCAAACCCCATTTTTAATTGCTGCAAAATAGTTTTTTCTTGTAGTGATTAAACAAAATGCAATAAAAGTAATTTATAAAAAGTAATATATTCCATTAAATTTACAATAAAAAAGTTACACTTGTTTAGAGTAGGTCAATAAATTCAAAACATATGACGAATATTAAAAATCAATCTACGTTCAAGTAATGATAAGAGGGGTTATAAACAAACATTTTATAAAATTTCATAACAATAAAGAAAATACAAATTATCAGGTCTTCTAAAAAAATATTATTACAATAAGAAATTCATTTTTATGCATTAACAGTGTAATGACTATTAAGTAGTTATAACAAATGTGAAATATTATTAATGATTTAACAGCTGTAATTGATTGATAATTTACATTAATTATGTATATAAATTAAAGACTTATAATAATATTGTTTTACACCAAGAAAAGGGAACATTACTAAAGATGAATAGTTGATGATGGCAATGCTTTATTCTTTTTTGCTTTGTTTTTCTTCTTCTTAAAAACGTTAGAAAGATGCTATTACTACGCATATGTATCGTGATATACCAAATATTTTACAACTCATCCTTCAACCAAAATATTCCTCCGTACTATGTTGTGTCTAGGTTCAATTAATGTAGACTACCACCTTTCCTTCCACCCTTTATTTGTAATACTAATTGTATTTATAATTGATGGTTTATTGTTTAAACATATTTTGTTAAATATTGAAAGAAATTGCACTCTACTTTTTATATTAATAAAATTGCACAAACCCTTAAAATTGAGCTTGGAGGCATAAGTAAGCTTAAATGCATTATGTTCTATCTACTCACATGTCAGAAAGTAAAATCAATTTGATTGCAACGTGAAAATCGGAAGCAGCAGCTTCACATAGAATTGAGTTTTGATGGCAAAATTGATTTATATATATGATATCCAAACACGTTTAAAATAGTGTGAAATCACAGTTAGACCGAAGACAGCATGTGTATGAGATTTTTCTCAGTGAGAGATCTAATCAACTCATCCATGGAAATTAAAGGTTAAAGATCATATTAATAATTTATTAAAAAGTAATTCTTATATGGACATAGAAATTTAGACATTATTTAGTCATAAACAAAAAAAAATTATCTTTCTTTCTATTATTTTATTATTTAAGTATTATTTTTTATTTATTTTCATTGTATACGTGTGTCCAAATAAAGGGTCGAAATTCTAATCACCATATAATAATTATTGTTTGTTAAAACATGCGTTGTTTTTTCTTTGATAGCACTAAACTTGAGGTGAGTGGGAGCAATTTTCTTTCTTTGTTAGTAGCTTTTGGTTAGTGTGGGACAAGTGAATGCAAGGGTAATTTATTTTTCTACTTTTGATTAAATGCCTTTTCCCTTTAACTAGTGTTTCTTTTTCTGCTATCTACTTGTTCTTGGCTATCCATAGTTAGTGGGACTCAACTTATTTTCTTGTAATGGCCAAATTTAGTGCTTCACCTTCATATTTTTTTTAGTGTGTATATTTGGAATTGTAATCTTTTGCTTGATGTTTTGGTAAAATCTCTTATATATATCAATGTTCCTCCACGATTTATCTATCGCAAATCCTATATCGCCGAGTGTTTTCATTCTTCATCCAATTTATTTCATTATTTTCTCTTTATTTTTACTAAACCAAATAGCCTCTAGTAGCTTATAATATATACGACCATTTTGTTTGGTTTTGCGTTGAGGAGAAACTAACCAATATTTGCAAGATAAAATATGATTTTTTTCAAGTTGGTGCGATGTTTAGATCTACGACTCAAAATTTATTTAAAAACAGTGAAATCAAATCTTGTATGAATTTACTTCACCAAATTTTCCCTTTATTTTGAACAAGTTCTCTTATGGCCAACCGCTTCCTAACCATCTTATTTATCATATGCATTGCTTCACCTTCACCAATCATATCCTTTTTAACAGCACCAGGTAACTAACTAATTTCATACCTCAATATTGTTTACATTTCAATGGAAATATGTAGAATCATGGTATTTGATATGCATTTTTTTCTTTAACCGATTTTTATAAAAATGTGTAGATCTCTATACCATGGATTCCAATCATTGTTAGGGACCTTTGTCATATGTTTACGGTCCTCCTAAAACATGCAATTATATTTGCAAAACTGCATTTGGCTTTCATGGTGGAGTTAATGGCGTGCTGCTGTTTTAATGAATTTCTTTTACATGCTTCATATTAATGTATTTGTAGCAAGATTTCAATGTGTTAGAACTTTTTTTTTTCAAAGCGTTGAAGCTTTATATTAATGTACTTGTGTATCACACACTAATCGTGTGAATTGTCAGAAATTTTTTATTTACTCCCATTTTACTTATCATTTACATGCTTGTTCTCTGCCTCTTGATTATTATATTTGGCTCCTTTTGAGTTCTTTTTAACTAAAATAAAAAGTAAATTAAAATAAATTAAACACTCAAATTATCTTTTGTACTAAAACTTATTTTTTTTTATAAGGAAATTTTAAATGATGTGAAATTTCATGCAAAAATATAAAAAATCGAATAGAACTGTTTTTAATTGATTTTAATTGATATAAAAAAATTGAATCAAACGGTGTTTTTAATTGAACCAAGGCCAACTCATTTTTGCTTTTAATATATTAGTTTGAAATGGTAATTTTGTAATAAAATTGGTTTAATCATTGCATGATGTTAAAACTTTGCTTCAGTATCAAGTGAAAATTACATAATTTAAAATCTTCTTATAGAAACAAATATAAGTTCTTGTAACTAAAATATAATTTGACTTTTTAATTTATTTTGGTTTAATTTTTATTTTACTTAAAAAAATCATGTACCTGTAAACAAAAAAATGGTAGTGATGAGGCAAATTCAATAAATCAAAGTCTTGGTGCAAATCACACAAAAAATGTTTCGCATGTTTGTATAATTACCACCTTGTACTTTCAGTTTTGCAAAAATATTAAAATGTATTTCGAATAAAATAATTAATATTCTTAAATTGTGCTTCCTTTGGATTGATTGACATTTCCCAACAAATCACATTATGTCCAAAAATAACAATTATTTCAACAACTAAGTAACTAAGTGATCAGTTATACCATAAATTAATTGATAAAATTATGATGAATTACCGATAATGGCCAAGTTAGATTAATTTTTACAAAGTGACCAATTTTTTTTTTTAAATTTATATTATTAACAATGTAGTATTCAATGAAAATTTAAGAAGTCAAATTCATTTATAATTAAATACAATTTTATTTTTGAGTCGTATCTTGACAATTTTTATTGTTAAAAATGTTGTTTTTATATAGGTGGATATTGTTCAATATGTTTTATTTATTTAATTATCATTTATTTATTTTCATTTTATATGTGTGTCCAAATAAAATTTTAAAATTCTAATCACCATATAATAATTATTTTTTGTTAAAACATGCGTTTTTTTACTTTGACAGCACTAAACTTGAGGTGAGTGAGGGAAATTATTCTTTCTTTGTTAGTAGCTTTTGGTTAGTGCGGGACAAGTGGATGCAAGAGTAATTTATTTTTCTGTTAGTCCCTTTGGCTAGTGTTTATCATTCTACTATCTACTTGTTCTTGGCTATCCATAGTTAGTGGGACTCAACTTATTTTCTTGTAATGGCCAACTTTTGTGCTTCACCTTCTTCTTTTTTAGTGTGTATATTTGGAATTGGAATCTTTTGCTTGATGTTTTGGTAAAGTCTCTTATATATATCAATGTTACTCCATGATTTATCTATTGCAAATCCTATATTGCTGAGTGTTTTCATACTTCATCTAATTTATTTCGTTATTTTCTCTTTATTTTTACTAAACCAAATAGTCTCTAGTATCTTATAATATATAAGACACTTATGTTTGATTTTGCGTTGAGGAGAAACTAACCAACATTTGCAAGGTGAAACATGATTTTTCAAGTTTGTGCGATATTTAGATCTGTGATTCAAAATTTATTTAACAACATTGAAATCAAATATTGTATGAATTTAATTCACAAAATTTTTCCTTTATTTTGAACAGGTTCTCTTATGGCCAACCGCTTCCTAACCATCTTATTTATCCTATGCATTGCTTCACCTTCACCAATCATATCCTTTTTCACAGTACCAGGTAACTAACTAATTTCATACCTCAATATTGTTTACATTTCAATGAAAATATGTAGAACCATGGTATTTGATATGCATTTTTTTCTTTAACCAGTTTTTATAAAAATGTGTAGATCTCTATACCATGGAATCTAATCATTTTGGGGGACCTTTTTCATATGTGTACTGTCCTTCTGAAACATGCAATTATATTTGCAAAACTACATTTGGCTTTCATGGTGGAGTTCATCGTCGAGAGAAAATGGCGTGCTGCTGTTTTAATGAATTTCTTTTACATGCTTCATATTCATGTATTTGTAGCAAGATTTCAGTGTGTTGAACCTTTTTTTGTCAAAGTGTTGAACCTTTATATTAATGTATTTGTGTACCACATGTTAGTTAATCATTTGAATTGTCAGAAATTTTAATTTACGCCCATTTTACTTATCATTTACATGCTTGTTCTCTCCGTCTTGATTATTATATTTGGCTCCTTTTGAGTTTTTTTAAAATAAAATAAAAAGTAAATTAAAATAAATTAAACGGTCAAATTATCTTTTGTACCAAAACTTATTTTTTTTATAAGGAAATTTTAAATGATATGAAATTTCATGCAAAAATATTAAAAATCGAATAGAACTGCTTTTAATTGGTTTAATTTGTTTAAAAAAATTGAATCAAACGGTCTATCACATTCCAATGTCAACTCATTTTTGCTTTTAATTGATTAGTTTGAATTAGTAAATTTGTAATAAAATTGGTTTAATCATTGCATGATGTTAAAATTTAGATTCAGTATCAAGTGTAAATTACATAATTTAAAATCTTCTTATAGAAAAAATTATAAGTTTTTGTAACTAAAAAATAATTTGAGTTTTTAATTTATTTTAGTTTAATTTTATTTTAATTAAAAAAATCATGTACCTGTAAACAAAAAATGGTGGTGATGAGATAAATTAAATAAATCAAAGTCTTGGTGCAAATCACACAAAAAATGTTTCGCATGTTTGTATAAATAATTAAAATGTATTTCGAATGAAATAATTAATAATCTTAAATTGTTCTTCCTTTGAATTGAGAGACATTTCCCAACAAATCATATTCTATCCAAAAATAACAATTATTTAACCAACTAAGTAACTAAGTGATTAGTTATACCATAATTTAATTGACACAATTATGATGAATTACCGATAATGGCCAAGTTAGCTTAATTTTTACAAAGTTACCAATATTTTTTTTAAAATTTATATTATTAATAATGTTGTATTCAATGAAAATTTAAGAAGTCAAATTCATTTATAATTAAATATATAATAAATAGCAATATTTTTTTCAATATAAAAAACTAAACTATTTGTAAGATATTTATAATATTCAATTTTATTTTTGAGTTGTATCTTGACAATTTTTATCGTTAAAAATGTTGTTTTTATATAGGTGGATATTGTTAAATATGTTTTATTTATTTAATTATTATTTTATTTATTTATTTTCATTTTATATGTGTGTCCAAATAAAATGATGAAATTCGAATCACCATATAATAATTATTTTTTTGTTAAAACATGCGTTGTGTTTTTAGTTTGACAGCACTAAACTTGAGGTGAGTGAGGGCAATTATTCTTTCTTTGTTAGTAGCTTTTAGTTAAATGTCTTGTCCCTTTTGCTAGTGTTTCTCTTTTGCTATTTACTTGTTGTTGGCTATCCATAGTTAGTGGGACTCAACTTATTTTCTTGTAATAGCCAACTTTTGTGGTTCACATTCTTTTTTTTTAGTGTGTATATTTGGAATTGGAATCTTTTGCTTGAAGTTTTGGTAAAATCTCTTATATATATATATCAATGTTCCTCCCTGATTTATCTACTGCAAATCATATATTGGTGAGTGTTTTCATTCTTCATCTAATTTATTTCGTTATTTTCCTTTTATTCTTACTAAACCAAATAGTCTCTAGTAGCTTATAATATATAAGACACTTATGTTTGGTTTTGCGTTGAGGAGAAACTAACCAACATTTACAAGTTGAAACATGATTTTTTCAAGTTTTTCCAATATTTAGATCTGTGACTCAAAATTTATTTAACAACATTGAAATCAAATCTTGTATGAATTTAATTCGCCATATTTTCCCTTTATTTTGAACAGGTTCTCTTATGGCTAACCGCTTCCTAACCATCTTATTTATCATATGCATTGCTTCACCTTCACCAATCATATCTTTTTTAACAGCACCAGGTAACTAACAAATTTCATGCTTCATATTCATGTATTTGTAGCAAGATTTGAGTGTGTTGAACCTTTTTTTTTCCAAAGTGTTGAACCTTTATATTTATGTATTTGTGTACCACACATTAATCGTTTGAATTGTCAGAAATTTTAATTTATGCCCATTTTACTTATCATTTACATACTTGTTCTTTACCTCTTGATTATTATATTTGGCTCCTTTTGAGTTTTTTTTAACTAAAATAAAAACTAAATTAATCGGTCAAATTATCTTTTGTATTAAAACTTTATTTGTTTTATAAGAACATTTAAATGATGTGAAATTTCATGCAAAAATTTTAAAAATCGAATAAAACTGCTTTTAATTGGTTTAATTTATTTAAAAATATTGAATCAAACGGTCTGTCACATTTCAAAGCCAAATCATTGTTGCTTTTAATTGATTAGTTTGAATTGACAAATTTGTAATAAAATTGGTTTAATCATTGCATGATGTTAAAATTTTGATTCAGTATCAAGTGAAAATTACAAAATTTAAAATGTTCTTATAGAAAAAAATTATAAGTTCTTGTAATTAAAAAATAAGTTGACTTTTTAATTTATTTTAGTTCTTGTAACTAAATAAAATTAAAAAAATCATGTAACTGTAAAAAAAATGGTAGTGATGAGTAAAATTAAATAATCAAAGTCTTCATGCAAATCACACAAAAAATGTTTTGTATGTTTGTATAATTACCACCTTGTACTTTCAGTTTTACGAAAATATTAAAATAATTAATATTCTTAAATTTTGCTTCCTTTGGATTGAGAGACATTTCCCAATAAATCGTATTATGTCCAAAAATAACAATTATTTCAACAACTAAGTAACTAAGTGATTAGTTATACCATAAATTAATTGACAAAATTATGATGAGTTACCGATAATGGCCAAGTTAACTTAATTTTTACAAAGTGACAATTTTTTTAATAAATTTATATGATTAACAAAGTAGTACTCAATGAAAATTTAGGAAGTCAAATTCATTCATGATTAAATATATAATAAATAGCAATATCTTTTTCAATATAAAAAACTAAACTATTTGTAAGATATTTATAATATTCAATTTTATTTTTGAGTTGTATCTTGAAAATTTTTATTGTTAAAAATGTTGTTAGTAGTTTTTCATTTTATACGTGTGTGTCTAAATAAAGTGTCGAAATTTTTATTATTAAAAATGTTGTTAGTAGCTTTTCATTTTTATTTAATTATTATTATTTATTTATTTTCGTTTTATATGTGTGTCCAAATAAAGTGTCAAAATTTTAATCACTATATAATAGTTATTGTTCGTTAAAACCTGAGTTGTTTTTACTTTGACAGCACTAAACTTGAAGTAGGTGGGGGCAATTATCTTTCTTTGTCAGTAGCTTTTGGTTAGTGCGGGACAAGTGAATGGATGAGTAATTTATTTTTTCTGCTTTTGGTTAAATGTCTTGTCCCTTTGACTATTGTTTCTTTTTCTGCTATCTACTTGTTCTTGGCTATCCATAGTTAGTGGAACTCGATTTATTTTCTTGTAATAGCAAAGTTTAGTGCTTCACCTTCATTTTTTTTAGTGTCTATATTTTCATTTTATATGTGTGTCTAAATAAAGTTTCGAAATTATAATCACCATATAATTTGTTAAAACATGCAATTTTTTTCTTTGACAGCACTAAACTTGAGATTAGTGGGGGCAATTATTCTTTCTTTGTTAGTAGCTTTTGGTTAGTGCGGGACAAGTGAATGCAAGAGTAATTTATTTTTCTACTTTTAGTTAAATGCCTTGTCCCTTTGGGTAGCTTTTTTTTTGTTTTTTTGTTTTTTTGTTTTTTCTACTATCTATTTGTTCTTGGCTATCCATAGTTAGTGGGATTCAACTTATTTTTTTTTTTAATGGCCAAGTTTAGTGCTTCACCTTTTTATTTATTTTTTTTATTTTTTAGTGTGTATATTTGGAATTGGAATCTTTTGCGTTAACTTTTGGTAAAATCTGTTATATATATCAATGTTCCTCCATGATTTATCTACTGCAAATCCTATATCGCTGCGTGTTGTCATTCTTCATCCAATTTATTTCATTATTTCCCCTTTATTTTTACTAAACCAAATAGCCTCTAGTAGCTTATAATATATAAGACACTTATGTTTGGTTTTGTGTTGAGAAGAAACTAACCAACATTTACAAGGTGAAACATGATTTTTTCAAGTTGGTGCGATATTTAGATCTGTGACTCAAAATTTATTTAACAATAGTGAAATCAAATCTTCTATGAATTTAATTCACCAAATTTTCTCTTTATTTTGAACAGGTTCTCTTATGGCCAACGGCTTCCTAACCATCTTATTTATCATATGCATTGCTTCAACTTCCCCAATCATATCATTTTTAATAGCACCAGGTAACTAACTAATTTCATACCTCAATATTGTTTACATTTCAATGAAAATATGTAGAACCATGGTATTTGATATGCATTTTTTTCTTTAACCAATTTTTATAAAAATGTGTAGATCTCTATACCATGGATTCCAATCATTGTTGGGGACCTTTTTCATATATTTACGGTCCTCCTGAAACATGCAATTGTATTTGCAAAACAACATTTGGCTTTCATGGTGGAGTTCCTCGTCCAGAGAAAATGGTGTGCTGCAGTTTTAATGAATTTCTTTTACATGCTTCATATTAATGTATTTGTTGCAAGATTTCAGAGTGTTGAACCTTTATATTAATGTATTTGTGTACCACACATTAATTGTTTGAATTGTCAGAAATTTTAATTTACGCTCATTTTACTTATCATTTAGATGCTTGTTCTTTACCTCTTGATTATTATATTTGGCTCCTTTTGAGTTTTTTTAACTAAAATAAAAACTAAATTAAAATAAATTAAATGGTCAAATTATCTTTTGTAATAAAACTTATTTTGTTTTATAAGGACATTTTAAATGATGTGAAATTTCATCCAAGAATATTAGAAATAGAGTAGAACTGCTTTTAATTGGTTTAATTTGTTTTAAAAAATTGAATCAAACGGTCTGTAACATTCCAAAGCCAACTCATTTTTGCTTTTAATTGATTAGTTTGAATTGGTAAATTTGTAATTAAATTGGTTGAAACATTGCATGATGTTAAAATTTTGATTCAGGATCAAGTGAAAATTACATAATTTAAAATCTTCTTATAGAAAAAAATATAAATTCTTGTAACTAAAAAATAATTTGAATTTTTAATTTATTTTAGTTTATTTTATATTTTAATTAAAAAAATCATGTAACTGTAAAAAAAATGGTAGTGATGAGACAAATTAAATAAATTAATGTCTTCATGCAAATCACACAAAAAAAATGTTTCGCATGTTTGTATAATTATTACCTTGTACTTTCAGTTTTGCGAAAATATTAAAATGTATTTCGAATAAAATAATTAATATTCTTAAATTGTTCTTCCTTTGGATGGAGAGACATTTCCCAACAAATCATATTCTATCCAAAAATAACAATTATTTCAACAACTAAGTAACTAAGAGATTAGTTATACCATAAATTAATTGACATCATTACGATGAATTACCGATTTTTCTGCTATCAACTTGTTCTTGGCTATCCATACTTAGTTTGACTCAACTTATTTTCTTTTAATGGCCAAGTTTAGTGCTTCACCTTTTTTTTTAGTGTGTATATTTGGAATTGGAATCTTTTGCTTGAAGTTTTGGTAAAATCTCTTATATATATCAATGTTCCTCCATGATTTATCTACTGCAAATCCTATATCGCTGAGTGTTTTCATTCTTCATCCAATTTATTTCATTATTTTCCCTTTATTTTTGTTAATTTAGATGTGCACCTAAGAGGGGGGGGGGGGGGGG
>JBBPBQ010000003.1:27897227-27907876 GCA_037974755.1 Cicer yamashitae
AATGATCTAGAACCATTTCAGATCTGAAAAATTGCATTGCTTCCAATTGTATTCGAATACAGGATGTATGTATTCGAATACACCTCTTTGTAACGTTCAAATTTATTCAAATTTAACACTGTGTAGTCGAATACACATGCATGTAGTCGAATACAGATTGATCAATTTTGCCACTGACTTGTTGGTTGTATTCGAATACATCAGGATGTAGTCGAATACAGATGAGAGGCTTTTGCTACTGACTTAGCAATTTTCATATGTATTCGAATACACTTATGTTGTATTCGAATACACCTCTGTATTTTGTCAAAAATATTAATTTTAACACTTTGTAAATGTAATTTTGACTTTTGAAAATACTGTTTTATGCATATGTAAAGATGTGAGGTTCTCATTGTATTTGAGTTGTGGGTTGTATCATTTACCTTTACATTTAAACATATAGTATGTTTGAATTAAAGTTTATCAATAAGATATTTTGGACTTCTTCTTTTTGAGCTTGTTGTCTTGATCATCATCATCGTTGGTCTTTTGTCTTCATCAAAAACATGTATTTTACATTCTCCCCCTTTTTGATTATGACAAAACTTTTGTTGTTTGGAGAGACTGTATCATCGGAAAATTACTCCCCCGTAATTTATGCGTACTCCCCCGTTGAACTTGAATGTTTGTGATCATTTTGGAAAAAGATGAAAGACCTACAAACAGTTTTAAAAACAACAAAATACCAAACTTTTCTCCCCCTTTTGACATGATCAAAAAGAAGGAAAATATCGACAATATATAAAGTAGAATCCAAGTAATTTTAAGATATAAAAGAGAATATTCGAATATCAAATAATACTCAAAATCATGTTTAAGTATTATAACGAAAACATATTGAAAAGGAAATTTAATGAAAGCATCATAAGAACTGTTAAACAAGCTTCAATATTGTTAACATTTCAATGAAAATATGTGTTAGGAAAAACTAGAGATAACTATCTTAATAATGCGGAATATTTTTCTCCCACTTATGCAGATAAATGGCCAAACAGAAAATACAATCCTAAAGAGCAATAATAATTGTCAGAAAATTAAATATGAGACAAACAAAATTTTAACATGGAAAACTTACCTCAAATTGAGAGAATAAAACCGCAGGACCTAGTTCAGTAAAAACTTCCACTATAATAATTTATGGGTACATTAGAGTCTTCCTAATAACAATAGGGAACATCAATCAACAACAACAACCTTATAACAACCTTCCACTAAAGTGGATATGGCAAAGTAACTCTTAGAGAAGATAAAACTACTCTGACTGTATATTAAAATAACTAACTCAATGGTAGAAATAACCTTTCAAAATTGTAGGTCAAAGGGAACAAGTTTGATACACACCTGTTACCACTACCGGAACTAAATTCCTTTCCTTTTTTTTGGTTGTCGTGCGTGCATGCGGTTACTGTTGTTGTTTTGTTTTTTTGCATTAGGGATTTGAAATCCCTTTCCTTCATTTTATTTTTCTTTACATGGGCCAAGCCCAATAAACCATATATTTTTTTTTCTTTTTCTTTTTTTTCAATAATAACAATACAAATAATAATTATAATAATAATACTAATAAAATTGGTGGGTTCCACTTAGAGAGTGAGCCCACCCAACAAATCTCCCCCTCACGAATCAAGTGGGAAGGTACTGCTCAACCATGCTGCTCTTCTTTCTGCAGCATATCATCTTCAACATAGGCAAGGTCTTTGTTATAACATGCATTTTATTTCTTTGACAACACTAAACTTGAGGTGAGTGGAGGCAATTATTCTTTCTTTGTTAGTAGCTTTTGGTTAGTGCAAGACAAGTGAATGCAAGAGTAATTTATTTTTCTGCTTTTGGTTAAATGCCTTGTCCCTTTGGTTACTGTTTCTTTTTCTTCTATCTACTTGTTCTTGGCTATCCATAGTTAGTGGGACTCAACTTATTTTCTTTTAATGGCCAAGTTTAGTGCTTTACCTTTATTTTTTAAATGTGTATATTTTCATTTTATATGTGTGTCGAAATTCTAATCACCATTAAATTTATTAAAACATGCATTTTTTTTTCTTTGACAACACTAAACTTGAGGTGTGTGGGGGCAATTATTCTTTCTTTGTTAGTTGCTTTTGGTTAAATGCCTTGTCCCTTTGACTAGTGTTTCTTTTTCTCCTATCTACTTGTTCTTGGCTATCCATAGTTATTGGGACTCAACTTATTTTCTTGTAATGGCCAAGTTTAGTGCTTCACCTTCATTTTTTTTAGTGTGTATATTTTCATTTTATATGTGTGTCTAAATAAAATGTCGAAATTCGAATCACCATATAATTTGTTAAAACATGCATTTTTTTCGTTGACGTACAACACTAAACTTGAGGTGAGTGGGGTTAATTATTCTTTCATTTGTTAGTAGCTTTTGGTTAGTGCAGGACAAGTGAATGAAATAATAATTTATTTTTCTGCTATTTGGTAAAAACTCTTTTATATATATATATATATATATATATATATATATATATATATATATATATATATATATATATATATATATCAATGTTCCTCCATTGCAAATCGTATATCAGTAAGTGTATTCATTCTTCATGCAATTTATTTCATTATTTTTCATTTATTTTTACCAAAGAGCCTCTAGTAGCTTTTAATATATATATATGAAACATGATTTTTCTAAGTTGGTGTGATGTTTATATCTGCGACACAAAATTGATTTTAAAAAATTAAAACAACCCCACGTAGTTTCTTCGTTAGCTGAAGTTGAATATGTCCTTCTCACCGTTGCCATTTGTATGTAATTGTGAATATGTGTGACTTCATTTCTATGTCGTAAAATATCTCTAAGTGGTGTTTTGTTTTTATCTTGCATTCTTATTCCATTAGTCCCATAAAAAATCCTTGATACATCCCAACAAATTTAAGCTTATACTAATATAATATGTGCTGAATAAAAAGAATTGCTAAAATTAAATGTTATTTTTTATTAGGAATTAATCTTGATTAATTATCTTGACATAATTGAACAGGAGATCTTATAAAAAACCGCATCATATTCATGTTATTAATCATATGCATTGCTTCACCAATTATATAAAGTAACAAACTAATTTCACACCTCAACATTTTTTACATTTCCATGAGAGTATTTAGAATCATAGGATTTGATATGCATTTTTTTTGAATAAGTTTTTATGAAAACGTGTAAAATATAGTTGATAATATTCCCATAAATATATTAGACAATTTTTTTAATCAAATTTCATTGAGTTTTGCAAGAGATCTCGATTTCATGGATTCAAAACATTGTTTGGGACCTTTCGAACAATGTTCTGATACTTCTGAAGTATGCAATCATCATTGCAAAATTATATATGGCTTTCATGGTGGAATTTGTCATCCAGAGAAAGTGATTTGTTGTTGCAAGTAGACAGATGGAGCCCTTATAACTTTATTGAATTTCTTTTAGATTCTTTATATTAATGTATTTGTAGCAAGTTTTGGTGTATTTTTTTTTTGGCTTAGCAATTAAATAATATAAGTTTCGACTTCCGTGTTCCATTTGTTGTGTAAGTTTTATTTTATAAAAATAGTTATCTTTTTTAATAGCAATAAATAATAATATTTGTAATGTGAATACATGTTTTTACGCCTATGTTGCTTGATCATTTAAATGGGCGTAAACAATAAATTTGTAATAGTTAACTTTTTTTTAATAAAAATAATAAATAATAAATTATTTTGTGTAAAAGAAATGTTTATTATTGTGTTGAACAATTTACACATTAATGTGTATACATATAACATTCCTCTTACCCAAAGTATACATATAACTACGTAGTTTATTGTTTATTGCTATTAAAAAAAAGTTAATTATTACAAATTTATTATTTAAGTTCATGTAAATGATCAAGTAAAATGAACGTAAAAAAAATATATTGACATTATAAATTTTATTATTTATTGCTATTAAAAAGTTAACTATTTTCGTAAAATAAAACTTAGACAACTAATGGAACAGGGAAGTGAAAACTTATATTATTTAATTATTAAGAGTCCAACACACTTGAGCCAAAAGAAAAAGTTCAACCCACTGAAAATTTGCTACAAATACATTAATATAAAGCATTTAAAAGAAATTTAACAAAGTTATAAGGGTTTCACCTGTCTACTTGTAGCAACAAAGTACTTTCTCTGGATAACAAACTCCACCATGAAAGCCATATATGATTTTGCAATAATGATTGCATACTTCAGAAGAATCAGAACATTGTTCAAAAGGTCCCAAACAATGTTTTGAATCCATGAAATCGAGATCTCCCACAAAACTCAATGAAACTTGATTAAAAAAATTGTCTAATATTTATGGAAATATTTTCAACTATATTATACACGTTTTCATAAAAACTTATTAAAAAAAATGCATATCAAATACTATGGTTCTAAATACTTTCATTAAAATGTAAAAAATATTGAGGTATGAAATTAGTTTGTTACCTAATATGAATGGTGAAGCAATGCATATAATTAATAAGATGAATATCATGCGGTTTTTCATAAGAGCTCCTGTTCAATTATGTGAAGATAATTAATTAAGATTAATTCCTAATAAAAAAATAACTTTAAATTTTAGCAATATTTTGACTCAACATATATATTATATTATTATAAGCTTAAATTTGTTTAAGTGCATTAAGGATTTGTTATGGAACTCTATGGAATAAGAATGCAAGATAAAAACAAAACACAGCTTAGAAATGTTTTACAACATAGAAAAGAAGTCACACATATTGATAATTACATAGAAACGACAACGGTGAGAAGGGCATAGCTAAAAAATTAAGTGTGATGTGTATATAATCTATTTCAATTAAGGTAGAAGCTACATGGAGTTGCTTTAATTTTTTAAAATCAATTTTTCTATTTCGGATCTAATCATCACACCAACTTTGAAGTCAACATCATTTTGACTATATGATCGTTTTTGTATTTAGGTCAAAAAACTTATACGTTTTACTGTTTCCTACATACTTAATGCATACACATTCATAGGCTTTACTGACGAGTTTAACTCGTTTGGGATCAGGAATTCTGATATAAGACAGTCAGCCCCAAGTTCAAAAATAAGACAAGTTCAGTTGTCTTTTTTCAAAATCGCATAAGAAGATGTTTTGTTTTTAGATTTAGGAATTCTATTCAAAACATAGAAAACAATCAATATAGTTTCCCTCCGGCAATGAGATGTTGGACGAGAGTTAAGCATAATAGCAACAACTAGTTCATTAAGAGTTTTATTCTTTCTTTCAGCTTTTTCATTCATTTCAGTCGAATATGATGCAGTAATTTCATATATAACTCTTTGCAATTTATAAAACTCATTAAATAAACTAGAATCATACTATATTCCTCTATCACTACGAAACCTCTTAATCTTTCTACTAAATTGATTTTTAAGCGCTTCACTTTTATTTTTCATTAGATATACAAAAGTATAGTCAGAACAATCGTCAATAAAAAAATTATCGCATCCACAAAGATTAATTAACAAGTACCAAATTAAATAAGATTATTTATTATTTAGAGTAACAATAATGGTTGAGTTGTTACGGCAACAAAATAAGAAAATAACAAATAATTAAGAAAAATAATAAAATCACAAAGTTGTAAAACAATGGAGAGAAATTTAGGATCACAGTTTCAATTGTAACTTTGATTACTTCGATTCTAGTTATATTTGAACTCATTTCTTTTGATTCAATTATCAATCCAGTTACTAAATCTATTAATTTGTTTGGTAATTTGTGATCAATATGATTTTTTCCTAAATTAACCCCTTATTTGGTCATGTAAAGAGTTAAATTCAAAAAAAGCATAGAACATAAAATAATTGAATGATTAGAAGACTAAAATTAAATTTGGTCATGCAATAATTTATAGGTTCAATTATCATATATGTAACACCCCTTTCCTCTTCGTAGGAAATAACAAGTTTTTGCCTTATGTGGAAATCGAGTCCGATAACTAGAGATAAGTACTGCCTCATCTCATTCCCACTATCAATTCAGCGGATCAATTGGTAGTGGGAATGAGATGAGGTAGTATGATCGCTAATAACTAATTGATTAAATATATGCAAAAAGTGATCAATCATAATATGTGATTAGAGCAATAGGAAAATTTATTGAACAATAAAAAATAATCAAAATAAAACTGAAAAAGATAATTAATTTATGGTAAAAATATATCTCAATTACATGATTCATCAAAGACTCTAGAAAAAAATTTAGTTATTCATTGTCATATAAAAAATAAAAACAAAAATAATAATGTTCATCAAATAAAAATAAA
Source organism: Cicer yamashitae (assembly GCA_037974755.1). Lineage (NCBI taxonomy): Eukaryota > Viridiplantae > Streptophyta > Magnoliopsida > Fabales > Fabaceae > Cicer > Cicer yamashitae. The sequence goes on from JBBPBQ010000003.1 coordinate 27,903,597, forward strand.
AAAATAAAAAAATGTGAAGAAAATATTTTAATCTCCAAAACTTTAAAGAGTTTACTAAAACTCCAAACACCCAAAATCTATTTATTTGTTTCTATTGAAGACTGCTTCTTCCTTATGTAATATATATAAATAATATAGAAACATATGTAATATATATATATATATATATATATATATATATATAATATTATTTAATTTATAAGTTGGTTCACATTTTAGACTTGCATCAGAATATATATGCTCAAACAAAATATATTGAGACTTCAAATTTGTCCTTTCTGCACCGGAACTATATATATCGTATTGTATCAATTTGTATTATTTTTCTTTTTAAAAATAATTCTACAAAAGTAAGAAATAAACAATGATAAATAAGAATCAAAACTATAAAACAGGATCAAATAAATAGTAAATATATTCTTAAAATCTTACAAATTATAAATTTATCAGAGGACATATATAAGTCTAATTTAGGGAAAAAAATAGAAAAAACAAAAAAAGGTTCATCAAACTATGTAGATTTTTTGTCTCTTGGGGGGAAATTATATAACATAGCTTCTTTTTCTATATTCTTTTTCTTTTGCTTAAAAATCCCCTTTGTAAAATACTCTTAACTAGTAGTAAAATGATGTCTTTCGCTTGTATCTCTATTATTTTTTAAACCGCTCTCTTCAAGTCGTGTTCGACATCAATTCATGTTCAATATCATGAACAATCTTAAAATATAAATAATCGTTAATAACAATAATATCTATCATGTTTGACACAATAGCTTTTTACGATATATCATGTTAAAGATTATGCACTATAGATTTTTTTTATTTATAATATTTGTCACTAAAGGTGAGTTTTTGTTAATTCAATGTCTACAATATATTTTTTATACAAAATAGGAAGTAACTCACACCTGATTATATTCACATATATATATATATATATATATATATATATATATATGCAATTGCTAAACAAAATAGTATATATTGGATTGAAAAAACACAAAAGAGTATATACGGTTTATGTTGTTCATATTCAATGCACCGTCAGGAAAAAAGAAAGTAAAAGACATTGTTTTTTAGAGTAATTTATAGTTTTAAAAAAACAAAGGGAAAGGAAAAAGTTCTTAAATTTTTTATCGAATGCTCATGTGAGAACTTCATAAAATCTAATGTGAGGATACTAAAGCTAGAGACTAAGAATACATAATATTCACACTGCAGATGTCAGTAGGGAATCCAACTAAATCAATCAGTATATATTTTTCTAACAAATGCTAGTAGTGACAAAACATAATATCATAATGAAATGGAAAAAGAAAATGACGATTTGAAATGTTTTATAACGAGCACATGAAAAATGATGTTAATAACCTTATACAAAAATACTAAGATTTCTTTGGAAAGCTCCAAAACAATGTATTAAAACTTTAACTAATTGACATCAAAAGAGATACTATACAATAATACAACCGTTTGTTGGCATTAACTATTGTTCAATTTGTCCACGTTTCAACAAATATTTTTTTTTGTGAAGAACTAACCACTGTTCCTCTACATAATCATAAAAAATAAAACAATTACAACAAATTCCTTCAAACATAGTCAACATCATGTGATACTAAGTCTCATCAGAACTATAAGCAAGACCTTCTCATGCCTCCATTACATGCACCTGCTGCTTTTTTGGAAACACAAACACCTTGCACTTGGCTTTGACATTCTCTCATACATGAAACAAGTACAATAAATTGATTGTTTTTAGAAAAAATATATTGAACTGCGTTCGTCAAAGCAATGTCTCCATCAGTAACGACGGCTTGAACTTTACTAGATGTAATATGTTCTTTCAATATTTGTAGTGCTCAGATAAAGTTATCAGCACACTTAGACTACAAATATGCAAACCCCACACAAAAATATCATTTTAGTAGAAGTAACACGAATAATTTCAAGTAATAGAATTCGATACATGCAAGTCTTGTATGTGTTATTCATAATCAATACTATGTGGAAATTATTTACAAAAGTGATAACATCTGGATTGACCCATAATATGTCCCTCAACTCATTTGAACCACCGACATTCCAAATCCATACACGTATTTATCGTGTTTTATCAATGTCATTAGATGTTGCATTTCAATTCTTTTATCTCTAAGTGATGAACGATATGCTTGACATGCATTGTAAACCTGTTTGATTGTCTTTAAACTTTCAACATTATGATCCTTTAATGTCATTAGTATGTTTCTTGGTTTGACTATGTTCTTGGCCATATCACCAAGTAGATCTTTCTCTTCATGAGACAATCGGTCAAGAAAGAATGACTAGTCAGTTATTTTACCAACTTGTGGTTATGGAGACCACATGCTACATGCAAATACCACCCCTCACCAACACTTGATGGTGTTCCTCTCCATCTAAATGGACATTCACATTTTTTTAGTCCAGGTACTCCTCACAGGTTTAGGATTCTTCCAAAGTCTATAATTGTCACTTCTTTCACAACCAAGAATTAATTTTGTCTTTGTTTCTGATTGTGCTGTGGTAGTTTTAGAGCTAAAAATGACAACGAAAATTCCATTTCCATTCCAACATTTCTAACCTATCTCAATAAATCATCTCGCATATCAAACATCATGTCGGTGGTAAACACATCAGTCAAATCCACCATACCATATTCAACACCAGCATTCATAATGTTGTCATTTTCAAGTTAAACACCATCATTCATTGCATCAAAATGACGTTTCGAACCATCATACATTTTATTACTATTGTCTTCCCTTTGGTTCATTTATCTACATCCAATAAGAAAATATAAAAAAATTCAGAAATATTATTTACGTGATATGAGTTAACGTACCCTACGTTAACTGAATTTACGCACACTATGTAACCTCATATCACGTAGGTGTATGTGTTCTCAGTTCACGTACGTCTTGTCCTTGATTACTATAAAATTTTCCATGTACGTAAACTAAATTTATGTGCATTTATGTGAACTAAATTCACGTATCGCCTGTAAATCCTTAAATTTTATTTCATACGTAAATTCAATTCACCAAGATGTACGTGAACTGTATTTGCGTACTTCCTGTAATTTCTTAAATTGCATTACGTACATGAAAACATATGACGTAAACATACATGATTTAAGTTTGCGTACAATGTATTATTTACAACGTACGTGAACTCATATCACATAAAATTCTCAGATTTTGAAAAAACGATAAGAACTCAAATGCAGATCAATAAACGTATCTTGTTGGTGGCTTTAACTGTAATATGAAGAGGAGACTTGTGGGATATAAGTTATGAGTGAGGGATTTGAGTTATGAATGAACATGAATTATGTGATATGAGTTATGAATATGTGATATGAGTGTAAAATATTAGGAGGTGAGTGATGGTGATGAAGATAAAAAGTTAAAAAAATAGGGTTTAAGAATGAGGTAAATAGTGACAGAGCATTTTGGATATTTTAATTTTATGAAAAATTTATAGGATGTGAATAGCAAAATAGGGTGTGGGAATAAAAATATAGAAAAAAATATCCAAGTATTTTATGAATCCATGTCATATATTTTATATACATGGTGATTTGACTATAGGATAAGTAATAGAAATACAATCTTCAATTTGTCAATGTTCTTGAATCTGATAAAAAAATCTTTAAAATAAAAAAAAGGTGTATATGTTGTTAGGTATTTAGTTAAGATTTATACTAATGTAGAAACTTTCTTATTTGTAGAAATTTATGCAATATATTGTGCATTTTATTGATTGCATGTAAATGTGCAAAAATGTAATAATTAAATTCGGTTGCTTGCTCTGCAACTCACAATAATCAAATATTGTAGGCTTAAATGTATTTTTTTAATCTTTGATTCTAGGTTTTAATCTCTATATTTTTTTTTATCTAATTTTACTCGTTTGATTTTTGAAATTTTAGACATTTTACTCACCTCTTAATTTGAGTATCAATTTTGACTATGTAACACTTAAATAAGAAAATATCATTTTTTTTGTTGCCTATTTTAGTTCCAATTATACCTATTACACCAAATAAGTTCTATCGGCTTATTTTTTCAGTAATGCCAATAAGCTAGTTTATCACTTATTAAACTAGTTTATAAGCTTCTTAGATTAAAAGAAATATATTTGGTAAATAAATTTTTTTCATTAGTTTATAGCTTACTTTGATACGCTATTTGAAGTAGTATTTGAGTTTATAGTTTATAGTTTTTTACATTTTTTTTTATTTATAACTTTATTATT
>JBBPBQ010000003.1:27908233-27967710 GCA_037974755.1 Cicer yamashitae
CAAATTGTAAATATTAAATGAACTGCATTGTTTTTAGGATTACTATTTATACATAAAGAGAGCTTGTTAAACTTTTATAGAACTTTTCAAATTTATGTTTGTATTGTAATAAAAAAAGTAAATGATGTAACAAAAAAAGTAAAAAGTATAGTAGGAAAATTGATTAAAAAAAGTGAAATGGAGTAAAACAATACTAAGAGAGATTGAATAGAAATGTCAATTTTTTTTGTTATTTTAAATTAAATAATTATGCTAAATTTATAAAACACTTTAATTTTAATTAATTAGTTTTTCAACTATTAGTCATCAGTTATCAACTATCATCTAACTTTTCAGCTATCAATTAACTTTTCAACTACCATCTAACTAACTTTTCAACTATCTACCAATTTTTCAGCTATCAGATAGTTTATAGTTTAATTTTTTCAAATAAAGTTAGTATGAAGCAAATATTTAAATAAATACTAAATGGTGAATTGTCAATTTATTAAAAGTGTCATCTTTATATTTTGGTGGAAAACATAAAAGAGATAATAAAAAAAACATAATTCTAAAGGCCTGTTTGAAACATATTTGTATTTTAGTTTTTAAAAATTATTTTATAAATTTGATTTAGAAAACTTTTTTAAAGAATAGAATTAAAGAAACAACTAATTTGAAAGACTTGTTTCTAAAAATAGATTTAGAGACGAGAAAAACATTTAGAGAGTTAAAAAAACTGAAAAATGAAAAGTAAAACACCATTTATCTGTTTTGCTTTTTTAGTTTTTAAAAAGTATAATATTAAAAATAGTTTTACAAAACAGTTTTTAAAAACAAGTAATCCAAACAAATTTTTTAGTTTTTAAATTTTAAAATACTAAAATAAAGTTTTTGGAATATGAATCAAACAAACCCTAAATTTTTGCATTTTTTCTTACTTTCAAATTTTTACTCGTCAGCATTTTACTTATGTTTTTGCATTTGGTCGAGTTGAAAAGAGAGAGGACTTACAATACATCATCCATCTCTTTAATTTTTTAACTATAAAATGATGACGTGAGTTACTTAAAATAACTTGACATATGATACGATAATGTAGAATGATTAACATCTATGAAATTAGAATAAAACGCTGGAAAAACTTAGTTTTCAACTTCAGAAACTTTTCATATTTTTAATTTAATTATTGACATATGAATAATTAATGCATCTAGATGATTCTATATCATAGAATTGTATATCATGTCATTTAAAATATGTCAAATATTCATTTTTTAGTTCAAAAATCTAATGGATGGACCAAAATTGTTGACTTTTAAAATAAGAGAAACAATTCTGTGAATTGGCCATAATAGAGGGACCAAAAGTGCAATTAAGCATGATAATTAATATCAATATTTTTTGTATTCTATTATGGTATTAGAGAGATAATTATTCCGCTATTTTCTTTCTCAAAAACTTTTTTGAAAATATTTTCATTAATTTATCTTTCCTTTTCCATTTGATTCTTGAACAATTTGTTCATCTTCATCTCCTTCTTTCTCATTCTTTCTTCATTTTCTTCTCTTTCTCAATGAAATTTCAAGTTAGAATTATCTCATCATGATGATTATAAAAAAATGAGCATTAAGGACAATATTATTCGCCAACAAATCTTTACAAAATATCCAAGAGTTCTTCCATACTTTGATATCAATGTTGTTTCAACGTCAACAACTTTCGTCAAATATGAAAAAGATGGAGTCAAATGCATTATTCGAATTCTCTTCATCATCAAACTGAAGAATATATGCTATCAAAGCATTTATTGAATAATTTTCAAGAACACCAACAATATTTGATAACATAATTCTTTCTTTTTAGCCAAATTGACATTAAAAAAAGTGCAAGCAAAAATATTGCATGGAAGTGTAAACTCTAAATTTAACACTTACCAACAAAAAAGAACAAGATTGTTCTTGATTCTAGAAAAAATCCATGATTAGATTCTCAATTAGAAGTCTAAGCTAATGACCAATGAGTTGTGCATGAAATTTCGTACAAAAACAAAAATGCAAGAAAATGATATTTTGCATTTATGTGTAGACTCGATTCAATACTTATTACAAAAAGAACATGAAGAAGAAAGATGACATGAAAATATTTCTTGTTCTTGTTTCAAGGCAAGAATAAATTTTTTAAAATATTTGTCATTGTATTTGCGACATTCAAAAATCTTTTAGCCGATGTATTTTCAACATTTTAAGAAAAAAAAAAGTTATTTTAGTCTTTGTATTTTCTTTTTCTTAGATTGTAAAGTTCTATCCAAGTTTGAAATGTGAAACGACATTTAGCGCGTTTAGAGTTTAGACCTAAACCTAAACCCTTAGATAACTAATAATAGTCTCATACTTATTTTTTATTTGGACACAAAACCTTGTTATCTCTTTTAAAAATACTACTTCACCGAACGAATATCAATGTTCAGAAGAAAATGTATATGTTGCTAATATACACCTTCTAAATGATATGTGTGTAGATTAGTAAAGCCTTGTGAAAGTTGTTAATTTACCCACATTTAAAAAATAGAATGTGCATTTTAGCCACCTACATAATATATTAGAAATAATGTAAATAATATTAATTAAATGGTACAATTTGAAAAAAAAGTGAATTGAAAGTTGCCTCATTAATTTGTAACAAATTTTTTTTCCAATAAATCAATTATTTTAAGACGGATGAAATATTAATATTTTGGAGGTTCTAATATACAACTCACTTCAAATGTTGTAACTTTTTACAACAAAATGCCCTTAAGAAATCTTAGCTATTGGAGTTTTATATTATAAATCAACGGCTAAAGTTACATTTGGGTACGGTACACAAATTCTATCGCTTGTCTACCCTAAATGCCACTTCAAGGAGCATATAGGCTCATGACATTGAGATATATATTAGAAAAACCAGTTTCAAAATTAGTTGTTATGTTCTGATGTCATAGGGGGAAAATTTAGGAACTCAAACACCAAGTTGATGATAATTAAAGAAAAAATATAGGAACACAAACACCAAATTGATGATAATAAGTCAATAACGAAGGTGTAACACCCCAATTTTTTAAAAGTGCGAGTGTATTTTTTTTTTCAAAATAAAGTAATAAAAATCCCAAGTTAAATCCATAAATAAAGAAAATACTCTGGGATAAAATATTTGAATCGTAACACCACGACAAGGGTTATCATTAATTACAACAGCGGAAATGGTTTTGAACAAAAATCCAAAGTATCCAAATAAAATATACACCGACTAAAATACTTTGTTTCGAATACACAAGTTCCCTTTTTACAACAACAACTTTGAAATAGGAAAGGGAAAAATAAATAAAATTCTTGATTACAACCATAAGCTGATCATTAATCTATCTGAGGGTGACTGAGTACTGAGAATCCACGAGTGGCAACAAGCCCCACTACTTCCGGTTACAAAACCAACCCATCATTGTGCCACGCCTTAGATCGACCTTGTTTCTCATCTGAGGGCAAAGCCCAGATTTCCACAAAAGTTGTAAAGGGTCACCAACCGAAATTAACAAATACCACATAGCATTCAATTTTAAATGCACAAAATCACCTTTCAACTTAGCATGCATCTAGAAAGGGTTTTCATATGTTAAACATGCATAAACAAGGTTGAAAAATGAAGTTTTTGACCAAACAGCACTGTTGTATTCGAATACACCTTATGTGTAGTCGAATACACTTGCGAAAACAGCTGAAAAACAGCAAAAACAGCACTGACAGCGCTACTGTATTCGAATACAGTCTGTCTGTATTCGAATACAACATCCCATTCAACTGTATTCGAATACAACACCTTGTGTAGTCGAATACACTTCAAAAAAATCAAGTCAGTAGCTAATTTAATCATCTGTATTCGACTACAACACAGGTGTAGTCGAATACACCTGTTAAAACAGCAGAAAATCAGTTTTTAACCCTTTCAAAAACATTCCAACACTTCCAAATTCATTCCAACACTTTCAACACCAATTCAATCAATCACAAACACCAACACAACACAAATCACTCATGACAATCAAGTACGCATATACAAACATCATAACATGTCAAACATGACTCGCGTGCCAAGCACCCTAATGCAATGCGTATTCCGGAATATCAACAAAACCCTCCTCGAAGGGGCGTAAATCATAATTGTACCGCCTCTCACAGACTAGTACTAATTACCAAGGTGCAGTCTCTGATATGATCCTATTTATCATGATTCACTTTAAGGATCGTTCTAGGTCAGAAACTTACAGATTGGATCCAAAATCGCGTATTGATGGAGAACGCAATAAACAGAGGTACGAAACTCCGAATCGGGCGATTCCAAAACGAGGTGAAAGATGACGTTCCGAAACGCAAGTTAGGATGTTGAATCACCGAAAACAAGTGTGTAGAACTCGAGATATGATAACAGTTTACCGAACACGAAAATTGGCACAATTTGTATATTAGGGTTCGATGTAAAGGAAACTGAAAATTATAAAGAAACAAAAGATGGATTAAGTTGAGAAGATGAAGAAGGCGCCACAATCAAGGATGATTGATAAGCCAATGAAGAATCGCCACAATGGTAAGGAAGCCATTGATAAGACTCAAGCAAGTTCTAATCCAAGAACTCAACGAGGAGACCTAACTCACTCACAATTCTCATTAGAGAAATTTTAATTCATTCAAAAAAAAAATCCCCTTCAATGAGGTTACAAAATCATAGTTATAGTAAAATTATCTTTAAACTTAAATGGGTCATAAGTGACACCATTCTCTAGGCCCAAATTGGGCTTACATCATTTTTTTTTTTATAAAAATAAACTAAATGTAAGGAAGCAAAGTATCTTCACTTACATATAACATCAACTAAGTCTATATTAAAACTATTAGAATTCCAAATTAAAGCAAACTAAGAATTATTACAAACCAAATGAAAATAAATAAAGTTCATCCTAATTTATTAAAAATATGGATCATCTTCATGCTCTTGAGATCCTTATCATTCTCTCCTTCTTGAAGAAATTCGACCTCGAATTTAAGCTCCATTATACCGTACATGAAGAAATAATCCAATCAAACCACAAGCTCATCATATCCACCGGGGTCAAATGGAAATTTGGAAAAGTCACCAAATGTGATAAGGCGGTGAATCACATTTTCATCTTGAACAATTGACATCTTAGTACATTTATGGTAAAGGTAAGAAATTCTAAAGATGGTAATAAAGTTATACCTTTTGAAGTTGCCATTCATAGCCAAATTTACCTTCTTTGTATTGAAATTTGTGGCAAACAATATGTTACTTTGTATTTGCAAAGGCTTCAAAGCAAGTTGAGTTTCTTGAACATTCTCTTCATCTCAAAAAAATGGTGACTCAATAATTTCCTTGTAAGCATCCTTTTGATGAACCTTTGAATAATCATCTTCAAACACTAACATTGCTTCATTCACCTCACTCTCTTGTTTAAAGAGACCTTCAATTTTACCATCATCTTTCTCCTTACTTCCAATTTCAATATATTGATGACATTCATCATTTGGAGACACTTCTTCAAACACTTGCAATAGAGAATTATTAAAATTAGACAAATAGTTGGAGTCAATTTCTCGCCCTTTGTCTCTCAAATATTTCTCCTCTTCTTCTTTCTTTTCTTTGATTTTCTCTTTCTCTCTCAAGGCTAGCTTCTCTACTTTTCTTGCCTGTTTTGCATATCCATTTTCGTATAGATATTTCACATACTCCGGATCCAATACAAAATCTTGAATATATTGAGGATATGACATGCTTAGGAATTTTGTCAAACAAGTAGTGTGCAATAATTTTAACAACACAATATTTCTTTTTTTTTTTTTTTAATTTGCAGCAACAGACAAATTAAGTAATGATAGCAATTCAAACAAAAGCAACACAACTAGCAATTTATGTTTCACCAAAAAAATGCATAAACAAAATTTTACTCAATTCCAAACCTAGAGACAAGCTCTGGTACCAAATGATATGATCCTATTTATCATGATTCACTTTAAGGATCGTTCTAGGTCAGAAACTTACAAATTGGATCCAAAATCGCGTATTGATGGAGAACGCAATAAACAGAGCTACGAAAATCCGAATCGGGCGATTCCAAAACGAGGTGAAAGATGACGTTCCGAAACGCAAGTTAGGATGTTGAATCACCGAAAACAAGTGTGTAGAACTCGAGATATGATAACAGGTTACCGAACACGAAAATTGGCACAATTTGTATATTAGGGTTCGATGTAAAGGAAACTGAAAATTATAAAGAAACAAAAGATGGATTAGGTTGAGAAGATGAAGAAGGCGCCACAATCAAGGATGATTGATAAGCCAATGAAGAATCGCCACAATGGTAAGGAAGCCATTGATAAGACTCAAGCAAGTTCTAATCCAAGAACTCAACGAGGAGACCTTACTCACTCACAATTCTCATTAGAGAAATTTTAATTCATTCAAAAAAAAAAAATCCCCTTCAATGAGGTTACAAAATCATAGTTATAGTAAAATTATCTCTAAACCTAAATGGGTCATAAGTGACACCATTCTCTAGGTCCAAATTGGGCTTACATCATTTTTTTTTATAAAAATAAACTAAATGTAAGGAAGCAAAGTATCTTCACTTACATATAACATCAACTAAGTCTATATTAAAACTATTAGAATTCCAAATTAAAGCAAACTAAGAATTATTACAAACCAAATGAAAATAAATAAAGTTCATCCTAATTTATTAAAAATATGGATCATCTTCATGCTCTTGAGATCCTTATCAGTCTCTCACAGGCTAGCACGATTTACTAAAGTGCAACCTCTCACAGGTTAGCACAATTTACTAATGTGCAACCTCTCACAGGTTAGCACGACGCGATAATCCATGTAAGGGTAAGATGAACCAACAATTCACATGGAATCATCCCCCGTACGGATAAGATGTACCAACAATTCACATGGAATCATCCTGTGGCCCATCCGGTCACCACTATCACCAACGCGATAATCCTCGCAAGGATAGGATGAACCAACAATTCACATGGAATCATCCCGTGGCCCATCTGGTCACCACTATCACTACTATGAAATGCATGAGCATACTCTGACTCTCGACACCACAATCATTAAGTAAATGCAGCTATTAAAAGATTCCCCATTTTTAATGCTCATTTAACACTAATGATTCTCAAATTTAACACAGAGCACACTCAACGCATACAATCCTTAAATCACATGAAATTGAATTCACAAATCATATTGAATTCAAATCACCACATACACAATCTCATCAATTCATTTCACACCAAATCAAAATTCACACATAGATTGCATTTATCCAAAACCCCACATCTTCAAACCTGAAGCATATCTCAACATTCATAAAATTACCCATAAACATATCAACCATACCAAGCAAAAATCACCACCACCCACACCTCAAAACTCATTAAATTTAATTTCACCATTTTACCCACAAAATGCATTAAATTCATTTCTCACAACATCACACCTCAAACCCACCAAATTCCTTTTCCAAAATTTTCAACCATAACACACCAAGTCAAAACTACAAATTGTTAAACATAAACCACAAATTTCTTTTTCACAACTCACATAAAACCCATTAAATTCCTTTTCCCAAAATTCACACATAAACCCCTCAAAATCAAACCCCACAAATACACATATAGAGTCCTATATGCAAGTTAAAAATTTGGAAGGAGCCCTTACCTCAATGGTAGCTCGAACGGCCGATTACGGCACCGCGATAAAATTCTGGTAAAATTCCCACTTCGCGCAGAGCTGCGAAAATTAGTTCCCAAGCACCGCAACGTGATCACAATCAACTTTCTCTTCAGTCGCGTCGCGAGATAAAGCTTGGATCTAGGTGATATGTGAGGTTTTGTGTTTGGCGGTTTTGGAAACCACCCACACGGTTTCGCAAACAGAGAAGAAAGAAGAAGAAAACGTGAGGCTGGGGAAAATATATATATATTTTTAAATCAAACCAACAAATAACTAAAACTCTCGCACACCCATCTGAACTATTTTGATAAAAATATCTACTCTCGTTGCAACTCAATTTACAGGTAACATTTTCAGCAACCAGAGATATTTTTAACAAAATAGTCCGATAATAAATTATTTATAACGTAAATAAATTATTTCCCGCCAAATAATTCTCACCGGATCTAACTATATATATATATATATATATATAAGCAACATAAAACAAACTCTAATAAAATATGCTTTTGGTATTTAATTCACAAAATGAATTAAAATTGGGCTAAATGCCTCAGCAATTTAACACCAAATATACTAAAATTGCATAAATTAGAGTTTGAAATTTAGGGTCTTACAGAAGGCACTTAAGTTCACCACAAAAGTGGTATATCCAACACTCACCCTAAACTTAAATAAAAACACTAGAATTTCCCTCCAGTAGAGGAGTTTTAGCTCCACGGAAATGATTTTCGGAGATGAGGCAACCAAGGATCAATTGGAGAAGACTATAGACGAGAACTTCATTGATTTTTTCTTTAATATCTCTAAGAATGAGGTAAAGGTGTCGAAGACTTAAACTTAGGGAAGATTAGTGTTTTTGCAAAATTGGAGGGGGCATAAGTGACATTTTAAGATATCTTAGCGGATGCAAATGCAATTTTCTAATAAATAAAAGTAAAATATATTTCACGGTACCTTAACGAAATTGTAGATAACAATTTAGTTGTTTCTTTTTTCTTTTCAAATTGATCATTTACTTGATTTTAAGTAACCATTTGATCATATATGTTTTAAAATGTCAATAATTTAATAAATGTTTTTTTTGTAGAAACTCATAAAATTCGTAAGCATGTTTAAGCCAAACCAAAAATATTAATTTTAATATTCAACAAAATTCAGATTTTTATCAAATTCATAACTCAAATATTTAAATAAACTTATATTTTCATTTCCAGCAAAAACAAAAACATCAAATAAAGAAGAACTCACATTTCATATTGTTGAAGGATAGATTTGGGGATCAAATCTTAAAGTGTGAATTCTTTATTTGATGGATTTGATGTTTTCTGGGTTTTGTTTGAAAATATTGAAGAATTTTATGGACTTTTTTAAAAAGGGATATCATTGTTGACATTTTAAGACATAAAAGATCAAATCATTACTTAAAATTAAATAAATAATCAAATCAAAAAAATAAAAATAAATAATTGGATTGTTACCTGAAATTAAATTAAGAGGCTGCGAGAAATATTTTGTCTAAATAAAAGTATATAAGTGAAAAAAAGTTAGTAAAGTAATTCATTGATTCTAGTGACAAATAAATTTTTTTTTTTGACTGAACAAATAATTTGACACATGAATGAAGTACTATATATTGATTAGAGACGAAGTACCCATTATCATAGTGTAGCTAAAGCTACCCAATAATTATCTTTTCGTAATAAGTAAGTATAGTTTTATATTTAGTTACACAATAAAATATACTTAGTTACCCGAAATACATTTATTAGTAATAAAATTATAAGAAACAAAATGTAAGCAAATTATCACTTGATTGATATATCTATTTGTATTGTTTTAATATTTTCAAACTCTACTACAACTATAAATGAAATATTTTTAGCAATCTCCACCTATATAAAAAAATATTATTAACAATAAAAGTTGTCAAGATACGATTCAAAAATAAAATTGAATATGAATTTCTTACAAATAATTAGTTGTTTATAATGAAAAAAATATTACTATTTATTATAGATTTAATTTTAGATGAAAAAAATATTACTATTTACTACTTTATTAAAATATAAATTTTTAAAAATATATAAAATTAGTCACTTCATAAAAATTAGACTAAGTTCGCCATGGACGATTTATCATAATTTTGTCAATTTTATTGTAAAACTAAACCAACAATATTATTGAGTAAGAAAAAATTTTCGCGTAATTGCACCATACTTTTGATTTATCCAATTTGCCTCGTCACTTTCATGCTTTTTTTTTAAACTTACATGCTTCTCTTGTTGTTTGCTTTTGGATTTTTGTTTAAATAAAATAAAGAGTAAACTAAAATAAATTAAAAAGGTAAAAAAAAATGGCGATTTAACATATTTTAAATGACGTGACATACAATTTTATGATATAGAATCATCTAGATGTATTAATTATTCATATTTCATTGATTTAATTACAAATATGAAAAAATATTAAAGTTGAAAGTAAAGTTTTTACAATATTTTATTCTAATTTCATGAGTGTTAATCATTCTACACCATCGTATTCATATGTCACGTTATTTAAAACATGTCACATCGCATTTTTAGTCAAAAAAAATTAGTGGAATGACCAAAATTGTCGACTTTTAAAATAGGATATCAATTTCGTGAATCAATAAAAATAATATGACTACAACTGCAATCAAACCAAAGATAATTTTGATTTTGTTTTTGACTAAAAATTAGGTGAATCATAATATTAAATTTTAATTTTGTATCAAGTGAAAATCATATCATTTAAAATGTTCTTATAAACAAAAATAAGTTTTAGTACAAAAGATAATTTGACCACTTGATTTTTTTTAGTTTACTTTTTATTTTTATTAAAAAAACTCAAAAGGAGCCAAGTATAAAGATAAGTTTACTTCAATATCCTATACAATCGTTTTCCTTTAATCGGATTTCTCTCACGATTCAGTGATTCGCAGTTTTGCGAATTACGAGAAAGTGAAAATAGTTTTTTCTCTATTAACAATTTGCATTAGTTGAATTATTTGACTGATTTTCATTTTTTAAATTTTAAATTGATTTGAAGTTTCATTTATTGAAGCTCATGTGTTTCTTTCTTCTATTTTCATATTCAGAGAAAACATAGTGGAAGAGATAAAAAAAAGAAATATGAAATTTCTCATCTTTAGAGTCAAGTTAATTTTCAACTAGTTCATATCTGATATTGTTATTCTACTTCATGCTTATATAGTGCATGTGAGCCTTCTGGTTGAATTAATGTTGCCTATGAGTTGAAGTCTCGGAAGCACTCTAGGTAGACAACACTAAATACGAATGCACTCTTATTGTGAAAAAGGGTGCAACCAACCAAATATAGTAGAAACACCCTCGCAATCATCTCCCATAGCTGTTCACAACGACATTGATTGTATACTTCAAGTAGGCAACTATATCGATTTGTGGTTGTCCGTGTGACATTAAATTTAACTTGAACAGAAGCCTTAGTAACTCCAAGCAGTTTAACTAATAGCTTTGCACCCTCATCTCTGTTAAATACATTGATAGTAAAGATTCTCTAGTGATGGGTATATGATGAAGAGAGGAAATATCATCAAGTGTAATTGTTATCTCTCCAATCGGAAGATGAAAGTCGTTGGTGTCTCAATGCCACCTCTCTACAAAAGCAGATATGATCCATTTGTCGATCATTTCGTAACTACATTTTAGCAACGGATTTAACCTTGAACTCCTAGCCAACTTCTCCACCTTTTCATGTTCAATGACAACTTATTTCATATTTTTCCATTGATAAATACCCTTACCCCACTATCCTGAAATAAATTAAGGTAAACAACGTAAGTTAAAACACATTATGAACAACTATTAAAAATTTAATATGATTAGGAAAATTACCACTTTATCCCAAAGTCGAGTGGCCACGTAATCACCAAATGTCCTAAAGACAGATGTATCAACATGCCCACTAGGATATCCATCAAACTATGGAGGTTGATCCATCTGTTCTGGTAGGACTTGCTCTTTCTGTTGTGCATGTTGCTTTTGTTGTGCTCGTTGATGCTCTGTTGTAACCATCGTTGTTTCCATTATGCCCGCCTCTCCCGTTGTACTTTCTGTTGCTCTTTAAGACATTGAGCCCGTGTAGAGCTTGTTCCTCATGTTGTGCATGTTCCTCTTAATGTGCTTGCTGATGCTGCTTTAGTAATCATCGTTGTTCCCATTGTGCCCGCCTCTCTTATTGTATTTTTTGTTGCTCCTCAAGATGTTGAGCCCGTGCAGAAGTGGTTGGTCTAACCTAACGACCTTCATTATTATCAGTATCATTAATTATAACCCTACCTTCTCTATTAGTAATCATTGTACACACCATTTCTACATAAACATAATTATAATCAAAATCAAACACAATCAAATATGTAGCATAGGCACACTCAATTCGTTTACTCCTTATCAAACTCAGTTCATATATCCATGCAAATTAAGTTGGCGTAGATTTACGTGTTTTAATATCACATATGTTCAATTTTTTTATCATATCTACCAAATCTCAATTCATGCAGTATACCTAAACTCAGTTTGCGTATGCGTACGTTATTTCAATTCACGTAACATAACTTTCATTTACGTGTACGTTAACTCAATTTACGTAGGCATACGGAAATTTAAATAACATACATCCCTAACCCCGATTGATTTTTTAAAACACTCAGAATCACAAATGTTGTTCCGTCCTAATAACCATGTTGACAAAATCAGTTTCATTTGCACTAAAACTTATTCAAACAATAATTCCTATGCACAAATCATAACCTATGATTTACTAAATCAACAATCAAAGAAACCTAACTTAATATTGTAAAGAATAAGAGATGGATGCAAACCGGATGTAAATGGGAGAAGATGATTGATATTGTTGAAAGTCTTGATGCTTGATGAAGCTAAAGGAAGAAGATGAAAATGGATGCACATGGGGTGTCAGAAAAAAGGTAGAAGATGAATATGAGGGATGAAAAGTTCAAAAATTGGGATTTCTATTTTTGTTTTAATGGTAAGGACAATTTGTTCTTTTTTATTTTAGGGTGGGGAGTGTAACTAGACATATGGCGATGTAGATAGCGAAATTGTACTTTTCTTATCAAAAAAAAAAATTTGGATAAGATTTGAATAATGTCTTTATGATATTGAAAACAAAATTCATTGTAAAAAAAGTTGAGCCAAGAATTGTCTATATGTTCACTTGTGTAAACAAGAAATACAGTAGTATTAAACCCTAGGAGAGCATTATACATTATTTAAGAATATGCTAAAAGATCCCTAACCCTTATTGCCTTTTATCTTTGTATAGTTGAATCTTCCTTGGGAAATGGGCCTCCTCGGTCCAAGCCCATTTACTCTACCCCAAGTTCTTGTGGTGTCTTAGTGGTTTTTAGGATTGACTAGGTGCACAAACAAACCACCTGGTTCAGGACTGGATGCACCGACGCTACTCAATCACCTGTACTAACATTAGTTGTCTAACATGAGTGTCATGCTTATCTATGCATTAGGTTGCATCCATCTGTAACGTAATGAGCTCCATCTAAAAACTGTCATCTTGGGCCATTGTTGGTTCTCTCTATTTTGAATATTTCATCCCATCAATAATCCACAAAGCGGCAAGCCCTTTAAGGCGTACATGTTTTTCTTGTTGCTTGATCCATATTCTAGCTACTTCCCATCCCAAGCATATTCGAGTAGAATAGTTCACCTGACTTCGGATACCCTAGTCTTGGATCTTCAAATCCATAAGTATGACCGAACAGAGGATTCCACCAGTCCTTTGATCTTGGTTTCTTCACATCTTTGTGTGTGACCAAGTGGAGAAGTCCACAAGTCATCTTGTCTTGAGTTGTTCAAGTCTTTAGGAGCAATCGAGTGGAGGAGTCTACAAGTCTTCTACTTTTGAATTCTTCACATCTTCGGGTGCGATTGAGTGCCATCACATCTTCAGGTGCGACCAAGTGTAGGAGTCCATAAGTCTTCTTATCTTGGATTCTTCACATCTTTGGGTGCGACCAAGTGGAGGAGTCCATGAGTCTTCTACTCTTTGATTCTTTACATCTTCGGGTGCAACTGAGTGTTTTCACATCTTCGGGTGCAACCAAGTGGAGGAGTCCACAAGTCTTTTGCTCTTGGATTTATCACATTTTTGGGTGCGGCCTAGTGGAGGAGTCCACAAGTCTTCCATTCTTAGATTTCAAGTTGGGAGTGAGTTACTCTATGTAAACTTCTCACTGTCTTGTCCAAACTTTTGGAATATGTTTTGGTGGGTTATTGGTTACTCTCAAAATTTCTGACTAAAAGTTACTACTGCATTAAATTAAAGTTTCTTTGTATTGGCTATACATGAGGCTGGCTGTTGAACTACCCCATTATAAAAGTAAGACCTCCCTTCTTGATTGTACACCCATCAATCCAATTCTCGTTTTCTTCGTTTCTTGAAATATGTCATTTTTTCTATCACCTTTTCACATCTTCGGGTGCAACCAAGTGGAGGAGTCCACAAGTCTTTTGCTCTTGGATTTATCACGTTTTCGGTTGCGGCCTAGTGGAGGAGTCCACAAGTCTTCCACTCTTAGATCTCAAGTTGGGAGTGAGTTACTCTATGCAAAATTCTCATTGTCGTGTCCAAACTTTTGGAATAAGTTTTGGTGGGTTATTGGTTACTCTCAAAATTTCTGACCAAAAGTTACTACTGCATTAAATTAAAGTTTCTTTGTATTGGCTATACATGAGGCTGGCTGTTGAACTACCCCATTATAAAAGGAAGACCTCCCTTCTTGATTGCACACCTTTCAATCCAATTTTCCTTTTCTTCGTTTCTTGAAATATGTCATTTTTTCTATCACCTTTAAGGTTTACTATTCATATTCAGATCTTTTGAACATTTTTGTCATTCTCTAGTGTGACCTGAAAATCTCAAGAGATTTGAAGTTGAAACAGAAGCTTGCCTTAATTTGATTTCCTCATAAATTTTTGAAATCCTTTTCCACTCATTTGGTATTTCTTGCTGCCAAAAATGTTCACATGATTCGTGAATGGTTGTTCAGACTTCATTATCTTCCCCATTTTTCCTTGTACAACCTTAATTTCTTGTCTCAATCCTAATGGGTTTATTGGTTATCTTTGGTGCATAGACGTCTCACAGTTCACACATCTACTTTTGAGGCATTGAAGGGTTATGAGGAGATGAACATGTGTCTTTTCTGGGTGGAAAATATCTTGTTGCATGGTTATCTTTGGTTTTAGTTTCCCATTCACTAGAATATTTTTTGGGGGACAAATTAATGATCTAAGACTGATAATGAGGACCAATAGAGCTTGGAGGAGAGGGGCATAAGTTTTTAGGTATTTGATTACTAAGAAGGTAGTGTCATTAAAAGGAGTTGTTTCTTCCCACTATTCGATTTGGTTGCTTAGACATTACCTTTTAATATATCTTGTTATTTTCCTATCTTAATAAGCTTCCAATTTAATTGATGAGTTTGAGTTGCTTATTATTTGTTTTACGAACATGTATTGTAAATCTATCCACGCATGTTTGCGTCCCAAATTGTCGTATTTCATGTATCTACATACTCACGCATACAACATTGTGCATCCTCTGAAGGTGCAACCACGAGAAGGGGGATTGAATTGTGTTTGTCTAAGTCGGATTATTTTTAATTATTTATTCAAGAACTGGTTCGGGTTGGTGATTTTAACTAAAATAGAGGTTGTAGCAATCAGGCTTAAGTAATAAGAGGCAACAGTAAAGTAAAGACTGTAGAAGTGACACAAGCAAATTAGTCCTAGTTCACCGCCAACTTGGTAGCTACATCCAGTCTCTACACTTAGAAGGATTTAACCACTAATTCAAATGCTTGAATTACACAGCACTTGACCCTACACATTAGTCTTCTTAAAACAACCTAACACCTACATACTTTTTAAGGAAAGCGAACACCTTGACCATACAAGTCAAGCCTTCTCCACATAACCTGAAAACCACAGATTGTTGAAGGCAAATACACTTTGACCCTATAAGTCAAGTCTTCTCAACACAACCTGAAAACCACATATTGCTTGAGGAACACTAAAACCACTATCGGGATGGGTTACACAAGTTTGGAATGGATTGAGTTTGGCTTCTACTAGGCAAATTGTTACAATTGAGTTCTCACACTAAAACACTAGAATATATTTTTTTGAGCAAATGCTTATCTAGAACTTAAACCTTTGAACTTTGAATACTTAGGAAATTTGAGCTCTCAATTTTTTTATAGAATTGTATGGATTTATGAGTTTGTGCTTTCTTCTTTAGCCTTGAGTATTTATTTATAGAATAAATTAGGGTTTCACTTTTGTCCTTGTAAAATTTGAATCATATCTTTCTTGTGAACAAATTCTGAATGTATCTTCTTGTGAGCAAATTATGAGTGTATCTTCTTGTGAATAATTTAGAGTGTTTCTTCTTGTCAATAATTCTGAGTGTATCTTCTTGTGAACAAATTCTGAGCATATCTTCTTGTGAGCAAATTCTGAGCATATCTTCTTGTGAGCAAATTCTGAGCATATCTTCTTGTGAACAAATTTTGAGCATATCTTTTTGTGAACAATATTTTGACCATATCTTCTTGTGAACAATATTATGACCATATCTTCTTGTGAAGAATATTTTGGCCATATCTTCATTTCACTTTGGTCAAAGATTTTCTTCAATTATAATCCTGATACGTATCTCATGTCAGATTGTATTCAAAAACTTATTCACATGAATCTTCCTTCATACTCTTGATTGATTGGAGGGGGAATGGATTTTGGCTTGTTCTTCAATATTTAGAAATTCTTATTAGGCCAAGTCTTTTCTTCAATATGAATTCTTTCAATCAGAGTTGTTGAAGTGAGATGTTGTGTTTCTTGGATAATAAAAGTCAAAGGCAGAATTGCATGACTTAGAACTAGTGACTTTGGGCAAATCACATTGTTGAATCACCAGAGTTAGTGCAAGATTAGAGGCTCCATATCAGAGGTAGCATTTTGTGTGTTGCACCTTTTGATTAAGAAAATATGAGATTTGAATGCATGGCTTGAAAAATCTCTTCAAAGTTAACGATAGCTTGTGCATATCAGAGGCACGCAAGGGTTTTAGAGGCATGCTTTAAATTCAATCTTTAGATGAGGTCTTCAAACCCAATTATTAGAGGCAATCTTCAGAGGAAAACATCAAAGGCAGTCTTCGTAACCTTCAAAGACACGTTTCTTTCAGAGGCATATATTTAGAGATAGACGCGTATGCTTTTGTGTTCCTCTTATCTCATCCTCTGGTGACTTCCTTTGGTAGCTTCCTCTGATACATTCCT
This sequence comes from Cicer yamashitae, assembly GCA_037974755.1. Lineage (NCBI taxonomy): Eukaryota > Viridiplantae > Streptophyta > Magnoliopsida > Fabales > Fabaceae > Cicer > Cicer yamashitae. Next base: position 27,925,392 of record JBBPBQ010000003.1, read on the forward strand.
CTGGTACCTTCCTCTAATTTTGTTATTCTAATTATTGCACACTTAATGAAGCAATTAGTAAAATAAACTATCCTCATAAAATACTTTTGTTAGCATTATTACCTTTCACTTCACAAAATTTCTCCTTTCCTTTCACTCATTTTTCTTGATTTGCATGTCCCAACTTAGGTTTTCAACATTTTCATCATTACCTCCCTTATAAATACCTTTGTCCTCTTCCTCATCAAATTTGTAATGTTTTTCCAAAGATTTCTATGAGCAAAGGTCAAGGCTTCGATGAAGAGGAGGGCTCATTCGAGATGCCCGCACCCCATTCCACTCCACGTACCGTTGGCAATTTTGAGTAGGTAGCCAAGGATCATTATCATCACTAGTCATACTATACCAATTACGAATCCCTTCAACATTGTTATAATCATTGGGTTCCTAAGAGTTACCAATAATGTTTTGAGATTTTCCATGTAGTTTTAACGAGATAGTATGTGTTCCTCCTCCTGATATAGATTAAGTGTTTTTTGTCTACTTATACAATTTCATCTTCGACAAACTCTATATTCCACTTTCCTTCCCGACATTCCAAAGTAATATTCTTTGCACTCTTAATGTGGCCCCCTCACAACTCCATCCTAACATGTGAGCCTTTGTGAAAGCACTTGAAATCTTATTCAAAGGTTGAGGTGTGCGATCCTCTATTTGCAAATTTCGTCACTTCTTCAAGGTCAAAAAGAGTAATCCTATGACTTGCTCTCAGTGAGTAACTTCTCCCACCTTCATCTTATTGGAACATGGGTTAGGTCATGGAAACATTTCAACCATTAACTTTACCATGTTTGTTTGTGCCCTGCTTATACACATATCCTGTATGATGTTGATGGACAAAAGCTTTTTCCTCTCTCTTGGACTAAAGACCCGATCTCCAGAATAGGTATCTCTTAGTTGTTCTTAATAGGTATCTCTCGGACTAAAGTCCTATTTTTGCAATCGTATTTTTGTTATTTGAATTCGTTTCTTTTTAATTGTGTGTAAACGTGCACTATGATGAAGAATTTTAAACAACTTAAAGCTAGTCTTAAACTATTTGTTTCAGTTTTTGAAATTTAAACTCTATTTCTTTGCTCATATCATTGCTCAATTCGATGAGTTTCACTAATGCAGGCATTGTTGATTACTATTTGGTTGTCGAAGTCTCACTTGCCATTTTTTTTAAAAGAACTAAATAAATTTTGTCGTGGCATGTTTGGCATCATTTCGATAGTTCATACTCTCTCTTACTATCCTAGCCGTGAGCTTTTGGGCCTAAACACTTTAATTCTTTGTTGTGTGAGTATCTAGACATGTGTTATCCCTTCAGAACTTGCACTAATTGTGACTTGCATCACTTGTAATTTATGCATACACTGAGGCAATTTTGTTTGGTCATTTGAGCCTTTCTAACTGCCCTATGAAAATTTTATTATTTGCTAGCCCTTTTAGCCTTGCCCTTTCTTTCGGTTACTAGCCACATTACAAGCCAAAGACTTGACTTTAATTCAATCACCTTACTTGGAGTTAGGTAGGAAAATTTGTCTCGTCTTGGTAAAATTCTAAGTTTGGTGTTGCTAATGGGATAGCAAATTTTTAAATTTGGGTAGGTGATTCTCATAAATAAAATAAATAACAAATCAAAAAAATTCAAAAGAAAAAGAAAAAAAAGAAGAAGAAAAAACAATATCAGTTTGTGTACTTTGATAAATAACATCTTCTTGGTTCTTTTGTCAATGTTTGAGAATCGCCACAATGAAAATGTGAAGAAAAAAAGTGGAAGAATAAATGAAAATGTGTACATAACTCCAAATAGTAAAGCCTCCTATCCCAAAATGTCCTACCCTTACCTAAGCCCCATTACAAACCGAAAGTCCTCCAAAAGTGTATGTGTTTGTTGCATTGTGATTGCTAACTAGAATCTTGTCAAGCCTATGGTAGCGTGATGCATGTTCTAGGATTTGAGTGATAAATTCATAACCCTTGCTAAACACTTGAGAGAAATTTTGGTGAGATTGTGTGAAGAGAGAGTTGAACTTGATGAATGAATGCTAAAGTATACAAATTGTGTTTTTTTTTTTTTTGTAAGCAACCATGGAGCATGATGAATGTTTTGTAGTAGCTGAAACTTTTAGAATTGAGAATTGAGTTTGATTTGATTTGAGAAATTGAGTTTAAGTTTGATTTGATTTGAGAAATTGAGTTTAAGTTTGATTTTAGCAATACCAAATCTGAATTTAATTGTTGCTTGGGGACAAGCAATAGATTAAGTTTGGGGTTGTGATGAATCTTCATCATATGCATAATTTTCATTGTTTTTAGTCTTATTTATCTTTTATTCATTAGTTAATTTAAGGAGTTATTTGATATATTTTGTTGATTTTAGTTCTTGGATTTAATGAAATGTTTATTTTCTTATTTTCTTGATTAAATAGAGATTTTTCGTAGTTTTGCGTTGTTTCTTTGTTTGAGTGCAGTGTTGAATTTTGGTGAAAAAATCAACATGACCTATGTGGAGTATTTCAGTCATATCTGGAGTTGCAGATGTCCAATTGGAGTTAAACCAAGTAAAAATGAAAGCCAAGATCCATAGCTACAACTTTCATTAAGACACCGGAGCCCAAGTCGGACTCAAAAGAGACAAAAAATGCACACAATGTCAAACAGAAGAAGCTGTGCATATGAAGCGCAACAGCCGCGTCTAAGGCGCATTTTCAGGCTAAAGCCTCTGCCGGCACGCGCTTGAAGCGCAAAAGCTGTTCCTGGGGAGCGTGGCATGCGACAACATTCATTAAAATGCATTTTTATTTTAACTTTCTAAGGATCTTTTTGACTATTGGGAAGTTTGGAGACTTGTGCCCTATCAGAGAGACTCAAAGACGACCGTTTCTAACACCATTGGAGCAGTATTTTTATCAAGAATCATTCATGAATCTTTCTGGTAATTCTTCTCTAATCTCTATCTTTTCTATCTATGTCATGAGTAACTAAACCCTATTTGTTAGGGATGAGTGTAACAAGATGAAACCCTTATTTTTCTGATTTGATTTTTAGTTATATGATTGAGTTTATTGAATTATTTTTCTCATCTCTGTGCTTAATGCTTTTTTATTGCCTGATCAACTTTAAAATGTTCTACGATTTGTATTTTGAAATGGAAATGGACTTTACGAATGCTTGACATGAGAAATTCATGATTTTGTAGTCTAGGAACAGATGCAGGTCTTGAAACCAATTAAATTAGATGCAAAGGCAGTAGTTTAACAAGAGAATTCCTGTGCGGTAAGGCTTAATTTTAATCTTAAATCCACTAAGGAATTAGGGGTTGCTTTGAAATTAAAGGTTCTGTCACTAAGACATTAGGGCAAGAATAATAAAGAGAATTCGGTAATAAATCAATAAAGGAATTTAGTCATTAGGATCAAATTAGATACCAAGGTTGGATTCGAAGTGAAACTCATCCCTGACATTTTTCTTATTATAAAAGTTCAATTTTATTACCGTTGTTAATTTTAAATATTATTTCAATCAATTCGGAAACTTTTTGTTCAATTTAGTAATCAAATATAATTCAATAGTAAAACGCAATCCTTGAGTTCGATACTCGGTACTACCGTTTTATTATTACTTGCAACGATTCAGTACACTTGCTGAAACACTATCAAGTTTTTGGCGTCGTTGTCGGGGATTGCCATATCACTATTGAGTATAATTTATTTACTTAATTGAAATTTTTTGCTCTGTAATAAAATTTTTGTTTTTATTTTATTTTTAATTTTGTAAAAAAAATTATGTTTTAAAATTGTTTTATTTTTACTTAATTATTTATTTTTTCTTTATTTTAAAACTGTTCATTACTCACAATTTGTCTAACCTTGTATGCGAGGCCAGTCCTTAGCTGAACTTTTCTGTGATGCAAAAATCTGAAAATACTGCGAAAGCAAATCGATAAGAGGTTCGAGAAAGGAGACAAAGGGAAATACAATTAGTGGTGGAAGATGAGGATTTGGGGGATTTCTTCATATTCACGGAAATGGCCGATCCACCACCACCAAAACGTACCCTCGGCGAGTATGGGAATCAAAATAGAAACTGTGCTCGATTGGCTATCCATAACACACCGGTTACAGTTAACAAGTTTGAAGTGAGCCCCGCTCTATTCCGAGAGTTGAAGGAGATTCATTTTTCCGGTAAACATAACGAAGACGCCAATAGACACCTCACAAACTTCTTTGAATTATGTGAAACAGTGAAAGTGGATGGTTGTTATGAAGAAGGCAAGCGATTGAGATTATTTCATTGTCATTGAAAGATTATGCTAAGGAGTGGCTTAACTCCTTTCCTGCCAGTAGCATCACCACGTGGGATGACCTTTAAGATAAGTTCTTAGAACAATACTTTCCCCCAACTGTGTTCGTTACAAAGAGGAAAGAGATTTCCAGTTACAAACAGAAAGAGGGAGAATCTCTTCGTGACACTTATAGGATGTTCAAGAGTTTACTAGCAGGATGCCCCAATCATGCTTATGACGACACTACTCAAATGCAAATATTTTGTAATGGTTTGAAGCCTAGCACTAGAATTATGTGGGATGCTACAACAAGGGGTTCTTTGAATTACAAGACCGCATCAGAAGCACCCAAAATTATTGAGATCATGGCATCAAATGAACAAATGATGTTGTATGATAGAGGTGGTGGGTCAAAAGTGGTATATTGGAGTTGAATGTTATGGATGTTGGGTTGGCTCAAGGGAGGTTACTCTCAAAACAGATAGAAGATGTTATCACCGCTGAGATAAAGAAGGGGATGGCAACTCTAAATATACAACCCCAAGTGGCCACTGTCAAATTATTGAAACATATTGGTAATGACTTTTGTGGGGGAGCACATAAAAATGGAGCTTGTGAAGCACCGAATGAAGATGATACAGAAGAGCTAGAAGAGGTGAATGGCATAAGTGTTATCGCAATAGATGGGAATGTTGGATTCTAGGATGTTGTAGTCTTCAAGTTGATGTTTCATCCAAAGTAGTTGGACTAAGCTTTTGTTGTTGACATTGCAATGGTGTTTTGTCTCTTACTTGATCAGGATGTTAAGTTGTCACGTAAAACTGTGCATTTGCCACTAGTGCTCTTTCTCTCAAGTTTATCTCTAGCATAATCAAAATCATAGTATCCACTCAGTTTGTACTTATGAGATTTCTTGTAGAACAAGGTAAGGTTGGTAGTGCCTTTTAGGTATCAACAGTTAAATGTGATTTACTAGGGTTAACTTGAAATCTTGCACATTAAATATGATGTCAGGTGTGGAAGCGGTAAGGTAAAGTAGGGATCCTATCATTCCTCTATAGATTTTTTTTTTGTCAACTTTTTCGCCTCAATCATCTTTTTCAAGTGAACAGGTAGGGTGCATTGGAGTAGCCATAGGTTTGAAATCACTCATCTTAAACTTCGTACGAAGCTCTTTTGTATTTTTAGTTTGATGAATGTATATACCCTTTTTACTTTGCTGAATTTGTATCCCTAAGAAGAACTTAAGTTCTCCCATCATACTCAATTGAAATTCAAGCTGCATCAATTTAGAAAATTCTTGGCAAAGAGTGCCATTAGTAGATCCAAAAATAATGTCATCAACATAAATTTGAATAATAAGAATTTCATCTAAAGAGTGTATTATCAACTTGTCCTCTTTCAAAGTTATTTTTAAGCAAGAAGTTACTAAGTCTATCATACCATGCACTAGGTGCTTATTTTAGGTCATACATAGATTTCCTAAGTTTAAAAACATGATTTGGAAATTTTGAACTTTCAAAACCTGCGGGTTGTTTAACATAAACTTCTTCACATATATAATAATTTAGAAAATCACTAACATCCATTTGAAATAATGTAATGTTATTATTTGCAGCAAAAGGAAGTAGGATACGAATAGCTTCTAACCTGGCCACTGGAGCAAATGTCTCAGTGTAATCAATGCCCTCTTGCTGAGTGTAGCCTTGTGCGACAAGTCTTGCCTTATTTATGACCACTTCACCTTTATCATTTAGGTTGTTTCTGAAAATCCACTTGGTTCCAATAATGTTCTTCTTTGGTCTAGGTACTAGATCCCAAACATCATTCCTCTCAAATTCATTTAACTCTTTTTGCATTGCAAGAATGCATCCATCATCCGTCAATGCTTCATCAACAATGGTAGGCTTAATTGACAAGAGTGAGCCAAACAAAGTGGTATCTTTAATGATGATATGATCCTCAAATGATCGCTTGAACTTCCAATGGGATGTCTTGTACTTTAATCCAGATCTTCCTTTTAACTTTTGTTGACTGATACTAACTTGATTAGATTCATCCTCTGAAGATTTGTCATCTTCCAATTTGTCTGCATCTGCTTCCTCTGGTTCCGGTAAACAGCCAAAACATCAGTGATGCTTCTGGTGGTTTCTACTTGTTTCTGAAAATCAAACTTGTATGCTACTTTTGCTGAGGTATTCAGATTATGTGGATCTCTTTATTCCTCTAAATTTTTTTGTGAACCTGAAAAGTACTTATCTAGCTTTGATTTTTAAGATCAAGCTTCTTGTTATCACAATAAACATAATATCAAACAATAATTAAATTTAAAGAAAGATATAACCTATATGTCAACAGTTTTAATTTCACTCTGAAAACCCTCTTAGTTCTTCTTTTTTGGTTTTCAGATTCTGAGTTTGCATATTCTCTTATTAGAGAGTCTGGATGAAGGAATTTGAATTCCCATCCAGGTTTTGCGTCTTGATGAATTTGATTGGAGTGTTGTTCAAAGAAGTCTTCTGATTCTGATTGTTCATCTGACACTTTTGTTTCTGCTGATGTATTGGGTTCCTCTTGTAATTTTGGAACTTATGATACTCAAAGACGACCGTTTCTAACACCATTGGAGCAGTATTTTTATCAAGAATCATTCGTGAATCTTTCTTGTAATTCTTCTCTAATCTCTATCTTTTCTATCTCTGTCATGAGTAACTAAACCCTATTTGTTAGGGATGAGTGTAACAAGATGAAACCCTTATTTTTTCTGATTTGATTTTTAGTTATATGAATGAGCTTATTGAATTATTTTTCTCATATACGTGCTTAATGCTTTTTATTGCTTGATCAACTTTAAAATGTTCTACGATTCGTATTTTGAAACGGAAGTGGACTTTACGAATGCTTGAGATGAGAAATTCATGAATTTGTAGTCTAGGGATAGATGCAGGTCATGAAACCAATTAAATTTGATGCAAAGGCAGTAGTTTAACAAGAGAATTCCTGTACGGTAAGGCTTAATTCTAATCTTAAATCCACTATGGAATTAGGGGTTACTTTGGAATTAAATGTTTTGTCACTAAGACATTATGGCAAGAATAATAAAGAGAATTTGGTAATAATTCAATAAAGGAATTCAGTAACTAGGATCAAATTACACACCAAGGTTTGATTCGAAGTGAAACTCATCCCTAACATTTTTCTTATTATAAAAGTTCAATTTTATAACCGTTAAATATTATTTCAATCAATCCGGAAACTTTTTTTTCAATTTAGTAATCAAATATAATTCAATAGTAAAACGTAATCCTTGAGTTCGATCCTCGGTACTATCGTTTTATTATTACTTGCAACGATTAGTACACTTGCTGAAACGCTATCACAACTCCATTTTGAGCATCGTGATTCACGTTAGTGCAACTGATTTATTGAATATGGGACAATAGGAGGACTAACTTGCTTCTTTTCTTTTTATGTCGATACTCGCTTATTATATTGATATTCCCTCTTGGCCCTCCTCCAAACTTAGAAATTATTTAGTTTTTGTTTTAGTAACAATATTTTTGTTCTTTATTGGTTGTGCATAACTTTGCAAGATGACCCCTCTTACTATTGTTGAGTGTCGTGTTGTCAAAGTACGGAAGATTGTTGAAGACGGAAGAAAAAGGCTTCATATTTTTCAAGCAAATGTGTCCTTGCATCTACCACGACTCATCCCACTACCTCTCACGAGAAGTATTACTGATTGGAAACTCGCTCTATGACCAAGCCTCTCTGTTCCCCCTTCCACCATGTCACCCTTAGCTTCCAATGATTTTTGCGACACCCTTGTGGAAGTTCACCCATGGTGCTCTATTTTGGCACTTGGGATGGAGAAATGAGGCATTCTCCATTCTACTTGGGATGAGAGATTCCCTTTTTGTGAAATAGCTGGTCAGATTCCCCACACGATTTATGTGGATAAAGTTGTGGAGGCATACATGTTGTTTCTTGCTAGCCTTGCTCATGAAACCAAGAAAATGCTAAAGCACAATGTAGAAAAAAAAAATTAGAGTGTGAGGATGTAGTGAAAGCTTTGAAGATGAAGTTGGTCACATATGAGATCAACTAAGAAGGTTGAAGCTTTCTTAAAGGACTCATATGTCAAGATATCCAATATGAAAACCTCTAAAATGGAGGCCATTCAGGCCCGTGACGTCTTGCAAATAGAGTTGGTTGCCTCTATGGACCGCATCAAGTTATTGCAGAAAGGGAACATGGAGGAATTCGACCATGGGCTTTTCATGGCTATTTTAAAAAAGATTCTTGCATTTCATTTTGGATATGAGTGGTACAAACCCTAACTAGGTTGTTCGGAAAGGTCGAATTGTGAATCCTATTCCTGATCTTGCCAAATTTGAGGACAACTGTTCAAAAGAGGAGATGGGTGGATTGAATGAAGAATTGTAAGGTGGTTTTTGATGAGTGGTTTTTGTCGAATGGTTTTTAACGAGTGGTTTTGGATGGGGTTTGATAATGGGTGTATTGTTAACTTGTATGTTTGTTGAACTCTTAGCTTTTGGAAATGTTTGCTTTATATTTTGTGGCATGTGTGCCTTTTCCCTTATTGTGGCCTATGAGCCTTCTATCAACTTGTTGTTAACATTGCATATTATCTATTATATTTTGTCGGTTTTCTATACGTTGATTAATCCGTTGTCGCACACTGTTCAAATACAAGTAATAAAACGTAGTGTAGGGGCAACAACTCGAGTCGCTTTGCAAGGACTTTTAAAAAAGGGGTTTCGAATTTAGGTTCAAATAGATTGCAGAAACAAATTAAAGTCACATATATTGAAATAACTAATCCACTGGTTCAGGAATTTTGGACCTATTACATATTCTAACAAGTTCAATTTCTAAATTGTGACTCTATTCTTGTTTGACTAAGCAAGCGAAAGTTAACCCTATGTGAGTTATGTTTCTTTGACTGGATTAAGCATCACAACAATTGATGGATTATAGTTAACAATCAAGCGTCGAAAAACTACAATTGATTAGATTATAAATTGAATTCTGACTGTCAAACTAAATTTATCAATCCTATTAAAATTCGAATTAAACAATTAGAATAAAAATGTATCGAATGAAAAGGAATAGAATCATGTACGTGAAATTAACATTATAAAATAAAACTCAGGGTCTTCGTGAAATTCCTAAATAATGGATTATTCTTGGGAATTTAGTCCTCCATGAAAATAAGAAGAAAACTCTATTGTACATGTGAGTTCGAAAAATAGAAATCCCCTTACTAAAGAAAGAAACTAAAAATATATAGTACTCTTTTTGGGCTTTAAAACAAGTGGTCTGCCACTAAAAATTATTACAAAAAGCTCAGATCACGTAATCATCAGTTTAGACCCAGTAAAGTTCAGAATTTGGCTATTGTACCAACATAAAAGTTGTAACTCTGATTGTTAGCTTTCTAACGCATGCTTGCATACATCATTCCAATATCCAGAGCTCAAGTTATGACCTATAGAGCGAGAAAAGGTCAATATGTAAATAATAACATGAAAACTCAATTACGACCCAAAATTTAGAAACATGCTAAAAAACTAATCTAGGATAAAAAGAGCTTTTTAAATGTAATAGTACAAAGCTAGGAATATGTACCAAAAATGTATTGATCATTAATCTTTAGCTATCACTTTGACTGGTATATATTCTTATTGAATGTCAAGGAGGCACTCTTAACAAGAGCTTCCCTATAACGTAGTTCGGACGTCAAGGAAGCACTCTCAATGGGAGCTTCCCTTTAATGTAGTCTTGAAGGTATGACTCTTTCGGTCATCCTTATCAGATGTCAAGGAAGCACTCTTAATGCGAGTTTTTCTATAACGTAGTCTTGAAGGTATGACTCTTTCGGTCATCCTTATCAGACGTCAAGTAGGCACTCTCAATGGGAGAAGATGAGGAGTTGTGGATGGAGAAAGAGATAATTAATTTAAATAAAAGACTAAGGACATAAGTGATAAGATCAAGGACAAGACAACATGAAGCAAGACAAAAGATGAACTAGAAAAGACTACTCAAACATATAAAAAAAAAAAAAAAAGAACACTCAAAGCAGAGTAAAACTATTTCTTAGACACAAAAGGACAACGGATATGATGAACAAGAAAAACATATCAAATAAAACAAACTAGTACAACAAATAAATGAAATAAATTGCAGAGCACCTAACCGTTGACAGAAATAGATGGTTTAGCAAATTTGTCTTATTTTTGTCTTATCGAAGTTTGTCAGACTTTTCTTCAAACCAGATGGAGAGTTAGCTTGGTTCTGATAATTCTTTCTTCTAAATCAACAAATGCAATCCTTTTTTCTAGTGCTTTGATTTTGTATGTGTGAGTCTCAGATGATGAATCAAGTACGCTATACAATAGAGGTAAAGATCTTTATCTTTATTAGGCAAAGGAATAAATTAAGACCTTGCAATAAGAGGACTTGAAAAAAGACTTTTTTTTTGTTATGATATATCTATGAGTTTGACCAGATGATGAGATATTTAAACTCATTTGTTTTATAGACTTCTCTATTGCAGGAATCAGATTATGATCTTGCCATTTCTGAAAATTGTTTGAGTTGCTTAACCGAAAAGACATGTTCTTTATCAAATCATTCAACTTATGATTATAAAACAGTTTAAGTAAAAATAAAGATGAATCGTAAAGAACTTAGATTATAATATCAGAGAAAGAGAAGGGACACAATGATTTTTATACTAGTTCACAGCAATTAACCAATAGCATACAAGTATTATTTACTCTGTCTCTTCAGGCTTTGGTTATTTTTCATATGCCTATCCGAGCAGTTACCATTAACACCATTCTTATATTTTTGGAAAGCTTTCGTTGAAGTTCATAAGTATTTTTAGACCTTTTCAGGTACCTCTTATGGATGAAAGAGTTGTTGCTACTATCAGACTAATTTACATCAGTTCCAATTTGTGTTTGAATTGACACAAAGTTTGTTTCTATGATTCTAACTCTCACTGAGAGGATATTATATTTCAAGTCCTATATCAATTAAAGCGTATGAAAAACTTGGATTGATTTGCAACAATTCTAATAATTCTCTACTGAGAGGATTTTTTATTCATTGATTTCTTTTGATGTATTATAGGCTTTTACATAGATTCTTCTTAACACATTGCCTTGTTCATTCTCAGTCCCATTTTCATATTTATTAATTTTTACTTTAAATATTGAGAAATGTATTCATTGATAATATTACTGTTGTAGACCTTGAATCAACATTTAAGGTATATAAGCTATTAAGACATGAAGACATGTATATATATATATACACACATATATATCTTCCTGGTTAATTTAACGTATCTCGATTTTGGAAGACATATCTCAGAGGAAGATACTATAAGAGGATGTCATGCTCTTCTTTTGTTAGATTGAGTTTGTAATCAAATTCAATATAGACACGTTGAGAGCACATTTAACATAATCAGACACAACATCTTCAGATTCTTCAGGGCATTGGCTTGATTTCTTTGTCTATCTTTTCTAGTCACTAGAGGATGCAGAGATGTTGACTTCTTCAAAGTCATGGGCTCAATAGTTTGACTTTACCGATGCTTCATTCAAAACTTTCTTCTTTGATCTTAAGTCGAAGGATCAATGAAGGTCTTGACTCTTGTAGCGTTTTCTTTTCCTTTGTGATCAGAGGGTCGATCATTGATTTGTATTTCCTTTGTCTTTAACGCTTTGACTCGAACTACAGATTTATTAGATGCTTGTTGCAATGCTTCCTATTGTTTTATTATTACTTATTCTATTAGTAGACATAATTACTTGTTTATTATGTGATAATATTCTTTGTGTCAAAAACACTTAGATTATTACCTCCAATTTACTCATATTTTATGCTACATTAAAATAGATAGTCGTTAATATAAATATTTGTCTTCCAATTTAATTTGCACACTTATCAAACACTGTTAATAGATAATTATTGTTAATTTTTGTTTTGCTATCATCAAAATAACAACAAGAGGATTGTAGCTAAAATCACTTTTGTACAAACAACCATCATTGGCCACCCACCTCCAAACACCATCTCCCACCACTGTCCACCACTATAGTCATTGTCGGTCAAACTTAGACTACTACCTCCATCTATCAACTGTATTTTTTGAATGATCTAGTCATCTTCCACGACTACCACTTTCAACCACTATTATTAAAATTATTATCAATAAATTATAATTTTATAGTATTTGAATTATTTTAACATAATTAATCATAATACGAAAACAAACAACCAAATTGATTTATTTTGTTAGAAAAAAAAACGAAAAGGTCTTCATAATAATAGATAAATACAATGCTACTCTTTAATTTAGTAGTTGATAACAAATAATTTTGTTTTAGGTAAAAAATATTAATTAAAGAAATAACTTGAAAACTAAATAAACAAATAACAAAAAATTATATAAATAAATATACATATGAGTTTAATAACCATGTACTGTTAATATAAACAGTTTTACACTAAAAGGTAACATCAAGGAATAATTATATAGTTATTGATTGATGAAAGTTACAATCATGAGATGTGATGATAAAATCAATGGTTCATATTAATTGTCAATGTAAAATTAGTTTATACTAACAATGAGCGTGTTTGTTTCAGATTTTTTCAAACTAAAAATTATTTTTTATTGTTTGAATGGTGTTTGTTTCCTATCATTAAAAAATTATTTTGTTAAAAAAATTATTTTTTGGCTAAAAATGAAAAGGTAAAAATAGTAGCTTCTCATATTTATCTTTTGCGATAGATGAGAGAGAAAATGACACAAAATTGAAAATACAAAATTTAATTCACTAGAGAGAGAAAACGATGTAATTATCCTTACCCTTTAACAAAAATAAAAGATTGCCCTTAGATGCATTTTCTCTTTCACACACTCAACTTCTCCCGTCGTCGTTATCTACTGGATTTGCTCTTTACAAGACATATGAAATGCAACCACCTTTTGAAGGATCGGTATCTCAGTTTGAAGAAGGTCGTGAGAATAATTCAATTACTGAAGATATTTTGATGTACTTTATGGTAATTTTATAGTTTAAAAAAACCACTTTTACAAAATTGTATACAAACAAGATAAAAATCATTTTATAAAAAAAATCATTTTTTATAATAGTAAACAAACAGGAGTTAAAAAAATCGTTTTTTAAAAAATCTCTAAATTATTTAAAACAAAAATCATTTTTATTTAAGCTGAAACAAACGCACCAAATATAAATTCCTTTTTCTCTAAAAATATACTATTTTTGTCCCTAAATATGAGATCATTTGACCAAATCACATAAATTAAGAAAGTAGATAGTAGTATTAAATTTGTCAAGAATTGATACTCTTTGTTCAAGTTTACATTTTGAAGAGAGATAATTAATTAATATTTCTATTATAGTATTTATTGTTGATTGCAGAAAATAATGTAAATTAATTAGAGATATGTTCATAAAAAATAATTAATGAAATTGAAATTCAAAGAAAGACATATAAAAAGAAACAAATAAAATTATCAAGAAGGTGTTATATTTAGGGATGAATGAAGTAAGATCTCCATTTTTAATTATAGAATCCACGAAAATTAAAAAAAGAACGAAAATTAAAAAAACTGATATTATGTTTACAAGTTTATAAAAAGTATAAATGTATCAAATGGTATTAAATGTATCAAAAACTGATATTATGTTTACAAGTTTATAAAAGTCTAAATGTAATATCTATATAACTTATCCCATTAAACAACAAATGGAGAATTTACCGAAGAATCAACCTTACTCTATTATATATATTTTTTGATTCACTTACACTATTATATTGTGTGCTTATATTTATAATATAATATATTTAAAATAATGTAGGTAAATATGGGGTTTTTATTTTAATAAGCAATGAGAATTGTATTTTTGTTCCCATCTTGTGCAATGGTTAGCATTAGAGTCCCCTTGTACTTTCCGTACAACCAAGTTCCATCCATTAAGACAAATGGTTTACAAAATTTGAACCCAAATATGCACGAAGGAAAAGCCCAAAATAGTCGTTTGAAAATTTTTGAACCCCATAACAAAGTATTATCAGAATATGCAGATGATACTTCCATTTCCATAATAGTTCTTGGAAGAATTTTTTGCATAGCCAACAACCACCTTGGAAGGTCATTGTAAGACTTTTCCCAGTTCCCATACATCGTTTCGATAGCTTTGTTCTTTGCCCTCCATGCCTTTCTATAGTGATAGTATAGTTGTACCGTTCTCGGATATGTGCAATGATCACCTTCACTTTAATTGATGGGTTAGCTTTCAAAAGCAACTTTATGCTTTCACATATGATGCTAAAGTCAAGCTTGGTATGATCATGTGACATAGAGGAATTTGCACAATTGTGGGGCCCATTCAAATGACCAATCACCAATTGGGGAACAAGCATTATGGATTCACACATTTAATTACATAAGTGTATTGATCAGATTGCACTTCGTGATAATTGAGTGTTTTATGTGGTAGTACTTAATTGCAAGTTGACAATCTGGTTTGCTATTAAACTTCATTTCAATCTCAAGAGATGCATCTAATGGAGGTGGTTCAATAGAAGGCATATCAAATTCAGAGGATTGGTCAACATAATCCAAGTTTAGGTTACGCATATGGAATGGTGGATCGTATGTCGTTGCAATTATATGGGAATTAGGCTATAGGTCGTCTCCATCGTCGTCGTTGTCCTCATCCTCCTTGTCAAAGTATGTTTCTTCTTCACTCTCCTCACTTATTTTTTCTTGGTCAAAATCGTCCACTTCACTTAGTGGAATATACGGTTTAGGTTGAGATGGTTCAGGTTCAGATGTTTCGACTTGGTCAAAGTATGGTTCATGTTGGTAAAATTCATAATTTTGAAAAAAATGAGTGTGTTGTGTTTGAAAATTGTATTCAGTGTGAAATATGGTTGAGGATGATAGTTGACCACCCTCTTATTTTTTTTCTAACTTCAATTTTTTTCTTTAAGTAAGGTTGCATCTAGAATGAATTTGAATACCTTTTTTTTCCTCACTTTAGAAATATTTACCAATATCTTGTTTTTCACATATTTCGCCATTGTAGTAAATCAGGAAAACTATATTTTTGGTACCATTGATATGATTTAATAAATTCAGATGAAATGTAAATAAAATAACAGAAGAGACTTATAGACATGCAACAAGCTACATATGCACACACTTCTTTTTCTGCACTGCTACTTGGTTTACGTGCTGAGGGTAAAGCAGTTATTGGATCAACTATATATGGTATTATAGATAAATGATTTTTTAGATTTGTTAGGAGTCATGCCACCTAAATCTCAAAGAAAGAGAAATTTGATAAAATTAAAATGGCTAAGAGAAACATTTTCAATGTTTACTCCAGAATCGTCGAACGAAGAAATAATTTTACATTATAGAGCGTGCATTTTAGGATTGATCGACGACATATTAATGCCTGACAAATCACACAACAGAGTACATATTATGTGGTTGCACTTGTTGATAGGTTTGCGAGAGACGGGAGAAAATAGTTGGGGTTAATCGTGCTTGGCAACACTTTATAGAGAATTGTACCATGCATCTGAATCCGGTGTTATGTCGATCGGTGGATGTTCACATCTACTTCAAACTTGAACATGGTACCATATGCCATTTCTTGAGCCTCATTTTTCGTTCGCAAAAAGGTAAATATAAAAAAAGGTAAATATTGTATTTATAAAACTATTAATTAATTCACTAACTTTTAAACTTATTTTCGTAGATATAGTGGAAATGGTATGAAATTTGGCGATACACCTCATTATCATACCGCTGGATATTGATAAAAAATTGATCGCATAAGCGTTATCGATGTAATATATTAAAACATTAATTTATTTCTATTATTTAATTTCTTCTTATACATGCATTACTAACAAACCTCTTATATATCAGTTTCTCTAAAGGCCCTACCTACATCTAACATACGATGATTTAGAAGACAATTGGCTATGGAATGCATCTACATGTTTGATTTGTTTCTACATAATAGAAATGCATCAAACAGATAGAGTGAAACTACAGTTTGGACTACCGCAAGAAATTCCACATCCACTGAGTAACATGAAAAAATTTCCTAAGGTAGATTTGCATAAACAAGTTGACTATAGTTAGACATTACTCTAGGTAAATGAGAACAAAGAGTGGAATGAATGAGAGAATCATATTGTTCATGGGTAGCCTCTAAATGTTGAATTTAAACCAAATTATTAATACATGGTTTGGTTTTGCATAAATTCCAAATGATTTATTTCTATAGAAAACCAATTGGTTGATTCTCGTGTCAATCCATCCCAATCTACCCAACATACCACATCAATCTTACTGATTCATGTCAGAGGAACAATTTAATTTTGACAACCAACAACCACAATAAGAAGAAAATCGTCGACTATCCTTTGCATTAAGCAAAGAGGAATTGTTGTATAACACGTTCAATATTCGTTATAATACATCTGAGTCCACTACTCAGTTACTTAATAATATGTATCAACAAGGTGGAAATAGTTCTTCTGCAGCACTTCCCTCTCGACATCCTCAAGAGCAAAAAGATGAAGATCAAGAAGAAGAAGAAAAAGTTCATGATGTACCAAGATGTCGTCAAAATCCCGTACGTGTAAGAAAACTTCGGTAATATGATATTGGAGGCCACCTTCTATATTAATTTTATCGTAATTTTTGTAAAATTTGTGAGCTTATGTTATATGAATGAATTATATATATATATATATATATATATATATATATATATATATTTTTTTTTTTTTTAATTTAAAAATAAAATTCCTTTAAGGAAGTCATCATTTACACATGCAACTTATAACTAAGAAAAAAAAAAGAGATATTTTGATATATATTTTTCAAATGGAGTAATTTGGTAATTTTTTTTCAAAATTAAATTATTAAAAAAAATAACACATACAGAGAACCAAAACTGTTTTTAAAAATATAATAGAAATGGTTTATATTCAAATCATAACATTTAATTATTTATTTATTTAAATGATTTTGAATATTATATATTAGTAGTAAAAAAAATAAACATTAATTAGATATGATGTAATTGGAAGGAAGAAAATATAAAATTTGTGTGTACACTAAACCTTGTTGAGCTATTATTCCTTAACTTAAATTACATTTATGAAAAAAAAGATAGTACACACGGTAGACCCCGCCTAACTCGGATCTAATTTATGCAACTCCTCACATCCCTCCTATGGTTTAATTCTCTCCGACAACAACACACATTCTTCAAATTATAACTTTTAAGACTGACACAGAAAACAAGGACAGAACAATGTCCCTTAAATACTCGTCAAAAATCATAATCGCGTGTTGTAACTAATGCCTGAGAAAATAAAAAAGAAAAGAAAAAGAGCGTTGGTTGTTAAATGGGCAACGTGACAGGAACCGTGGCATCGAAATTCGCGTTTTTCCCGCCAGAGCCACCGACATACAAGGTTTTGAAGGAAGAAGATGGAAAGACGGGGTTGTCGTTTTTAACCGCAGAAATGAACGTGGACGTTCACATTCTGGAAACAAAAAGTGGGAACAAGATTGTTGCCACTTTATGGAAACACCCTTTTGCTAGGTTCACCTTTCTTTACTCGCATGGTAATGCCGCTGATTTGGGTCAGATGGTGGAGCTTTTCATTGAGCTCAGGGCTCACTTTCGCGTTAATATCATGGGGTATATATATATATATATATATATATATATATATATAGTGCTTCTCTCATTCTTTCTTTTCAATTTTATAAAATGAATCGCATGCATGGAATTGCAATGTGAACGATTTTGCCATCTGGTGTTACCTTATATATATTACTTTGAAAGTACAAAATTTCATTCGCAATATTTTGTTGAGACTTTATGTTAATTAATTTGCAGCTATGACTATTCAGGTTACGGAGCATCTACAGGTAAGGTAAGTAACATACGTGATTCTAGGGACAGATTGGGAGGGTGGCAGACATGGACCCTTGCCCCATCATTTCAACTCATTGTATACATCCAACAAATCTATATATATATCAAAATTAATGTTATTCAATAAAAGTATTTAATCTTTCTAATTTTTATATTCAAATAAATATATATAGCTGATTTATATGATATAAAATTTTCTCCAAATTTTATGTCCACCAACCTAACTTGAATTCTTGTTTGTGGTTTAATTATCTCTCAAACTGTTATAGCCATCAGAGTTCAACACCTATTATGACATAGAGGTTGTGTATGATTGTTTGAAGAATGAATATGGAACTAAGCAAGAAGAATTAATTTTGTATGGTCAATCCGTTGGTAGTGGGCCCACAATACACTTGGCTTGTAAGTTACAGAATTTGAGAGGTGTTGTTATTCACAGTGGCATTCTTTCAGGGATAAGAGTATTATGCCCTGTCAAGATGACATTTTGGTTTGACATATTCAAAGTAAGTTTTTTCTATGTCAGTGTTCTTCATGATTCCTATAACCTCTTGCATCATTTATCACTTTGTATTAACAAAGGTCTCTTTTATGATTTCAGAATATAGACAAAATAAAGCATGTTAAATGCCCAGTCTTAGTTATACATGTACGTATGTCTTTCCATCTTTGTTTCCAATGTATTTCTGCATCTATTTTGAACTGCCTCATTACTCTCTAATCTCTAGAGATTTTTCTTTTTCAACACACGTCTTTATAATGCTTTTTGTGTCGTTGGAAATTGTTGGCAGACATAAATGAGAGCCCTTTCTCATGGTAGCCATCTCTGAAAATGAAACAAAATTTGGGTAGGAAATTTATATGCTGCTAGCTAGGGTCCCACTCTTGAGAAATGGATTCCCTTTAATTGACATTTCTAGCAGACGGCTCTGATTTTGAAGTTGTATTTTAAATCAAGTTTGATGAAATTAAAATACGTGTTGTATGAACTTTATTCAAGTGACAACCTTCGCTGACTGTCGTGTCTACATCGTTTTGTGACTGAGGGGAATCCGAGTCCCTAGGTTTTGTGCTTATATTTATTACATTGATATTTGTGAATTGGAATTTGCAATGTTTTATGATATAATAGAATTGTATTATGCACAGGGAACAAGTGATGACATTGTAGATTGCTCCCATGGAAAACGATTGTGGGAACTTTCGCCGGAAAAATATGACCCTTTGTGGGTAAAGGGTGGGGGCCATTGCAACCTTGAAACTTTCCCTGAATACATGAAACACTTGCGCAAGTTCCTAAATGCCATGGAGAAACTCTCAATCACTGGACAAACTAACAAACAACTCACTCAAAATCTTAGTATTGAAGAGTCGAAACATATCAAATGTTTAAGATTTGGCAAAAGATAGTTGATTAACAACCATGGTTTGTTTGATGGTGTGTACCAACAATACAAGGAATATATTTGTGCTACTTTGAGTTTTGGCGTGTTGAAGCCAAACTATATATTTGATTAGAACTTTACTATGTTTGGACTTTGATCCTCTGCTGCACTTACAGTTAGTAGTTATGGAGAAAGTTAGATCTAAGAAGAGAAATTTTATCTCTCTAGATCTAGTAGATGCCACAAGTGTTGTACAGTGCAGTTGTTGTAGGAAATCTAAATGCAGTTTGTGTTTTATCAAATTCCGTAGGAAATCTAAATGCATTTTGTGTTTTATCAAATTCCGTTGAAGTAGCCATTTTTTAGTCTCAATTGGTATCTTACTTAGTTTACTTGATGGGGAGGAACTTTTCTAACCATGGTTTGTTTGATGGTGTGTACCAACAATACAAGGAATATATTTGTGCTACTTTGAGTTTTGGCGTGTTGAAGCCAAACTATATATTTGATTAGAACTTTACTATGTTTGAACTTTGATCCTCTGCTGCACTTACAGTTAGTAGTTATGGAGAAAGTTAGATCTAAGAAGAGAAATTTTATCTCTCTAGATCTAGTAGATGCCACAAGTGTTGTACGGTGCAGTTGTTGTAGGAAATCTAAATGCAGTTTGTCACTACTAGAAAAAACGCTTTTAGAGACCAATTTTTCGGTCACTAAATGAAGAAAATCGGTCACTAAATCCAATAGCGACCGATTTAGTGACCAATTTAAATCAGTCGGTAAACTGCTAGTCGCTAACTGTTGTGACCAAATCAACGACCGAATTCAGTGACCGATTTAGTGACCGAATTTAGTGACCGAATTTAATGACCGATTTAGTGACCGAATGTTGTGACCAATTTTATGACCAATTTTTGAGACTGAATTAGTGACTAAACTTTGAGACTAATTTAGAAACCACTTTGAATTAATTTTCTATGTCATTAGCGACCGATTTAGAGACGAAATTTGTGACATAAATTGTTATTTTTATTAAATATTTGGTCACCAATTTCATCTCTAAATATTACCGTTTTTTTTTTAAAATACATTACTAATGTCCAAAAGAACAATAAAAACAATTTTTTAATTTGTTTTCAATATCTAAAAAATTCATACACCAAAATCATTTAAAAGCATTAATCATTTCAATTTTTGTATTTTGTTTTATAAGATCGCACAACAAAGTAATTATACAATAAAATATATAAAGATATATTTATTAATCAAAATGAAATTATATTAAAAATTAACATAAAGTCTTACAAACATATCAAATTAAATTAACAATAGTTGAATCAAGTACACCATAGAGTACTTGAGTATTTACTAATACTAAAAACATTGTCTTACTAACATATAATAGAAATACAAAGTATTTTACAAAAATATCAAAAAATTTAAAGAATGTATCAACTTAATTGCCAGATTGTCATCTTCAAGAACATATTAGTTTCTAGTCTTCACCTACCGAGTACATGATTAATAACACAATTCAACATAGATCATATTACTCATAAAAATGTTAAAAAAGTCAAACTACAATATAGTTTCAAATGTCAACCTAATAACACCATATTGCATTTAAAACATACAAAGAAATTGGATCATATCCACTTTAAAATTTACTCCGTCAAGATAAATTAGATTCTAATCTTTTGCACTTAGCAAAATAATCACAAAATGAATGGTTACTTCTAGGAAAAATAAATATAAAACTTGTCAAATTAACAAAATAAAAACCAGATAAACTTGCCTACCATTTGTAGATCAATACGAGTTAAGGAGTTGACATGGCATCATACACAATAAAAAATTCAAACACTTACAATAAAAAATTCAAACATTAAAGCAGTATGAAAGTTCTCTATCATCATGCAATGGAATATTTTGGATTGCCCATTCAGATTAATTACTATTTCACAGAGCAATAGTAATTAGGAGGCAGCTCATTTCACATAAAGGAATGGAACAGGAAGTAGCAACCGCATCATTTAAAATAACACTTTAATATCCATTATCTTTACCGTCCTTGTGCTTAACATGGGTTATACCAAGTCCTAAATTCAACAAGACAGACAGCTAGGAAACATAAAATAATCTAGAGAATTTTCAATGGTTCGGCTCACTTATTTGCAATAGTTAACATTAAATGGTATATTACCAATGACCCTCTACTCTCAGTTTTCTACTTTTCTATATATATATATATATATATATAATCACAATAAGAAACAGAAGTGCATAGTTTTGGAAAACTAAGTAACAGAAAGCAAGTGAGACATGTCTACAACTATTTTTTAGGGTAAATGGAGAGAGTATTACAAAGATATTCAGACTTCTTGAGCACACATGGCAGAGGTTGCGACGAACAAAAAAAAAAGAATTAAGGGTATACCTTTGAGCAAAATCAGCTACCCGCAGATTGCAGTCATCCACTAAGACAAGGCACAAATACCACCAAGAAAAGGGTCAATTGTCGAACAAAACTGCATCTGTAGTTAGTGAACATATAGGCAGTGCATGGGCATTGCATCGCCACTTATTCTAATAGGAAACTACACATTTGAATTTATCATAGAGTGCTGCTAACAACACACTCTTTGGTTGGTTAAAATTCACATATGTCCCACCAAATCATGTGAGTCCCATATGAATTTGGTGAGACCCATGTGGATTCTAACCAATCAATGACAGTGTGCTGAAAAATAGGTGTTAAAAAGTGTGTTGCTAGCATTATTCTTAATCATATTCTGTAACAAGCTAGTTTATAGCATTCAACCAATCTATATGACTTCTATGCTTAAGCCAGTTTATGCCGAACAAATACCACCAAGAAAAGGGTCAATTGCCGAACACATATACCAGAGGAGATTAAGCCTATGATAGAGTACTCAGTGCAATTCTACTCTACTACGAATAAATCAACAAACTATGTCACAATAGTATGGAACTCATGACACAATGCAAGATTTTCCGTCCAGAGCGAAACTGCAACCTCAAACTATGTCAAATATCCAAAATAGTGGCATTTGTCGGTTTTAAGAATAATGAGCCAACACATTTTTGCGATGCATACCTATAAAAAAGGTAAAAAACCCTCCTCAACAGTTTTCTTGAATGGTTTCAACATGCTTGACCGATAAGCCTGCCATGGCTGGAGCACAAAAAAAAAAGCATTGTGATTCAGTTCATGTAACATATTGGAGCATAGAACATAGGAATTTTCCCGTACTTTTATAAACAAACATATTTATAGAAGACATAAATCCAAAATAAATGAAAGGAACAAATATACAAATTTCCTACAAGGTTGCAACCAGGATCCAACATCCTAATAATTCCCAATTTAGAACTTATAACATGCAAACGTGCTACCAAAAATTCTGCATTGCAAATATTAGGTTCCACTATCTAGCTTCTTCATATTGTAATGTTTACATATTCCTGGCATTTTAATTTGAAATGCATTCAAACAAAATTCTCATGACTCACAAAAGCCTCAATCCCATATAGACGGTGTTAACATGATCGCTTAAGTCTTAGCAGAAGAAGTTTTAAGACAAACAATAAACAAGGTACATTCAATGCACTAACACAGGTGCTAAGCAATTACAAAGAGTAATCAGAGGTGAAAAAGCATTTGAGCAAAATGGTAAAGCTTATCTTAGTAGTTTTATTACCTTCAAGCTTTGAAAAGGATTGAAGCCTTCGAGCTTCAATGTCACAATAACACCAGATCAAACCAAAATCAAAATACAGTCAGTAGCAAACCAAAATCAAAATAAAGTCAGTAGCAATCCATTGAAACCAAAGCAAATGTTTAAAAAACAAAATACAAAATTTAAGTAGAAATTCAGAAGAGAATTAAGAAATTACCTGAAATTGCGCTTAGGACTCACCAGATGTAGGTTAGGGTTCCTGCCATTTGAAAGAGAAATTAAAAAATGAGAAACGACGGAAGCTGATTAGGGTTCATGCGATTTGGGAGAGAAACACAGACAAAATGCAAAACGGTCGAAGGTTATTAGGGTTCGTGCTACTACTAATATTTTGGTGCTATCACTACAACCATCAGAAGAAGAACCACATAATTGCTAGGGTTTGCGAAGATGAAGGAGAAAGTGAATGGAGGATGAAGGAGAATGGCGAGAACGAAAAATGGAGGAGCTAGGGTTTGCGAAGATGAAGGAGAAAGTGAACGGTGATGAAATGGAGAAGGTGGTGGAACGCTAATGGAAAGGATGAAATCAATTTATTAGACTTTAGGGTATGTTTCACATATTAGAGTTTAGAGAGGGAACTGGAAAATGGAGAGGGAACTATATTTTAGTGAAAATTGGAGAGGGAACTATAAAAATTTTCAATCATAAAAGATAAAAGTTTTGTCAACTAATTTTAATTAAAAAGACAACATAAATAATTGAGACCAATTTTTGAGTCACTAAAACAATTTTAATGTTTATTCGGAAGTACTTGATGTTATATTTATCTAGGTTGTATTAATATATAAGCTTTTATCATATACGAGCAAAAACAACATTCTTTAATAATGACAAGGGTATTTTTTTTTTTAATGTTTCTAGAAAGAACATGGATTTAGGTCATTGGAATTTCTGGGTAAGGAAAAGTTTAACCTAGTATTTGGAATGAAGTGTAAGAGTATGCCCGACTCATTCTTGCATTTTAGTTTATGTGGTGGTCCTATAATTAGGGTTCAACCCGTTGCATCTGGGCTAGACCCAACCCTAATTTGGGTGTGAGGTTTGCATTGAATATTCATGTATACACAAATGATTGCAGGAGTACAAAGTATAAGTCCACGCACATAGTGTAATCTCATTTAATGAGGTCACTCATGACAAACTATTGTGAGCTTGTATGGTTTCCTTATTGTTGACTAGCATGGTGTCCTTCTTATCTCTCTAGATAGGTCAGTCTGGTGGTCCGATATATTGGTACCGAACACAACCCCAAACGTCAAGGTCGAAGAACGTAGACGCCTTAGGACTGACCAAACGTACCAAATAGATTGGTAACGAACATAACCCCAAAATGTCAAAGTCAAAGGGCGCATGCGCTTTAGGATTGATCGAGTGTCCCAAATAGATTAACACCAAAAGCAGTCCTCAAACATCAAGGTTTAAAAGTATAGGTGCTTTAGGACTGACCGAGCGTACCAAATAATTAGTATCGAGCACTGCCCCAGGCTTTAAGGTTGAAGGGTGCCAATACTTTAGGACTAACTGTAAGATCAGATGTGCACCTAAGAAGGGGGGGGTGAATTAGGTGTTTGGAAATTTTAGTAGTTTTCAGAATTTTAGTGATCGATTTTTGTGCTTAATGATGGTAGATGAAAGAGTAAATAGCAATAAGTAAATGAACACAGCAGATTTATCCTGGTTCCCCTTATGACCAAGGGTACATCCAGTCCTCTTGCTCACCACAAGAGATTTCCTTTACTATTGTCAGAATATGTACAAGTCCTCACCCTAGGACCTTTGCTACAATCTTCTAACAAACCTTCTATGATATCACACTACTATCTTAGATAAAACACTTAAAGAAAGTACAACTTTCTTTTACAAACACTTGAGATTTGATAAGAGTATAGGAGTAAGAAAGAGGTAGAATGATAACAATCCAAGATTGATTCGAGTACGTTGAGAACCTTAAGAATATGAAAATGATATGCAAGTACTTGAATTTATGAAAATGACTTTGAGAAAAATTCAGAAAAGTTTGTTCAAAGTCTTTAAAGTTGTGTATTAGGATTGTTGTTGGTGAATCTGAAGTTGTGATGTATTTATAGTCCATAAACATCTCTTCAGATTCGTGGCCATTGATCCAAGAGGTTTGAGGAAGAATTGCAATTTTTTAGATTCGATTCAGAACTGAAAAATTGCATTGCTTCCAGTTGTATTCGAATACAGGATATGTGTATTCGAATACGCCTCTTTGCAACGTTCAAATTTAACACTGTGTAGCCGAATACACTTTGATGTAGTCGAATACAGATTGGTTAATTTGGCCACTGACTTGCTGGGTGTATTCGAATACAATAGGATGTAGTCGAATACAGATGAAGGGTTTTAGCTACTGACTTAGCAACTTTTCATCTGTATTCGAATACACCAGGATGTAGCCGAATACAGATGAAGGGTTTTAGCTACTGACTTAGCAATTCTTCATCTGTATTCGAATACACGATGTTGTATTCGAATACACTTTTGCATATTATCAAAAATATAAATTCTAATACTTTTGAAAAAAAAATTTTTGACTTTCAAAAATGTTGTTTATGCATATGTAAGGATGTAAGGTTCTCTTGTATTTGAACTATGGATTGTATCATTTACCTTTACATAAAACCTCTATTTTAATACATCAAAGGATGTTTGGAAGCGTCTTGGAGATTTCTTCTTTTTGAGCTTGTCGCTTTGAGCATGATCATCATTGGTCTTTTGTATCATCAAAAACACGTAATTTATATTCTCCCCCTTTTTGATTATGACAAAATCATTTGTTGTTTATTGATGACTCCCCCGTAATGTATGCGTATCATACTCCCCCGTAAAGTAAGCATACTTCCGTGTTGGATGATCAAGGGAATATGTGTGTTGAGTACCTACAGTGATTGTTTAAAGGACAACAAAATACCATATTTTCTCCCCCTTTTGACATGATCAAAAAGAAGAAAAACTAGCAATAATACACGAAGGAATAAAACAAAATAAAATCATAATAGGCCAATAATCATAATATATGAAACAAGCAAGCAGATAAAGTCACAGAAGATTCATAATACAACGCCAAAACGAAACGGAAAGTAGTAGAGAGTACAGCATACCAAAACATGAAAGTAAGCATAACCTAGAAAACAAAATGCCAACTAGTCCTAGGAAACTAAATGCAAATCAGTGATGGCCAGGCGGGAGATGAAGATGATCAATCTTGTCGGACAAAATACACATCTCATGAATCAGACTGCTCTGGTTGGTTGCGATGGTGGATTCAATAGTCTGAAAGCGAGTAGCAATCGAAGCGATGAAATCAGAGAGGCAGGTCTGAAGAGAATCAAGTTTTTCCATAACCATGCGATTGGAGATATAATCATCATCAGATGTTGTATCTTCGGCGTCATCATCGTCAGGGGCAGCATCAGTCGCAACGCCATCAGAAGTAGCAGAGGTTTGACCAAGATCACTCATATGGAGATACTTTTGAAGCGGTTCGTGCCAAACAATTTTCATTTTAGGAAGGACACTTAAATCCAGCAAATTGTCCTTCGTTACGGTATACAAAACCTCCTCAGAGAAGTCCACTTCGAAGTGTTCGAGAATACGAGTGACTTCCTAGGCGTAAGGCAAACCAACAGCCTCTCTGGATGTAAACATAACTGATTTAACGATATATGCCTAATTGAGAGGAAGACCTTCGAACATAAAGTACATAATCTGGAGTTCAAACTCGGAAATCTGTGAATAGTTACCAGCTTTGGGGACCAAAATATAACTTAAGAAATAATGAAGCAAACGATAATCAACAGTGAGATGACCAACGCCATATCGTTGCTTAGCAAATTTGGAACCTGCTTGACTACGCTTCTGTTCCATAGTTTGTTTATTAAACCGAAAAAGAGTCACATAAGCATCATATTTGGGAACACCAGCCCATTTACAGAGGTTAGTGGGACTCACTCTCTGTCCTTCACAGGGAATTTTTAAAATGTCACCAATAATGCGTGAATCGAGCACAATACTTTTCCCTTTGACACGAGATTTCAGCATTTTTCCATCCTTAGTTAAATTGCAGTAAGAGACCCTAACTAAATCGGGATAGATAGGACCTTTGTAACTGATAAAGTCTTCCATACGTTGAGCTTTAAGTAAAGCAGGAAATTGAAATGCAGAAAAAGAGTCTAAAGTACCGAATTTTGGAATAATAAGCCGTTTGTCGGAGTAGAGTGTGCGAAACCGAGCAATTTCTTCCGGTGTGTGTAAAAGCCGGGACAAATCCGTGATGCTTGTGTTCTTGGTTCGTTTCTTGGAGGGACCCACGCATGCATGCTTAGTTCTGGGCCCTCGTTTGCGTGCGTCCTAAACAGTGGAGGAGAGTTTGGACATTTTGATTTGAGAAAAATTTGGGGATTTAGGGATTTGATTTCTGAAATCTGAAGGAAGGAGAAAGATGACAGAAATGGGGTTTGAGCTTTGAAGTGAATAATAGTGGGGTAATGAGTTCTAAGGGAAGAAAGATCAAAGATTGAAAAAGGAGGCGAGCATGTGAGAATGTATTCGAATACCTAGTTGGGAATGAAAAAATGAAAAACGACGCAGGTTTAAATATGACAGAAAATCCTGAAGATGTAGTCGAATACACTTGAGTGTATTCGAATACAAATGGAAAATATTTTGGTTCTGGGTAAAAGTGTATTCGATTACACTCTGAGACTCATATTTTGTATTCGGCTACATCTGCTAGTTAAGTGAAAATAGAAGGAATACAGCATATAGAACACACCAAATACTGAAGATAATCACAAATATAAGGTAAGATAGACATATGTAAACATAGATGACTGAATTCTAACATGCTATAAAGAGACAAACTAATACCTTTTGAATAATTATGACAGAGTACCTTATATTTAAAGATCATTTTCACTTAGGATGCCGAGTTCTCGTCGTATTTTGTAAAATGAGTCCTTAGGAAGTGGTTTAGTGAAGATGTCTGCTAGTTGATTACGAGTATCCACAAAGGTTACTTCAACATTTCCTTTAAGCACATGATCGCGTAGAAAATGATGTCGTATATCAATATGTTTGGTCCGAGAGTGCATGATCGGATTCTTGGAAATGTTGATTGCGCTAGTGTTGTCGCATCGTAACGGAATGCATCCGAGGTCAAGTCCATAGTCACATAGTTGTTGCTTGAGCCACAGAATTTGGGCACAACAACTTCCTGCTGCTATATATTCGGCTTCAGCAGTACTGAGTGCAACACATGCTTGCTTTTTACATGACCATGATACGAGTGCATTTCCCAAGACATGACAAGTGCCGCTTGTGCTTTTACGGTCGGTTTTACATCCTGCATAATCTGAATCAGAATATCCAACGAGACTACAGATACTACCTTTTGGATACCATAGTCCTACGTTGATTGTTCCTTTCAAATATTTCATGATTCGTTTGACTGCTACAAGATGTGATTCTTTAGGATCCACCTGAAATCTTGCACACAAACAGACACTAAACATAATATCTGGCCGGCTGGCCTTTAGATATAATAGAGAGCCAATCATACCTCGATATTTTGAAATGTCTATTGATATACCAGATTCATCTTTATCAACATATGTTCCTGAACCCATTGGAGTAGCACTTTCTTTGCAATTTTCCATCTCAAATCTTTTTAGAAATTCTTTGCAATATTTTGCTTGATTAATGAAGATGCCATGCTTGAGTTGTTTGATGTGAAGACCAAGAAAATAGTTTAATTTTCCCATCATGGACATTTCAAATTCACCTTGCATCATCAATGAGAATTCTTCACATATTTCATTGTTTGTTGAACCGAATATGATATCGTCAACATAGATTTGAACCAGCAGAGTGTGACCATTATTTCGCTTAATAAATAATGTCTTGTCAACCTTTCCTTTTTCAAAACCTCGTTCACACAGGAAGGCACTCAATCTGTCGTACCAAGCTCTTGGTGCTTGTTTTAGACTATAGAGAGCTTTCCTTAGTTTGAATACATGTGTAGGATTCTTAAAGTCCTCAAAGCCGGGTGGCTGTTTGACATATACTTCTTCATTGATGTATCCATTTAGAAAGGCACTTTTCATATCCATCTGAAATAATTCAAAGTTCATAGAACAAGCATAAGCAAGTAGTAAACGTATTGCTTCTAACCTTGCGACCGGAGCAAATGTTTCGTCAAAATCAATTCCTTCTTCTTGATTATATCCTTGGGCGACTAATCTTGCTTTGTTGCGAACAACTATACCGTTTTCGTCAAGTTTATTTTTAAACACCCATTTTGTACCAATTATGTGTTTATTTCCTGGATTAGGAACAAGTTCCCAAATTTCATTTCTTTCGAATTGGTTAAGTTCTTCTTGCATAGCAAGTATCCATTGATCATCTTTGAGTGCTTCACCAATTTTGGAAGGTTCGATTTGAGAAACAAATGCCATGTTTAAGCATGCATCTTGTAGTTTAAGTCTAGTTGTAACTCATTTGTTGATATCACCAATAATGTTATCAATTGGATGATCTCGATGGGTTCTCCATTCCTTTGGGAGTTTATCATTTTCCTTTTCAATGTTGACTTCATGGTCTTGACTCGATTGATCAATTTGATCTTCTTTACTTGGATCACTACTTTCAATGTCATCATCATCATAAGAAATAGCTTTGTCCTCTTTCAAGGGGTTAGTTTCATCAAAAGTTACATGTATTGATTCTTCTACAATTAAAGTTCTTTTATTGAAAATTCTAAATGCTTTACTAGATAATGCATAACCAATAAAGATACCTTCATCTGCTTTTTCATCGAATTTTCCAAGATTTTCTTTTCCGTTATTTAGCACAAAACACTTGCATCCAAAGATGTGGAAGTGAGAGATATTAGGCTTTCTGCCTTTGTAGAGTTCATAAGGAGTCTTCTTAAGAATTGGCCGAATGTTTACTCTGTTAGTAACATAGCATGCCGTGTTTACGGCATCTGCCCAAAAGTACTTTGGTAGATTTGAATCACTTAACATAGTTCTTGCAAGTTCTACCAAGGATCTGTTCTTTCTCTCAACAACCCCATTTTGTTGAGGTGTTCTAGGTGCAGAAAAATTGTGGAAAATTCCATTTTCTTCACAGAATTCTTCAAATAAGGTATTTTGAAATTCTCTTCCATGATCACTTCTAATTGATACAATTTTGGATGATTGTTCATTTTGGACTAGCTTGGCATAATTTTTAAATGCTTTAAAAGCTTCGTTTTTACTTGCCATAAACAAGGTCCATGTGTACCTTGAAAAGTCATCAACTATCACTAGTCCATATGAATTTCCACCAAGACTTTTAGTTCTTGATGGACCAAACAAATCCATGTGTATTAATTGAAGTGGTCTTGTAGTTGATATAACATTTATAGCTTTGAAAGAAGTTTTTGTTTGTTTACCTTTTTGACAAGCGTCACATAATTTATCCTTGACAAATTTCATTTTTGGTAATCCAACAACAAGATCATGCTTGACTAGTTTGTTTAAATGATCCATGTGGATATGTGCAATTCTTTTATGCCATAGCCATGCATCATTGTTGTCGCTTACCAAAAGACATTTCATTTTCAAGGATAAATCGTCAAGATTATGTATAAAAATATTCTTGAAACGTTTACCGATAAATTGAATTTCACTTGTTGCTACATTTTGAATGATGCACTCTTCTTTGTTGAAGACTATCTTGTGTCCTTTGTCACATAGCTGGCTGATGCTTATGAGATTATGCTTTAGTCCTTCAACATACAAAACATCTTCAATTGATGGAGAAGGTGATGTTCCAACTTTTCCAATACCTAAGATTTTTCCTTTATTATTATCTCCATATACTACATATCCTTTTGATTCAAGGGTCAAGGCTGAAAATTTTGTTATGTCACCCTTCATGTGTTTGGAGCACCCACTATCTAAGTACCACAAATTTGAAGTACTTTGTGTGCATACCTACAAAATTGAAATCAAATTTTATTAGGTACCCAAAGTGCTTTGGGTCCTTGGGGGTTAGTTCCTTTCTTGACCCATATGCAATGCCCTTTAGGAATGCTAATGTTTCTTACATGACAAGCATTAGGTGTGTGTCCATGAATACCACAATATGAGCAAGTAGGAATTTTACTAGTATATGTATGAAGTTTATTTTTAGTAAATTTCTCCTTATAAGAGTGACCTTTTTGTAAAATTGTAATATTTCTTTGATTGGTTTGAGTACTTGATTTGACAAAAATGATCTTATTTGTGCTTGGTTTATCAAATTTAGAAAATCCAATACCACTTTTATCGATTGAATATCTTTGCATGTTTAGAACATTTTCCAATCCTATATGTCCTTTTTCATATCTTTCAATGACTCTATTTAGTTGAACAATTTTAAATGAAAGGGAATCACATTTGTTGCATGTAAAATTCTGCTTTGATTTTTCAGCATCTTTTTCCATAATATCAATTTTTTCTTTAAGACATGAAATTTCTTTCTTTTGTGTTGATACTTGTTTAAGCAGATTTTTACATTCAACAAGAAGTTCCTTTATAGCATTTTGGGCTTCATTGTATTCTATGACTAATTCATTATTATAATGAGGAGCGTTTAAGTTACTAACCTCTTCGTCATCTAAATGATGTGAAGCCATTAGTGCAACATTAGCACATTCATCACTTTCAGTTTCTGATGAACTTATATCGTTATCTTCCCATGCTATATATGCTTTCTTGAAGTCTTTTCTTTTACCGGCATTCTTCTTGATGAGATTTGGGCAATCTGCTTTGATATGTCCTTGTTTCCCGCATTCAAAGCACGTGAAATTTTGGTTGGAAGTAGAGCTATCTTTCTTTCTGAAGTTCTTCTTTTTGAAACTTCGGTCATTTTTAAGAAATTTACCGAATTTCTTGACAAGGAAGTTAATGTTTTCGTCTTCATCAGAAATTTCGTCCTTGACTACTTCCTTTGATTCGGTCTTTAGAGCAATGTTTTTGCTCTTCTTTTCTTGGGTTTCATTTTGCTCTAATCTTCCAAGCTCAATTTCATGTTCTTGGAGTTTGCCAAATAATGTGGAAAGTGACATTTTGGATAAACTCTTCTTTTCTGATATCTCTGTCACCTTTGGTTGCCACGCCCTAGTTAGTGACCTTAATACTTTCAGATTCAGTTCATCGTTGGAGAAAATCTTTCCAAGGGCTGTTAAGTGATTTGTTAAGTGGGAGAATCTTTTCTGCATGTCTAATATAGATTCTCCAGGCTGCATACGAAATAATTCATACTTTTGAGAAAGTGTATTAAGTTTGGATCTTTTTACCTCTACGGTACCTTCATGGGTTACTTCCAATGTGTCCCATATCTCTTTGGCTATTTTACAATGAGATACGCGGAAAAATTCGTCCATACCTAATGCTGATTGTAAAATGTTTTTAGCCTTTTTATCAAACAACACTTTCCTTTTATCGTCATCGGTCCAGGAATTTTTTATCTTGATTTCTTCTTTGTCATTGATTACTGTTGTTGTAAAATGTTGTTGCATGCGTATTTTCCTTTTTATCAAACAACACTTTCCTTTTATCGTCATCGGTCCAGGTCTCCCTGTGCCTCAAGATATGCTTGCATGCGTATTTTCCAAAAATCATAATGCTCACCGACGAAACATGGTGTTTTATTACTGCTGCCACCGTCTCTGAAAACTAGTTGTGCGGAAGCCATGAGTTATTGATCTAGGAGTAAGTTACCTTGAACCTGCTCTGATACCAATTGTAAGATCAGATGTGCACCTAAGAGGGGGGGGGGGGTGAATTAGGTGTTTGGAAATTTTAGTAGTTTTCAGAATTTTAGTGATCGATTTTTGTGCTTAATGATGGTAGATGAAAGAGTAAATAGCAATAAGTAAATGAACACAGCAGATTTATCCTGGTTCCCCTTATAACCAAGGGTACATCCAGTCCTCTTGCTCACCACAAGAGATTTCCTTTACTATTGTCAGAATATGTACAAGTCCTCACCCTAGGACCTTTGCTACAATCTTCTAACAAACCTTCTATGATAGCACACTACTATCTTAGATAAAACACTTAAAGAAAGTACAACTTTCTTTTACAAACACTTGAGATTTGATAAGAGTATAGGAGTAAGAAAGAGGTAGAATGATAACAATCCAAGATTGATTCAAGTACGTTGAGAACCTTAAGAATATGAAAATGATATGCAAGTACTTGAATTTATGAAAATGACTTTGAGAAAAATTCAGAAAAGTTTGTTCAAAGTCTTTAAAGTTGTGTATTAGGATTGTTGTTGGTGAATCTGAAGTTGTGATGTATTTATAGTCCATAAACATCTCTTCAGATTCGTGGCCATTGATCCAAGAGGTTTGAGGAAGAATTGCAATGTTTTAGATTCGATTCAGAACTGAAAAATTGCATTGCTTCCAGTTGTATTCGAATACAGGATATGTGTATTCGAATACGCCTCTTTGCAACGTTCAAATTTATTCAAATTTAACACTGTGTAGCCGAATACACTTTGATGTAGTCGAATATAGATTGGTTAATTTGGCCACTGACTTGTTGGGTGTATTCGAATACAATAGGATGTAGTCGAATAGAGATGAAGGGTTTTAGCTACTGACTTAGCAACTTTTCATCTATATTCGAATACACCAGGATGTAGCCGAATACAGATGAAGGGTTTTAGCTACTGACTTAGCAATTCTTCATCTGTATTCGAATACACGATGTTGTATTCGAATACACTTTTGCATATTGTCAAAAATATAAATTCTAATACTTTTGAAAACAAAATTTTTGACTTTCAAAAATGTTGTTTATGCATATGTAAGGATGTAAGGTTCTCTTGTATTTGAACTATGGATTGTATCATTTACCTTTACATAAAACATCTATTTTAATACATCAAAGGATGTTTGGAAGCGTCTTGGAGATTTCTTCTTTTTGAGCTTGTCGCTTTGAGCATGATCATCATTGGTCTTTTGTATCATCAAAAACACGTATTTTACACTAACCAAACATTCTAGACAATGTTTACGCTTTTTGAAATGATGTTTCCCAATAACTTGCAAGATTTAATATCATTTGCTGAAGGTTATCGCTGTAAACGAAGGTCGAGGCTTTGCCTTTAATGGCCTTAAATGTTAGCTTGTTTCTCTCCCGGGTGTCTTTATAAGACCTTATTTGATGTTGTCTATTACTTGCCTTTCCCCATTATTTAATTCATTTCTTGAAAAATAGATGTTTCCTTCTCTTCATCTATGGATATCTTGGTCATTTTTATGGTTCTATGATCACGAAAATGCCAAGATGTCCAATGTTGAATTGAGATTCAACAACCTCCTAGGCTATATTGTTTATGAATACTTTTACAACAATAATCATTCAAAAATGGTCAAAATATCCTAACTTTCACTTTTCCTTTCTTTGGATTTTCCTCCTTATCATTTTCTCTCTCCAACACTTTTCCTCTTAGCTTTTCCATTTCAACTCTTCAATTTCCATCCTTCACTTGTTGTTTCTTTCCAGCTCATGATCACTACACATTTTCTTAAATACCACCATCGCCTCTTCCAACTTCTTCAAAGATGACCAAGGTATCCAAAATTTGCTTCTACCTTCCCTTTTTCTTACTCTTGATGACTATATAGGAGTGGCATATCTCCTCAAACCATGCCATCCTCGCTTTGTCTTTCCACCTATCCTTTCTTTGGATTGGCATGTCGCCTCGGTACCAATCTTGACAATATATGTCCATTCTCAACTTGGTAGAAGCGGTTCCGTTCAAGTAATTTAGGTTTTTTCATCGACTTGAGAAAAAAGAGGGGTATTCTTCCCCCACTTTTTTCCTCTACATATCCTCACTTTCCTTGGTCGTTGACCCAAATATTATTTTTAATTATGTTTAGATCTCCCTTTGTCATTTTTCATAATTTATGTAACACTTTTCTTTTAAAAGTAAACAAACTGTTGGTGTATGTAATATTATGATATATTTATATATTTGTAAGGAATCAATGATCAATTATGGCTGATCGAACTGACTAATAACATATCTTTGATTCTGGTCTTTGACCTATTGCTAAAGTATTAATACATCATTTCATAACATGATTAACGACTGTTGCGATTTGTATAAGAGATAGGTTGGTCAAAAGCTATTGATTCGACCATTAGTTTTGGCACATGGTTAATCCCTTGAAATTTGGGATTCAAACTCACTCACATCCCTTGAACTACCCTTGTAATGCACGTGCGCATTATAACTGTTTAACCACCCTAAACGTCGTTTAATCTTCACTGTTTATTCTCGCTTAAATGTTATCCGTTGGTTAAGCATGCTTCCCTCGTTAAATATTTCTTATACTCCCTATTTAAATTTTCGCTTCTTCTCTCTCGCAAAAGAGCTCAGTTCATTACGCCAAAAATTACATTTTATAGCGCGCCTTTTATAGCGCTTATTAAATAAAAGCGCTGTTGTATAATATTTTAAAATTAACGGAGGATACAACGGCGCTTTTTTGACAAGCGCTTTGGAAAAAGCGCTGTTGTAGGGTCATATAGGGTCACATAGCACTTGCACATAATATTTACAACGCTTTTACAACGCTTTTGATAAAAGCGCTGTAAATTAAAGCGCTCTCACATAATGTTTACAACGCTTCTGGAGCGCTTTGTATACAAGCGTTGAAAAATATAGCGCTCCCACATTATGTTACATAGCTTTTAAAGCGCTTTTTGTAAAAGCGCTGTAAAATACAAGTGCTTTCACATAATTAAAGGACCTATTAGAGCGTTTTTTATACAACCGCTGTAAAAGCATTCACTTTAAATAAATAAAACAAATTTAAAATAAATTTAATACGTTGTCTTAACCCTACGAACCCTCATCTCCTCTACTCTACGACTCTCCTCCCCTCTACTGTGCGCCCATCTACTGCTCCTTTAAAACAAATTGGATACGTTGTCTCAGGTACTGTATTTATTAATTTGTTGTTGTCACTAAAACTGATAAATTGTTACCTAATAAATCATATAAAATCTATTATTTTTTGAAATTTGTTCGATCTGTTCTGTTTTAAAATCAGACTTGGACATTGGTTTCCATTTTCCAATATTAGATATGTGTACTATAGATTGGTATAATGTTATCAGTAGCTTATTATTTGTGTAACACTGCATTTATATAGGTCATATAAAATGGATCGGAAATGGATGTCTGTCAATCGATTGTCAAAAAAGTATGAAAATGGAGTGAAGGAGTTTGTTGAGTTTGCAATGAAGAATGGAAAAGATCCAAATCGAATTATTTGTCCTTGTTTAAAATGTTTTGGAAAACGCGTTAGAGCAGATCAATTGGAAGGACATTTCTGGCTCTATTGGTAATGGGAATGAGATAAGGCAGTACTTATCCTCTAGGTACCGGGCTCGAATCCCACGGAAGGCAAAACTCCCTATTTTCAGTAGGTGGTTAGGGGGACGAGAAGGTCGTGAGGTAGCATCGCCGGTAATGGTAATGGCTGGGGTGTTACAAAAAAGACGCCTTTATATATATATATATATATAAACAAACCTCCAACACAATTTAATTCTTTAAAAAATATCAACAACAATTCAAACATAAAATTATATTTTCCTTTTATAAAATAAATCGACTATAACTTCTTGACAATTTGTTTTTTCTAAAAACTAACTTTAAAATTCAACCAACCTTGAATATTCAATAATTAGTAGTGGAAATAATATGAATTTCCTAGTATATCAAAATTAAGAAGAATGCTCTAAATCAATCTCAATAGCAAAATCAAAACTTTAAACATAAGACATCTAGATTACCAATCAGATTTTTGCAGTGTTTAAGTTGTATTATTAAAATACAGAAAAACAGTAGATTGACATTTAAGTAGGAAAAATTAAATAATTTCACAACAATTTAGATTAACATAAACAAGAATTAACAATTTCTAACACACAACTAATCAATAAAAATTACCACTTCTAATTTTTAACATAAAGCAAGGAAACATAATTGTTTTCAGTTAAGAAGTTAACCACAACATGATTTTTCAAGAGTAAGACAATGAAAACATCTAAATCAAATAAAATTCAGAAAATTAATAAGGCAATTTCAACAAGTACCTGGTTATTCAAGTAAGGACCTCAAATGCACCAAACAGAATAGTTAAGCAACAATGAATAAATAACAAGCAACCTCACAAATTAGGTGGCAATCAATTCACAAGACATGTACATTAAAGGAAAAGCATGTGGCACATAACCCAATAGTATTAGGTAAAAATCAAATAATGAACACAATTCACAAGCAACCACAACTGACATCTTACTAACACTAAACCAACACTTAACACACTTGATCTGAAATGCAATGTCTCTCGATATAAGAAAAAGAATCTACTCCTGCAAAAGTCGTGTCGTATTTTCCTATAATACCAAGATTTAGGCGCATCTATCGAGTGAAGAAGATTCAAAACACTTGACATGGCACGCAGATGAAAGAATTAGAGATGGAAAGTTTCGACACCCTGCAGATTCTCCACAATGGGCAAAAATTGATCACGAGTATCCTGAATTCGGGAGAGAGTCAAGAAATCTACGACTTGCACTTTCTACTGATGGAATGAGTCCACATGGTCTTCAAAGCATCTCACACAGCACGTGGCCTGCGATTTGTTGATTTATAACCTACCTCCATAGTTATATATGAAGCATAAGTTTATGATGTTGTCTCTGTTAATTTTAGGACCCAAACAACTAGGGAATGATATCGACGTATACTCGACTCCTTTAATTGATGATTTAAAAAATGTGGGAGACAGGTGTGGAAGTTTATGATGGGTATAACAAAGAATGTTTCAATTTGAGGGCTATGTTGTTCGGCACAATTAACGATTTTCCAGCATATGGTAATTTATCAGGATATAGCATTAAAGGTCAGTGTGCATGTCCTATATGTGAAGAGAGTACAAATTGGATGCGGTTGAAACATTGTAAGAAGAATGTATTTATTGGACATCGTAGAAACTGGGTGGAAGAAAAAGTCAATTTTCTTTGAATTTCCATATTGGAAGTCATTGTATATAAGACATTTCCTCAATGTGATGCATATTGAAAAGAATGTATTTGATAGTGTTATTTGTACGTTACTCAATGTTCCAAGAAAGTCTAAGGATGGCATCAATGCAAGATTGGACTTGGTCGATATGGGAATAAGAAATGAATTGGGTCCCGTAAATAAAGGAAATTGCACATATCTACCTCCAGCCGCTCATACTCTATCTAGAAAGGAAAAAATTGTTTTATGTAAATTTCTACACGAAGTTAAAGTTCCAGAAGGATACTCTTCAAACATTAAAAATTTAGTTTCTATGAAAGACCTCAAGTTAAAAGGTTTGAAGACCCATGATTGTCATGTTCTAATGGAGCATTTGCTACCAATACGTATACCTTCCATTTTACCTGAAAAAGTTCGACGAGCCATAACTAAATTATGTTTCTTCTTCAGGGAAATTTGTAGTATTGATCGATCCTCAGAAATTTGATATAATGGTTCACCTTACTGTTCATCTTGTTAAGGAGACACAACTTTGTAGGCCAGCTTATATGAGATGGATGTATCCGATAGAATGATATATGAAAATATTAAAAGGGTACGTAAAAAGTAGAAGTCGACCAAATTTATTGGTAAACCTTGTACTTTTTCAAATATTTTATATCTAGTCGGTGCTAAAGGAGCAGTACCTTCCTCTGATTTTCCATTGAATGCATTTCTCCACCCACGATACTTATGACTAAAAGGTAAAAATCTACGATGTCCAAGAAATACGTTCTTCTTACAATGTTTCAATTGCATCCAATCTGTACTCTCTTCACATATAGGACATGCACACTGACCTTTAATGTTATATCCTGATAAATTACCATATGCTGGAAAATCATTAATTGTGCCGAACAACATAGTCCTCAAATTGAAATATTCTTTCTTATACCCATCATAAACTTCCACACCTGTATCCCAAATTTTTTTTAAATCTTCAATTAAAGGAGTCAAGTATACGTCGATATCATTGCCCGGTTGTTTGGGTCAAGAAAATAACAGAGACAACTTCATAAATATACGCTTCATAGATAACCATGGAGCTAGGTTATCAATCACCAAAATCACAAGCCACGTGCTGTGTGAGATGCTTTGAAGACCATGTGGATTCATTCCATCACTAAAAAGTGCAAGTCGTAGATTTCTTGACTCTCTCCCGAAATCAGGATACTCGTGATCAATTTTTTCCCATTGTAGAGAATCTACAGGGTGTCGAAACTTTCCATCTCTAATTCTTTCATCTACATGCCATGTCAAGTGTTTTGAATCTTCTTCACTACGATAGATGCGCCTAAATCTTGGTATTATAGGAAAATACCTCACGACTTTTGCTGGAGTAGATTCTTTCTGCTTATATCAAGAGACATTTAGTAATTCATATTCGTTTAGAAATAAAATGCAATCGTTAGGACACACATGAATCCTTTCGTAACTCATACCAATAGAGCACAAAATTCGTTTAGCCTCATAGGTTCGACTGGGAAGTTCATTATCATCTGAAAGCATATCTTTTAGGAGTGTTAATAATTATGTGAACCTTTTATCAGACCATCCATTTATCGCTTTTAAGTTGTACAACTTTAATATCACTGACAGTCTTGCAAATTTAGTACAACCATTATATAATGGTTTCTCTGCATCACTCAACAAACTCTCAACCATTTTAGGACAATCCCGAAGATCTTCTTCAACTGCTTTTGCAATATTTTCAACTCGGCCCCGATCATATGTATCTGTGTCGAAATCATTTGAAGCATATGTCGAACCATTCTCAAAATTAGTGTTCCTTTTTTTTTCTCACCATGTCTTATCCAACATGTATAGCTTTGATCAATTCCATGCCATACTAAATGTCCTTCCAATTGATCTTCTATAACGCGTTTTCCAAAACAACATTTTAAACAAGGACAAATGATTTGATTTGGGTCTTTTGCATTCTTGACTGCAAACTCAACAAACTCCTTCACTCAATTTTCATACTCTTTTGACAATCGATTGGCAGACATCCATTTCAGATCCATTTTATATGACCTATATGAATGCAGTGTAACACAAATGATAAGCTACTAATAACATTATACCAATCTATAATATGTATAGTCTGATATTGGAAAATGGAAACCAAGGTCCAAGGTTATGCATACAAGTCAGATTTCAAAACAGAACAGATCGAACAGATTTCAAAACAGAACAGATTTTATATGATTTATCAGGTAACAATTTATATGATTTATCAAGGTTATGCCATCTACTATCAGGTAACATTTTATATGATTTACCAGGTAACAATTTATCAGTTTTAGTGACAACAAATTAATAAATACAGTACCTGAGACAACAATCACTCAGTAGGAATGAGCGCACAGTAGAGGATGGTTCAGCGAGAAGAGGGCGCACAGTAAATGAGATGAGGGTTCGTAGGGTTAGGGAGATAACTTATTAAATATGTTTTTATTTATTTAAAGGGTTCTGTACAATTATATATAAAATTGTGGTATACACAGTTAAAAATAAAATTATATATTTAAAGGGAATGATTTATATCAAATACGCACCATTTTATAGCGCTTATATATAAAGCGCTCTAAAAGACCGTGTAATTATGTGAAAACGCTACATTTTACAGCGCCTATATACAAAACACTCTAAAAGCGCTGTAAACATAATATGGGAGCACTATATTTTACAGCGTTGTAAACATAATGTGGGAGCGCTATATTTTACAGCGCTTATATCCAAAGCGCTCTAAAAGCGCTGTAAATATCATGTGAAAAACGCTATGTGACCCTACAATAGCGCTTTCAGTAAATATGTTGTAAACATTATGACCTTACAACAGCGCTTTTGCGAAAGCGCTTGTTAGAAGAACGCTGTTGTATCATCTGTTAATTTTAAAATATTATACAACTGCGCTTTTAGTTAAAAAATGTTGTAAAAGACGCGTTGTAAAATGCTATTTTTGGCGTAGTATGTGGAATTTTTCTCATTTAACTATCATATGAGTATGATATATTATATAAATTATTATAATTTATATTACATGAGAAAAAGGAATCGAACATAGGAACATAACTGATTTACAAAAATCTGAATCTAAAAGAATAGATGCAGTGAGAAAATTGATCGAAACTGAAGGAGAAATTTGATTTTCTTGTAAGAGAACGAGAGTTGAATTTTATCGGAAAAATGGAAAAGGAAATGAATGAAAAAGAAGCTAAGAGACGAAAGGAAAATAACCTGAGAATTACATTTTCTTGGGAAAATTCAGCTAAATATTTGTTTTAAGGTGGATACGAATGCTCTTATATCATGTTAACTTGTTAAGGAACATGACATCTATTGATTGAAGGAGAAGAGAGAAAAACTTAACACTTTTTAATATGGATGAAAGTGAAATATTATAAATGAGAAAAGTGATTGAAAATGATTATATCACGTCTATATATAAGCAAAATTAATATGTAACTAATTAACTTCTAATCTATAAATTTATATATCTCTAGTACTTAAGGATTGGCGCAGAAATTGACTGAATCCATTTTTAAAATTGGACTCTGCCAACTTTTCATTTGATGTCATCTTATAAAATACAAGGTCATAAACTTTGCTATAAAAAAAAAGGTCATAATGTTTTTTTTTTTTTTT
>JBBPBQ010000003.1:27967797-28064167 GCA_037974755.1 Cicer yamashitae
GTTATAATTTTTTTTTTTTTTTTTGTCACCAAGGTCATAATGTTAATTAATCAATCAACAATTGTTTCAGGATGGACAATCATCATCCAAAGTGTGCATCGACAATATGAAAGTTGGATTTCATACCCTCCAATTAGACTTATACTCCCTAAATTGTTAAAAATCTAAAATTATCCCTTTAAAAATTACTCCATGAAAGTGAATGATAAAAATAAATTACTCCAAAAACTCACCCCCTCAACCAAATATCCAGTAAATAACAATTTTCCATTAAAAATCCGGTACACAATTTATAACTACCGGAAATTTGTGCCTTGAAATTTACGGTAGTTAATTTTACTATACCGGAAATTTCGAATTTTTGAAATTTCTGATAGTTACTTTTTCTAAACCGGAAATTTCAAAAATCCGGTATGTAATTTTTTTTTTTAACTTTTTTTTTTGAAATAGGGGTGAAAAAACACAACCATTATGTATAGATTTGACTGAAGCATTCACAACTGATCAAATTTTTGAGTCACGAGAAGCTGGCATATCGTGGGCAAGAGAGGTTGATCGACAAAATCGAGTAGTTGTTATCATTACTTGCTCTGACGTAGAGACCGGAAAGCGAGGAAGGAAGTCAAAATTAATTCTTGGTTGTGATAGAGGTGGAAAATATAAGTCAAATAAAAGTAACTCAGGTACTTTAACTAAAAGGTGTGGTTGTCCGTTTAAACTTAGATCGAGACCATTGAAAAATGCTGGGGGATGGATTATTAGTTTAATGTGTGGACTTCACAACCATGAGTTAGTGGCTACTTTTGAGAATAATGCATTTATGGGACGCTTAAAAGAAGAGGATAAGAAACATGTTGATGAGCTGACAAAGTATCACGTTGCACTGAGACACATCTTGTCATCTTTGAGAGATCGAGATAAGGAGAATGTGACTAATATCTCTCAAATTTATAAGCAACGAAGCACATACAAGAAGAATTTGAAAGGACCTAGAACTGATATGCAACATCTGTTGAAGTTACTTGAAGCTGAGAAGTATGCTTGTTGGAGTAGGACTCATGGAGACTCCAACGTTGTAAGGGACATGTTTTGGACGCACCCAGATTCCATAACTTTGTTGAACATGTTCCCTCTTGTATTGATCATGGATAGCACCTACAAAACCAACAAATATAGGTTACCATTGTTTGAAATTGTTGGTGTAACTTCAACTGGGTTGACATTCAATGTTGCATTTGCTTATATGGATTGTGAGCATCAAGAAAACTTTTGTTAGACATTGGAGAAGTTAAAAGAGTTTTTTGTTTCAAACACCTCATTTCCTCAAGTGATCGTGACTGACGAAGAACTTGCTTTAATGAATGCAATTGAAGTTTTATTTCCATCTTCAACAAATTTACTTTGTCAACTTCATATTAACAGAAATGTTGGAGTCAAATGCAAACAATATATATTAAAGAAAGATATGTAGGAACCCATTCTTGAGTTGTGGAGGAAAATTGTTTATTGTTTTGAAGAGAAGGAATACGAGAAACTTTTGCAAATGTTTGAATAAGCATGTGTTGATAATATTATTTTCTTTGACTACGTCAGAGACACATGGTTGAGTCCTCACAAGGAAAGATTTGTTGAAGCATGGACCAATCGAGTATTGCATCTAGGAAATACTACGACTAATACGTACGTCATTAAAACTATGCATTTTGTTTTATATTTATACTTATATAGGATTAAACATGCATGATAGAATTTTTATTGAAATAATATCAAACCTTTTTTATGTTAGAATATTGGGGTTGAGTCTGCTCATTGGTCATTGAAGAAATTTTTGATACATAGTAAAGGAGATTTCTGTAAGGCATGGAATGGTATGAATGACATGTTGAAGTTCCAAATTATTAAGATAAAAGGTTCAATTGAGATAAGTAAGGGTCGCAAAGAGCATATACACAACAATCCATTCTATGAGAATTTGACTTGGGTTGTATCCAAGAAAGCTTTGGCTGATATTGTTCATGAATACAAGAGAGTCAGCTATGTCGGTAACGACAAAGATGCGTGTTCTTGTATACTTAGAAACACTCATGGATTACCTT
The DNA here is from genome assembly GCA_037974755.1 of Cicer yamashitae. Classification (NCBI taxonomy): domain Eukaryota; kingdom Viridiplantae; phylum Streptophyta; class Magnoliopsida; order Fabales; family Fabaceae; genus Cicer; species Cicer yamashitae. The sequence continues at coordinate 27,969,894 of JBBPBQ010000003.1, forward strand.
GTGCATATGAGTTGGCACGATACAAGTTGGAAGGTGTTTCAATCCCATTGGATGCTGTTCACACACATTGGAGGAAATTAACCATGAATAGTGATCAAGAGGAAGAAAAGTTGGAAAATGATTCAGAGTTGGACATTACATCAGAGATCAATATAATTTGGAAAACATGGCAAACACTTAATGTTGCTGGAAGAAGGGCATTGAAGAGTAAGTTGCGTGAAATAGTATATCTAGAGACAACATCAATGTGTGCACCACCAGATAAGATCAAAACAAAAGGTGGTGTGAAGAGAAAAAGTGCAATAAGACGAAGGGATTTGACGTATATCGCGACCCTTCATATTTTGAGCATGTTGATTCACTTTATTCTGATAATGCAAATACTCAAGTCTTTCGGAAAGAACCCACGAAAGCATCCCAACAAGCCTCCCTGCAAGCATCCAAACAAGCCTCCTAGCAAGCATCCCAACAAGCATCCAAACAAGTCTCCCAACAAGCACCTATGACGAGTCAAGTTAGAAAATATTTGGACGAATTTCCTCCAATAATTCATCCATATATTTAACACATAGTTAATGTTAAAGTAGAAGGAAATTGTGGATATCGTGTTATTGCTGCTTTACTTGGCCATAGTGAAGAATATTGGAGCATTGTGCATCGATAGCTGTATATAGAGATTTAGTCCAAATCTGATTTATATGTTGCATTATTCAAGGAACGTTTGCAAGAAGTGACAGACTCTTTACTTGTAACTGATTTGGGAAACCAACCCTACAAGAAATGGATGAGCATTCCATATATGGGTTACGTGATAGCAACAAAATATAATCTCATTCTTGTTACATTGGGAAAAACTTTTTGTTTTTCTTTTTTCCCATTGAGAGGTGCACACAACAAAGACCTATCACGTGATCGTATTATCAGGATTGGTTTTGTGAATGAAAGTCACTGGGTTCAAGTTAAATTGAAATCAACATGTCCTTTACCTCCACTTGCATGGAATTGGAAGAAGCACTGTAGTGATGAGTCTACATCATGGGCTACAGCTTATGTAGGACGTCTACAACATTTGGGTTCATTAGATTTAGAACATACATTAGATTATATGTCTTTGACAGATGATTGACACTTTTGATTTAAAATTTTATTTCATATATATGTTGTTTTCAATTAGTTAGTTTACATTCCTTTTTGTAACAAAATTCATTCACATAATATACAAAAGATTAAATCATTTCAACTTTTAACAAGATAAATCTTAAGCAATAAAGCAAAGTCTGAATAATAAGTCAATCAAGATAAGTCTAAACAAATAAGTCTGAATAATAAAATAAGACAATAAAAATACAACTACAGTACTACTAATAATCCCTTCCTCTAGATATGTATAAAGCTCTCTCTAATAAAACACGCATCTCATCTTCAAGATCTAGTCTATGTAAACCTAAACATTGTTGTATAAGACCACCCATAGTTGACACCGTGTATACCATTCACCATGACTAGGACCAGCACCAACATCAGCATATCTAGGACTACGATCAGCATCATGACTAGGACCAGGACCAGCATCAGCATCATAATTAGGACCAGCACCAGCATATGCAGCAACGTAAGGGATCATCCTAGGATGAGATATTCTATAGTACCACTAAATGTATCCTTCAATAGACTCGTGTGGATATGAAGCTGGATGCAATATAGTACGAATGGATCGTACAGTACAAAGTTCCTGTACATACTCCATTCAACATCAACATCACGTACAATGAGCGTCGGTGGTGTAGGAGGGATATGTTGAGTATACCCAAACTGCCGTATGCACCTCTCTGGTAAATATAGTACCATAATGGAACACCAACAAATGTGCCCTGTAAACAACGACACAGATTGAAATTGTGTCGTAGAGTTCTCATCGTAATTTGGCCTCTAGATAATCTCAATATCTCCCAAAGCATCCAACTTTGCTTTGTAGTATGCAACGTTCCCAGATGTTTATTTTGCAGTCCATCGAAACATCTGTGGCATTGAAGATATAGGTTCATTCAGATCCCATTTACAAATATTAGAGAAATGCTCATAAATCCATGTCTATAAATAATAAAAAAATACAAATAATTAAATAAGCATCTTATCAAATAACAATATAATAAGTATTAAAATAATATAATAGTACATTAAATAGAGATAAATATCCTCCAATCTGCTTCGTTGTAGCCAGTTTATTGTCTCTAAGATAGTCATATGAAACAACAAGAGTAGCTGGTCTCCATTCCCATTTACCACAAGTATCAAGGTCTTGAAAAAGAAACAAATATTTTGCAAATACAAGGGTAAAACTTTTATCAGCTAGTATGGTACACCCTACCAAATGAAGTAGGTATGCCCTCGCTGCACAGTCGTATCGTCCTTCACGAAATTGCTTAAAAAATACAACTTTCAACCACTCAAAACTATATGAGACACCTCTATTGATCCTAGTTTCAGTCACAGCTTCATCATGATCAACTCCCAATAACTCAACAGCAGCAACAATGGCCAAATCTTCATTGACATTAGTGGGAGGTGTGAAAAACTCTCCATAACATGGGATGCCCAAAAGACCCATAACATCGTCAAGAGTAATAGTCATTTCACCAAATGACAGGTGAAATGAGCTAGTCTTTGCGTTCCATCTCTCAGCAAAAGCAAATATCATATTACCGTCAATCATTTGCAAACTACATCGTTGCAGAGGACGTAATCCAGATATAGTAATCCAATGATCTATCTAGGTAGGTAATACATATCTGATATCAATGAATTTGTCTTGCTTTTTGCCATTTGAAACAACTTTCAAGGCACGTCTATCCTGTTTAATTAAAATAACATACCATAAGTTATAATCTAAATATACAATTATTTCATTAAACTCTAATGAACTATACTATAAATATATTAAAATACACATATAAACTATACTATAATCAACTTTGTATAAACTAAACTATACATATCTTGCGTTTGAGTTCCTAAAATTAGCTTTGAAATAACCTATACTACAATATATATCAAAATATATATATTATGCTATATTATAAAATGTAATAAAATAAATTATTTACTAACCTATCCATTCCACACTTTCACTGCAATGTGGTACTCATAATCCTTAATGACGGATATATCGTAAGGACCTCTAGCAAATATATGTTGTTCAGGTTGCTGCTGGTGCTGTTGATCCTGTTCATCATCAAACGCAGGATCTTGCTCAAACTCATGCTGAATATTATAATCCTCCTGCTGCATTTCTTCGTTCCTCTTTTTCCTTTTCTCAACTACAACTCTCCTATTTGATTGTGTAGGAGGTCGAAGTCGAGAATGTTCAACGCTGTTTTTTACTCCTCTGGTCTTCACTAAAAAAATAGAATGAAAAAAATGTAAAAAAAAATTAAAAAAAAAACACTGTTCCGGAAATTTCAGCGAGGAATTGAATTTTCGGTAGTTCATTTTTAATACCGGTAATCTCGTTTCTGAAATTTTTGGGAGTTTCAACCGGAAATTTGAAATTTCCAGTATTAAAAAACAACTACCGGAAATTTGGTTCCTCTTGAAATTTCCAGTGAAGATTTTTTGTGAGCAAAACTTACTTTTCCGGAAAATTCAAATTGTGAGGTATGATGAAACTGTTTGGTTTTTACTGTGTGGTTAGGGCTGTTTTTGTAATTTCAAACTTAAATTTTTTAAATAAGGAGTATAGATTTAATTGGGGGTATGATATCCAACTGTCCGACAACACTGAGACAGGTCCAAATGAGTGAGTTATCCAATATAACACAAGTTTGGACTTTGGAGAGACACGCACTGAAAAAGGGCCCAATATATTGCGGTCCAAAATGAATAAAATAAGCCAAAACTGTTATGTAGATGACATTTGTTTTTGAAGAAATATTATAAGATGACAAAAAAATATAGACACAGAAAAAAGAGTACAATTTATATTATTGTTACTTTGGCATAGTTTGAGTTTTGGAGCAACTCGTATATCAAATCCATTACTATTATGAGTTCAAAATCAGCCAGAACACATTTCTTACGAAAATTTCAAAAAGAAAAACACAAATATGTATGCATGATTGACACTTATGATTGAATCTGTGGATCAAATCAAAGTGAAATTCTTGCACACTTTATGATAAATCTACAGCACAATCGGATGTACAAGTAGACAAGGTGAATTTTGTGCAGGTTGGCGTGGACCTTGTCTTAAAAAAATAACTTTTAGTTCATGTAAAATAATTATTAATGAAATGCAAGAAATTCGATTTTAGTTCATGTAAAATAATTTTTTTAGTTTAAATCTCTATAATATACAAATATTTTTGTTTTAGTCTCTAAGGCATAACAACATTAGTTTTTTTAACAGTAGAGTAATTAATGATTTTAAATTTACTCTATGCAAAATTCAAGAAATTTGGTTTAGTCCTTGTAAAATAAATTTTTTGTTTTAATCTTTACAAAATACAATAAATTTGATTTTAGTCTCTACATAATAAAATAATTATTTTACTCCCGTGTACAATTTTTATAATAAATTATAATTAGTGTATGATAATTATTATTTAAAAGATATAAAAAATATTAATTTTGACTAATTAATTAATGATAAATATTTTTTCCTTTAGTTATTAAACTTTTTGTAATTATTTTTATGAAAGATTGTATAATAAAAAAAATATATTATCCTAAATAATAATACAAAGTAATATATTATATACAATAATCAAAAACTAATCTAATCCAAACTAAAAAAACATTAGATCGAATTTGATTATAAAACTAAAACGATTGGAGAATCAAATAAGAAAATTAAATAAATTGAATTGATTAATTTTTTCTCTTCAAAACGAAACAAATTCAAACTACAAACATGCCTAAGTGCCAAACAGGCTGTATATATAATTTTCTTGGTTAAGTAAAAATAATGTCGATGGATTTTTTAAATAAAGTGTCATTTAAATGACCAAATTAAAAAAAATATATAAAAAAGATCAAACATAAAACTAAAATTACAATTTAGAAAGAAAAAAAGAAAAGAAACATTAGTTATAGAAGGATTAACTTTGTCCGATATACAAGACCCACAAGCTCAACCCAAGGTGAGGAGCCACACACATGAGAGGAAAATTTGACCCTGTACCCCCACAAATAATCCTATACTCCCAAAAAGTCAGTGAAAATACCATAATACTCTCGTATATATTACGTCAAAATTGTCATTTTTACCAGAAATTTTTTTTCAAGTTTTCCGGCACAGAACATCACTTCGAAAAATTTGAAAAAAGTTTTCCGGTAGTTCCGGAAATTTTTTTTCAGTTTTCCGGAAATAATGAACTACCGGAAAACTTGTCACTGACTTTTCCGGAAGTTATCGGAAAACTTCACCCACAAGTTTTCCGGTAGTTTCAGATTTTTTTTTATTTTAATTTTTTTATTATATTAGTATTTAATTAATTTATTTGATTTTAACAATATTTTTTTTGGTGGGTAGGGATAGAGGTAAAGACCACAAACGGCCACTAAAAATTTTCAATAATTTTTTAAGTGATCTAAAAAAATTAATAAAATTTAATTTTTTTTTTAAAGATAAGGATGTGTACCGGAAAACTTGTCGATAAAGTTTTCCGGAAACACGTTCTGTACCAGACAAGTTGGAGAAAGTTTTCGGTACACACATTTTCCCTTCTATACCGAAAATCTGTTTTTTAGTTTTCCGGAAACATCCTTCTATACCGAAAAACTTGTAAAAAAATTTCCGATAAAACTTTGTGTACCGGAATTCTTGAAAATAGCTTTTCGGAAGTGAGAGTGGATTTTGTAAAAAAAAATTGAGGGTATTTTTGACATTTTCAATAAATTATGGGGGTATAGAGATAAAAGTGGGAGTACATGGTCAAATTTTCACATGAGAGTAACGAAGAAGCACATGGATCACCATCAATACTATTGTTGATCAAGATCAATGATTACCCACATTACATGTCCCACTCCCACCATCACCGGGTAAAACGGTTACTTAATTAACAAATTTTCCCACTCAAAACTACCTAACTTTTGTCAACAAAAAAATCTACATCTCTTCAAATTATTTTTCCAACACTCTCTTATTTGAGACTCCGTTTACTAAGAACTAAAAATGAGTTTATAATTTATTAGTTATAAATTATATGCTCTGATTAGTAACAGTAATCTATGAATGGTAGTTTATCGTACTTTTTGATAATCTAATGTAAATAATTTTTTAATTTATATTTCAATTTTATTCTTATTATTTATTAAAATTCTTTTTTTATTCTTTATAATTTATTTATTATGATTTAAAATAAATAAATTTTAAGAAATAATAATTTATAATAAATAATAAAAAATAAATAAAAAAGATATCTGATGAATATATAAATTATTCACTATATTTTTAATTTATTTATAAATAATTTAAATTTTAAAATAACTAATATTTCAAATTATATAACTTATTTGTTTATGTTAAATTAAATTAAATAGATAAATAAAAAATATATATCAGATTGAAAAATTTTAAATTAATAAAAAAATAAATTTTAAGTAATTACTTTTAAAATATTTTAAACTTTAATTAATAAAATTTATTTTAATTAAGAATGTCTTTTTAAATTATTTTATATTTTTTAACTAATTGAATAACTAATTTTATCAAACACTAAATTACTTTTAACAACTATCCATTATAAACTATTAACTATCTTCTACAAATTAGAAGTTATCAACTGGTTTGATAAAAGAAAACTTTAAATTACTGAAGTACTCAACCATCATTGCTCTGCCACATACTCATATGAGTTTACTTCATATTAAAATAATAACTTAATTGTAATTTTAATTTCTATATTTTAAAAGAATTTATTAAAAAATCAACGGTTTTAGTTACTCCGTTAGATTTTTGATCTAAAAAAATAATAATTTGAAAAATTTTAAATTAGGTAGTATATAATTTTATAATATAGAACTATCTAAATTTATTAATTATTCATATTTCATTAATTAAATTATTAAAATGAAAAAATTATGAAGTAAAGTTTTTACTATGTTTTATTGAAATTTCTTGGTGTTAATCACTCTAGATCATATAATATGTCACATTATTTATATAGAGCATGTCACGTTGCTATTTTATAGTTCAAAAATTAGAATCAATGACCAAAACTGTGAGATTTTAATATAGGAGAACCAAATTCGTGAATTAATAAAAATATAAGACTAAAACTGCAATTAAGTCTATAATAATATTAAAAATAATACTTATATGATTTATATAAACACAATAAATGCATTAATAATTCCAAATTTCATCTCAATTATATGGGAAAAAAAAGTAAAATAAACAAAATCAACCTAAGAAAGAAGAAAATGAACTGAATGGGAAGCTATGATAAAAAACAATAGCATATTTTGTTAAAAATCACATATGAATGTACCCGAATTTACTCAAGTCAACCCGAGTTTATCTAGTTCATTGGAAAATAACAAAAATGATAAATATAAATTTGTTAAAAAATTTATATGAGTTTACTTGAATTTACTCGAATTTACCGAATTCACAACGAGTCGAGCTGAATAAATGATTTTTTACTAAAATTCGAAGATAACTCCGAGTCAACTCGAAATGGATACCTAAACTCAATCATATATTGAAAACACATGAGCACACCATAAAGAACGCAATAGAGATCAGAAAACATTATGTAGTTCGAATCTCAGCATTTGAGTAAGCAATTTAATAATGAATGATCTTGAAGGATAGAATATATTAACAAGCTAATAGGCAGAGATGAATTACATCACATTTCTCCAAGTTTGTTTAATAGAATTTATTGAAAAAATGAGTTAAAAAAATTTCCCAGTTTGAAGCATTTTAACTCAATTCAACTCAGTAAGCTGTGCTCTTCTTTCTGCAGCTTTTTTTCTGATAAATATTCCCCACCTTAAAGCTGCTTTGAGCTTAAGCCACCCAACAACTGCTTTCCCTGAACACTTAACAGTATCCTCGCCGAAGGAATGATACATTTGAGGTTCATACTGAAGTCTGTAAGTGTAACAACTCTCATTAGAAGACATGTTAACTCCTGCATTTATTGTCTTAAGTAACCTCTGCATATCATCATTCTCCAACATTTGTGAACTCCTAAGCCGAAGTTCTTCCGCGACAATGTCTTCCAACCCTTGTTGTCCATTATTTCTCTGCCTAGACCACTCTCCTCCATGAAAATAATTAGTCCCTCCAATTTCATGATTATCATTACCTGACAACATGTTGTAATTCATGGCTCCTTCTAATTCATTTATCGATGTTCCTACCATCTGATTATCAGATCTACCAAATGAATAATCAGGACTAGATGATGATGATGAGTAGTTATTTGTTATTTGCAAATGTTGATTCGTTGGTTCGGATGAGACGTATGAAGTCCTGCCCTTTGCAGATGCATACTGCTGCTCTTGGAAATTGTTGTGATGCATTGTATGAGTGGCTACAGATCTAGACTCCCTTTTGGAATTAGTCAAAGAATTTAAAACTTTTCCATCATATTCTATGACTTGCTCCCAATTATCATACGCTTTTTTCACCAAGGAATCCACAGACATCTGTAATTCAAATTAATATTATAAAAATAAAAATGAACAGAAAATTTTGTTGATCACATATCAAAGCATAGATAATTGACCTTCTGATTTGGAGTGAGTGATTCTAAAGAGAAGAATTGGTTATCAGCAATGAGGCCTCTCAGTTCATATATGTTGTTGAACACAATGCCAGTGCTATTGCTTTCATCAGTGTAGTAAACAAAAAGCTTATTACCCAAGACACATGTTTTGGCATGTTCCACAGTGTTCTCCCACATTCTGTTAGACATTCCACTACCAAGTATCTGTAATAAAGGTGGAACATAAGCTTGTTAAAAAAAAAGGAGTCTTTTGGAAAAATATGATTAGAGAAGAATGGTTGATAATTGAATTGAATTCTTACACTTCTTAATTTCTGTGGCTCGCGGACTAGAAGACGCAGGAAATCTTCTACAGTTACTATTCTTGATTGAATCAATTTTTTGTGAAGTGCACCATCCTTCGCTATCCGATCCAATCTCCAAACTTCGTCATGCAAAGCAGGGGGATAGTGTTTCTTGTATACTGCAAGTTGCAGAGAATAATATGTTAAGAGGACTTTGTTACACAAAATTTGCTTCAATAAAACCTTCTTCAAGTGATCAATATAATATGCCTTGTAAATATAGATTTAGTTAAGTGTTGATCATAATCTAGGCAAATTAGAAAACTCACATTCTCCTCTATGATCTTTAACAGCAAAGGGGTCGGTCTTACCCTCGCGCACTCGAATTCCATCACAATAACCAGGAGTCACCTTAACACCAAGCCTAAATTTTCTGCTTCTTATCCAGCTAGAATTATCAGTGAAAGAAAGATCACCTAATGTTCCTACTCCTTCCTTTAGACTAACTTGCAAATCTCCGGTTAGAAGTGGCCTTTTCCCCTCGCGTTCCTTCACTTCATGGCTTTCAAAGTGGTCCTTTGTCCAATCTTCATCAGCTTCCTCATTAAAGTCACCTTCAAGTACTACAACATTCAACTTAGCTACTGATTCTGGTCCAACTTGAACAACATTGCCTGTGTTCGGATCCAACAAGATAACATGGATGACTGCTCCTTGCTCTCCCTCAACCTTCCCTCCTGTGAACAAGTGAGGTGGCATTCTTGTTCTGAAATGAAGCTGCATATTCTTTTCCCCTGCTGCTTCTATTCTTGGTGGTGAAGACCTGACACAGGTAAAATGCAATTCATGACATTAATGGCAGATCCTGCTCTCAAAGTTTTATACTATTTTGCAACATGAAGTAATGTTAATTGATTTTCAGAATTCTAATCTAACAAGGGAACAAACCTCTCAGCCAGTTTAGCATGGTCCAATTTTGCCAAAGCACGCTCTACTTCTTCACTGACCTGTAAATCAAATTATATTTTCTTTTAAACAAGACAGTAACTTTGATGACACCTCTTTTGTGAAATATTCTACTGGTCTATTCTTTACACAGAACTGGAATTAAACATTCAGAGTAAAATATAAAGAGGCTATTTAACTCACAATTTTTCTGAGAAGCGGTTCCAAAGATGAGGAGAGTCTTTGCAGACTATCCACCTTCAAAGCTTCCACAATTACACTGTACATTTCAAGTAACCATTGTTTTGGATTAAAATTAAAATGGACAAAAAGGAATTTAAAAACTAAACACGTTTAAATAGGTTTTGAAAGCTCTAAGTTGAAAACATTTAGAATGCACATATAATCCAATGTTACATTCACTTATATACAAGATGGTGATATCCATCTATTGCAATACCTGGCTAAACCAGGTAGTTTTGGTTTCTTTGACTGAGCAACATGGTGATGTCCATCATCATCCTCATTAACTACATCATAACCTCTTTTTTCAACTTTATTGTTCTTGGAACTTTCCATTTCTAGAACCTTATCCAATCCCAATTATATCTCTTGAAAATATCTAAATTTAGAAACTTCGTCTCTTCTTAGTGATCAACCCAGAAGCAGAAAAAATATTGGAACTTTCATAAACACACAAAAAAAGCAAGGTTGTTTGTTTTCCTTTTGTTTGACAAATCTGTATTTAGGATCATGACAAAAAAAAATATTATGGACAGTTGTTTATTTAGTATAGATCTATAAACTTACAAGTTGATTTTAATAAAAATAAAAAGGGTTTGTGTTGCAATATAGAATTGATATTATTGATGTTCACAGCTAGCTTGGATGTGTGCATGAACGTTGGAAATTGAAAACGCGTTTTTTGGTGTCTCATTTGTCTTTTGACTTCGTTATTTTTTGTCGGTGACAAGACAGAATCAGCCCTGCATACTTACATGAATTACTTTTGTCTATTAGCATGGCCTACTAGACAATGTTACTCAGTAACAAGGAATACCAAGAACACAATTTCTATATTTTTTCAACACAAGTGAAATTTTATTGTATTTAGTGTCACAAACCATTCCAAAATATTGGGCGTTAAGATAAATAAATGTACAGATTAGAAACGAATTCCTCTTTCCCAAAGTATAAGGAAACATGAATCAAATAAACTTTGATAAATTTTTTGAATTAAACACATCATTTTCTTTGATTTATTTTTAATTTGGAGTGGACACAAATTCTTGGCTTAGTGGTAAATTGCGGTACTTGCACACACTCCAATAATCAAGTCAAATTTTGTCTAAAAGTGGAAAGGTTTTTAGGGTTAGAATTCAATGAACCTTTTTATGTCTTTTTTATATGATATTCCCCATGATTTCTAGAAATTTTCGTTAGAATTAGTGGAGAGAGGGGGTTCGGGATTCTCATATCACCTCTGATTTGGTACACGTGCCGCCATTGATGTGATATGATTTTGGCTCTATGATGGCTACGATTATGGCTTGATTGTCATCTTGTAGTTGGTAATGAAGGTACATGTGAGCTATGATGTCTATCCTTAGTTGTCATCGTGTGACTGAGATCGAAAGTACTTGTGGGCTATGGTTGTCCATCGACTTCAGACTCCATTTGCGTAGTGGTGAATTACCCTAATTCAAGAACCACACATGCCCTAGAGTCTTGGGTCGGTTGATCTCAATTCGGTCCATCAGAGTAGAGAAATAGGCCACTCTAGTGTGAGTTCGGCCCATAACACTTTTTTAATCACTATTTGCATTTTTCATTTACTTCCTCTCTATTTATAATCACTATTCGTATTTTTCGTAATTTCTTTGAAAAACAAAAATACATCATAATAAAAAGAAATTGATTGCTTTTAATCTATACAATTAGAATAAAAAATAAAATCTATTTTCTAAACTAACTTTCATGATTAATAAATTGGCTCATTGAAAATATAAAAATATCAATTAAATGAGTAGTTTAGATATATCAATAAATAGAAAATAAATTATTATTTATCCAAAAAAAAAAAAAACAGAGAAATATTATTAAGACTTGCATATATTTCATTTAGAAAAAATATGACTTTTTGCATAGGCTCATAGAGTATAGATGGCATCAGCAAGCTTAATTTAGCATTCAAAGTTTGATTGTATATAATTTCCTCAAAATAAAAGAATAAAATATTTAACAAGAAAATGAATCCAAAAAATATGATGTAATTTTACTTATATTTTATTTTAGAAACGATATATATTAAGAAATAAGAAAAATTTATCGTGTAATTAATAATATATTTATTTTAAGTATGTCTATACTAAATTGTCCTTTGTATAGTTTTTTTTAGCCAAAAAAGTTTATAGCGTTTTATTAACAATTGTGTTATGGGAACACAAAAGTGGATACAAATACTGTATATATATTGTATACTATAAAAAAATATTTGTAAAAAAAAAAAACTTTTGTAATACTATAGATTTGTGTCATTAACCACTTTAAAGTACTTCTTTAACCACAAAATCTAAAGTGATTATTGTTGAGTTAGTTTTTTACTTATAGTTTTGAGGTTAACAAAAATATTTTATGAGAACAATAAATTTGGATTAATGGTTTCATTAAGTATGAAAAAATTGGAAGAAGAGTTCATATCAAGGTATAATTAACTCTGAAGAGATTCTTCAAATTATAATTTCAAAGTTTACAATCTGCTGGTCAAAATGGTGCAACACACTCCAAATGTTGCCTCTGATATGCAACCTCTAATGTTGCACTGACTCTAAAGTCTCAACAATGTGATTTGCCCAATGCACTAATTCTAAGTCATGCAGTTCTGCCTCTAACTATCATTATTTAAGAAACACAACATCTCACTCACACAAGAAAGTCAATGCCTTTGATGGAAAGTCAACGACTGAAATTGAATGAATTAAGTATGAAAAGAAGACTTAGTCGAATAAAAAAACTTGCGAAGATCCAAGAACAACCCGAATCCATTCCAACTCAAATCAAGCAACAATAAGAAAAAATATTCTTGTTTTTGAAAACAATCTAAAATAAGATTTGATTCATATTTATAATTGAAGAAAATCTTTGACCAAGTTGAAAAAAAGATATGGTTAAGATTTGAAGAAGATATGATCAAGATCTTATCAACAAGAAAATATGAATTATTTAGCAGAAGATTTGATCAAGAATCCAATCTCCCTTAGCAGCAAGAAGATTTTAAATAAATTAGCAAAAAGAATTCAACTTAGTCAAACACAATTCAATCCCCCTTCTCGTGTTTGCACCTTCAATTAATGTCTTATATTTTAGTGGTTAATGAGATATATGTTAACATTACGCCAAAAATTACATTTTATAGCGCGTCTTTTACAACGCTTATTAAATACAAGCGTTGTTGTATAATTTTTTAAAAATAACGGAGGATACAACAACTCTTTTTTGACAAGCGCTGTGAAAAAAGCGCTGGTGTAGGGTCATATAGGGTCACATAACGCTTGCACATAATGTTTACAACTCTTTTACAATGCTTTTTTTAAAAAGCGTTGTAAATTGAAGCGCTCTCACATAGCTTTTACAACGCTTTTTGAGCGCTTTAAACACAAGCGCTGTAAAATGTAGCGCTCCCACCTTATGTTACATAGCTTTTAAAGCGCTTTTTGTAAAAGCGCTGTAAAAGGCTTGCGCTTTCACATAATTAAATGACCTATTAGAGCGCTTTTTATACAAGCGTTGTAAAAGGCTTGCGCTTTCACATAACTAAAGGACCTATTAGAGTGCTTTTTATACAAGCGCTGTAAAATCATTCACTTTAAATAAAAATCATTCACTTTAAATAAATAAAAACAAATTTAAAACAAATTTAATACGTTGTCCTAACCCTACGAACCCCCATCTCCTCTACTTTTCGAACCCTCCTTTCCTCTACTGTGCGCCCATCTACTGCTCCTCCTTTAAAACAAATTGGATACGTTGTCTCAGGTACTGTATTTATTAATTTTTTGTTATCACTAAAACTAATAAATTGTTACATAATAAATCATATAAACTCTATTCTTTTTTGAAATTTGTTGATTTGTTCTGTATTGAAATCAGACTTGGACCTTGGTTTCCATTTTCCAATATTACATATGTGTACTTTAAATTGGTATAATGTTATCAGTAGCTTATTATTTGTGTAACTGCATTTAAATAGGTCATATAAAATGGACCGGAAATGGATGTCTGCCAATCGATTGTCAAAGGGTATGAAAATGGAGTGAAGGAGTTTGTTGAGTTTGCAGTGAAGAGTGCAAAAGATCTAAATAGAGTCGTTTGTCCTTGTTTAAAATGTTGTTTTGGAAAATGCGTTAGAGCAGATGAATTGGAAGGACATTTAGTATGGTATGGAATTGATCAAAGCTATACATGCTGGATAAGACATGGTGAGAAAAAAATGGAAACACCCGCACAAATATATATGCTTCAACTGATTTCATCATAGATACATATGAGCCGGACTGAATTGAGGAGATTGCAAAAGCAGTAGAAGAAGATCTTCGTGATTGTCCTAAAATGTTTGAGAGCTTGTTGAGTGATGCAGAGAAACCATTATATAATGGTTGTACTAAATTCACAAGAATGTCGGCGATATTAAAGTTGTACAAATTAAAAGCGAGTAATGGATGGTCTAATAAAAGTTTCACAGAATTACTAACACTTTTAAAAGATATGTTGCCAGATGATAACGAACTTCCTTGTCGAACCTACGAGGCTAAACGAATTTTGTGCTCTATTGGCATGAGTTACGAAAGGATTCATGCGTGTCCTAACGATTGCATTTTATTTCGAAATGAATATGAATTACTAAAGGCGTGTCCGAAATGCAATGTCTCTCGATATAAGAAGATACAATCTACTCCAGAAAAAGTCGTGTGGTATTTTCCTATAATACCAAGATTTAGGCGCATGTATCGCAGTGAAGAAGATTCTAAACACTTGACATGGCATGCAGATGAAAGAATTAGAGATGGAAAGTTTTGACACCCTGTAGTTTCTCCACAATGGGAAAAAATTGATCACGAGTATCCTGTATTCGGGATAGAGTCAAGAAATCAACGACTTGCACTTTCTACTGTTGGAATGAATCCACATGGTCTTCAAAGAATCTCACACAACACGTGGCCTGTGATCTTGTTGATTTATAACCTACCTCCACGGTTATGTATGAAGCGTAAGTTTATGATGTTGTCTCTGTTAATTTCTGGACCCAAACAACTGGGGAATGATATCGACGTATACTTGGCTCCTTTAATTGAAGATTTAAAAATTATGTGGGAGACAGGTGTGGAAGTTTATGATGGGTATAAGAAAGAATGTTTCAATTTGAGGGCTATGTTGTTCAGCACAATTAATGATTTTCCAGCACATGGTAATTTATCAGGATATAGCATTAAAGGTCAGTGTGCATGTCCTATATGTGAAGAGAGTACAAATTGGATGCGGTTGAAACATTGTAAGAAGAATGTATTTCTTGGACATCGTAGATTTTTACCTTATAGTCATCAGTATCGTGGGTGGAGAAATGCATTCAATGGAAAATCAGAGGAAGATAGAGCTCCTTTAGCACCGACTGGATATCAAATACTTGAAAAAGTACAAGGTTTGACCAATAAATTTGGCAAACCTTTTCGGGGAAAGCTGGTCAAAACTGGGTGGAAGAAAAAGTCAATTTTATCTGAATTGCCATATTGGAAGTCCTTGTGTGGAAGACATTCCGTCGATGTGATGCATATTGAGAAAAATGTATTTGATAGTGTTATTGGTACATTACTCAATGTTCCAGGAAAGTCTAAGGATGGCATCAATGCAAGATTGGACTTGGTCGATATGGGAATAAGAAATGAATTGGGTCCCATAAAGAAAGGAAATCGCACATATCTACCTCCAGCCGCTCATACTCTATCTAGAAAGGAAAAAATTATTTTGTGTAAATTTCTACACGAAGTTAAAGTTCCAGAAGGATACTCTTCAAACATTAAAAATTTAGTTTGTATGAAAGACCTCAAGTTAAAAGGTTTGAAGACCCATGATTGTCATATTCTAATGGAGCATTTGCTACCAATAGGTATAAGTTCAATTTTACCTGAAAAAGTTCGCCGAGCCATAACTAAATTGTGTTTCTTCTTCATGAAAATTTGTAGTAAAGTGATCAATCCTCAGAAATTACCGACATTGCAGAGGAAAATTGTTGTTACTTCGTGTGAGCTTGAAATGTATTTCCCACTCTCGTTTTTTGATATAATGGTTCACCTTATTGTTCATCTTGTTAAGGAGACACAACTTTGTGGGCCAACTTATATGAGATGGAT
Source organism: Cicer yamashitae (assembly GCA_037974755.1). Classification (NCBI taxonomy): domain Eukaryota; kingdom Viridiplantae; phylum Streptophyta; class Magnoliopsida; order Fabales; family Fabaceae; genus Cicer; species Cicer yamashitae. The sequence goes on from JBBPBQ010000003.1 coordinate 27,986,268, forward strand.
GTACCCGATAGAACGGTATATGAAAATATTAAAAGGGTACGTAATAAGTAGAAGTCGACCAGAAGGTTGTATTGCTGAACGGTACATTGTCAAAGAAGCTGTTGAATTTTGTACTGAATATCTGTCCAATGTTGAATTCATAGGGCTTCCCATGTCTCGTCAATCGGGAAGAATATCAGGAGAAGGGATAATTGGAAAGAGACTAATGACTATATCAAGGACGGAATGGGAGCAGACACAATTGTATGTTCTGCACAATGATGATGAGGTTCAACCGTATGTTACAATACACATGGATTAGTTATCTAGTTTGAACATGAATAGGAATCAAAATTGGATAGCTCGAGAGCACAATTGAAGTTTTATAACATGGTTAAAAAATCACATAAAGTCAAAGTTTGATGTAGACCCTGGATCAATTTCACAGAGATTGAGGTCGCTAGCAAATGGTCCAAGTCTACATGTCTTTTCTTACACCAGTTATGTAATTAACGGCTACACATTATATACCAAAGAACAAGATGATCAAACCACTATGCAAATTAGCAGAGTCACTCTCGTAGCTGAAGTGATGCAGATCTCAAGTGCAAAAGACAAAAACCTAGTATATGCAAATCTATCATATTTTGTGGTTATCGAGCGCATATGGGAGTGACATTACACAATGTTTCGTGTTCCCATATTTGGTTGCAAGTGGGTCGATAATAATAATGGCGTTCGGATTGATGAGTCAGGGTTCTTGCTTGTTGATTTTAATAGGGTGGGATACAAAGATGTGCCTTTTATTTTAGCGTCGCAAGCTCAACAAGTGTTTTATGTCACTGATCCTGCTGATGATAAATGGTCTGTTGTCCTATCGACCAATAAAATAAGTGATGATAACAATAATGATGAAGATGTTGGTAATGATCTTTTCTTTGCAACATCACAACCACATGAAATTGATTCAATTGATGATCGTTTATATCTTATAGATGATCATGATGAGGGAATTTGGATTAATCCATCGTTTCGTATCGTTAATGGAAAATCAAATGTGAATCCCACCAGGAAAAGAAGAAGGGCATCTTAATGTGTTTAATTATTTTATAAGCCATGTAATCTGAATTGAGTTCATGTAATTTAATTGTTTGATCTGTCAGAATTGAGCATTTTAGTATTTAGCTTGAACTGTATTTGATTTTTTGCTTATACTTATTTTCTGCTTATATTTAGCTTGATCTTAGTGTTTTATACTAAGTTCATGTAATTTAAGTGTTTGACCTGCCAGAACTGATTTTCTACTTATATTGAACTTGAAAAAGCTTTGTTTGAAAGTACTGGGAATTTTTCTTGAACTTGAACTAGTCATCCCAATATAACTTAGCATTGATATATATATAGATATTTAACTAATTATTTGGAAGGAAAAAAAAATCCAAATATAGGTATTTTACTAATTATTTAGCATTTTACAGAAACTGAACTTATATTGTAATTTAACATATTTAATTTGAACTGAACTGAACTGAACATAAACTTTGTAATTTTACAGCGCTTTTGTCAAGCGCTATAAAAAGCCTTTAAAAAAATAAGGAGGTCACTAAAACATAATAAAACAAAGAGGTCTTTTAAAGCGCTTTCTGGAAAAGCGCTGTAAAAGGCTTTTAATAAAATAAAATAAGGAGGTATTTTAAAGCGCTTGTTGGAAAAGCGCTGTAAAAGGGTCACATAGCGCTTGCACATAATAAAACAAAGAAGCCTTTTAAAGCGCTTTGTGGAAAAGCGCTCTAAAAGGGTCACATATCGCATAAAACAATGAATCCTTTTAAAGCGCTTTGTTGAAAAGCGCTGTAAAAGGGTCACATAGCGCTTGCACATAATAAAACAAAGAAGCCTTTTCAAGCGCTTTGTGGAAAAGTGTTGTAAAAGGCTTTTAAAAGAATAAAATAAGGAGGTCTTTTACAACGCTTTTGCACAAGCGCTTTAAAAGGCTTTTAAAAAAGCGCTGTAATAGGCTTTTAAAAAAATAAAATAAGGAGGTCTTTTACAGCGCTTTTTCAAAAAAGCGCTGTAATAGGGTTTTATATATAACAGTAAACCGCTTCAGTTTCCTCTTCATACGTAAACTTCATATGTACGTAAACTTCATATGCTTCCGTTTCCTCTTCATTCTCCTTCTCATTGCGAACCCTACAAACCATATTGCCAACCATCTTTGTTACTAACCCTCATTACGTAAACTTCATACGCTTGTTTCCTCCTCCTCTTCATTCTCCTTCTCATTGCGAACCATCTTTGTTACTAACCCTCATAACGTATTTCTGCGAACCCTACAAACCTATGAACCGTTCGTATTTCAGCGCTGTTCTTCTTTGTTACTAACCCTTTTAAACGAAGCCGTAACCCTACGAACCCTACGTATTTCTTCGCACTTTTCAGGTATTGTATTTATTAATTTTTTGTTTCACTAAAATGCATGTTGAACTTATACTAGTGCTACGTACTTAGACTACTGCATGTTGAACTTGTTGAAGTTATACTGAACTGCATGTTGAACTTGTTGTAGATAAATGGATACCAACAAGGAGTTAGATTGTTAAAATGAAGAAGTTGTCAACACCAAGACTTATGAAAATGAAGTTAAACGTGGTGCAACCATCATGCAAAATGTCATAAAAGCAAGAAGTAATGGCATAAAATTTGAGTTATACTATACTTTGTTTGCTGTTTATTTTTTATCTTTTTTGAAAGCATGTACTTACTATATGAGTTTATTAGGTGGGATGGAATGAAAGTGGTCAGCCAATTGACCCCAACAGTTCCATGTTTGTAAGTTATATTGGTGTTGTTGTTCGTCAAAATATCCCCATCACAATTGACGATTGGAGAGATAAGGCGTTGAAGGATGCAAAAGATATACTGTGGACTGATATAAAAGTAGCTTTTTTACTCCACTTTTTTGTTACTTATAATTTTTTATATTGAAATACTTTACTCAAACTATATCTTTATTTGGTTTGCAGACTGCTTTTGATGTTGACGAGGTGAGAAAGACTTACGTGCTGAGAGTTGCCAGGAAAATACACCGGGGTTTTAGATCACATCTCTCAAACTGCTATCTTAGAGATCGTGATGGAAATACGAATGCTGAAGCTCCAAAAATATATAAACACTATATATCAAATGAGGAATGGAACGCATTTGTAGCAAAACGTTCAGACCCCGCGTTTGTTGTAAGTGATTAATTTATTAGCATGTGTTTTATTATTCATATTCATAGCGTATTTTAAATTTTTACACGATTGTTATTTTTTTTATCTAGAGTATAAGTACGGAAAATCGCGAGAGGGCAAAAAATCCGACGCACCCATACAAAAAATCTCGTATGGGATATGCACGTCTAGAGCAAAAACTTGTAAGTAATTAAACATCATTTTTATAAAATGTGGTACATTATAAACTATAGTTTCTAACTAATTTTTTGTTTATGATCTTAACGAATAGCTACAAGACACCCAATCCGATCAACCATTGGATCGTCATATCTTGTGGAAGGAGGCTCATGTAAATAAAGATGGAGTTGTTGATAACGAAAATGTTCAAAAAGTGATAGAACTTTGTGTAAGTATATTATCATTTTAATATTTTTTAATATTGTATTTTAAAAATGATATGGAACTTATCTTTTTAATCCTACGTGTTTTTTAGGAGAATCACGAACATAATTTGGAAAATCAAGAGGACAACAAAGCTAGTTGCAAGGACATACTCGGTAAAGTGTTTAATGTTCCTGAATATTTCATCCGCGTGAGGGGGAAATGATTTGGCGTAACTCATAAAAGCTATTTTTCACAAGAGAAGCGCCAAAATCCATCTAATGAGGAAGTATTAGAGAAGCTCAAAGTCCTAACAGAGCAAGTGGCACTCTTGGTGAAGACAAATAAAGACAAACAACTTCCGGATCAGCTCCAATGTGAAATACAAATAGAGAGTGAAAACGCTAGTTGCAACATTGGTCGTAAAAGTCTTCCAGAGGTAATTAATTACTTAATGAAATAAGAAATTTATTCAACCTAATTGTTTCACATACTTATGTATTAACCATTGATTTAGGGTGTCTCATCTTGCATGCTGTATTTATCCTCCCCTACTCATCGCATGGTTGGAAAAGGAACATTGTACAATACATTGGGAGAAGTATTACACAACACTCTGATCCTTGCCGACCATGTTAAAGTTTCACCCGTGATTGCTTTTGAACCAAATGCACCATTGCCTATACTCGACAACGATGGAGATATGAAGTTTTTGGGAGAAGCAATAAGTAGTTACGCGGCATGGCCCAAACATCTTGTTTAATTGAAATGTATGTTTAATTGATATGTATATTTAATTGCACGATATATGATTATGATTGATTATATTTAATTGCTGATTTTTTTCCGCTGTTAACTTTAATTTCACATTTATTTATATTCAGACAAAGTCTAAAGGGAATGATAAGAAGATTCCCAGAAATGAGTCAGTCACATCACCGGAAAAGGTTTGTCACATTTATTCTGTAAGGTTTGTCATTTAATTTTCAGATTCAATAAACTAACAAACTGATTAACGTCATTTTTTCATATTCAATCCAATAAACCACCCGCACAGAAAACGAGCTGCCAAAATAAACCAGCTGCCGCACCACAGCTGGATGTTCGTGTTAAAAATAAAGCTGGGAAACTTCAAAAATTGGAGGGTAATAAAGCTAACAAACTTCAAAAGCTGGAGGGTAATAAAGGTGCCAAAGTTCAAAAACTGGATCGGGGAAAATCAGTTGCTGCTCCTAAAATAACTCAGCCACGCCTTGCTCGATATGGGTCGTGTCTTGACATACAAGCAAAAACGAATATGGACAGCAATGATTCACGCATCATAAGCATGGATAAAGCTATTTTCAAAGATGAGTATGAAGAACTACTTGAAAAAGAGCACATATACGAACTTCTCAACCATAAGCAGCTGAGTGCTACTGTCATCAGCTTATACATCAGGTAAAAATTACTTTTAATTGCATTTATTGGTAATTAATTTAATTTATTGGTAATTAATCTAATTTGAAATTTTTATTAAAGGTATTTGTATGAGAAGTTGGTGTACACGCGCAGATTGTCAAATAGATTTTCATTCTTGTCTCCGCATAAGCTTTTGATGTTTAAACTCGATCCAGTGAATGTAAAGAAATAAGTTGTAGATATCCTATTAGGAAATAAAGAGAAGGATAAGTTGTTCCTTGCACCATATAATTCAGGGTAATTGTATATTCTTTATTTATATCTTTTTTAATTTATGAGATCTTAATTTATTAGTTGTGTAAACAAAATTGCCAACCAAATTTTTGTTGTTGTAGGGTACATTGGGTGCTATTGGCAATCAATGCGACCTCTGAAGTTATATACTATTTAAATCCCTTGCACGACCATTACAACAATCACTCGGATATAAAGACTATGTTCGACACGTAAGTAATATTTATTTATTTCTTACACATATATATAAATAATGTGTTTGTTAATGCTATAATAATCACATTTATTTATTCGATAGTGCTTTACAAGTTTTCCCAGCTCAAAGAGGTGCTACAGTGTCGAAGCAAAAGTCAAATAACATCACATGGATTCCAATAAACGTTAGAAATATATGCCTTTAAAATTTCATTTACAATCAATGCACAAATATTTATTGACTGCTTATATGTTTTATTTTATAGTGCCCTCGTCAAACTAACAACATAGACTGTGGGTACTATATATTGCGATTCATGAAGGAGGTTTTTGATATGAATCAAACTATAATTCCAGAAACGGTACGATATTTTCATTATTTGATTTTCATATATAAACTATGTATATATTTGATTCTAACTTATTTATGTTCAATTTTTATATCGCACAGTACTTTGACAATTCCAGTCCAACATACTCTGAAAGAGATCTAACTGAAATAAAGGAAGACTGGTGTCAGTGTGTGATCGAAATGAAGATTATTTGATTTGCTGGGAAATGGCATGCTGCAAGGGATAGTTATATGAATATATGGTAGTTCTATTATGTGCTGTAGTTCTGATAGTTATATGTATATGAATAGGGCACATTTGAAAAGTTGTGAATATGTAGTTATATGAATATGTATATAGTTCTGTGCTGTTGTCAATATGTGAATATGTGAATATGTATATGAATATGTATTCTGTTCTGTGCTGTAGTTTGTTGTGAATTGATTGTGTAAATATGTAAAGTTATAAAGTTAAATTATAAAGTTATATAGTTTTGTTGTTGTGTACTGATTGTGAAATGATTGTGATGAACTGATTGTGAACTGATTCTCGATGAAAATGATTTTGGAAAAAAAATTAAAAGACAGCGCTTTGTAAAAAAATGCCATAAAAAACCTCAAACAAACGTTATTTTAAAAATTCCATTTAAAGCGTTTTTTAATAAAACTAGAATAAGCACCTATTACAGCGCTTTTTTGAAAAAGCGCTGTAAAATGTGCATAATAATGCATCTATTGAATGCACCTATTACAGCGCCTTTTTGAAAAAGCGTTATAATAGGTGCATAATAATGCATCTACTGAATGCACCTACTACAACCCTTTTTAGAAAAAGCGCTGTAATAGGTGCATAATAATGCATCTATTGAATGCATCTATTGAATGCATCTATTACAACGCTTTTTCAAACAAGCGCTGTAATAGGTGCATAAGAACAAACAGCGTGTTTGTAGCAGGGATTTACAGCGCTTTTTCAATAAAGCACTGTAAATGGAGTATAACAAACGCGCAATATATCCACCTATTTTAGAGCGCTTTTTTATTTTAAAAAGTGCTGTTGTATCGTTTTACAGCGCTAGATACTACAACATTTATATTTTTGAAAAAGCGCTGTAAATGGCTTTAAAAAAGCGTTGTAAAATAGATTTTTTCGCGTGGTGTAAATAAGTGATTAATGGTTTATATTTAAGTAGTTAATGGTATAAATTTGTATATGGGTCACAAAAAGATGTCTCAATAATAAAAATAAATTGAAAAATATAATTGAATTTTTTTTAAAAATAATATTGTTCACTGTATAAATATGGTGAATAGTATCTAATGTCAACTATTTGTGTTCAAATAAATTTTCTTCTTTTATTAATTATAATTTGGTGAATACATGTTGGGATATCAATGAATAACAGAAAATTAGCAGGAATGTTGCCGTCTATACCAAAGCATAAGTTGCCTCATTCGTTTGCCTCCTGTCTACAATCAACAAAGATTGCACATAATTCTGAAATATCGTGCATATTATTATTAAACTAGTCCACGACTAATTTAGAATCAAACTCAACAATTTGCCTTTGCAAGTCCCCATGCCAATTTAAAGCAGTCAACAAATTGTAATCTTCTCCTACTTCAACCGGACAAATAAGGGAGATCCATTTTGTTTTGGCCAACACCAAACTTCTATTATCATCTCGAATGAAAGCACCAATTTCCACTCCATTGAGTTGTGGAGAGAATGCTGCATCTATGTTAACACCTTTTTGCAATGGTATAGTTAAAGAACAGGTGGATCCAATCTTCCTCTACCCCTGTACAAAGCCCACAATTCGTCTGACAATTTTTTCCATGCGTCGTCAATCTATACGCATCAGTAGGTAGTTTCTAAGAGCTGCCACATTTTTTTTAATCTTTGGTGGAACGGGGAGTTGCCAAATTGAATGCCAGTTACCTATCATGTGAAGATTGGAACAATCAATAAGTTCAATAATGCAGAAACGATATGCGCTTCTAGCCAAGTAATTGCCACGCTTCTCACACTTTCACACACGGTGATCTTCTTTGATGACATCTTCGTATAGCAGTGTGTGCATAATTTTGTTCACCGTGTCTGGATCAAAATAGTGGTACACCATTTGCATATTACAAGACTTCACATTATGATTTAACAAATGCGCTACAGTGGCATAATTTGTCAACTCATGAACTAGTTGCGATTTTGAACTAAATGACCCATCACTAAGCCATCTTTCATCCCACAAAGGAATATTAGTGCCATTTCCAATACACCATCAACTCTCCTCGTTAAGCTTATTACGCGTGTTCCAAATAATTCACCATGCATAACTAAGATTGTGGCCTAAATTCGAGTGGACAAAGTCATCATTTGGAAAGTATTTAGCTTTGAAAAGTTTAGTGACTATATTATACGGATTCGTCATGAATTTCCTTTCGTTCTTTCCTAATATGGCTAAGTTGAAAGAATTAATGTTCTTGAAGCCCATCCCTCCATCTCTTTAATGCATAGAAATTTGGTCCCATGTAAGCTAATGGACTACATGTCACTACGCCAAAAATAGCATTTTACAGCGGTTTTTTTAAGCCCTTTACAACACTTTAAAGAGCTGTAGTATCTAGCGCTGTTAAAAGATACAACATCGCTATTTAAAATAAAAAAACACTATAATATATAGTGCTCAACATTTCTCTTAGAGTAGTTTTACCGCGCTTTTTATAAAAAAACGCTATAATAGGTGCATATATAGCGCGCTTGTTATACTCGTTTTACAGCGCTTTTTTGAAAAAAGCGCTGTAAATCTATTCTAAAATGCGATGCTTGTTGTACTAGTTTTACAACGCTTTTTTCAAAAGCGCTGTAAATATATTCTAAACAGCGCTGCTTGTGGTACTAGGTTTACAGCGCTTTTTCAAACAAGCGTTGTAATAGGTGCATTCTTATACACGTTTTACAACGCTTTTTCAAAAAAGCGCTGTAATAGGATCATTCTTATACTAATTTTCTATTCTAAAAAGCGCTGCTTGTTGTACTAGTTTTACGCCGCTTTTTTCAAAAAAGCGCTGTAATATGTGAATTGTTATTCTAGTTTTACAGTGTTTTTTTCAAAAAAGCGCTATAATAGGTGCATTTTTATACTAAATTTAATAAAAAGCGCTCTAAACCGGATTGACATTTTTTAATGGCATTTTTAAAATAAAGCTGGTTTGTGTAAATAGGTCTTTTATGATATTTTTTTAACAAAGCGCTGTCTTTTAATTTTTTTTCCAAAATCATATTCATCAAGCACATATTGACACAATTACTATATTTTTCATAGCAACGGCAATTTCATTTAAACAGAAACAACAACAATCAGTTCACAACAACCAATTACATATATTTCATAGCAACAACAATTTCATTTAAACATGTACAACAATTTCATATTCACATCAAGTACTATATTTTTTTACATATTTCACAACAATTATATACACAATATCAATTACATATGCACAACAAAAATCAGTTCACAACACCCAATGTATAATATATAATAGTTTCTTTTCTCAACCTCCCACACACTTTGAACTAACTATAAATTATATGTCAACTTTACAATAATACCAATTTCCCAACAATAATGCCAATTTCACAACCTGCAACATGTCAATTTCCCAGCAAGGATCGAGTTTAAACATGGACAACTTATGCGGAGATAAGAATGAAAATCTATCTGACAATTTACTCATGCACACCAACTTTTCATACAAAAATCTTCAATGAAAATGACAAATTAGATTAATTACCAATAAATGTGGCAGTGATGCAATTAAAAGTAATTTTTATCTAAAATAAAGTATTTTACATTACCTAATGTATATGCTGATGACAGTAGCACTCAGCTCCTTATGATTGAGAAGTTCATATATGTGCTCTTTCTCAAGTAATTCTTCATACTCATCTCCGAAAATACCTTTATCCATGTGTATGATACGTGAATCATTGCTGTCCATATTCATTTTTCCTTGTATGTCAAGACACGACCCAAATCGAGAAAGGCGTGGATGACTTATTTTAGGAGCAACAACTGATTTTACATGATCCATTTTTTGAATTTTGCTAGATTTTTCACGATCCAGTTTTTGAATTTTGCCAGATTTATTTTTACCACGAACAAACATTTGTGGTGCGACTGATTTCTGGCAGAAGTTGTTTTTCCTTATTCGTCTTCACCAAAAATGTCACTTGCTCTGTTAGGATTTTCAGCTTATCTAGTACTTCCTCATTAGATGGATTTGTGCGCTTCTCATGTGAAAAATAGCTTTTTGGAGTTACGCCAAATCCTTTACCCCTCACACGGCCAGAATATTCAGGAACATTAAATACTTTACCAAGTATGTCCCTGCAACTAACTTGTTTATTCCCCTCTTGATTTTTCAGAACATTGTTCTAAATTCTCCTAAAATACATGTAGGATTAAAAAGATAAGTTCAATATCATTTTTAAAGTACAATATTAAAAAATATTAAAGTGATAAACATATGACGACCTAATGGTTGATCGGACTGCGTCTCTTGTAGCTATTCCTTAAGACATAAACAAAAGCTATTTGTTAAGATCATAAACAAAATATTAGTTAGAAATTATAGTTTATATTGTACCACATTATATAAAAGCAATGTTTACTTACAATTTTTTGCTCTAAACATGTATACCCCATACGCGATTTTTTGTATGGATGCATTGAATTTTTCGCCCTCTCGCGATTTGCCGTACTTATACTCTATATAAAAAAAAAATTAACGTTCGTGTAAAAAATTACGCTATGAATATGAATTATAAAACACAAATACTAATATATAAATTAATATTACCACAAAAGCGGGGTCTGCACATTTAGCTACAAAAGCGCTCTATTCTTCATTTGATATGTAGTGTTTATATATTTTTAGAGCTTCAACATTCACATTTTCATCGTGATCTCTTAAGTAGCAATTTGACAAATGAGATCTAAATCCCCTGTGTATTTTTCCGGCAACTCTAAGCACATAATTTTTTCTCACCTCATCAACATTAAAAGGCGACTGCAAACCAAATAAAGATATAGTTTGAGCAAAAGTATTTCAAAGGAAAAAATTATAAGTAACAAAAAAGTTGAGTAAAAAAGTTACTTGTATATCATTCCACAATATATCTTTAGTATCCTTCAAAGCTTTATCTCTCCAATCATCAATTGTAATTGGGATATTTTGACGAACAACTGCACCAACGTAACTTACCATCATTGAACTGTTGGGCTCAATTGGCTGGCCACTTTCATTCCATCCCACCTAATAAACTCATGGAGTAAGTACATGCTTTCAAAAAAGATAAAAAATAAATTCTAAACAAAGCATAGTATAATACCTCAAATTTAATTCCATTACTTCTTCCTTTGATGACCTTTTGCATAATAGTCGCACCACGTTTAACTTCGTTTTCATAACTCTTAGTATTGACAACTTCCTCATTTTGACATTCTAAATCATTGTTGGAATCCATTTATCTACACATTTCACACATTATAATTATAAGTTTAGTATAACTTCAACAAGTTCAACATGTAGTAGTCTAAGTAGTAGCATAAGTTCAACATGCAGTTTAGTGATAACAACAAATTAATAAATACAATATCTGAAGAGTGCGCAGAAATACGTATGGAGAGGGTTCGTAGGACAGTAGGGTTCGTATGGAGTACGTAATGAGGGTTCGTAGGGATAGTAACGAAGATGGAGATGGTTCGCAATAGGGTTCGTAGGGACAGTAGGGTTTGCAATAGGGTTCGTATGGAGAACGTAATGAGGAGGAAAATGAACAGGAGAAGGTTTCACAATCCCTGAAGAAGAAACATAATTTAGTTATGGCTCGTGGAACTTTTTCAGGTAAAATGGAACGTATACCTATTGGTAGAAAATGCTTCATTAGAACATGACAATCATGGGTCTTCAAACCTTTTAACTTGAGGTCTTTCATACAAACTAAATTTTTAATGTTTGAAGAGTATCCTTCTAGAACTTTAACTTCGTGTAGAAATTTACATAAAACAATTTTTTCCTTTCTAGATAGAGTATGAGCGGCTGAAGGTAGATATGTGCAATTTCCTTTCTTTACGGGACCCAATTCATTTCTTATTTCCATATCGACCAAGTCCAATCTTGCATTGATGTCATCCTTAGACTTTCCTGAAACATTGAGTAACGTACCAATAAAATTATCAAATACATATTTTTCAATATGCATCACATCGAGGAAATGTCTTATATACAATGACTTCCAATATGGCAATTCAAAGAAAATTGACTTTTTCTTCCACCCAGTTTTGACAAGCTCTCCCGCAAAAGGTTTGCCAAATTTATTGGTCAAACCTTGTACTTTTTCAAATATTTAAAGGAGCAGTATCTTCCTCTAATTTTCCATTGAATGCATTTCTCCACCCACGATACTGTAACTATAAGGTAAAAATCTACGATGTCCAAGAAATACGTTTTTCTTACAATGTTTCAACCGCATCCAATTTGTACTCTCTTCACATATAGGACATGCACACTGACCTTTAATGCTATATCCTGATAAATTACCGTATGCTGGAAAATCGTTAATTGTGCCGAACAACATAGCCCTCAAATTGAAACATTCTTTCTTATACCCATCATAAACTTCCACACCTGTCTCCCACATATTTTTTAAATCTTCAATTAAAGGAGTCAAGTATTTGTCGATATCATTCCTCGGTTGTTTGGGTCCAGAAATTAACAGAGACAACATCATAAACTTACGCTTCATACATAACCATCGAGGTAGGTTATAAATCAACAAAATCACAGGCCACGTGCTGTGTGAGATGCTTTGAAGACCATGTGGATTCATTCCATCAGTAGAAAGTGCAAGTCGTAGATTTCTTGACTCTCTTCCGAATTCGAGATACTCGTGATCAATTTTTTCCCATTGTGGAGAATCTATAGGGTGTCGAAACTTTCCATCTCTAATTCTTTCGTCTGCATGCCATGTTCAGTGTTTTGAATCTTCTTCACTACGATAGATGCGCCTAAATCTTGGTATTATAGGAAAATACCACACGACTTTTGTCGGAGTAGATTCTTTCTTCTTATATCGAGAGACATTGCATTTCGGACATGCCTTTAGTAATTCATATTCGTTTCGAAATAAAATACAACCGTTAGGACACACATGAATCCTCTTGTAACTCATGCCAATAGAGCAAAAAATTCGTTTAGCCTCGTAGGTTCGACTGGGAAGTTCATTTTCATCTGGCAACATATCTTTTAAGAGTGTTAATAATTCTGTGAAGCTTTTATCAGACCATCCATTAATCGCTTTTAAGTTGTACAACTTTAATATCGTCGACAGTCTTGTGAATTTAGTACAACCATTATATAATGGTTTCTCTGCATCACTCAACAAATTCTCAAACATTTTAGGACAATCCCGAAGATCTTTTTCAACTGATTTTGCAATCTCCTCAACTCAGTCCCGCTCATATCTATCTGTGTCGAAATCTGTTGAAGCATATGTCGAACCATTCTCAAAATTAATGTTCCCTTTTTTTTCTCTCACCATGTCTTATCCAACATGTATAGCTTTGATTAATTCCATGCCATACTAAATGTCCTTCCAATTGATCTGCTCTAACGTGTTTTCCAAAACAACATTTTAAACAAGGACAAATGATTTAATTTGGATCTTTTGCATTCTTCACTGCAAACTCAACAAACTCCTTCATTCCATTTTCATACTCTTTTGAAAATCGATTGGCAAACATCCATTTCCTGTCCATTTTATATGACCTATATGAATGCGGTGTTACACAAATAATAAGCTACTGATAACATTATATGAACAGGTCCAAGTCTGATTTCAAAACAGAACAAATCGAACAAATTTCAAAAAAGAACAGATTTATATGATTTATTAGGTAACAATTTATTAGTTTTAGTGACAACAAGAAATTAATAAATACAGTACCTGAGATAACGTATTAAATTTGTTTTATATTTATTTTTATTTAATTAAAGTGAATGATTTTTATGAAATACGCACCATTTTACAGCGCTTGTATAAAAAGCTCTCTAAAAGACCCTATAGTTATGTGAAAGCGCTTGTATTTTACAGCGCTTTTACAAAAAGCGCTGTAACATAATGTGGGAGCGCTATATTTTACAGCGCTTGTATACAAAGCGCTCTAAAAGCGTTGTAAACATTATGTGAGAGCGCTTTAATTTACAACGCTTTTATCAAAAGCACTTTTCAGAAAAGCGTGTTTGTATCCTCCGTTAATTTTAAAATATTATACAACAGCGGTTTTATTTAATAAGTGCTATAAAATGCGCGCTATAAAATGCAATTTTTGGCGTAGTGTGTGGTATATTTCTTCTGTAACTCCACCAAAAAGAATATATCATGTTTTCTATCTCATCACCGAGAGAAGGTGAGTGAAGGAAAATACTTATTACATACTCGGGTATAGCCTAAAGAGCTACCTTGATAAGCATTTCTCTGCCTACTTTGGAGAGGCATTTAATGCTCCAAGAGTTATGTTTTTTCCACACATAGTCCTTTACATAGGTAAAGGTAGACTTATTGCTTCTACCAATCATTAAGGGGAGACCCAAATAATTTCCAGTTCCTAGCACCATTTTTATTCCCATGTTACTGCTAATTAAGTCTTAGGGATAAATGAGTTTTTTGTTTGTTTTCTCTTTTGACAAGCTTCACACATAATTTCAGTTTTGTAACTAAGCTTAGGTAGACCTCTAACTAGTTGGACTTTATTCAGTTTTGAAATTAATCTAAGGTTTGCATGACCTAATCTTTTGTGCCAAATTAGTTTCTCTTCATTTACCGACATAAGACACTTCACCTCTTGTTTCTCTAGACTAAACATATTTATCTTATAAATTTTGTTTTGCCTTTGACCTGTAAAAAGTACAGATCCATCCTTCTGACTAATTGCCTTGCATGTTTTTTGATTGAATATAATATCATAATTATTATCACTTAACTGACTAATACTTAATAAATTATTCTTAAGACCTTTAAATAACAAGAAATCTTTAATAGAAAGAGAAGTACCATTACCAACTGTACCTTGACCAATGATCTGGCCTTTTCGGTTTACTCCAAAAGTCACTGTATGTCCTTTGCTCAAAGTTAGTTCTTGGAACATAGACTTTTCTCTCGTCATATGTCGCGAGCATCCACTGTCCAGGTACCATGATTGGTGTTTTAACTTGATTGTTGAGGACATCTGCAACAAAGATAATTTTATTCTTAGGTACCCAAATTTGGTTGGGTCTTGGTTTGTTAGTCTTGAAAGGTTTCTTGTCTTTCCTTGTATTTAACATGGGACAAGATAACTTGGAGTGACCTTTCTTAGAGCAAACAGTACACAAGATATCAAAGGGAATAGCTTTAGGTTCAGTTACAGTTTCTTCAAATCCTATACCTCTTTTACCATTTCTACTAACTCTATAAATCATAGAAGCATATTTTCTTCTTTCCATACCATTAGCAAGAAAATCTTCAAATACTTTTTCATGCTTATCAGAGTTACATGTGGTATTTTCAATTGATGTTAAACTATGATTGCTTTTTGGAGTTAGATTTTTAGCCTTAATTTCAGCAATATCAGTTTTCAAATTTGCATTTTCTGTTTTAAGTTCAATAATATCAGTTTTCAGAGTTGCATTATCTGTCTTAAGTTTAGTAATATCAGTTTTCATATTTGCATTCTCTTTTTTAAGTTCAGTACTTTGATTCTTTGAGACATTAACTTTTTCAGTTAGATTTGTATTTTCTTTCCTAAGTGTTTTCAATTTTAAAGACAATTTGTGATTCATTTTTAAAAAATCATTTAAAGCAGTAACTAAATCAGATCGAGTAAATTCAGAAAATACCACAATTTCTTCTTCTGTTGATTCACTTCCAGAGTCAGAATCTATGTTGGATCCAGAGCCAGAATCTGAGCCATCATAGCCAAATCTGCTTGTTCATCGTTAGAGGATTCCTCAGAATCATCCCATGTAGCCATCAAACTCTTCTTCTTGGGTATGGAATCTTTCCTTTTCCCTTTCTCCATATTTGGACATTCTAACTTGATATGTCCAGGTTCATTGCATCCATAGTAGATGATGCTTTTCTTGTCATATTTATCATCATTCCCTCTATTGGATTGCTTGGAATATCTTTGGGGAAATATCTTATTTCTGTTGTGCCACATCTTTCGAATTTTTCTGGTTATGAAAGCATTCTCCTCTTCCTCTGAGTTCAGATTCTGATTATCTGAATCACTATTCTCTGATTCTGAGTTGCCTTTAGAACCTTCTTATGCTTAGATTTCAAGGCTAGAGACTTGTTCTTCTTCTTGGGCTCATCTTCTTCAAGCTCAATTTCACGTGATCTGAGAGAGCTGATTAATTCTTCCAGCTTTAGAGTATTCAAATCCTTTGCTTCCTGAATGGCAGCGATCTTAGGTCTCCACTTACTTGTCAGACTCCTCAGAATTTTCTTCACATGATTAGCAGTAGTATAACTCTTCTCAAGTACCTTTAATCCTGAGACTAGGGTCTGGAATCTGGAAAACATTGTTTCAATGTCTTCATCTTCTTCCATCTTGAACAACTCATACTTTTTGACTAGGAGGTTGGCCTTTGCTTCATGAACTTGCTTGCTTCCTTCATAGGTTAGAATCAGACTATCATAAATACTCTTTGTTGTCTCTTTGTTCGTGCACTTGACAAACTCCTTTAAGGTGATTGCATTTATCATGAATGTTCTAGACTTATGATGCATCTTGTACATCTTCTTCTGATCAACATTCATCTCCTTTCTTGGAATTTCAATACCATCAGTATTCTTCGGAGCAATATAACCATCTTCCACTAAGTCCCAAAGTTCAAGATCTTGTGAAATATAGAAACTTCTCAACCTGTCTTTCCAATACTCAAAATGTTCTCCATCAAACAAAGGTGGTCTGTTGATGTTTCCTCCAGCAGCTTCTTCACTGAATCTAGACATATTGAACCCTTGGATCTTTTCTCAAACACTGTAAAGTGCTCAGCCTTGAGACCGAGCTCTGATACCAATTGAAGGTGCAAACACAAGAAGGGGGGGTTGAATTGTGTTTGCCAAAGTTGACAACTTTTTAATAATTTATAAATAAATAAAAAAACTAGTTTGGTTTTGGTGACTTACTTGGCGTAGAAGCAATCAGATTCAGAGATAGCAAGCAATGAAAGCATAAATAATTTGACACGTATATTTATCCTGGTTCACCACTAACTTGGCTACATCCAGTCCCCTCATTCAGAAGGCTTTAATCCACTAATTCAAATACCTTGAATTACAAAGCACCTGACCCTCCAAGTTAGTCTTCCCAAACAGCTTGACAACCCCAGACTTTTGAGGAACTAACCACCTTGAACCTACAAGCCAAGTCTTCTCCTAACAATCTGACAACCCCAGATTGAAGAAGGAACTAAATCACTATCGGGTTGGATACAAGAGATTGAAATTTAACTAAAAATAAACCATCATTTTTCTTAAATTCTCAAACCGTGGCGAGTTAGATCCCCCATACTAGTTTCTTTTCATCACTAACTCATGTTTGCACTTGTTAGTTTAAAATTAGTTATTATTGCAGTGTGTTTTGCTCCATTAGGTCAACTCAAAAGGACATAAATCTAGTAGAGAAAAAATATCATGTGTTCCATGAGTCTCGAACAAAATTATCAAACTCTAGTTCAACCAAGTAAACATTTTCAAATTTAAAATATCGTTTAAATATCATTACCTAATTTCTGGCTCCTCAAATAAGTCGGAGATGATAATGACCGGACATAGGAGCCACAAAACTCTCAATATATGCATCTTCAAACAGGTTTAACCACGCCTCATTTGTCATAGCCCGATCTAATTTCTCCTATGCGGCTTTATGCTTCCCTAAAATCTTGAACCCTGTGAACAAATACCCTCTCATGTGCACATCTATCAAGTCCACATCCGACACAACTTCACGGAAGCCATTAATAAGCCAATTCATCCTCTCCTCTATACCCTTGTTTCCATCTGATGACAAATTATCATTAAAATCACCAATCATGCACCAAGGAAGTGACAACAAGTGAGATTAACTCCTAATTAAGTTTCAAGTATCTCTTCTTCTAATACTTTCAAGGAACCCTAGAAACTCGTTAGTTTCATCTACCTCTCTTATTATCACTAACCTCATTGTCTCTATTGATCATTTGATGTTTTGGTTGATTCTTTGAAGTGATCTTAGACAATGTCATTGACCTTTTCACAAAACCTCTTACTCAATAGAAGCATGGTGGTCACACTAGATCTATGGGTTGTAGGTACATGCTTGATTGGCTCTAGTGCTAGTGGGAGATTGTTAGTGTAAACTCTAGAAGCCAATGTTTTACTTTTGAATTTAGAACTTGTATTGTGTTGTTTATTTTAATATAAGACATTTCAATTATTATGTTTGTCTAATAAAATAAAGTCCTTGAATGAAATTCTTTTTGATAAGACATTGAGTGGATGACTCAATTGTGAGCTGCTATAGAACCTCACTCTCAAACATATGTAGTCGAATATTATTATAGAAGGCGATAATAATACAATCAAGTATTATATGTGTCGAATGATAACCATATCTCACAAGTTACTGATATCAGATATCAAGTCACAACATATGTATACATTAAGATGAATGTATACTAGATTGAAACGCCATGAGAATACTGCATTAGGTAAGTGTCATAAGTTATTCTCAACGTGGTAATTGTGTATGCCACCCTTAGACCTGAAACCACTATGAGCCCTAGATGGGGAGTTGATTATTTGATTGCCGTCAAAAGTTGTCCATAATAGGACAATTATAAATTCGGTTAACTGGACATTCAATGAGTCACGTTGAAAGACATGAGTGACCTTGATGGTATTTGCCTCTCCCACATAACGAGAGTAATATTTTGTGGACCACTTGATAGAATATGACTTTTAAATGCATGGCCATACTGAGATAAGTCAGCGACGCAAACAAGAGCAAATTGAGAGTGAGACAAAGGAGAGATCTTCTCACGGTGGTGGAAGAACGATGGAGATTTCTTCTCACAATGGTTGAAGGACGATGGAGGAGAGCGATTTCTTTCGGTGGTAGAGCGGTTTCATGAGGGGAAGGGAAGGAGTCCTGAACTTCTAGGTTGATAATGATTTAAATTTTAAATAAAATAAAAAAACTTAGGAAAATAATTTATTAAATTTATGGTGATTAAATTGAAAAGATAAATGTACCGGTACAAATAATTTGGTCGACTTAATATATAATATATAGATGCTGATGTAGGAAAAAGTAACATATTTATTGGTTAAAAAATTAAGAGTACCGATACACTCTTAGTTTTTAAGAGTACCATATAAATTGTCATAAAATAAACAATTGAAAAAATATCTTTTAACTTTCCTTTGATTGTTTTGTAACTATTTTCTAATTATGATAGAAAAGACAATTAATAAGAAAGTTAATGTAGCCACTAGGATTAATGTTAGTTTATTGTGGTTTTCTTTTCTTTTACCAAACAATTCATGACTTCTATTTATATGTGCCTCACATATGTTGAAAAAACAGATTGGATTAAATAAAAAAATATTTCTCTTTGAAAATTATGAGTGAGATTTTCTTCTCCTATTTGAGTTCTTGGATTAGAAATTGTTTGAATCTTATCAATGACTTCTTTACCATTGTTGCGGTTCTTCTTGGCTTATCAATATTTTGATTGTGGCGCATTTATTCACCATCTCTTATTATATTCCATCTTTTTGTTTTCATTTTCCCATATTTTTATCCATCCATATTTTATGCATGTCATCATATATGCTTAAGCGAGGAATTTATTATGGTATAGTGCATGGCATTTATCCAAAAAAAAGCCAAACCATCATTGATGAAATCGCTGCACCAATATTTAAGGGAGACAAAATTGTAGAATTTTGTTAGGCATTAATTGGTTGGTCATTAATTACAGTTGCATGTTCTCGTTCCCTATCGGTTTTCATTGTTGTCGCCGACTACATCTTAACTCCATTACTGTTCACTACAGCTCCACCTATATTCCCCACATCAACTTTCAACAAATTCTCCCATGCGCGAGATCCACCATTGTGTTCCATATCAAAGAGACGAGTTCATAATTTTTTAGAGTGTCCTGTGACACCAAATAGCAAACAAAAGAGGACAAATCTCTCATCTATGAATTGCATGTTGTCTAATCTCCTCATGGGTTGCGTACTCTCCACTCCTTCTTCATGAGCTCCCCAACATTGATACTAATTATGATTTTCATGAATGAACAACATCCACCATCTTAGTTGTTCTTGTCATAGACTTGGAATTGTTCTATGTAGTTTCCAATGCTTTGTCCCTCAACTTCGAACTTGAAACCAACCGGAAAGTTGAAGACATGCACGCCTATATCCATCATCTTCAACAAATGAGGTTGTTTGGATGAAGTAGTTCATTGTTGAGCTTGGTATAGTTCCTAGCATTGTCGACCCCATTAATCTCTATTGTGATAGCAATGATGCCATCGCACAAGCTAAGGAATCTAGATCTCACCAACGGTCCAAACACATATTAAGATGCTATCATCTCATTAGAGAGATAATTGATAGAGGAGATGTTAAAATATGAAGAGTGTTTACTCTTGACAATGTCATTGACCCACTCACAAAACCTCTTACTCAATAGAAGGATGATGGTCATACTAGATCTATAGGTATTAGGTACATTCTTGATTGGTTCTAGTGCTAGTGGGAGATTATTGGTATAAACCCTAGAAGCCAATGTTTTACATTTGAATTTAGAACTTGTATCATGTTGTTTATTTTAATATGATATTTCAATTTTTATGTTTGTTTAATATAATAAAATCCTTGAGTGAAATTCTTTTTGATAAGACATCGAGTGGTTGACTCGATTGTGAAATGCAATATAACTTCACTCTCAAACATCTGTAGTCGAGTATTATTATAGAAGGTGATAATAATACAATCGAGACTATTATATAGGTCGAATAATAACCATATCTCACACGTTATGGATATGGGATATCAAGTAACAACATATGTATACATTAGGATGAATGTATACTAGATTGAAATGTCATGAGAATACTGCATTATGTAAGTGTCATAAGTTATTCTCAACGTGGTAATGGTGTATGCCACCCTGAGATCTGAAACCACTATGGTCCCTATATGGGGAGTTGATTATTTGATTGCCGTCAAAAGTTGTCTATAATAGGACAATTATAAATTTGGTTAATTGGATATTCATAGAGTCATGCTTAAGAACATGAGTAACCTTGATGGTATTTGCCTCTCCTGCATAACATAAGTAATATATGTGGGCCCTTTGACAGAGTATGATTTTAAAATGTATGGCCATGCTGAGATAAGTCAATATGGGATATTGACTCTTGTAAAGTATACTCAAGTATCAAGGAATGAGATATCAAACTATACAAGGGTGACACATTCTATGTTTTGATTTCAATTTAGATATGAGGGAAAAAGGGAGATTATACATGTGATCATTATCGCGGAAATGTTATGTCAAATCATAAAACATTCTTGTTACTTGGATGGAAGTGATGTTTTTCTAGATACTACTCGTTGTTTATAATATTAAATAGATCATTTTGTTGAACAAAGATGGTTTTATACTTAGAGTTTTGATGTTAACATAAGTATTTTATGATAACAATATATTTGACTTCACAGAGTATGAAAGAAAATTCGTGTTTTTGAAGACAATCTAAAATAAGATTTGATTTAGATTTATAATTGAAGTAAATATTTGACCAAGTTGAAAAGAAGATGTGGTCAATATTTGAAGAACATATGATCAACATCTTATGCACAATAATATATGAATTATTTACAAGATTTGATCAATGTGTATCACAACAAGATATGAATTATTTACAAGAAGATTTGATCAAGATTTATTTACGAGAAGATGTGAATTATTTACAAGAAGATTTGATCAAGATTTATCAGAAGAAGATATGAATTATTTGCAAGAAGATTTGATTAAGATTTATCTACAAGAAGATATGGATTATTTATAAGAAGGTATGATCACGAATTGTTTACCAGAAGAAACACTCACAATAAGATACAATTTATAATTAAACAAGGATTAAATTGAACCCCTAACTTTATCTATAAATAAATATTCAAGGATGAAGAAGTAGATCATTGAAAAATCAGAAAATAGTAGAAGATGTCAAGCTCAAAATTCCATATTCATCTTAGAGTTCAAAGAGAGAAACACTTTTTCAAATGAGAAATATTTACTAAGTGTTTTTCTTATAGTGTGATATTCATTGTTATAATCAGCTTGTTAGAAGCAACTACTCAAGTTCCAAACCTTTGTATTGAAACCTGATAGTGGTGTTAGTGTGCCTTCAATTATCTATAGTTATTAGATTGGGTGGAGAAGACTTGGCTGGTAGAGTCAAGGTGTGTGTGTGTTCCTCAAAAGTTTGTGGTTGTTATGTTGTTTGGGAAGACAAGCTTGGAGGGTCATGTGTTTTGTAATTCAAGTTATTGAATTAGTGGCTTAAATCTTTCTAAGTGAAGGGACATGATGAAGCCAAGTTAGTGGTCAACTAGGATAAATTACTTGTGTAACTTTATTCTTGGACTCCTTAGCTTTGTTATTGCTTCTACTCCAAGTAAATCATGAAGTCTGAACTAGTTTAATCAAATAATGAAAAAGTTATCAACTTAGTCAAACACAATTCAACCCACGTTCCGGTGTTTGCACCTTCAATTGGCATCAGACCACTTCCGTTTGATGGAGAACATTTTGAGTACTGGAAGGACAGGCTGAGAAATTTCTCTATTTTCCAAGATCTTGAACTTTGGGACTTTGTGGAAGATGGTTATACTGATACAAAGAATACTGATGGATGTTGATCATAAAAAGAGTTACAAGATGCATCATAAGTCTAGAACATTCATGATAAATGCAATCACTTTCAATGAGTTTGACAAGTGCACTAAAAAGGAGACAACAAAGAGTAGTTATGATAGTCTTGTTATGACTTATGAAGGAAGGAAGCAAGTTCAAGTAGCAAAGGCCAACCGCCTAGTCAAAAAGTATGAGTTGTTCAAAATGGAAGAAGATGAAGACATTGAAACCATGTTTTCCAAATTGATTTGATTACTGTTATAAACGACTTCTTGAACAAGAATCACAAATTGTCTTTAAAACTGAAAACACATAGGAAAGAAAATGCAAACCTAAATGAAGAAATTAATGGTTCAAAGAATCAAAGTGCTGAAGTTAAATTAGAAAATGTAACTCTGAAAATTGATATTGTTGAACTTAAGGTTGAAAATCTAACTATGAGAAGTAATCTTAGTTCAACATCAATTGAAAATTCCACATGTAACTCTGATAAGCATGAAGAAGTATTTCAAGATTTTCTTGCTAATGGTATGGAAAGAACCAAGTATGCTTCTATGATTTATGGAGTTAGTAGAAATGGTAAAATAGGTCTACGATTTGAAGAAACTATAATTGAACCTAAACATATTCCTTCCGATATCTTGTGTATTGTTTTATCTAAGAAAGGTCACTCTAAACTATCTTGTCCCATGTTAAATACAAGGAAAGACAAGAAACCTTTCAAGACTAACAAACCAGGACCCAACCAAATTTGGGTACCTATGAACAAACTTGTCTATGTTGCAGATGTCCTCAACAATCAAGTTAAAACACCAATCATGGTTCCTGGAAAATGGATGCTCGCAACACATGACCGGAGAAAAATATATATTCTAAGAACTAACATTGAGCAAATGAGGCACAATGACTTTTGGAGGAAAGGTAAAAGGCCAGATCATTGGTCAAGGTACAGTTGGCAATGGTACTTACCCTTCTATTAAAGATGTTTTGTTTGTTAAAGGTTTTAAGCATAATTTATTAAGTATTAGTCAGTTAAGTGATAATAATTATGATATTATATTTAATCAAAAAACATGCAAGCAAATTAGTCAGAAGGATGGATCTGTACTCTTTACAAGTCAAAGGAAAAACAACATTTATAAGATAAATCTGTTTAGTCTAGAGAAACAAGAGGTTAAGTGTCTTATGTATGTAAATGAAGAGAAACTATTTTGAAACAAAAGATTAGGTCATGCAAACCTTATATTAATTTCAAAACTAAATAAACTTCAACTAGTTAGAGGTCTACCTAAGCTTAGTTACAAAACTGAAACTATGTGTGAATCTTGTCAAAAGGGAAAACAAACAAAGAATTCCTTTACCCCTAAGAACGCAGTCTCTACCTCAAAGCCCCTTGAGCTCTTACATATAGATCTCTTTGGGCCAGTGAAAACAACCTCTCTATGTGGAACGAAATATGTCTTTGTTATAGTAGATGAATACACTAGGTGGATCTGGGTAAAATTCTTAAGAAGTAAGGATGAATCCCACAAAGTATTTATCACATTATGCAAACAAGTAATGAATAAAAAGGGTCTTAAGATTGTAACAATTAGACGTGATCATGGAGGAGAATTTGAAAACAAGTTCTTTGAAAGATTTTGTGAATAGAATGGAATCTCTCACAACTTCTCCTCTCCTAGAACACCCCAAGAAATGGCCAGAACCATGTTAAATAAAATAAATGTTGCAAAACACTTTTGGGCTGAAGCAATTGACACTGCATGTTATATTCAAAATAGCATCTTAATTAGGTCTATATTGAATAAAACACCATATGAATTATGGAAAGGTAAAAAGCATATCATATCTTACTTTAAACAATTTGGTTGTACTTGTTATATGTTGAACACTAAAGATAACCTTGGAAAATTTGATTCTAGATCTCAAAAGTGTACCTTCATTGAAAACTATGAAATATCTAAGGCTTATAGAGTATTTAATAGGGACACTCTGATTGTGGAAAAATCTATACATGTTAAATTTGATGACAAATGTAACACCCCAGCCATTACCGTTACCAGCGGTGCTACCTCAAGATCTTCTCACCCCCTATCCACCCAGTGGAAATAGCGAGTTTTTGCCATCCGTGGGATTCGAGCCCAGTACCTAGGGGATAAGTACCGCCTCCACACAGTACTTATCCCCTAGGTACTGGGCTCGAATCCCACGGATGGCAAAAACTCGCTATTTCCACTAGGTGGATAGGGGGTGAGAAGATCTTGAGGTAGCACCGCTGGTAACGGTAATGGCTGGGGTGTTACAACAAACAGCTTGACCTTGAAAAGTCAAAGCAAGATGATGATAGTGCAAGTTTACTGGAACTAGAAGAAGCAGATGCAGACAAACCAGAATAACTTGGTAAATCAAAGGATACAAGCAAATCAAAAGAAGATGACAAATCTTTAGAGGATGAATTAGATCAAGTTAGAAACAATCAATCTTAGTTAGAAGGAAGGTATGGATGAAAGTACAAGTCGTATCATTATGAAACTATAATCATTGGAAGTGAAAGTGATCCTTTAAGGACTCGGTCATCCCTAAAAGATACCACTTTGTTTAGCTTACTCTCATCAATTGAGTCTACCTCTATTGATTAAGCATTGGCAGATGATGGAAGATTTCCTCTAATGCAAGAAAAGTTAAATGAATTCAAGAGGAATGATGTTTGGGATCTAGTACCTAGACCAAAGAAGAACATTATTGGAACCAAGTGGGTTTTCAAAAACAAGTTAAATGAAAAAGGTGAAGTTGTCGGAAATAAGGCAAAACTTATCGCACTAGGCTACTATCAACAAGAGGGCATTGATTACAAAGAAACATTTGCTCTAATGGCTAGATTAGAAGCTATTCGTATCCTACTTTCTTTTGCTGCAAATATTAACATTACATTATTTCAAATGGATGTTAAAAGTGATTTTCTAAATGAAGAAGTCAATGTTAAACAACCTCTAGGTTTTGAAAGTTCTGAATTTCCAAATCATGTTTTTAAACTTAGGAAATCTCTATATGGTCTAAAACAAACACCAAGGACATGGTATGATAGACTTAGTAACTTCTTGCTTAAAAATAACTTTGAAAGAGGACAAGTAGATAATACACTTTTTAGAAAATCAATAGGAGATGACATTCTTATTATTCAAATTTATGTTGATGACATTATTTTTAGATCAACTAATGGCACTCTTTGCCAAGAATTTTTTAAATTGATGAAGCTTGAATTTCAAATGAGTATGATGGGAGAATTTAAGTTCTTCTTAGGGATACAAATTCAACAAAGTAAAAAAGGTATATACATTCATCAAATTAAATTTACAAAAGAGCTCATCAAGAAGTTTAAGATGAGTGATTGTAAATCTATGGCTACAACAATGCACCCTACTTGTTCAATTGAAAAAGATGAATCATGCCAAAAAGTTGACTAGAAAACCTATAGAGAAATGACAGAATCCCTATTTTACCTTACTGATGATGTGCCAACCTTAGAGTAGTTTAGTTTCATACTTAGGATAAATTTTTTATTTTATGTTTATGTTATTTTCATTCTATTAAAAAAAAGGTAAATTAAAAAAAAACAGAGGCAAGTTTCACTTTCAAGTTTTTTGTCTGATGACAAAAGGGTGAGAAAGATGTTTGATAATGTGCGGAGAAAAATACTTAGACTTAAGGAGAGCGTTAAGTAAGGGTGAGTCAAAGTATTTAAGATAGGTTGTTATCAAAAATACAATTTTGTCATCATCAAAAAGGGAGAGATTATAGGAACCAAGTTGGCTTTATACTTAGAGTTTTGATGTTAACAAAAGTATTTTATGAGAACAATGTATTCTTGTTACTTGGGTGGTAGTGATGTTTTGCTAGATACCGCTCACTGTTTGTAATATTAAATAGATGATTTTGTTGAACCAAGTTGGTTTTATACTTAGAGTTTTGATATTAACAAAAGTATTTTATGAAAACAATATATTTGACTTCACAGAGTATGAAAGAAGATTCGTGTTTTTGAAGACAATCTTAAATAACGTTTTATTCATATTTATAATTGAAGTAAATTTTTGACCAAGTTGAAAAGAAGTCATGGTCAAGATTTGAAGAAGATATGATCAACATCTTATCAACAATAAGATATGAATTATTTACAAGAAGATTTGATCAAGATTTATCACAAGAAGATATGAATTATTTATAAGAAGATTTGATCAAGATTTATCTACAAAAAGATATGAATTATTTACAAGAAGATATGATCAAGAATTGTTTATAAGAAGAAACACTCACAAGAAGATACAATTCAGAATTAAACAAGGACTAAATTGAAGCCCTATCTTTATTGATAAATAGATATTTAAGGTTGAAGAAGAACATCATCGAAAAATAAGAAAAGAGTAGAAAAACTCAAGCTCAAAATTCCAAATTTATCTAAGAGTTCAAAGAGAGAAACACTTGTTCGAATGAGAAATATTTACTAAAGTTTTTTCTAAGAGTGTGGTAGTCATTGTTATAATCAGCTTGTTAAAAGCAACTACTCAAGTTGCAAACCTTCGTCCTCAAAAGTCTGGGTTGTTAGGCTGTTTGAGAAGACTCTCTTAAAGGGTCAGGTGCTTTGCAATTCAAGTTGGTTAATTAGTGGATAAAATCTTTCCGAGTAAAGGGGCTAGATGTAGCCAACTTAATGGTGAACCAAGATAAATTACTTGTGTCACTTTATTCCTGCACTCCTTAGTTTTGGTATTGCTTCTACTCCAAGTATATCATCAAGTCTGAACCAGTTTAATCATATAATGAAAAAGTTATAAACTTAATCAAACACAATTCAACTCCATTTCTCGTGTTTGCACCTTCAAATTTAATATTATTACCATCGTTACGAGAACCTACAGGGTCACACACGCGAGAACAAATTAATGAGGGGTTAAAAGCGTAAATAAGTAAAACTTATTAATTCAATGGTGCGATCTTATGATGTACTGCCATTAATGAAGTGAAAAACTGAACACCATAAACTAGCATTGAAATTGAGACTTCTCCATTGGAAGTCTGTTCGTGTGGACTACGTAGAGACACTGCCAATAAAGCAACGTTCGTAATTGTGGTCGTCATTAGAGCTCTATCACGCTACAAGAGGTAATCTTATAAATCTTATTCATGAGCATTCGTAAGGATCCATGGAGGAAAATTTTATTTTTAATCCGCCACATTTATCTGTTTTAATCGCGATTTTCCTTCAGTGGTATCAGAGCCACTTACGAAACCATGATTTGACTTTATGTGATTACAAGTGCTTACGATTATGAATAGTAGAACATACATATGTTTTATGTGTTATGTAAAGATTATAAAAAAAAACTATTTTTCTTACGCATATATGTGATATATATTACTTCATATGATTAGTATATCAAGTGTTTATAATGTTCTGTTTTTTGTATCAAGTATTGATACTGATTTGAATCCATGTGTTCCTTTGAATAAACAAATCAATATGATCCAATATGTTTCACGCGAGTTGATTTCATATTGGTCATGGCGGTTGTGCATTGGACCATCGATTAAATCGTTATGATAATTCTGAATAAGCAAATCAGTATGGTTTATTATGTTATATGCAAGCCGATTTATTTACTGATCACGTGGTCAGAAGATGAAGCTCTAGGGTTTATGTGGCGGCATTGTATCAATTGTTGATACTAATGAGTAAAATTTTCTCTGTAACGTGAAACTTTCACTGAAATCAGAACGAAAAAAAATTCAAATATGCATAGTGTGTTATTTCAAAATAAATTTTTTCAAATTAATGACATTAATCGTTGTCTATTGAAAAGATTAATAATAATAATAATAATAATAATAATAATAATAATAATAATAATAATAATAATAATAATAAATATGCATTATTATTGATTTGTATTACTATTTGGTATTGCATAGTGAATGGTTACGGCCTTAG
The DNA here is from genome assembly GCA_037974755.1 of Cicer yamashitae. NCBI lineage: Eukaryota > Viridiplantae > Streptophyta > Magnoliopsida > Fabales > Fabaceae > Cicer > Cicer yamashitae. Next base: position 28,015,086 of record JBBPBQ010000003.1, read on the forward strand.
TCCTTTTATTTTAATTTATTTTGGATTGTTAAATATGACCTGCATGTCGTGCCTCTCTTTTTAAATTTTATTTGTTCATTCTATTATCATCTCACTCCCTGTATGTAAAACGAGTATTCTATTTATGTGTTGTAATGAAGAAGACAAGGAGACAAATTCAAAGGAGGACAACCATAGAGGTCACGCTTAGAGAAACAAGATGGATAATTGATTTAGCTAAGATTCTCACATTGGCTTGTGAGAATAAACGCACTAGCTAGGGGCCATAACCATGTCACTTTATTTACTATATTTAAGTATGATTTGCATGTATGAATATAGTAGGTTAAATAGTTTAACAATACGCTGAGATCAAATTTAATTAAAATCCCTTAAGTTGTATATTAAGTTAAAAGCTTTCCAAAAGTTAGCACTTGTGAAGACTATTATCGAAAATGTGGGTTTGGTAAAGCAAAGTACGTTTTCTATACTAGTAAGATGTGATGGGATAAGTGTAATATCCAACTGCTACCTTTTGTGTCTAACTTAACTAAACAAGGTATAATAGGATTGAAAGATTTAGAAGCATAAAACTTATTTTTGCATAGTTTAAATATAGATTACCATGACATCAAATACCTCTAATAACCATTTGCGATCAATCCTTGAGAAGGATAAGTTGTCGAATCATTTTTTCTGGATTGACACTGAAACTTGAAGATTGTCCTCAAACAAAAGAAAAAGTTGTATGTTCTCAAAGGGCCCCATCTCGAAGAATCAGCTACTTCTGCATCAGAGGTTAAAAAAATGCTTATAAGAAGCATCTAGATGACGCCTTGGATGTAAGTTGCATCATGATAGGTACCATGAATTCTGAGCTTCAGAAGCAATACGAGAAAATGGATGCCTTAGATATGACCAAACACTTGAAGATGCTCTATCAAGGGCAACCTAGGCATAAGAGATTTGAAGTTTCCAACGCCTTTTTCCAAACCAAAATGACAATGGGAAGCCATATAGTTCCACGCGTGGTCAAGATGATTGGGTATGTTGAGAACCTTGAGCGATCGGGTTTTGCCCTTGAGCGAGAGCTTGCGATTAATTTGATCCTGCAATATTCGTTGTCGGAGATCTTCAAGCAGTTTGTCATGAATTTCATTATGAATGTGATGGACATTAGCAAAGGAAAGGGAAAAACCATTTTGATGGTCGAGCATGTTGAGAACTGCTGAAAAGAACATTAGCAAAGGAAAGGGAAAAACCATTTTGATGGTCAATAACGAAAAGTTCAAGAAGCAATTCAAGAAACCCGCGAACAAGAATAAGTGTGGAGGCAAAGGCAAGGAAGTTGCCAAGCCTAAACCCGTTGTTCTTGCTTGGAAGCCTCGGTGTGGTGTGGCTATGGAGGGAAATTGCTTCCACTGTGGTAAGAATGGACATTGGTAAAGGAACTGTCCAAAATAGCTAGAAGAAAAGAAAAATGAAGGTGAGGCTTCCCCTTTATGTATTTTGTTATATAAATTAATTTATCTACTTCTGAATCTTGGGTATTGGATATTGGATGTGGTTCTCACATTTGTACTAATGTGCATGAACTAAAAAGGAGTAGAGCATTGAGAAAAGGTGAAGTTGATCTACGAGTTAGCAATGGAGAAAAAGTTGTTGCTTTAGCTATAAGAACTTACGCATTAACTTTACCTAGTGGTTTTATTATTCAGTTAGAGAACTTTTAGTTTGTGCCTGCAATTAGCTGGAATATTATTTCCATTTCTTGTTTGGACAAGTCTATTTTTCATTTATAATAAAGGACAAATGTTATTCAATTTATTTAAATGATATTTTTTATGCTAGTGCATAAATGAGTAATGAACTTTATGTCCTTAATCTCGAAAACCCCATCTATAATATTAATACTAATAGAATAAAACCAAACGATTTGAAATCCAACTTATCTTTAGCATTGTCGTTTTGTCCACATAAATGAGACACATATCCAAACTCTATAAAATCGAACTATTGGACTCTTTCGATTATGAATCATTTGAGAAATGTGAGTCTTGTTTACTAGGGAAGAAGACATAGACCATGTTATGGCAAAAGTATTTTTAAACACAATTATTTGATTGATATTTTAATGATAACAAATACAAATAAATAAAGAACAATTATCCTGTAACTATATATGCTAAGTGTGCAGATTAAAGGCAAGAGTTATGTTAACAAGTGTGCTAGAAATCTTCCAACAGAGTAATATATAATAAAACAAAAGAAATACTGCAAAAACAAAGTGTAGTAGAGCATGCGTCGAAATATTACTTTTATCTTCTGGTGACTAGATGAAGGCAAAAGAAACCATGACTTCACTTCAGCTTTACAACGTAAATCTGGTGACATGTGCCCTTTTTGTTGCATGCTTTAGTTGACTATGGGATGCGAGTAACGTAGTACCTCGATTGCCTCTGATAAACCCAACTGGATTATGTTCCTCTGATACATAAGTGTAACAAGAATTAATATACGTCTGTCTCTGACAAGCATGATAAAAATTCTTCTGCCTCAGCCTCTAACAAGCGTAACTAGAAATATGCTACCTCTGCCTCTGACAAGCGTGAAGAACAAGTTATTGCCTCTACTTCTGATAATCTCATCAAGCGTCTGATCGTCTGACCCTGAACTTTTATATATCCTCTGATAAAGTCAACGCATCTAGTAAAGTCAACGCTTTGACAAAGACAATGCCTTTGGAGAAGTCAACGCTCTAACAACAGTTAATGATCTTATGATTAGTAAGACATCCTCTGATATAGGCATTCTCTGCCTGTGCGCATCCTCTAATAATCATCCAAAATTTTCTTGCTTTGATAATATGTACCCTCTGATAACCTACTTGCTCTAATAGTCTGTAACACAAAACTTTGACCGTTATATCCTCTGATCCCGTACCCTCTATTTCCTCTGGTTTTCATACAAATTTCAAGGAGTGATTTTTGGGAGTTAGTTTTTGAGCTCAATGAATAGATTTTTCTTCAATGGTTCAATTGTTGAAACCCATGAAGATATATGTTGTCTTTCTGCAAATGAAGTACACAAGCCTAACCCTAAAGTACAAATGTCATACACTAAAGAATCTCCAACAAAAATATCTCAACGGAAACATCCTCTTTGTATTTAAAATTAAATGGTTTTGTTAATGAAAAGAGAGAAAAATATAAAACGAAAAGGGAAGTTCTGAAAAAGCCAAGAACACATCAAAAAGCATGAATGGAAAACCCTTTCAGTAGAGACTTATTAGAATTGATGTAAATTCGTCAAGTAGGGGATTGTTGGAAATGATGTTGGAAAACCTTAAAGCTAGTTGGTGTGAATTGAAAAAAATAAGGAAGTCACACATAAGAGGGATAACACACACTAGTAGTGTTTATAAGGTGAATGTATGTCAATTGGGATGTGCCCAAGGGGTATTCAATTTTGTGAAGGGGTGAGAATGCACGTAAACCGACCACCACACGCGCGCCACTGCCGCCTTCCGTACAGCCGACTCGACTAAGCCGAGGCCTGGGCCTGATATTGTTACATTTTACACTAGTTTGCAATTTAACCTAGTAATATTTTCGGTGGCTGAAATTTATTTTAAAATAATTTTTTCAAAACTCAAAAACAATGCACTTCCTCAAAATGATGCATGTTCTCCAATCTCAAATCTTCAAAACGATACATCACTCAACTTTCAAACCCTCTGAGCCATGTTGGTTGAGTAGGTAAAGCATCCTTCTCTACCCAACATCCATCAACTCTTTCTCTATAACCCATTTTGGACATAGTGGTTGTGGTAAAATTTTAAGATAAGTATGTCTGATGAAAGAGATCTAGTAATATGACATAAATGGAGATATGGACATTGAAATGCTTCGAAAACACACTGATAAGCCCAACATAAGAAAGAGATCTAGTAATATGATTTTTTTTACATTAAGAATTTTGCGAGCGAAAAATACCGGCCAATTAATCTTCCTCTTTTGAGTAATCAACTGCATAACTGTACTCTCTCACATCTTGGCATTTCACAACAACCTAGTGAACCATTTTAATTATACACTATGTTGAGCATCCCAGCCAATACATCTGAACATGCAGGAATGAAAGAAAGGTCTTCCAACATAGACTACAAAATAGAAATCCTATTAAACCTTCAAAATATTTTATATTGTTTAGATCAATTTCAAGTCCTTCACATTTTAACCCAGTAACATCAACCCACACTTGTTCAATAAATCTTCATGGATATATTCTTAAAACTACATGTTAACATACAACCTTTAACTTAATTTCAAGTTACAATAAAAGACTTTGATAAGAGTCTGAAAATATTTTCTTTAATATCCAAAAACTCATCTAAATCTTGATAACTCAATAGCTTCGGAAACTCAAAATGCATAACCTCTCTAGTAAGTAAATCAATAAAATGCATAACCTTTGTCTTTATGTTTGCTGTTTACTAGTTTACCTGCATCTTTCAAGCTTATTTACTTGGTTTTATAATATGTTCACTTTATCTTAATTTTGTTTGGGTTGTTTCACTTTGATCCTTGGTTTATAATATTGTACTTTAGATATTGAGTTAAATAAGTTTTTGGATTCTATAAATATATCATATTCTATTTTTAATTTCTCTAAACAAAATTCTTCAAAGGTCCCTCAAATATTTTTCGTCAATAATTTTGATCACTGCGTATAAATCAAGTCGTGTGTATTGTGTTAATTTTTGAATTATTTTTTACATACATGTTTAGAACATTTTAATAATCTCTCATGCAAAATTTTAGAATAGTTGAACAAGTAATGAATTAAATGTGAATTTTTTTAAGTTTTTAGCGCTTCAAAATTTATATTTAATTCATCTTTTGTTAAAAAAATTTAAATTTTTGTAGTGAATATTGTTATAATGTTATAAATATACCTTAAAAAAATCATTTAAAGATTAGGATGATACGCATGAGTTAACTCAAAAGCCAAAAACAAAATTGTTGATAAAAAATATTTAGGGACCATTGTTTGAAGAAACATTTTAGAGAGACTAAAAGTAAAATATAATATATTCGTAGGGAACAAAAACTTATTTAACTCTTAGATATTTTGTTTATTATGTTGATGCTTTGAATTTGATGTTGTACCAATACTTTGCCTTGTGCATACTTTGATTTTGTTGATTCCATTTTTTCCACCCTATGTTTTATGTGTTGCGACTCATTTTTGCATAGATTGAATAGTATTATAGTTTAATCTAAATATTTGATACTATTGATTTTGTAGTTGTTCTTTTCTTTTTGATAATGTTAAATGGGGATAAAGAAGATTGCAAAATTTGTTTCAAGTTTAATGTTCGCGCACTTGCACTTATGACTCAAATTCAGGGGGAACATCACCATGCATCGTTTTTTTCATCCAACAATTTGAGAAAGTTTCATCATTAAAGTCTCATAAAGTTTTGCAAGTTTTTCCATCATCAAAAGGCTGAGCTTGTAACTATAAGAGTATTCTAGTTAGTTTAGACTTAGTGATTTTGAGTGATGTCAAAACTAGTTTAGTCTAGATTAGATGATGTGTGTATGTCTTTATTCATTCTCATTCTCAATCTCTTGCAAGTGCTACTTGGATTAGCAAAAGCTCACGAAAAGAATGCTTAGCATGCATAAACTTTATTCATATTGCATTGGCACAATCTAAAATACATTAAAAACTATTTCTAATTGATTTTTAACTTTGTAAATCAACTTAATGACTTATGAATCAGCTGAAAGACATCAAAATCTGATATCCCAAACCTATGAATCGACTTACATATCATGGGAGTCGACTCACCTCAAAACAGGAGTTTCTGTAAGTCAACTTACAAAGGCATGAATCGATTCACACTACTGCAGGTTTCAAAGACTTATTTTAAAGACTCGTGTAAGTTGACTCTCAACCTTGTGAATCGACTTACCAAACCTGCACATATGATTTTGTGGCAGTTAGGACAATTACAAATTTGTTATTTCCTTTGGGAAATGTTTTCTTTTGCCCATTCTTTTCCATGCATTATATATAAGCATTCTAAAACATCTTAGACCCTAGAATACTTTCACCCATTCCACAAACTCGTGCATTGAAGATCATGATATACATTGAAATTTCTTTCTTGCTCAAGTCGCCTAAGCAATCAAGATTTGGCATGAGAAACAACATCGTATACCGTTCGGTGGGTGTCTATCTCATACCAAAATCATCGAGGGATGTCGGTGGATGTCACATCGAAGGACTAAAGAGGACATATCTTTAGGGTTCTATAGAAGTATTGTCTCTAATGTCAATATTTCATGTTTTGAAATGTGATATTCATCTTGAAGATACGGGTACTGAATTTTTGGAGGATTGTTCCAAGAATCTGGTTCAAGAGCGTTTAGGAAGAAATTATTAAGGTACATGTGTTTATAAATATTGGTGAAGAATCTTGTAAGCGTTCAAAATTGAACATTAAAGGAAGAAACTCTCATTCAATTGAATGAGTACTAGATCTCTCTTTCCCTCATTCTTTTAATTTCTGAAATTTACTTTGTTAATTGATTTCGTTCATATCAGTGTTTTGGGTTGAAATTGATAGAAATATTGCGATATTAAAATTTTTTGTTTTTGAATCTTATTTAGATTTCAATAGTTGAGTGAAAATTCCGGTTTACATTGTTCTCAACATCTTATTTTTCATTAAGTATTTTAGATATCTTCACATATTTGATTGAACCTAAAAAGCCTTTAAAGTCTTCAATCAAAATTTATTTTTCTTGTGTAAATTGCCACTGATTTGTGTTAGTTGATTTCAATACTATCTTACTTTCAAACACGAATTTCAATATGCATTTGTCTCATGTTCCAACCTAAATTGGGCTTTTAGTCCTTTTAGTTCACTATAAAGTTGGAACCCAACTTTCAGAACACTCTAAATTCAAAAGAACCCTAAAGAAAAACAACATCAACTCACTGTCATTCACATATTAATAGGTGGGTAAATATTTTTGCTGGTGTTTGATGTTACTACTACATGTTTAGATTAATATACACATGTATAACATCTAAATTGTTTACTATGTGAAAACACTTTCTGTTTTCATTTCATTAAACTTGTGTTAAAAAACAGAGAGGTAAAAGACTTTTCAAAGGAACAATTCTCTACGATTCTAAAAACAATGAAAATGTCAAAAAACTATTTTCATTATTTTCGAGATGTATCTTCATTAATTGATATTTTATCTTATCTCTGTGACAATGGTTTACTTCAAACAAAAGTCTTTCATCAAGGTAAAATCACTACTAGAAATTTCGTAAATAGTGACCAATTTAGAGACTGAATATTTTCAGTCACACTAGCGACCGAAATAGAAACTGTAATTTGAACCTCAAAACTAAATATTTTTTTGTCACCAGATCGGTCGCTAACGAAATTTAGAGACTGAAATAGCAACTGAATTTTAGAGACCAAAATTTCAGTCGCTAACACTACTAAAAATTTCGCTTTTAGTGACCGATTTGGAGACTAAATTATTTCGGTGACTTTAGAGACTGAATTAGAGACCAAAATACAAAACTTAGCTACTTTAGTGACTGAAAAATCGGTTTCTATTATTTATATTTTCTTTTTAATTAAAATTGGCTGACAAAACTTTTATCTTTTATGATTGAAATTTTTTATAGTTTCCTCTCCAATTTTCACTAAAATAAAATTCACTCTCTAATTAAAAAACAAGCAAAAATTCATTTCAAGCAAAATAAAATTCCCTCTCCATTTTTCACTAAAATAAAGTTCCCTCTCTAAACTCTAATATGTGAAACAAACCCTACACTCTCAAAAATTCATTTCATCCGTTCCATCACCATTCCACCACCGCTTCTCCATTTCATCACCGTTCACACTACCATAAACAACTTAGAGTATGATCCATTTTTCATTGCAAACTTTCTCCTTCATCTTCGCAAACCCTAGCGCCTCCATTTTTCGTTCTCTCCATTCTCTTTCATCCTCCATTCACTTTCTCCTTCATCTTCGTGACCTTTAAGGCCTAAATAAACACCATCTCTCGTTTATTGGAAACGAAGATCGTTCTTCGTTTCAGTGTTCGAAAACGAAGATCAATCTTTTTTTTCTGTTTGTATAATTCAAGTTTATATGTTAGTTGTAATAACTAACTAACTAACTTCTCAGTTTGTTAGTTATTTAGTTAACTAGAGGACTGTTAGAATAAGCCATGTATAAATAACTCATTCCATTCAATCAATAAACAAGTCCTACAATCATATTCCATTCTATATTAATTCTATCTTTCTTGCACTTGAGTTAAGAATAGCTTGAATGCTAACAAATGGTATCAGAGCTTGGTTGCGAAAAACTAAATCAGAGTGATAAACACGAGTGAGGTGTGAGGATCAAACACGAGTGTAGTGATGATGAGTAACAATGGAAATTATCCAGCCCATATGCCACATTTTTATGGAAAAGAATGGGATAGATGGAGAGTACAAATTCGTGCATTGTTTGGATATCAAGAAGTGTTGGAAATTATAGAGAAAGGTTTTGAAGAACTGGGGGTCAATCCAACAGAGGAACAGAGATCAAGATTCAATGAAAACAAGAAGAAAGATTGCAAAGCCACCTACGTTCTTCACCAATGTCTTGACACGGCCAACTTTGACAAGATATTTGATGCGAGAAGTGCAAAAGAAGCGTGCGACATTCTTAAGAAGTGTTATTATGGAGGAACCAAGGTCAAGAAAGTGAAATTGTAGACCTTACAGAAACAGTTTGAATTGCTTCAGATGGATGAGCGTGAGAAGGTTGCAGATCTGATTTAAAGATTGAGGAGTATCACAAATCAAATGGCTAGTTATGGTGAGAAGCTTACTGAACAGAAACTATGTGAAAAGATATTGTGATCTTTGCATCCCAGGTTCGATTATGTTGTGTGTGCGATTGAAGAATCCAAAGACATCTCCACATTAAGTCTTGAAGAGTTGCAGGGAACTCTAGAAGCAAAGGAGTTAAGAATGGATGAAAGGAGTGGGAGTGATTCTGGGAATCAGGCATTGGTAGCATATGCCAACAAGAAAAAGAAATGGAAAAAGAATAAGTTCAAGGAATCTGATGATGATTCAGAATCTTAATCTGAAAGGAGCAATACAAGTGGTAAATCAAAAGGAAAATCAAGAAACTTTGATAAGAAGAAGGTGCAATGTTACAAATGTGAGAAGTTTGGACATTTTAGTCTTATTGATGGCTACTACAAACGAAGATCAATCTTCGTTTTCTACCACAAACGGAGATCAATCTTCGTTTTCAGAATATTCTTCATCTAAGTTATGGTTTCCTAATACTGGTTGTTGTAATCAGATGACAAGGTAGAGGGAATGGCTGGTTGATGTTGATACATCAAGAAGGAGCAAGATCAGGTTTGTTGATGATAGAACTTTAGAAGTTGGGGGAGCTGGCAGCATAGTGATCAAAAGAAGAAATGGCAAAACAGCAGAAAGTGAGGAATAGGATATGCTGCTGGTTGAACCAGAAGATGATGGTTCAGAGAAATTTAATGATGTGGAAGCTGCACAGGACCTGGAAAGTAATGCAGAGGGAGTGTTGCAAGCTGAATCAAAAGAGGAACGTTCAGAATTGCAGAACCAATTGAGTGCAGCTCAAAAAGATCTAAAGAAAGCAAAGGAACAGATTCTCCAGGCTGAGAAGGAGAAGGGAAAAGCTAATGATGAGTTGAAAGAAGCACAGAGAGTGGCTGAGGAAGCAAATGAGAAACTTAGGGAAGCATTGGTGGCTCAAAAGCTGGCTAAGGAGGAATCTGAGAATGAAAGGCTCCGAGTTGTTGAATTGGAACAGGCTGGAATTGAAACTGTGAAGAAGAAGGAAAAAGAATGGCAAAAAGAGCTTGGAAATGTGAGGAACAAGAAAGCAGCTCATGTGGTTGATAGTAATAACCAAGTTGAACATTTTCAAAAGGTGCTTACATCTATTGGAGTTTTCTGCATTTATTCAATTGCTATTGGAATTCTTGTTGAGTTTATAGTGATGTATCCAATACAACATAGAAAGTATAGAGATGGAATTGACAATCTGTTGGTGCTTTTGATTGGTGGAATTTCAATTGCATTGCCAATTGTTTTGTCTGTTACAGTGGCTATTGGTTCCCATAGGTTATCACAACAAGGTGCAATCACAAAAGGAATTATAGCTATTGAAGAAATGGCTTGCGATGCCAAGAAGCAAGCATTGAATCATGCAGATGATGCAACTAAAGTTGTCGAGGTTCATGTCAAAGCAGAAGTTTATGCAACTGAATTGGCGCAGTTGAAGGCCTTGCTAAATTCAAAGTTAAAAACGGAAGCTAGTGATAGTAAGCTTATATTGTAGTTGAAAACAGAGATAAAACAACTTGAATTCGAGGATGTCCCGGTTAAAGCTGAAGCAGTAAAGTTAAAATCTGCATTGGATGTTGCTGAGGTAAAGCATCATGATGAGTATATCCAAAGTACAATGAAGATTAGATATTTTTTTGAACAATTGGAACAACCGAGCAACCCATTAGTACAGAAGTCAAAAGAGAAAAGTGTAGTAGTTGTACATAAAGTAAAGTGCAAGCTTTATGTGAAGTCAAGTGATAGCAGTAAAATTGAAAGGGAAAGAATTATAGTGAAGGAAGTGCTTGAGCAACTGAAATGTTCAAGAGAAGGATTAACATCAAAGGAAAGATCAAATCATCTTCAAATATTTGAACTAAACAAGTTGGAAGAAAAAAAATGAGAGCAAATCTTTGAAGTTTTTAGAGGATATGTGGAACCCTTTATCATGGGTCATGGAAGCTGCTGCATTAATGACAATGGCTTTGGCTAATGGAAGTAGAAGACCTCCTGATTGAAGAAACTTGAATTAAGGGAGAGTGTTGGAAACGAAGATTGTTCTTCGTTTCAGTGTTAGAAAACGAAGATCAATCTTCGTTTTTTGTTTGTATAATTCAAGTTTATATGTTAGTTGTAATAACTAACTAACTAACTTCTCAGTTAGTTAGTTAGTTAACTAGAGGACTGTTAGAATAAGCCATGTATAAATAACTCATTCCATTCAATCAATAAACAAGTCCTACAATCATATTCCATTCTATATTGATTATATCTTTCTTGCACTTGAGTTAAGAATAGCTTGAACGCTAACATCGTTCCATTAGCATATCCATCTTCGCAACCTTCAACGTCTCAGTAAACGCCATTTTTGCGGTTATGTGGTTCTTCTTCTGATGGTGGTAGTGATAGCACCAAAATATCAGTAGTAGCACGAACCCTAATCACCTTCGACCGTTTTGCATTTTGTCTCTGTGTTTCTCTCCCAAATCGCATGAACCCTAATCAGCTTCTATCGTTTCTCATTTATTAATTTCGCTTTCAAGTCGCAGGAACCTTAACCTACATCTGGTGAGTACTAAACACAATTTCAGGTAATTTCTTAATTTTCTTCTGAATTTCTACTTAAATTTTGTATTTTGTTTTCTAAACATTTGCTTTGGTTTCAATGGATTGCTACTGACTTTATTTTGATTTTGGTTTGCTACTGACTGTATTTTGATTTTGGTTTGATCTGGTGTTATTGTGACATTGGAGCTCGAAGGCTTCAATCCTTTTCAAAGCTTGAAGGTAATAAAACTACTAAGTTAAGCTTTACAATTTGGCATTTTGTGTGTGTTTGTAACTGCTATGTTAGTTTTTTTATAATTATTTGGATTTTTATAATTGAATAAAAGAAATATTGTATTTTTTTTTGTATTTGTAATTGCTATGTTAGTTTGTTTATTTTATTATTTTGAATGGTTTTTAGCTTATGAGGTGTACTTTTATTGGTGTGAAGGCAAACTAGTAATGTGTACAAGATTGTGAAGAAAAAGATAGAGAGAGGTGTTGCTTTCCCAACTTGCATATCTGTTAACAACACAATCTGCCATTTCTCTCCTTTAGTCAGTGATGAGACAGTGTTGGAAGAAGGTGATATAGTGAAAATGTAAGTTTTTTTAGAGCATGTATTTGTGGTTAATTAAGTTAAAATTGTCCCTGTGGTTTTGGCTATTATTTGATAGTTGATAATGATATATTTTTGGATTGTTGCAGTGATTTGGTTTGTCATATAGATGGGTTCATTGCTGTTGTGGTTCACACTCATGTTCTTCAAGAAGGTTCGGTTACTAGACGGGCAGCCGATATCATTGCTGCTGCAAACACTGCTGCTGAGGTGGCCTTGAGGCTTATAAGGCCGGGAAAGAAGGTAATCAATTATTAAATTCATCTTTCATTGTTCCATTGATAGATACTTTGTTTTTAGTATCAAAAAGAATTCCTTTGACTTGTGAATTTTGATCTCTAAATGATGAAAACTACCTTGAGCTAGGATAAACTCCAATGCAGCTTTAATGCATAGTTACACTGATAGAGGTCATATATGAATTTTCTTAAGCTGACCCGTCAACCAATTACTGACATAAGTCATATTTGTGAATCTTCTCTGAGCTGAAAAGTGTAGTTTCACTACTAAAAATTTCGCTTTTAATTTGTTTTCATCACTGAACTTGTTGGTTTATTTTTGCTTGGTAATTGAAGTTTTGTGCATCTCTCTATTGCAATATTGAAATTATTTAATGATAATTCCAACATGTTTAGATGAATGGTTTATTTTTGTTATTTTATTTTCCTTTTGTTTGATTAGGAAAATGTCAAAATCAAGCACCCTCAATTGTTAAATGAAGCGAAGCTGTATAAACTACTGCAAGGAGGAAGTAAACTCCCATCTTTGGTGAATTAATGCTAATAAAGAAGAAAAGAAGCAGATGCTCAGAAAGGTAAGAGCACATGCACAAGCTATTAGAGTACAATTCCTTCACTGGACTTTCTTTTTATGCTTAAGTTATATATGTGAAGTGTAGTAATTATTCATTTTGTCTTAACAGGCAGCATATCTTTTCCAAGCAGCTGGTGGGGGTAAGGGCATGGGAAAGTGAGTGTGTAAACAATCTCATTATGCCCATTATTATTTGTAATTGTCTTTGTTTTACTATTTGGTTTAATTTAGTCATTCTTAATATTATTGTTTTTGCATGCCTCCTTTAAAGTACTAGGGGGTCCTTTAAAGTGTCTTCTTTCATTCCGTTTTCTTTTCATTTGAAGAATTTCTGAATCTAAATTCTTCTGTTAGGACTAGAGCTCCCAGTTAGTTATTTACTATTACTATTATATGACATATAGGGACATTTCCATTGATGTTATTTAGTTATGTATCGTAAGCTTTATGTGTTAAGGAATGTAAAACAAGCTCTCTACATGATAAAATTTTGAAAATATCCCCATTAACTAGGAGATTTTTTTCTGGATCAATATACATAGACATTTATTTAAATCATCATATAAATGGCATAAAATTAGTTACAATATTCATTTGATACATGTGATGAAATAGTTAAAAGAGTACAAAACATTCCTAGTCATAAAATGTTATTAAAGAAGTGATCATATTCATATACCTTCAAATCAGAAGAATAATTCTTGACAGTTTTCTGGTAACCTCCCCTTTGGAGATGAAAATTCATAATTTGGCAGATTTTTGGACCAAATTAAGGCTCTGGTGGAAATGGTTTGTGCCTTGGTCTGCCTTTTATATATATATTATATGGTCTGTGAAATTGTCAATCTTGTACTCTATCATATAGTTCTATGTTTCCTCTTAAACCAAAACAGTGGCGCAACAACCACTTGATAAAACAACTGATTAATAGCTTGAACTTTAAACCCATGTCATATACTAGAGATCAAATTCATGAAGATGGGATTGGTGATAATGATGATGAGATTGGTGATCATGATGCTGGTGATTTTGATGATGAGATCAGTGATAATGATGCTCGTGATCACGATGATGAAGAGTTAGATGGATAGTGATAAGTTAATTTGAATAACCAATATGTTGCAATTTGTTATGACTAAATATATTATGTTTAAACTAAAATTTTATTTGTATTATTTTGAGTACTTAAAAATATTACCTAAATATATTATGTTCTTTAGTTATATACATTGAAATGATTAATGCTTTTAAATGATTTTGATGTATGAATATTTTAGATATTGAAAACAAATTAAAAAATTGTTTTTATTGTTCTTTTGGACATTAAAGTAATGTATTTTAAAAAAATGATAATCTTTAGAGACGGAATTGGTGACCAAATATTTAATAAAAATAACAATTTATGTCACAAATTTTGTCTCTAAATCGGTCGCTAATGACATAGAAAATTAATTCAAAGTGGTTGCTAAATCAGTCTCAAAGTTTAGTCACTAATTCAGTCTCAAAAATTGATTACAAAATTCGATCACTAAATCGGTCACTAAATTCAGTCACTAAATCAATCATTAAATTCGGTCACTAAATCAATCACTAAATTCAGTCACTAAATCAGTCACTAAATTCGGTCGCTGATTCGGTCGCAACAGCGAAATCGGTTGTTATTAGATTTAGTGGCCAATTTTCTCCATTTAGTGACCGAAAAATTGGTCTAAAAGCATTTTTTCTAGTAGTGAATGAACACACACTTTAGAAAAGGAAAATAAAATAAGTTTTCATAAAGTAAACGACCCCTAATTTTCCTTTATCTCATTGAAGATTGCGTTAAAACTATTAATGATTAGTTTTTTTATCCATATTTTTTGTCGAATAGTGTTTGTATTTGATAATTGATAAATGATAAATATAATTACATACAAATAAATAGGGCACCAAATTTATAATTCGCACATGACACACAAAATCTCAGGGACCATTAAATTTCTGCTTAGGTCCTTTAAGTTTATTTTATCCCAATTTAGTCCTTTAAGTTATATTTTATTTACATCATTAGTCTTTTATCTCAATTTCGACAACAATTAGGTCAACTGAAAGCTTCTAATTATTAGAAATTCTACCAAATACTGCAACAATATTTACATTATACTAATCATTCAGAAAAAATTTATCAAATCTTAAAAATTGTCTATATTTATTGATTTTATCTACAACAATTTAAACACATGTATAGCCTTAAAAACAAGGTAATACTGTTATGTCCACATAATCAATATCTTTTACTTCCTTCACATGCAATGTAGCTTGGACAGTCGACTTGTTGCGACGTTTCAATTAGATTTTAACATTTCATGACAGCAATTCGAGAAAAAATTTCAAACTTAAAGGATCACATGCGAAATTTAATATATCTTAAAGGCTAATGGTGCAAACTTAATGTAAATTAAAGAACTGAATTGGAAACAAATAAACTTAAATGAGCTAAATATAAAAGATTAAATATATATTTTTGCCTTGAATAAAACTATTATTCCCTATGTTCTTTATTGTCATAATTTATTGCCTTTGGTTTATTGTCACAATTTATTTTCTTTTTCTTTTTTCTTTCATCATTTATTTTCCTTTTCTATGCATTAAAAGAAAATTTAATTTATATGTATTCATAATATATTATAGGCTTAATTGCAGTATTGGTTCTCTATTTTAGTTGAATCACGAAAATAGGCTCTCCATTTTATTTGTCCCCAGTTTTGGTTCTCCAAACAGAATCTTGGTTCAAAACTTGATGAAATGTCATTTTTTTATTGATGTGTCAAAAAAAAAGATGATGTGGAAGACTCCATGTGGATTAATTATATTTTATTATTATTCCAAATTTGTAAAACATATTTTCTATTTTTTAAAACGCATTTCCAATGTTGTTACATCATTTAATTACAAAAAATATAAATAAATAAAAAGACAGTTATTCTGATCCCTAATTCCTAATCACGTGAGAACTGAAAAACATAAGTTCAGAAACGTGAGGACTTGAGAAGTCAAATGCAAACCAAACCCTAATCCTATGGTGTTGGTGCTTCTGATGTAGTGATTGCAGGAGTGGTGGCAAGAGAATCAAAGGAAGTAAGAGGAGGAGATGGTGGAAGTCAACAGTGGAGGGTGAAAGAGAAGCACCGCTCTTTGCAAAAACAAGAGGAGATGCAACTGATGACTTAGCGGAAGGAGAAACCACAGGAGACTGAGAAGACTTTAGAGGAGTAGCAACGGTAGATTTGGTCGGAGACAAAGCAAGCGACGATGCCGGTGATTGAGCAACGGTGGAACTCACCAATAATGAAGAAGAAGATGGGATGGAATGGAATTAGGGATTAGAATATGAATGTGTTTTTTTTTATGTTTTTTGTAATTAAATGATTAACAAAATAGGGTATGTATTTTTAAAAATAGAAAATGTGTTTTACAAATTTTCAATAATAATAAAATGTAATTAATCCATAAGAAGTCTTCCACATCATCTATTTTTGTGATTCAGCTAAAATAGAGAATCAAAACTGCAATTAAACCTATTATATATTATGAATACATATAAATTAAATTTTCTTTTAATGCTAAGAAGAGGAAAATAAATCATCAAAGAAAAAAAAAAAAGAAAATAAATTGTGACAATAAACCAAAGGCAACTCAACCGACACAGCTTGTTGGATCGTAAATATTAAACGAGGTCATAAGTGCGAGATCTGCCAAGATTCTTGGTTTACATTTTTCCCATGTGGGTGTTCATTATTCTAGACTATCCCCCTCATCCTCCATGTGTGATACTGATTTCTTCATATTAATAGGCATCCACATAATACAAATATTTAACAAACTGCTCATGTGTTTTAGCGGTCTTTTTATATTCGAGGTTAAGTTGCTCAATAACAATTTTTATTGTTCATAAAAATAATAAAGATTATGCTAATAAATGTTTTTACGATATTTGTTAAGAAATTAAAAATAAAAATAAAAGTAGATGATTGTATGGAAAATATTAAAATTTTAAAGGATTGAATGTACCTTTTAAAGATATTTGTTAGCATTTATCAAATAATAAATGTGTTGCTAGTATGTGCCCTTTAAAGTACATGTTAAGAATTTCAAAAGTAAATTTAAAAAAAAATGATTATTTTTAACCTTTTAATAAGTTGAATACACATGCTATAAAATAAAATTTCTACATTTAATACTTTAATATATACCTTTGGAGCGTGAGTTAACATTTTGCTAAATAATTATTGTCTCTTAATAAGCATAGTAGGGAAAAAAAAATAAAGAAGAAATAGTTGAAAGAAAAAATAAATTATTTAGAATTGATTATAATGAATATATGATACTTTATATATAAAGTTTGATTATAAATAATTAAACTACCAAATCTTAACTACTTTATATAGTTATCATAAATCTAACAAATTTTAATTATCTTGTAGTAAAATATAATTAAGTTCTTAAGTCTTTACTTAACCGACAAATGTCCAAATTATTAGGTTGAACATCATAATTTAATATCTAACAGTTGTGTGTGGAATTATAGTTAGTGATAATTATATATATTTAATTTTAACTGTAAAAAAATGTCACAAATGTTACAATAGTATTTTTATAGACAAATATTAGTAATGCTATTTAAGTTAGTAACTCAAATTAGTTGAAGTATCCAATCCAACCCACCTAAAGTACAGCCGCTACAATGTAATTTGAGTGGCAAACCTTCGTTGGGTCATAGGTCGTTAAGCCGTTGGGCCATAGGTCGTTGAGCCGTTGTAATATAAATTTACAATTTAAAATTTCTATATACAATATTATACTTTTTATTTATTCATTAAAATTTTAAAAATATGACCGCTCCAATATTTTAGTTGAAGATCCACACTGATCGTGATCTAATAATAGCTCATATTCTAAGTTGAGTAAATCATGTTAAAAATTAATCCTTAGATGTTAATGATCTTATTGAGATTGAACGAAAGAAAAAGCCTTAACTGCATCAACTTGCGATCTTTTCCTACTACAAGGATCCAAATTCATTAAAGACCGAAGGGTTTTTGCTTAATTGAAATCCATTAGATTAAATTTTGTATAGTTTACTAAATTCATCTCCAACTTTATAAGATGCTTTTTAATCTTATAGTTTACATGTTTGAAATTTGACGCAAGAATAAAAGTGACTAACATTTGATCGAGTCATTAACTCATTTGAAATGTTTATAATCTCAAATATGAGATTTGATAATGTTTTATAAAGTGAGAAACAAATTTCATAGTTTACTTATTAAATTTTAATTTAAATATAATTTTTGTGTTTTATCCTTTACATAATATTTATTTTGGTATTTTATTTTTATTTTTCATTTATTTTGATCTTTTATCTTTTATAAATAGTGTATTAGGTAAAAAAAAAAGAATCATAATTATATTTAAACATTAAATTTTCTTAAATTTTGTATAAAATATTGGTTGAAAAAAAAGTTTCACGGAATCCCTTAACTTAATTTCAGGTAATAATTCAGTCTTTTATATTTATTTTTATTTGATAATTTTTTAATTTTAAGTAACGATTTAATCATTTATGTTTTAAAGTATCAATGATGCTATATTTTTCTACAGAAATCCAAAAAATCAATCACCTTCAAACAAAACTCTAAAAATTTGTTACTGTCTTCAACAAAATCCAAATTTTCATCAAATTCAAAACTCAAATATTTAAATAAATTCATATTTTTATGTCCAACAACAACATCAAATAAAAAACTCACATTTTAAGATTTAGGTTATAAATTTAATTTAAAGAATAATACAATATTGTCTTGGTAATTTAAAGATCAAATCTTAATGTGAGTTCTTTATTTTATCGATTTGACGTTGTTGGAAATGAAGATTTGAATCATGAATTTGATTAATATATAAATTTTATAAAAATTGATAATTAATTTTATGAATTTTATTTGATATGATAATGAATTTTCTGGATGTCTGTAAATTGACATTTTATGACATAAATAATTAAATTGTTACTTCAAATTAAGTAAAAAATCAAATCAAAAAGAAAAAAAGATAAAATATTGAATTGTTACGTGAACTAAAGTTATAAAGTTATAGATTGCAAAATGTATTTTTGCTTATTTTTAAATATAGGCTATGATTTGTTAAATGGGGAAAAGAGAAATCTAATAAATATAAGACGTAAACTCTATCGGTTAAACAACATGCAATGGCTAAAAAAACACAGGGCTTTGAAACAACTAATTATAGAGTATATTTCATCTATGTTTTTAGCTCCCATGGGATAGTATCGTGGCAACAGTGCACTCATTCATGCATTGATAATCATGGGTGAGGTAAAAGTTGTTGATACTAGAATATATGCAGTCGGTCACAAACAAACAAAGTAGGAGGAGAATAATTTGACAACTCAAGCATTTTGCTTGTATGCTTATATATAAAATGAAAATTATGACTATAAATAATTAATAATATAAATAATAAACATGACATAGTTATTCTCCTTCCCAGCCCATTTGACGTGCCCGTCGCTCCCAAACCAAAGTCATCTTTCTCTCCTTGGTGAGCTTGGCTTCGGCGTGCTCTCTTGCCTGCTCGCACGTTTCAGTTGCTGCAACGCATTTGTCAGCTTCTCTTTGGTATTGAGATCCCACTCTTTTTGCTTCGGCCAAAGTTATGTTCATGTGCCGCGTGTGTGCTTCAGAAACTGACTCTTGTAACTTTAGCTCCTCAGTTAGAAGGTCAACAAATTGCTTCTCCATCTCCTCTTTTAGTTCAGGATCATTACTTCCACAATCTGTGGATCAGCACAACTAATGTCTCATTCATATGCAGTTATTGGCAACAATTCTAGCAAGATGTTTATGCATGATGAACATTTAAAAATCATGAACAATAGCTGGTATAATCTAATATTCATCTTGACACTGATTGGAAAATAAGTATGAACGCATACTCAAAAGAGAAAGGAGTATGGAAACTCGTTAGCCAAATGCAGTGTTATAGTGCAAATTGACGGAGCGGACTATTTTGTGCTTAAGTGTGAGGATTGATTTAAAAAGAAAAAAGTTCATAGCAACAAAATGCCTTTTCTAATTAGGAATGGCTATATGAATAAAATAACTTACTCAATATCTTACCGTAAATCATGTGTGACGAAAAATCATTCAGATCTAAATTCTTCTTAATTGTTAAACCTACAATTTTTCTAGGTCTCCCTCTACATCCAATCATTGGACTACCCACCAACTAAACTAGCCTCTTTCAAAGTTTTCATTCTCTATATATATACATATACATATACCACCCAAGGTGATATTCTCTACCAAGTTTTCTGCCCTCTTCTCTACCAAAGGTGCAATCCCACTTCCTCACTAATGCATTTGTTCTGAATCCTACCTAATATTGTGTCACTCATCCGTCTAAGCATTTTCATCTCTATAACATAACTTATTTTTTTATTGGCCTTTTTTGTCACAAGTTTTCTTCATGGGAGATAATCATGTTCGAGACTTTTTTGGGCACTAAAATGTGGGTGTTTATTGGTCTTATACCACCCAACAATCAGTCTCATATAACATCACAGGTCATTATAGTAGGGAAGTTTTTCCTTAAACTTAGGTGATGATACTCTTTTCTTTTTCACATATATAAAACTCAAACACTCCTCCATTTATCTGCTCTTCTGAAATCCTATTATTTACCTCTTTTCCATTTTCCCATCATTTTGTAATAAAACTATGATATTTAACTCGTTTGAATTCTGGTATAAATGGTCTCTGGTTTTCTCCTCTAAATTTTTGTATAATATGGTCTTTGGTTTTCTACTCTGAGCTAAAATTACTGTAACTTTGACAAACTTATATACCATATACTCTTTTTAATTCTACTTAAATGAAAAACCATATGCTTTCAAGAGGATGTCTCGATGTCTCAAACAGCCCATTATTTATTCTCTCGACTCTTTAAGTAATATTCTTAGCATATGTTAAAACACATACATCATGGCACTGGATCTTAGTTAAAAAATCAGACCCTTGCTATAATTCTATAGTAGCAGGAAATTCTTCTATGGCACCGGCATGTGTTCTCACATGATAGGCATGTTCTATCATCACACTAGCCATGACCTCAATGAACACATCTCTAATTGCGAAAATATGAATTCCTTTGTTTTCTAGGTCCTTGCACAATAACTCTTTTGAGTACACTATACCACACACCTTTTCCAAATCAATGAAAATCACGTGCAATATTAGCAATCTACTTATCAATTATATGATTTCATGGTTGACCACCTTAACATAAAACCAAATTGATTCTTTGTAATACAAATCTATGTCTCAATCTCCACCCAATTAACCTTCATAATACCGCTCATAAGCTTAATCTATCGCCAAAAAATAATAGAACTACATGGACTAAAATTTTAATTTAACTTATATATTTCCAATCGTCTAAACTGGCAGGGTCTAATTAGCAAGGCATAATAACAGTCCCACCCAAAGTCCAACCAATAGGTTAAATCACACGACATAAAAAGATAGTCTAAGTTGTTCATATTCCTAGCAGTTGGTTCTCAGTAATTCATCATGTGCTTAGTTGCATTTCTTTCTAGTTGTTTGAGGTTAACTCTTAGTGTTTAGATTCGGTCACTTAATAACTCGTAAAAACTAATGCATAAGTTGAAATTAAACAAAGTAGAGAGTAATTGTTACAAATAATGTTCGAAAATAAGATAGTAAAAGACTTGAAGATACAGATTGCATGGCTTGATTGCCGTCATTATCATGAAAACAGTGATGGACAGAGGCAGAGCCAACATGATTGGGGCAAAAAAAATATTTATGAGAAAATCCATGAAAAGAAACTCTAACCTGAGACAGAGAGATTGGCCAGCCCTGTATAAGAAAGAAATGAATCATTAATCAGGTAATTAAATTACATGCCACATTAAACAATTGAATTTCAAGCATACATGTATAAATCTAACATTTACCAACACTATTAATATCAAAACAGTAAAGTTTCATATATCTTTTCTGACATCAATTTGCTATATCTAGGACATACACTATAATATGATACATCTAAATTTGCATTAGATAATACGAGATTATGTCCCATGGGAAGAAATAGAACATTCACATTGATGAATAGTTGAAACTAATTGTTACTTTTATAAATTTAAGCATGAAGAAATTACTAGAATTATTATCATGAATAATCAAAAAAATTACTCTTATTACAATTTCAACACCAGAGATACAAACATCAGCCGTTGCACATAACCATTAACTATGAAAAACCACAACATCAAGATCCAGCATAGCTCCGTGGGATAAGAAATCAAAAGACAACTAGTTAAAACCGAAGCAATGATGTTAACCACAACAAGAACATTGGCATATTCAAAGAGCCATGGTATGTTTTCTTTTCAAATCCTCTCTGATCTGAAAATCACTCCAAACTCTTCATGAATCATAACAATATTGGGCTAATTAGAGTTCTAAATAGGAGTCTGCAACAGCATGCCACCATATAAAGGTTTTAGAGGTTTGTAAAATAGCATCATAACCGCATTTTGGTACAATATCAAGGTTCAGAACATGCAATTGCAAATTAGAGCCAAACCAAATTGAAGCTTGAATTGGCAAGCATACAAAAACAATTCCTATTAGACTTAGATCCATGAAGAGAGGAATAAGTGGGAGTTAGGATATAAAAAAATGAAAAATGAAATTACCAGGAGCGAGTTGGAAGAGGGACAAAGGAGGAGGGCAATCACAGATACAAGGAGGACAAGAGAGTTTGGAGTGAGAGTTACGAAGGGTGATGCCTTTCTTGAATCTCCAGTAAAGAGCAGGACCGCACACTCCTAAAGCTGATACCATTGCAAACAAAACCAAACACCACCTTAACCAAATCCCCGAATCAGATCTCCCCCGTGACATTCTCTCTCTTTCTCTCTTTCTGAGATCTAATTCACTAATTCTATTTTCAAGGAATGAATTAACTTCTTCTTGTTGTTGTAGTCTAGTTGAGTGCGTTTTGTTGTGTTTGGCGATTTGAACAAGTCGTAGGAACAGTTTGGTGTCTGTGTTCCCACTTCGTTCCCATGTCGGTCCTGTCCCTCATAACCTTTTTTATTTTTAAGGGTAATATTTAATTTCCAACTTCATTACTTTTCTCTACGCAATGGTGGGATAAGGCCCATGTTTTTTTGTTAACAAAACATTATCTTCTTCTTACCGCCTAATACATCGATACTTTTGTAAAAATATAAAGAAAAATTGTCTTAATGAAATTTTCTAATCTCTCATGATTATTTCTTCTTTGGAGTTTTTAGTAATATTGATAATCAATATCACCAGACTAGTTTGATGATAAAAAATAATATTTTCTTTAAAGTTCTATAACCTCTTTTGAATTATAGGATATATATCACCATCATATCTAAGAAGGTTGTTGATTTTTAAAATTAATTTGTTAAGGGATCTTGTTCAAATTTTTAACACCTTATAAATAGGTCAAGAAATTAAAGGCTAATATTTAAAAAAATATTTTTTCAAAATTTTAATAAACTTAGATATCACAATTAAATAAAGGGATATAAAGAATCACAATAATATAATTTTTTTAAAAAGGAAAAGATTGTACTTTGACCCTATTTTATATATGTATTTTTAAAAAAAAATTAAGCTAACATTTTTATTTAAAAAAAGAGTTCACATAATCATTAAAATAATCAACGTCAGCATTGATCGAGTCAAAATTAAGAATTATACATTTGTTATAGAGAATAAAATCAAAGGGCCACACTTGTTAGTTTCAAACTAGGGAGCTAAAATCACCGGATTTTGAAGCTCGACGAGTCAAAAATGCATTTCAACCTTTATTTAAAAATTATTTTACTATCTATGTTTGATGAAATTTCGATTATATATACTCTTTTTTATCATTTGATACATATTTTGCTACGTTATTGATCACAATCATTTCATGTACTGATAGATCAATGAAAAATGTTGTCAAAAATTTATCTAATAAAGGTAAATGAGAAAATAATAAATAATCATTACTTGTTGAAATTAAATTGAAAGTGCAAAAGCAAGAATGATATATTAAATCTTTGTGTTATTTTCTTCTTAAGTGTGTCTTTACAATACAATGAGAGTCATATTTATAGGTCACAAATAGGTAAATAGATGATCGATTCAAGGCCACTAGGCCACTATCATTAAGTACATTGAAGGCCACTTACTACTGGAAGTGGAAGACTAAGGAATTGACATCCATAAACATTTATATATATAACACTCCTCAATAGATATGGCTCGTTAAAACCTTACTAGAAAAAATCAAATGGAAAAAAATTTTAATGAAAGAAAATAGTACAATATCCTTTTGTGAGGATTGCCAGAATATATTTATTTCTCCCCTTCAACTGAACAATCATTTCTGAGACGATGAAGACCAATGTTTTGTACCAATTGTTTAAAAGGATTACTTGGAAGTGACTTCGTGAAAAGTTTTGCAAGATTATCACACAAACAGATTGGTTGCACGCTTATATCACCATTCTTCTAAAAATCATAACTGAAAAAGAACTTTGGAGAAATATGTTTTGTTCTATCTTCTTTAATGTACCCCTATTTCAACTAAGCAATGCATGAAATATTATCTTCACAAAGGATTGTTGCATTCATTCTTCTGGAAGACAACCCACAAGTCTTTTATATGTGTTGAATCATAAACCTCAACCAAACACATTCTCGACTTGCCTCATGTAGTGCTAAAAGTTCTACTGATGATGTTGTTGCTATGGTCTGTTTCATTTATCTCCATGAAATGGTGGAACAACCACATGTAAATAAGTAACATGTTTGTGATCTACCATTATGAGGATCTGATAAACAACCTGCATCTGCATAACTGATTAATTCAAATATGGGTACTTTGGAATAAAATAAAAACCATATTTGTTGTACCTCTAAGGTAACGAAGTATATGTTTGACTTCGTTCCAATGTCTTTGTGTAGGTGAAGAACTATATCTTGCCAATAGATTAACAGAGAATGATATATCAAGACATGTGCAATTAGCAAGATACATTAGCGCTTCGATCGCACTAAGATATGGTACTTTAGGACCAAGTAGTTCTTCATCCTTTTCTTGACATCTGAAAGGATCTTTATCTACATCTAGTGATCTCACAACCATTGGAGTACACAACAGATGAAATTTGTCCATACCGAAGAGTTTTAACACTTTCTCTATATAAGCTTCTTGAGGTGCAAAAATGTCATTGCTCAAATGCTCAATTTGTAATCCCAAACAAAACTTTGTCTTTCCCAAGTCCGTCATCTCAAACTCTTTCTTTAAGCAATCTATAGATTTTGGAAGGTCTTCAGGCGTTCCTATGATATTTATAGCAAATTCATTTCGTGATCTTTAAATAAAAATACACAAACCAATTGAGTCAGTTTTATATCCTTCCCTTAGCAAATATTCAGTGAGACGATTGTACCACATGTGTTCAGAATGTTTTAGCCCATAGAGAGACTTATTCAATTTGATTGTGTAATCTTCTCGACAACCTGAACTATGTGCCTCAAGAAAATTAAACCCTTTAAGGAGTTTCATGTAAATGTCACTATCTAGTGAATCATATAAATAAGCAGTAACAACATCTATCATGTGCAAATTGATACTTTCATGTGCTATCATTAAAATCAATCTCAGGTCTTTGCGAAAACTCTTGAGTAACAAGTCGAGCTTTGTATCTCACAATTTCACCATTTTCATTTCATTTTCACACAAAAACCCATATGTATCCAATTGGTTTCACACCTTCAGGTTTTTGGACTACAGATCCAAAAATAAATCTCTTGGAAAATGATTTAAATTCAGCTTAAATTTTGAATTTGGTACCTGGCTTGACACGCAGATGATGAAAACAAATGCAGAAACTTATAAGATCATTGAAGAATTTTGTTGTAGAATGACAGGCATGTTGAAGGAATGATACCATAACCTTGGTACATTCGAACAAGATCAATTACATAGACTAGAAAATACTACTGTTGTCCTTGGAATTCTTCACAACGAATTCATTGGTGATATGGAGATATTTGATAGGAAAAGCAGACAAGAATTCTATGAGATGAGATGTTGTTCTCTTAGAGTCAAAGATCTTGAAAAACATTATCAAAGAATGACCCAGAGATATTATGTCCTCAATGGATTTAATGATCAAAGTCTAAAAAATACATATATCTCCTCACTACCCCAATAACTCCAACCAAAGATCCATAGGATGATAGCAACAGCTCAGAAAGATATTAAAGCCATGCGTCTCAGCCAGATACATCAAATAACATTGCAGGCACTTGAAAAGCTATGTAGATTGCACCAACATATCTCAAAAATTGTAGAACAAAAATCCAAATTCACCAAGGCATGCAAAAAGCCTTACTTGGAAATCAAGTGCAAAGATAACAAATGCAGCTGCTCAACAAAAAAGAAATATTATCGGCAAAGATACACTAAACCTTCTACAATCTTCAAGAAGGAAAGGAAAAAGAGAGCCTTGAAGTTCTTTAAAAGGAAGCAATTCTGAGGAAAAAGGAAAAATCAAAGATGTTTTGTTTGTGGAGAAAGGGGACATTTTTCTAAGAGATGTCCTAATAAAACCAACAAAGCCGCAAAGTTGATCAACTCTCTTCAACCTCTAGAAGAAGATATACAATCCTTGTATTCTAAACAAAGCTTCGCCGATGAAGAAATAATTTTTGCTCTTCAAAACTCTTTCTCAGATAACTCTTCTTCGGATGAAGCATCGTTTACTGAATCAGGAGATCATAGATGTTTTCCTATTTACTCGTTCAAAGAAGTAGGAAGTACTCTAACTACTCTTCCTCTCCCTTGTGTTGAAATCCATGTCCTTGCCTCAAAGTTTTCTCATCCCAAGAAAGTTATAGCCTATATTGATACTGGTGCCCAAATAACAATGATGAACCCAAGCATCCTCCCTACAGAAGCATGGGTCGAACACGCTGCATACTTTAAAGCAGTAGATGGAAAAGTTTTCAGAACAGACTTGATGACAAAGGAGAAAATTGGAATCAGATTCTTCCCCGAATGCATAGTTTGGACAAATGTCATTGGTAGTAGCCTCCCAAATAAAGATATTGTTGTGGGTATGGATGTTTATTCAGCAGCAAATAGGCTTCAAATTCTCCCTACATGAATCAAATTTAAACGAGAATTTAAACCCTATTCATTAATATTAAAGTTGTATTCCCTTTCTGAAGTTCCTGCTGAATATAAAGAAATTAAGTCCAAATTGCTCAAACTTTGTGCAGACGGTCATGGAAAATTCTCCCATTCAAAACCTTTATGGACAAACGAATACTTTTTTGTTCAACTTCCTTTCAAGCTCATTGAGGATATCAATCCAACCAAAGCTACTCATCCATCAGATTTAGCTATAGCCTAGGAAGAATGCAACCAGTTACTCAAACAGGGTCTAATAGAACCCACAAAATCTGAATGGGCTTGCCAAGCATTTTATGTTGAAAACAGATCTGAAAAAATAAGAGGTAAAAAGAGGTTAGTAATTGACTATAAACCTATTAATCATTTTCTTAAAGATGATAAATTTCCCATTCCGAAAACCTCTTCATTAAACATCTTCCTCAAAAATGCTCAGATCTATTCCAAGTTTGATATGAAGTCAGGATTTTGGCAATTGGGTATTGATCCTAAGGACCGTTACAAGACAGCGTTATGCATTCCTAATGCCCAATACCAATGGACAATATTACCATTTGGGCTCAAGGTAGCTCCCTCACTATTTCAAAAGGCCATGACTAGAATTTTTGAGCCCATTTCAATAGTATTCTCATCTATATCGATGATGTGCTGTTATTCTCAAAAGATGAAAAGGCTCATAAACAGTTATTAGGCCTATTTTCCCAAATAGCCCAAAACCATGGAATAATGCTCCCTGAAAAGAAAAGTCAATTAGCCCAAACAGAAATCAATTTTTTAGGAATACATTTCTCTCAAGGGAAATATCAACCTCAACCTCACATTGCTCAAGAATTGTTAAATTTTCCTGATGAAAATCTCACCATTAAACAAATCCAGCAATTTCTTGGTATAATCAATTATATCAGGAATTTCATACCAAAGCTTGCAAAATATACAAGTCCACTGTCACAATTACTCAGGAAAAATCCTCCACCATTGGAAACGAAGCATACTGAAGCCGTCAAAGCCTTAAAAAAGATTGCACAAACTCCACCTATTGTGAAAATTCCTGGAAATGGAAAAAGAATTCTACAAACTGATGCCTGTGATCATTATTGGGGTGCAATCCTGATAGAAGAAATTAATGGAGTAAAGCATTATTGTGGTCATGCTAGTGGTCAATTGAAAGAAGCTGAGAAACATTACCACACCACTTACAAGGAAGCACTTGCAGTCAAATTAGGTATCCAAAAATTTGATTTCCACCTGAGGGGCTATCAGTTTGAAGTCCAAATGGATAATTCTTCTTTTCCTATGATCCTTAAGTTTAAAAATAAAATGCCTCCAGATCCCCAAACTCTTATACTCAAAGATTGGTTTTCAAGATATGATTATACTGTAAAAAATATCAAAGGAAATCAAAATTTGATTCCTAATTTACTTTCCAGACCTATGAAACCCATCGAGATCATCACTAAAACACACACCTTTTTATTGATTCTCTTGATCAAATCACTACCAGCCCATGCCTTTACGATCAAAAATTTTCATTATGGAATAGATTCGTCTTTTCACCATCTCGACTCAAAGAATACGCCAGAAATAATCTTTTTTATTTTATGGCGAAGATTATGAAAAAGACAAAAAAGTTTCCAGACCACTCTCCTTTTCTTCCAAACACACCCTTTTATTTACCATTCATGATAGACCCAAATTTTAAGTTATTTGGTGTGCAGCTAGTTTGTATGTTATGCATGTCTTTGTCCAAACTGAAGCAATATACAAACACCTGACAGATCCAAAGAATCACAACTCCTTGATTTGGACTACACTTGGATGGTACTCTCCACTAGAATGGTGGAGAAAACAACTAGAACCAGTCTTAGATGAGGTCAATTGAAGAAGATTAACACAAGAAGCTATTAGCAAACTTAAGACGGTTTTCATCCTACACAGGCCATATCAGATAGATTCCAGAACTAAACTCCTTATTTGCGCGAATTATGAAGAAGCACTTAAAATACCCAAAAAAGAAAAGATATTGCCACATAATGACCCTACTCTTGTTAGTTGGTCACCTTCAGACTATTGTAAACCTATAAACCCTTTAAAAAATACCAAACCAATCCTTTGTTTTATGTTCTCAGCTTCAACATTAAAATATCACCAACAATTCCCTGCTCTAGAAAGAAAAGTGGACCAAATCACAAACAGATCATCCAAACCTTTCATACAACCCAATGAAGTCCAACCTGATGGGAAACTTAAACCTCTAACCCAAGCGGAGGAAGTTCTAAATTGGCAATTAGAAAACATGGTTGCTCAAAATGACATTCTCCGGAATCTAGACAGAATGGTGAATAAGATTACTGAAAAAATAGACGAAACAGATGAAAATCTCAAAGTTTTGTCTCAAAAAATGAAAAAACACTACAAAACCTTAAAAGCTTAAGTCTCTCAGTTGGATCATGACTTAAGAAGGATGTTTGAAGAAAGAACTTTTGGCCAAGATTTTGACCAAAAGGAAAGAAAAATCAGAAAACTACAAAGCCAAGTAAAAGAGATTGATGATTTCTTGAGAGCTTCCAAACAAGGAAAACCTATACCTGTTGAAGATCTTTTCTTTAACCCTCCTACTTTTCCTACTTATTTCACACGACCTAAAAAGCCATCTCCTTTGTACCCTACCTATGCTTCATCACCACCAGATTATGCCAAATACATACCCTTAGCGTATAGACAAAAATCTTCTAGAACTACAAAAACCTCAACCTCCAGGTCCAAAGGGAAAACCGCTTGCTTAAGTGTATCATCCTCTGACTCCCAAGATGTTCCTAAAACACCTCCTCCAAAATTCCAATAGGAAGAAAATAATTCTCTTGCACAATCCTCAAGAGAAAAGAGTGAAGATTGCTCTTCTTTTGAGGAACATGATGTAGACACTTATAAGATCATTGAACAATTTTGCTGTAGAATGACAGGCATGTTGAAGGAATGGTACCATAACCTTGGTACATTCAAACAAGATGAATTACACAGACTAGAAAATATTGTTGCTATCCTTCGAATTCTTCACAACGAATTCATTGGTGATATGGAGATATTTGATAGAAAAAGCAGACAAGAATTCTTTGAGATGAGATGTTGTTCTCTTAGTGTCAAAGATCATTAAAAACATTATCAAAGAATGACCCAAAGATATTATGTCCTCAATGGATTTAATAATCATAGTCTAAAAAATATATATATCTCCTCACTACCCCAAGAACTCCAACCAGAGATACATAGGATGATAGCAATAGCTCAGAAAGATATTAAAGCCATAAGTCTCGGCCAGATACATCAAATAACATTGGAGGCACTTGAAAAGCTATGTAGATTGCACCAACATTTCTCAGAAATTGAAGAACAAAAATCCTAATTCACCAAGGCATGCAAAAAGCCTTACTTGGAAATCCAGTGCAAAGATAACAAATGCAGTTGTTCAACAAAAAAGAAACATTATCGGCAAAGATACACTTAACCTTTTAGAATCTTCAAGAAGTAAAGGAAAAAGAGAGCCTTGAAGTTCTTTAAAAGGAAGTAATTCAGAGGAAAAAGGAAAAATCAAAGATGTTTTGTTTGCGGAGAAGGGGGACATTTTTCTAAGAGATGTTCCTACTAAAACTTTGTGCAGACAGGCTGGACTTTATTAGGTTGTATTGCCTTCCTCCACTTGGGTTAGAGGTTTAAGTTTCCCATCAGGTTGGACTTCATTAGGTTGTATGAAAGGTTTGGATGATCTGTTTGTGATTTGGTCCACTTTTCTTTCTAGGGCAGGGAATTGTTGGTCATATTCTGATGTTGAAGCTTAGAACATAAAACAAGGGATTGGTTTGGTATTTTTTTGGTGGGTTTAAAGTTTTACAAGAGTATGGTCATTAGGTGGCAAGAGCTTTTCCTTTTTGAGGATTTTAGGTGCTTCTTCATAGATAGGAAGAGGTTTCTTTTTATCATGGATTCCTACCCATTGACCATTATTAGGATCTGAAATTCTATGTGGTGGAGGAGATGGTCTGCACGTCCCTTTCTTCTTGCTTTTAGAGAGGATGATATCTCTGTCAATATCATGCATCCAACATTCACATCTTGAGTTGCACTTACTAGGATCTACGTCCCAAATAAAATGGCCATCTATCTTGTCAGTATAGATAGGTTCTCCTCTAGCAATGACAGCATGAATAGGACACCAATCTTTTTTGAGTATTTGTTGTTTCATCATGGTCTGAAAAATAGGAGAGGCTGAAGTTGATCCTTCATTTGGTTTTTTGAAAATTGTTTTGATTGATCTATCAATGGATCTCCTGAAGGTGGCTTCTTGAGATTGTATTGGTCTTGTGTCATGATGGAATTTTTCATAGTTTGTTATCCATTCCAAGGGAATTAGTTGAGTTAATTCCTCCCTTGTGATTCTCCTTGGGATCTGGTCAATGGATGGTATATCTTCTTCTCTATTGTTAACGACCCACAGTGAATAAGAAGAACATCCCGAGAGTGGCGAATCTATGGAGTGATTTTTGAGGCGATAGATTATTTGATAATGAAGGGTTGCAGACAAAGCTTCCAGGACTTGATCAGATCCAATGATTTGGACTTGGACTTTCAACCTTGGGGAAATAGTATTGTCATTGAGACTTACATTATAATTTGGGAACATTGTGAGGACAACACTTCCAGCATGGAGTGATGTTAGAACAGCCCCTATTACAGCATTTTCATAATGAAGGTAGCTTGAGTCTAGAAGAGCTATTTTACAGAAGACAGGCTGATATTTTCGTCCTTCAAATTTCCAGTGGTTTATGAGACTTTGAGGAATCTCTAAATCCACATATTGTTCTTGGTTTGTTGCTCTCATATTACATTGATCTTTATCTTTTGAAAATATTATACGGACTTAAAAGGGGAGGTATAGTTTCAATTATTTGAGCATCTTCTGGGACATAAGAATACTCAACAAGGTTTTCTATTTTTGAGAATCAGTCTTTTCACAATATTTAGGAAGAGATAGTGAATAGTGAGAGTAATGGGTTGACGTGTTGGTTCTGGTGTTTCCATAATTGATTGATTTCCTTCCTTACTCACTCTCTTTATGATATCCATACCATATGCACCCCCTCTTCTAGTTGAGGCTCTGATACCACGCTGACCGGGAGCCTCACATATTATGAAACTAGTCTTAACTATTCAGTCAAGCGAGACAAACAATAACCTGTCATAGGTATAAATTCTCATGCATAGACGAACAATCAAAACTATCATCTCATAAGAGAGAGGACCATCGTATGGATGATACACAAGATCCATAATGGATCAATAGTCAGATGTTTTCTGATACACAAGATCCTCATTTCTTAGGCGAGTGTAGATCATACTTGCATCTCTTATGGGGAAATCATGATATGAACATAATAAGTAGAGTTTTCAGAAAGAAGATAAAA
The DNA here is from genome assembly GCA_037974755.1 of Cicer yamashitae. Taxonomy (NCBI): domain Eukaryota; kingdom Viridiplantae; phylum Streptophyta; class Magnoliopsida; order Fabales; family Fabaceae; genus Cicer; species Cicer yamashitae. The sequence continues at coordinate 28,047,741 of JBBPBQ010000003.1, forward strand.
TTTAGAAGAACATATTTATACTTAAGCACCCTGGTGGTTTTCTTTCAATTGCTTCTAAGTTCATATGATACAATACATCCCCTTTTATAACCAAGGAGTTACATAAAAGGACAAAGCACAAACTACTCATGGACATGTCATTATACGCAATGTTAGAATGCTTTTTAATTATTGAAGACATATCCACGACACACTTTGACTACTATGCAATATTATTAGCCCTCTTTTCCACTAGAAGACAAAAGTACAACTATTCATAGAATAATCATACAAGACATATTCATGACTCTTTTGACTCATTAGTCTTTACAGATATGCTCGTGACTTGGAGACAAATACTAATCAGACAGGTGTTCTTCTGAAAAGTAGCTAGGGGAATAATGTGACTCATACTGCCAGATGTCTTTTAGTATTTTTCTAAAATTTTCTTCACTAGAATTTCTTGAAGGATCAATATCCATTGGATTTTCTTCAAAATTCATTATTGCAAATTGTTGTTCAATTTTCATTTGAGAGTCTTGTTCTGGTTAGGTAGTTTGACCAGAGCTTTCTCCAATTTCTTGTACTCTCACTATCTGCCGTTGGAATTTTTTAATAACTCTATGACCTACACATGAAAATTCTTGTGAATTAACTGGCTGCCACTGGGATGGAAGATTTCCATGACTTATGCAGGTCGTATCAGCATGGATTTTTTTCTCGATCATGGAGATTAATAAAATTGACATAATCCATTAATTCTTTCACAACTTTTAAACTTGGAGGATAATCATCAATGGTTTCCCATAGATCCGCATAATTTGCACAAATGAGGAGTTTACTTCTAGAATCTATCTGATATGGCCTGCGTAGGATGAAAACCTTCTTAAGTTTGCTGATAGCTTCTTGTGTTAATCTTCTTCCTTTGACCTCATCTAAGACTGGTTTTAGTTGTTTTCTCCACCATTCCAGTGGAGAGTACCATCCAAGTGTAGTCCAAATCAAGGGTTGTGATTCTTTGGATCTGTCAAGTGTTTGTACATTGCTTCATTTCGGACAAAGACATGCATAACATACAAACTAGTTGCGCACGAAATATACCAAAGTGATTTTTAGTAAACTTAAAATTTAGGTCTATCATGAATGGTAAACAAAAGGGTGTGTTTGGAAGAAAAGGGGAGTGGTCTGGAAACTTTTTTTTCTTTTTCATAATCTTCGCCATAAAATAAAAAAGATTACTTCTGGCTTATTCTTTGAGTCGGGATGGTAAAAAAGAAAAATCTATTCCAGAAGGAAAATTCTTGATCGTAGAGGCATGAGTTGGTAGTGATTTGATCATGAGAATCAATGGAAAGGTGTGTGTTTAAGTGATGATCTGTATGGGTTTCATAGGTTTAGAAAGTAAATCAGGAATCAAATTTTGATATCCTTTGATATGTTTTACAGTAAAATCATATCTTGAAAACCAATCTTTGAGTCTAAGAGTTCGGGGATCTGTAGGCATTTTATTTTTAAACTCAAGGATACTAGGAGAAGAAGAATTATCCATTTGGATTTCAAACTGATATCCCCTCAGGTGGAAATCAAATTTTTGGATACCTAATTTGATTGCAAGTGCTTCCTTGTAAGTGGTGTGGTAATGTTTCTCAGCTTCTTTGAATTGACCACTAGCATGACCGCAATAATGCTTTACTCCATTAATTTCTTCTATCAGGACTGCACCCCAATAATGATCACTGGGATCAGTTTGTAGAATTCTCTTTCCATTTCCAAGAATTTTCAGGGCACGTGGAGTTTGTGCAATCTTTTTTAGGGCTTTGACAGCTTTAGCATGCTTCGTTTCCCATGGTGGAGGATTTTTCTTGAGTAATTGTGATAGTGGACCAGTACATTTTGCAAACTTTGGTAAGAAATTCGTGATATAATTGATTATATCAAGAAATAGCTGGATTTGTTTAATGGTGAGATTTTTATCAGGAACATTTAACAATTCTTGAGCAATATGTGGTTGAGGTTGATATTTCCCTTAAGAAAAAATGCATTCCTAACAAATCGATTTCTGTTTGGGCTAATTGACTTTTCTTTTCAAAGAGCATCATTCCATGGTTTTGGTTTATTTGGAAAAATTGGCCCAATAACTGTTTATGAGCCTTTTCATCTTTTGGGAATAACAGCACATCATCGATATAGATGAGAATACTATGTAGAATTGGCTCAAAAATTCTAGTCATGGCCTTTTGAAATAGTGAGGGAGCTACCTTGAGCCCAAATGGTAATACTCTCCATTGGTATTGAGCATTAGGAATGCAGAACGCCGTCGTGTAACGGTCCTTAGGATCAATACCCAATTGCAAAAATCCTGACTTCATATCAAACTTGGAATAGATCTGAGCATCTTTGAGGAAGATGTTTAATGAAGTGGTTTTCGGAATGGGAAATTTATCATCTTTAAGAAAATGATTAAGAGGTTTATAGTCAATTACTAACCTCTTTTTTCCTCTTATTTTTTCAGATCTCTTTTCAACATAAAATGCTTGGCAAGCCCATTCAGATTTTGTGGGTTCTATTAGACCTTGTTTGAGTAACTGGTTGCATTCTTCCCGGGCCAAAGCTAAATCTGATGGACCCATTCCTAGATGAGTAACTTTGGTTAGATTGGTATCCTCATTGAGCTTGAAAGGAAGTTGAACCAAAAAGTCTTCGTTTGTCTATAAAGGTTTTGGATGGGAGAATTTTCCATGACTGTCTGCACAAAGTTTGCGCAATTTAGACTTAATTTCTTCATATTCTGCAGGAACTTCAGAAAGGGAATACAACTTTAATATTCCTGAATAGGGTTTAAATTCTTGTTTAAATATGATTCATGTGGGGAGAATTTGAAGCCTATTTGCTGCTGAATAAACATCCATACCCATAACAATATCTTTATTTGGGAGGCTACTACCAATGACCTTTGTTCAAACTATGCATTCGGGGAAGAATCTGATTCCAATTTTCTCATTTGTCATCAAATCTGTTCTGAAAACTTTTCCATCTGCTGCTATAAAGTATGCAACATGTTTCGCCAATGCATCTGTAAGGAGGATTCTTGGGTTCATCATTGTTATTTGGGTACCAGTATCCATATAGGCTATAACTTTCTTGGGATGAGAAAACTTTGAGGCAAGGACTTGGATTTCAACACAAGGGAGAGGAGGAGTAGGTAGAGTACTTCCTACTTCTTTGAACGAGTATATAGGAAAACATCTATGATCTCCCGATTTAGCAAAAATTGAAGAGCAAAAATTGTTTCTTCATTAGCAAAGCTTTGTTCAGAATACAAGGATTCTAGATCTCCTTCTAGAGGTTGAAGATAGTTGATCAACTTTGTGGCTTTGTTGGATTTATTAGGACATCTCTTAGAAAAATGTCCCATTTCTCCACAAATAAAATGTCCCCTTTGAGATGAGATGTTGTTCTCTTAGAGTCAATGATTTTGAAAAACATTATCAAATAATGACCCAGAGAAATTATGTCCTTAATGGATTTAATGATCATAGTCTAAAAAATACATATATCTCCTCACTACCCTAAGAACTCCAACCAGAGATCCATAGGATGATATAACCAGCTCAGAAAGATATCAAAGCCATGAGTCTCGGCCAGATACAACAAATAACATTGGAGGCACTTGCAAAGCTATGTAGATTGCACCAACATTTCTCATAAATTGTAGAACAAAAATCCAAAATCACCAAGGCATGCAAAAAGCCTTACTTGGAAATCAAGTGCAAAGATAACAAATGCGGTTGTTCAACAAAAAAGAAACATTATCGGCAAAGATACACTAAACCTTCTAGAATCTTCAAGAAGGAAAGGAAAAAGAGAGCCTTGAAGTTCTTTAAAAGGAAGCAATTCAAAGGAAAAAGGAAAAATCAAAGATGTTTTGTTTGTGGAGAAAGGGGACATTGTTTCTAAGAGATGTCCTAATAAGACCAACAAAGCTGCAAAATTGATCAACTTTCTTCAACTACTAGAAGGAGATCTAGAATCCTTGTATTCTGAACAAAGCTCTGCCGATGAAGAAACAATTTTTGCTCTTCAAAACTCTTCGTTAGATAACTCTTCTTCAGATGAAGCATCGTTTGCTGAATTAGAAGATGATAGATGTTTCCTATTTACTCGTTCAAAGAAGTAGGAAGTACTCTACTTACTCCTCCTCTCCCGTGTGTTGAAATCCATGTCCTTGCCTCAAAGTTTTCTCATCCCAAAAAAGATATAGCCTATATTGATACTGGTGCCCAAATAACAATGATGAACCCAAGCATCCTCCCTACAGAAGCATGGGTCGAACATGCTACATACTTTATAGCAGCAGATGGAAAAGTTTTTCGAACAGATTTGATGACAAAGGAGAAAGTTGGAATCATATTCTCCCCCGAATGCATAGTTTAAACAAAGGTCATTGGTAGTCGCCTCCCAAATAAAGATATTGTTGTGGGTATGGATGTTTATTCAGCAGCAAATAGGCTTCCAATTCTCCCCACAAAAATCAATTTTAAACGAGAATTTAAACCCTATTCAGGAATATTAAAGTTGTATTCCCTTTCAAAAGTTCCTGCTGAATATGAAGAATTTAAGTCATGGAAAATTCTCCCATCCAAAACCTTTATTGACAAACGAAGACTTTTTTGTTCCACTTCCTTTCAAGCTCAATGACGATATCAATCCAACTAAAGCTACTTATCCAGGAATGAGTCCATCAGATTTAGCTTTGGCCCGGGAAGAATGCAACTAGTTACTCAAATAAGGTCTAATAGAACCCACAGAATCTGAATGGGCTTGCCAAGAATTTTATGTCGAAAAGAGATCTGAAAAAATAAGAGGAAAAAAGAGGTTAGTAATTGACTGTAAACCTCTTAATCATTTTATTAATTTGATAAATTTCCCATAACAAAAACCTCTTCATTAAACATCTTCCTCAAGGATGCTCAGATCTATTCCATGTTTGATATGAAGTCAGGATTTTGGCAATTGGGTATTGATCCTAAGGACCGTTACAAGACGACGTTCTGCATTCCTAATGCCCAATACCAATGGAGAGTATTACCATTTGGGCTCAAGGTAGCTCCCTCACTATTTCAAAAGGCCATGACTAGAATTTTTGAGCCCATTCTCAATATTATTCTCATCTATATCGATGATGTGTTGTTATTCTCAAAAGATGAAAAGGCTCAGAAACAGTTATTGGGCCAATTTTCCCAAATAGCCCAAAACCATGGAATGATGCTCTTTGAAATCGATTTTTTAGGAATGCATTTCTCCCAAGGGAAATTCAACCTCAACCTCATATTGCTCAAGAATTGTTAAATTTTCCTGATGAAAATCTCACCATTAAACAAATCCAGCAATTTCTTGGTATAATCAATTATATCAGGAATTTCATTCCAAAGCTTGCAAAATATACAAGTCCACTGTCACAATTACTCAAGAAAAATCCTCCACCATGGGAAACGAAGTATACTGAAGCCGTTAAAGCCCTAAAAAAGATTGCACAAACTCCACGTGCCCTGAAAATTCGTGAAAATGGAAAGAGAATTCTACAAACTAATGCCAATGATCATTATTGGGGTGCAATCCTGATAGAAGAAATTAATGGAGTAAAGCATTATTGCGGTCATGCTAGTGGTCAATTCAAAGAAGCTGAGAAACATTACCACACCACTTACAAGGAAGCACTTGTAGTCGAATTAGGTATCCAAAAATTTGATTTCCACCTGACAGGTTATCAGTTTGAAGTCCAAACTCTTAGACTCAAAGATTGGTTTTCAAGATATGATTTTACTGTAAAATATATCAAAGGAAATCAAAATTTGATTCCTGATTTACTTTCCAGACCTATGAAACCCATTCAGATCATCACTAAAACACACACCTTTCCATTGATTCTCAATATCAAATCACTACCAGCCTATGCCTCTACGATCAAGAATTTTCCTTCTGGAATAGATTCGTCTTTTTCACCATCCCGATTCAAAGAATACACCAGAAATAATCTTTTTTTATTTTATGACGAAGATTATGAAAAAGACTAAAAAGTTTCCTAACCACTCCCCTTTTCTTCCAGACAAACCCTTTTATTTACCATTCATGATAGACCCAAATTTTAAGTTTACTAAAAATCACTTATGGTATATTTGGTGTGAAACTAGTTTGTATGTTATGCTTGTCTTTGTCCCAACTGAAGCAATGTACAAACACCTGACAGATCCAAAGAATCACAATTCATTGATTTGGACTACACTTGGATGGTACTTTCCACTGGAATGGTGGAGAAAACAACTAGAACCAGTCTTAGATGAGGTCAATTTAAGAAGATTAACACAAGAAGCTATTAGCAAACTTAAGACGATTTTCATCCTACACAGGCCATACCAGATAGATTCCAGAACTAAACTCCTCATTTGCGCAAATTATACTGATCTATAGGAAACCATTGATGATTATCCTCCAAGTTAATACATTTGTCATATTCTTCATTTAGTCACAAAATAATGTTACAATCTAGCTATTAAACGTCACCTTGAGCAGTTTAAATTACACTTTAGACCACGCAAGATTCATGATTTAGTCCTATAAACTTTTTTCTCTATGTCATGCATCCAATTGATGATACGTAGAGCCTAATTTAACTATAAAAAAGTGACTTATTCTCCTTGTGACAATAAACACTATAAGTAATCCTATAAGTAATCCCACACGTGTACATAACAAAACATAAATTTGAGATGCTCTACTACTAATGTACTACTTCAGTATTCTTTAAAAACTTCCAAACTCAATACTTCTTAACCGAAACAGATCCAAATTAACACTCCCTAGTTCTCAAATTAATCTGTAAGTGAGCATTAAATTCTCTTATTTATAAAGGACAAAAATTCATATGAACAAATAAGCAAATCAATTGTCTTTTTTTATATATAATATTTATAAAATATAACAACTATACAATAATTTTTTAATATATAAATTGGAATAAAATATATATTTGTGTTACATAATGCACTCATATTCCACTGAATTTTTGGAAGTGGCCTCCTTCTATACTTATAAAATATAACAAATATATAATAAATATTTAATATATAACTTTGAATAAAAAAAATATTTGTGTTATATAATTCACTCATATTTCAGTGAATTTTTGGAAGTGACCTCTCTTTTAAAAGAATAAATAAATAAATGATAGAATTAGATTGTTGATTTTCAACTCAACCGTCAACCATCGACACATAATAAATAATAAATGAGTCTATAAAATAAAAATCATATACATTACAATTATATACCTTTATTTCATTAAATCGATATTAAAGGAATCTGTTGTGTTTTAACCCAAGGGTCCTTGACTAATTTATATAATAAGAATTGTGTCTCAAGTAAAGGTACGACAACATCCTAATCTCCACTACAATAAGGATAGTTTTGCTTAAAAAAATATAAGAATATGATGTCAAGAATGAACTAACTTAGAGAAACAAAAAAAATAACTTAGACCTGATTTAACAAGGGTCACTATAAGAAATATGATTATATAGGAGAACTCTTTAATAAAAATAAAAAAATGGTATTAACATTTAATACAAACCTAACACAATACAATGAGTTAATTATTTGTTCAATATAAACCTAGACTTATTACTAATTTTAATTTTAATGATAATTTGTTAGTCTAGCTACAAAATTTGAGACTCCTGAATTTAATTTGACTTTATTCCATCCATTTCATCAATCTAAATGAAATCTAAGGTCTCTCATCAATCTAAATGAAATCTAAGGTATTTTGACGTTATAATAAAGTTCTAAATTTTACTGTTAAGTTTCAACTAACAAAACTTACCCAGCCCAAGTTTGACATCTAGTGATCCCAAAAACTTAGCATGAAGAGCTTTTTGCTCTTCTTTGCTATTCAAGTACAGGGGTCTTAAACAATTTAGAGGTTCTATATAATTTTAAAATTTAGGCCCTAATAAAAAGAAATACCAAAAACTTAAAAACAGTAATCCTTATTTATTTAAATTGTAAATAACATTAAAAAAAACTTGTAACTAATATGAATAATATTGAAAAGAGGCACCCCAAGTGATATTGGGAACAATTTGGAAGTTTGCAATGTAACTTTTGGGACTCAATGCGAAGATCGCGTGGCGTGCATAAATACATTGAATTCTTCCATTAGATCATTGCGACACATCTAATAATTTGTTAACATAGATAATATATAACTAATATTTTGGGGTCTAAAAATTTTGGGACCCTGTGTTGTAGCCCAGCCTGCACAGGCTATGGGTCGGGTCATATATGTTCAAGTATATGAATGTTTTGTCTTTAGCATAAAAAACTCTCTTCACTCTTAGTTGCTATACCAAAGATAAAAGAAACCATAAAAATGGATGAAGTGTATTATACCAATGGCTAAATTACATCCGTGGTCCCTTAATTTCAGTTAACGTTTTAGTCCTTTATATTTTTTCTTTCCCGATTTAGTCCTTTATTCTTTATTTGATGTTGTTAGAGATGAAAATATGAGTTTGGAGTAGGGGTGTACGTGGGTTGGGTTGGGCGGGTTTTGACAAAACCCAAGACCCGACTCGATCGATTATCTTTGGGTTGGGTTAAGTTTTAAACCCGTATTTTTTTATTTAACCCGACCCGACCCGATCAAGAACGGGTTGGGTTGGCGGGTCATACATAAATAATAACCTATTTTTTTTATTTTACAGGAAAACATATTGAATGAAAATATATTTAATACTTAAATGTCTCAAAACTATAAAATTTCAATCAAATTATGCAATTCTTTAAAAAACTCATCAACCTCTCACACAAAAAAATAAATCCAACAATCTTCAAATACATAAATAAATTCAACAACAGTAAATCAATAAAATATGAAAATTCATCAATTCTAAGAAATGTCAACTTCAAGTACAAGCACTTAACAAGTTTCTCAAAGTATGGAATGAAACAATGGGGAATCTACAAAAACAAATGTTAATAATAAAAGTGAGGAGAAATAATAAATAAGTAAAATATGCATTAAGCAAAACAATAACAAGTACCTTAAGATGTAGTAGTGATTGTGTTAAGCTCAGCAGCAGTCACCCCAATATCAATTGAAACTAATTCAGTCAACTCTATAATTTTAAATACAATACACAATCTCATTAGCACATCAAATGATTAAAAGAATAAATTTTAGTCTATATACACATATCAATCCTATGAGATCTACACATACCAATCTTCATGTCATTTGGTTAGATTAATTCATGTAACAAGAAAAAATGCACGTATAGTATGTTATCTTCACATATTAGACTGAAACATACATCTCGACAACATAACTCAACAACCGCAATTCAACTAATAAAATACACCAATTATAAAACCCAACATTAAAACAACATAAAATTCAGATTTAATCCTGATTTAATTTATATTAATTTTTATTTAACAAATTATAGTATTATAAATAAAATAAAATAATCCACCAACCATTTTAGTTTACTAAGTACCATTCATTTGTTTATAGTTACTATTTTCAAATAAAATACTAAAAAAAAAAGTGTTTAATAGATTTAAATATAAAAAATTTAAACTAAATTCATCGTAAGCTTTTGCATAAGCATCAATTTTGCTCATAAATAGTATTTAACTCAAACAAATAGTATTTAACTAAAAAAAATTGTATTTAACAAATGTAAAAAATTTAAACTAAATTCATTATAAGCATAAGCTTTCTGTTCATACCTTTATTACGTAAAACTATAACAAAATATAACATTTAAATAAATAGTATTTAACTCAAATTAAATTGCTCATTTGAAAGAGACAATTCAAAAATTAGATATGAATTTTATGAGTAGGCATATACGAGATTACAATGTCAAAACAAATTAAACGAGTTTAGTGTTTAGCCTAGACGCATGAACACCTTGCATCAACATTCATATAAAAATCACTTGTTAATAATATCTTATTATAACTAATTCGTATAAAATCAGTTATGAGCACCTGTAGAACAAAAGAAGAAGGTGTACAGCGGCGCGACTTCAAAAAGTCTTGAAGAAGGTATAGGCAGAAAGTGGATGAAGGCAGTTGAAAATCTAAATAAGAAGAAGAGTAATGAAACCCTATTGAGCTAGCCAAACAAATTTTTTTTTTTTAAATATAACTAGTTACCGGGTCAGGTCGACGGGTTCAAATTGTTAAACCCATTACCCGACCCAAATATAAACGGGTTTCGACGGGTTGGGTTGGGTCGGACCCGAAAGTGATCGGGTAAGGGTAAAAATCGGGTTGGGTTGGGTTGGGTGATCGGGTTGGCGGGTTGACCCGCGCCCATGTTCACCCCTAGTTTGGAGTGTTGATTTCATGTGCTGATTTTTGTTTGAATTTTATATGCTGATATTGCTGATTTTTGTTGCATACAAGGTGTTTGAACAAGATATACGACATATTTAGAATGTTTGTGCTAGAGTTTGTTGATTTGCTCATTTTTGTTGCTGATTTTCGTGCTGATTTTGCTGATTTAGATGTTTGTTGCTGATTTTGTTGATTTATGTTTCCTAAATTGGTTGATTTATTGAACAAGATATACGATAGATTTAGAATGATGGCTACTTTTTTGCTGACTTTGTTTCCTAAATTGTTGATTTTGCTGATTTAGAAAACATAAATAATGGCTGTCTGTTTTAGAATGCAACTCTATAGATTTAGAATGCAACTCTTTGTTTTAGAATGCAACAATAATGGCAATTCAAGTGGTTCTATTTGTTTATTTATTTAATTTTTTTATTTGCATTAGAAAAGTTTGTGATAATGAAGAAGAGTAAAAGAAATGATTCTTTTTTCAAGAGGAAAATTTGTGAGAGTGAAAGAGATGAAGAAATTATAACTTCTACATTTGAAACTATCTCTGAGAATCCAAGAGTTGAAGAAAATGAGAATCATCTTTCCTAGGTTTCTAGAGTTTTCGAAGATGACTTTGAGAAATGTTTAGAACGTGACCCTGGAAAGTGCCCTCAAATTTAGCAATATCAACCAAATCAATTGGATGCAATACGAAGAGCTTATCTAAAATTTGGTCCTTATCAAATAAATTTAGAAGAATATCCTTTCTCTAGAAATGAGGTTCATCCAAGACGGTTTCAATATGCTTGGTTTAACATCTTTTCTTCACGGCTAGAATATTCACCTTCTAAAGATGGACGTCTTGGATCAGATGTCTTCATTGGTACGGGTTTAGAAATTGGAAGAAAATTAAAAATGGAAAATGTTGCGCCTTTCTCATAAACATAGGGATGGATCCTTACTCAGCACACAACAATGCAATGAAAGCTTGTCTAGATTTTTTGAATCAAGTTGGACATATTAGGAATACTTTTCAAGTGCAAAACTCAGAACAAAGTTTGAAGAATTGAATACGTCTGAAGACATCAATTGACACTGGTCGTTGGTTAACACTTCAAGCTTGTGCTTTTAGGGGACATGATGAAACTAGCGGGTCAAGAAATCAAGGCAATTTTCTCCAATTGATAAAACTCTTGGCAACTTACAATGATGAAGCTGCAAAAGTTGTGTTGGAAAATGCTCCATATAACTTCAACTATACTTCACATCAAATTCAAAAAGAACTCTTTCATATTCTATCTAGTAGGGTGAGAAAACATATTTGTGAAGAAATTAGTGATTCCAAATTTTGCATCGTTGTAGATGAAGCTCGTGATGAATCAAAAAAGGAACAAATGTCTCTTGTGTTAAGATTTGTTGACAAAGTTTGTTTAATACAAGAGCAATTTTTTTTGTGGCACACGTTAAAGTCACTACAACTTTAAATTTGATAGAAGAAGTATGTGATATACTTTCTCGATATAATCTTGATGTTTCTAACATGCGTGGTCAAGGATATGATGGTGCTAGTAATATGAGAGGAGAATGGAACGATTTACAAGCACTATTTATGAAATATTGTCCTTATGCATACTATGTCCATTGTTTTGCTCATCGATTGCAACTTGCTTTGGTTACTGCATCAAGAGAACTTGTTCCAATTCATAAATTTTTTGAGAAGCTACCTTTTGTTGTTAATGTTGTTTGTACTTCTACTAAGCGTCATGATGAGTTACAAGCTGCTCAATTAGAGGAAATTGCACATTTGCTAGAAATTGATGAGATTGTAACTCGTAAAGGTACAAATCAAATTGGTACTTTGAAACGAGTTGGCGATACTCGTTGGGGAGCACATTTCTCATCTATTTGTAGCTTGATAAATATGTATGAGGCAACAACAACTGTTTTAAAAAAAAATTACAAATGAAAGAGCAAGTTATTCTACACGTGGGGATGCTGATTGTAACACCCCGATATTTAAAAGCGCGAGTGCATTTTTTTTATTTAAAACAACTTAATAAAATAAAACATCATAACACAAAACGACAAGGGTCATAAATAATTACATCATATATACAATCAAGCTAAGATAGTTTTTTTGGGACAATAATTCAAAGTATACAAATAGAAAATACACCAGGGCTATGAGGTATTCTCGACAGACACCTACACATAAGTACTGCTCCAAGAATGCTATCCCCCATGGTCAAGTCAAAAAAATGGAACATAGACCCACCAAAAAGTCAACTGTCAGGGTGTGTCATAGATACAATCATCCCAAAACAAAATAAGTACAACCACCAAAAGAAAAACACTAAAGCCCTATTCAATAAAAACTAATCTGATCATCCACTAACAACTACAATAACAAGGGTGACCTCCACACACTGCACAAGTTTCTTCTGACGCAATATCTCTCCTCGAAGTAACTTCCTCCTCTTCATTAGCCATAGAGGGGTTAGTTTCCTCAAAGGTCAGGTCCACCCACGAGATAAGTAGCTTCGGCGGCGCAGGAATCTCAAAGTAACTCACTGCCGAAAGTGGGAGCTCTAACTCGACTCGTATATGTAGCCCTGCTTAAGATGAGGTCGTATGCCCAAGAAGTCAGCGAGTGCCGGTTAGGGAAGTCTAACGACGTTTCCGTCGTCAGGGTAACAATCGGTAGGACGAACTTGGGTATCATCTGAGGGCAAAACCCAATTTCCACAATAATGTAAAGGGTCACCAACTGAAATTAACAATTCCATTTAACAATATGTCATGAAGACAAACAATAAACACTTAGCAGTAATTACATGATAACAGACAATAACAGAGCACGTGTATATATATATATATCATAACAAACATGACTCGCGTGTCAAGCACCCTAATGCAATGCTTATGTGCCAGTGCACATGATTGCGGAATTTCCAAACCCTCATCGAGGGGCATAAATCATAAATGTACCGCTTCTCACAGACCAGTACTAATTACCAAGGTGCAACCTATCACAGATCAGTACGATTTACTAGAGTGTAGTCTATCACAGACCTACACAACAAAAAAATCCTCGTAAGGATAAGATGGACCAATCAACTCATGGAACCATCTCGTGGCCTATCGCGGTCACCACTATACACCGTGGCCCATCACGATCACCACTAACTATGAAATGCATGAGCATACTCTGACCTTTTCTCAACAATTATTATGTAAATGCAGCTATTAAAGGACTTCCCTTTTAATACTCATTAAACACTAATAATTTTTCATACTTTTCACAAAGCATACTCAATACACATTCTCATTAATAACATTCATAATATGTAGTAACACATATTATCACTCAAGAATGCATAATCACATAAATATTAATCATCACATATTAACACATCAATCACACATATAAGGTCCCTATGTGCAAACTAAAAATTTGGAAGGAGCTCTTACCTCAATTATAGCCTTTTCAACAATTATTGCTACCTCAATCAAACACAACGAAAATCTCACTCGTGCGTGAGACTTTAACTATCTTACAACTCTTTTCTCGCTCCTAACCCTCTTAGAGTATATTTCACTAAAAGAGTTTACAACGAGTAAGGATTAATAGAATTATTATCTACAATACAGACTTTCAAATATAAAACATATTTTTAAAAATTAACATCCTTTAAATTTATCATAGAATTCACTAACAATCATTCGAAACGTTTTAAATTACTTTTCTCAAAATTTTCACACAACCACAAATTTTCTCAAATTTTCCATAACTCATTTTTTATTTTTTGTTTCAAATAACTACAAGTTTGATCTACTACATTTTGAAAGACTAAATGTTCAATCAAAGTATTTACCTCATAACAACCTAACAACACAAAAAAATATCAATAAATATTTTTCTAGTTTTAAAGTTCTAACTCTTTGAAATAGTTTCATTTCTTTCAAAATATATTAAATATTTTTCTTTTCTTTTCCTATCAATAAAGCTTGTATTTTAATACAAGAAACTTGGAATCTTTTCAAAAAAAATTAAATTCTAACTCAAGACTTTAACTTTTACTTAATAAACTTGAAACTTTAATTTAAATCATGCAAACTTTTCTAAAAATTGAAAGTATACATATAAAAACTTAAAATCACAATTCACTAATTTTGCTTAAAACACAAGTTCAAAGATTTGATAACCACATGTATACATTCTTGCTCATCAATCATAACAATTATTTTTGGTAAGGCATTAAACTAAGAAAAATCATTTTTCTTTAATTACCACAACAACATTATGATCATAGCACTTGGGCACATGTTTCTATCCTTTTGTTTTGGTATTTTTAAAATCACTTTATAACTTAGAATAATTTTTTAGCTTGTTTCTAAACTTTGGGTTGAAATTGAATTACAATTTTCTTATTTGCATTTTAACCCCTGCTCGCTTTGTAGGCCATAACTTGAGCTCTGGATATCCGATTGAGGCATGCGAGCAGTCGTTGGAAAGCTAAAAATCAGAGTTACAACTTTTGTGTTGGAAAAAATCTGAATTCCGAATTCTACTGAGCCTAAATTACAGATTTCGTAATCTGGACCTTTGTAATAATTTAAATAGCGGGCTACTTGTTTTAAAAGCCCAAAAGCCCGAGCACTTTATATTTTGGGATTTCTTTCCTTTCTGAGACATATTATTTTCGGACAGAATCATAAGATAAACGTATTTTTATTTTCAATTCTATGGAAGGCTAACTTTATCAGATTAATCCACGAATTCAGAGTTTCATCGCCTGGAGGTTTAGGTTATACCGTCTGATTATATTTTTGATTCATTATTCTATTTTCGTTCATCTGATTATATTGATTTTCTGATTGTTTAAATTGAATTTCAATAAGACCGATTTAATTTATTTGACAGAATTCGGTTTCAATCTATAATTTAAATGAATTATAATTCTGCGACGCTTGATCGTTGATTGTAATATTTTAATGATTGCGATGCTTAATCCAGTCAATGAAACCGAATGTAGGATTGATTGTACGCTTGTTTGATCAATTATGTAGTCAAATAAGAATAGAATCACGAATTAGAAATTAATTAAAATTCATTGATAGAATCTGTGATAGGTCCGAAACTCGAATAAGTGGATTAATCGTTTTGCTTATCTGTCCAACCCAAATCATTATAAAAAAACCCTCCAATTTCGAATTTCAACTCGGTTAATATCACTATATTAGGAGTCCTTGCGAAACGACTCGGGTTATTACCCTTTTCTGCACTTATTTTAAATCGTATTTGATCCGTGTGCGACAGCGGATCACATTATTTCAGAGTTCTCTCCACCGCTAACTAGGTGCCAACGGTTCCTTTTTGAGACTCAAGGAGCTAAGTATATAAACATAAGAGTTCATAACAATTTGTTCACCGCTAAAATTTATCCAACCACAACATAATTCCAAAATTATATCTTTTTATCTTTCAAGTTATATCACTCAACTATTAGAGCACAAAAATTTGAGTTAATAAAATACTCTAAACTTTTTCTTTAAACTCAGCCTAAGAGTAATTAAAAGAGTAACATTTTTAACTCTAAACATTTTAATTTCAATCTAACTTTTTGCTCAAACTCTTTAACTTAGTTAAAATTTGAACTTTTTTTTCTTCATAATTTTAACAACTCTAAATTCTCTTGTAAAACTTCAATTTCAGCTCAAACTCATTTATTTGAAAATAACTCATTACATATCTCAAACACATCAAAAATCAATTTATTTTTAACCATTACTAACAACATTAACGACAAGGATTAATATTTTTTCAAAACACCAATAACAACAACAACACAAGCACCAAATAGTAAATATTTATGTATATTACTACAATCATCATTATATCATTTAATCACTCTTACACACATCACATTACTCACTTCTTATTTTCAAATAGTTTCTTCAAATAAGGTTTTGATCTTGACCAAAATTGGAGGTTTGTATTTTTTTTTTAAACCACTAACACTATCTTTTTTTTTTTTTTGTTGCTAAGAAAA
>JBBPBQ010000003.1:28064263-28086466 GCA_037974755.1 Cicer yamashitae
CTAAGAAAAGAGAAGAATGGCAAGAAGATGGGTTCGCTGGCTATCTTATAAAGCTGGGTTCCTTTTTTTTTTTAACTTAAAAAAAAATATTATAATTAAATATTTAGGTATATTACTACAATCATCATTATATCATTTAATCACTCTTACACACATCACGTTACTCATTTCTCAATCTAATTTAATAAAAATATATACTTTTATCACAACTCAATTGACAGATAAATTTATCATGACATGTGACATTTTAAAAAATTTATTCTGTAATAAAATCTTTGTAACTTAATTAAATTACTCTCTGATAAACAATTTTAAACGAGTCTCCAAATAAATATATATATATATATATATATATATATATATATATACACACACACACACACACATACACATATATATTTTAAACATATTAATAACTCTAACAAAATATATTTTTGGAACTTAATTCATAAAATAAAAATTGGGCTAATAGCCTAAGCAATTCAACATAAAATACACTAAAATTACATAAATTAGAGTTTAGAAAATTCAGAGTCTTACACTAATAGTGCCTATAATTATTTGAAGGCGTTTGATTTTATATTTATCTTGCATTTGATGAAAGACATTATGGGGATAACTGATATACTTTGTCAAGCCTTACAACAACAATCTCATGATATAATTAATGCCATGTGTTTGGTTGGATCAATAAAATCTCTTATTCAAGCCTTGCGAGAAGATGGTTGGGATGCATTATTTACTGAAGTGAAGACTTTTTGTGAAAAACATGATATTGAGATTTCTGATCTCAACGATGTTCATTCAACAACAAGATTTGGACGATCTTGTCTTCAACAAGGTCATGTTACAATAAATCATTATTTTAGAGTTGAAATATTTTTTACTGCCATTGATCAACAATTACAAGAGTCGAATCACAGATTTAGTGAGCAAACAATGGATTTATTAACTCTAAGTTGTGCTTTGACTCTTAAGGATAATTATAAATCTTTTAACATTTAAAAAATTTGCACTCTAGTTGAAAAATATTATCATGTGGATTTCAATATGCAAGAGAAGATTAATTTGAAATTTCAACTCCGACAAGATATAAATTTGAAGAGTTTATCAACTATCCAAGAATTGTGCTCATGTTTGGTTGCAACTGAAAAGGCACAAAAAATTTACTTGATTAATAGACTACTCCATCTTATCATGATTCTTCCGGTTTCTACTGCCACAACTGAAAGATCTTTTTCAGCAATAAAAATCATTAAGTCTAGGTTAAGAAACAAGATGGAAGTTGACTTTTTGGCAGATAGCATGGCAGTTTATATTGAAAGAGAAATTGTTGCAAGTATCAATTCTAAGTCTATTATTGATGATTTCAAGTTAATTAAAAAGTATAGAGCATTACTTTAAGATATTATTAAGTCATGTAGTTAAATTATTTGATACTTCACTTTGTGCTTATTACAACTTAATTTTTTGCTATATAATATTATTTGCATATTTGATTTATACATATTATAATTTTATATCGGCCACCCCAAATTTTTTAGTCAAGCTCCGCCACTGAGTGTGGTTAGAGTATTTAAAGCACTTATTTAATCTTTTGTATTCTTTTTTTTTTTTTTATCTTAGAAGAGATGGTAAATTCCACCATAATTAGCTCACACAACTGTTAGGTCCTGAGTTCGAATCCGGACAAGACGTTTAACCTAACATCATTTTTCAGTTGTGTTAGGGCTTGAGGATCTTTCTTTATTCTAGTGCTAGTTTTTTCACCAGATTACTTACTTTGATAAAGGCTTAATAGCATAATACACTAGAAAAATATTTTTATCTTGACCAACTTAAAAGAACCAAATGTAGAACTCAACGTTTTCAAATTAACAGTGTTAGAAAAAATTCCTCCTCTTGCAATGATGGCAGAACCGTAAATGTGTTGTATAGTGGCTTATGCTAACTATATTCTGTGGTCTATAGTTTTTTTTTTTTTGGTGCAAAATTGTGGTCCATAGTTATTAGGAGGCTTTCAAGGACACATGCTCTATATAGTTGTATAGCATCATGTAGTTGTAAGAGGTGAATTGAGATTTGTGCAAGCCTATTTGTGTAAGCCTTCTAGATTTTTCTTCAATTCCTTCATGTCATAGTCATTATTTATTTGTTGGCTAGCATGTGAAGTTCTTTTGGTTATCTAATTTTTTGTGTGGTAGTTTTTGTTTTAATTATTATTGCTAGGGAGTGTAATAAATTTTCTATCATTTCTATTTATCGATTATAAGTAGTAACAATAATTACATCCACTAGCAATAGTTAATAAGTATTCTAAGAATACCTGTAGAAATTTTGTATTAAAACGAATAATTTTGAGAAATTTCAAAGACTTGAAAATATATATTTTAATACATTTTAATTTCACTTTTTCTATTTTTAATTTCTTAAGGAATGCTCTTGGGTGCATTGTTTTAATTATTGCTAGTGGGTGTAATTATTGTTACAACCTATAATCGATAAATAGTAAAAAATATCCACATCGTACCCAACACTTCGCTGCATTTTAATTGACGGTGTTTGGTGTTTGACACGTTCACCTCCAACACGTGAAATGACTCTTTTAACATCACTTTTGTTTTAAAAAAAAATAGTTTATCTTTGAAGTCAATGAATTTCATTGGTTTTCAATAACACTGTTAATTCTAATAATTTGTTTTTTTTTAAATGTTGACAAGTGTCTTTAAGCATGTTAATTATGTAAATTTATAAATTTTTAATTATAAAATATATTAAAAATTATGTATTCAAAATTCTAAAGCTTTAAATTATTTGTTAACATAATTCGTTTTTTATATATAAAGAATATTTAATGTGAAAAATTCATGTCTCAGTTTAAAATAAAATAAAAAATCTTAGAATTCATAAAACACATGTAAAAGGACTTATAATTACCTTCTTCCAACGACGCTAACAGAAATCAAATCTATAATTTTTCAGATACAATATCTATGCTTTTACTACTTGATTTAGTGTTAATCTGATAGATTGATAGGTATTAAATTTTAGAATTAAATATTTGAAT
Organism: Cicer yamashitae; assembly: GCA_037974755.1. NCBI lineage: Eukaryota > Viridiplantae > Streptophyta > Magnoliopsida > Fabales > Fabaceae > Cicer > Cicer yamashitae. The sequence continues at coordinate 28,067,331 of JBBPBQ010000003.1, forward strand.
TTCACTATACACTATTTTTTACGGATCTATTAATACTGTATTATAATAAAATAAATATAAATTCTTTTTAAAATAATCATTTAATTCTAAAGTATTTTTTACATTGAATAGTTTGATAGTTATGCGAGAGTGACCTATTTCTGCTGAGTTTCATTAGTTGAAGCTGAAAAAGAAACTGCTAATCGAGTAAATCTGGTCCCCGTGAAAGAGGTGATGGGTGGCTTTTTTGTTTTTTCTTTGCTTTTTGTTAATAGATACATTCATGAAAGTCTAATAGTGATAAATAATTCAAATACAAGAGGGCTAATCTAACTAATACTAGTACTACATACTTAAAATAAAATATTAAACATGTAACGCTTAAAATTTAATTATGATTCTTGAAAAAAATTGTACACAATATAGATAAAATTGAAATTTTCAATTTAAAAATATTTAAGTGCTTGCAAATAAATAGAAATTCTTTTATAAATTCTTAAAATAATTTAGAATATTAAAATATTTGCAAACTTTAAAACAACTTTCAAGTGATACTAAATTAAACTATAACTCTAATCTACTAGACTCAAGTTGTGATTCAACTTCGACTAATAACATTGAAGGACGTGAGCAAACCGGATGCTCCTCAAACTTTCAATGCTTACCTGTTACTTGGAAAACATTACCCCCAACATAGTGAGCATAAAACTCAGTAACATAGATTTGATAAAAATAATTATAGATGTTTCCCAGTCATGTCAGTGTGATAAGCATAGAAAATTTTCTCGACAAACTATACCTCAATTTAATAAAATATTATTTCTTCGTAACCTATACTTAGTTACCTCTTTTACCCCTGGCCTCAAATATTTCAAATAATTTACTAGACATGTAATCTAACGACTTAAACTCTACATAACAAGTAAGTCATAAAGACTACATTGGTTTCACCCAATGTGCTCTACTTAAATAACCACTGTTTATAAGATTAGACATAATTAAGTTTGTAAGTGGTGTTCCAATTACCCTCGCTCCCTTCGTATATAGACGGAGAGTTCATATAACTAGAATGCCTATTAATACTAAATAAATCTTATTTATTATCCACTCTTCTAATTTCTTATATTTATATATATATAAAAGTAAAACATGAAATAATTACTACCAATTATTTAATGTTAAGAGGGATGTTACAGCTTGCTTTTCAATTTTTTATGAATTCTAAATCTAATAACTAAATGGTGTCAACAGAATATTTCAAGGAACTCAAAAAAGTTAATTCATCTTTCTATTTTATGTTTGTGTATTTGAAAAAAAAATTACAAGTTGGTTTTGCATATCTATGATGTGTTAGCTTTGCCCCCCTAATATTATTTTCTAGTTTGGTAACTGCATCAATTTTTATTAATTTAAATGTAATCCAAATTATTATCAAGTTATGATTATAATAATTTTGTAACTTTAATTTTAAGTCATCTTTCAACTTATAAAACTTATCTAGTGCAAGTGCAAGTTCTCCATGTAGCAGTCCCTACGAATTTAGCATAGAGATAGAGAGCTTTTAGCACTTCTTCTCTATTCAAATATGTTGATGTTTCGTCTTCACTGCCGCGTGCTAAATCAAAACATGAAAATAAAACAAAAAAGAATTTGTACTAGGAAAGAATGGATTTGGTGTATATATACCAGTTGAGTTGACAAATATGCCTGTTGTGTTTCTGGAGTTAGGGAGATATCATCATAATTACCAATATGTCCATTGTATTAAATCAGTGGAAGAGTTCCAAGAAGAAAGTATAAAAAAGTATACAACAAAAATAACTTACATCCAATGCCTCCTGCCTAAAAACTTCTGTACCAATAGAACTAGGTGTTCCACTTCTAATTTCTCTTCACATTTGAAAATAATTGTTTTTTTTTTTTTGAGCACTTCATAGGTTGAATTTGATATCAACCCATGAGTCCACAAAGATTCCCTTTTGTAGTTGAAATCTTTGCTTAAATCTTCCAAAATATTAAATCTTGAAGAGGATTTCCTATCTACAAAATTAAACATAAGAACCAATATTAGTTATGTTGACTAAAATCACTACGCGAAAAAGCGCATTTTACAGCGTTTTTTCAAAAAAAATAAGCGTTGTAGTATCTAGCGCTGTAAAAAGATACAACAGCGCTTTTTAAAATAAAAAAGTGCTTTAAAATAGGTGGATATATTGCGCGCTTGTTATACTCGTTTTACAGCGCTTTTATGAGAAGCGTTGTAAATCCCTTCGACAAACACGCTGCTTGTTATACACGTTTTACAACGCTTTTTCAAAAAAGCGCTGTAATAGGTGCATTCTTATGTACGTTTTACAACGCTTTTTCAAAAAAGTGCTGTAATAGGTGCATTCTTATTCTAGTTTTATTAAAAAAAAGGCTGTAAATGGAATTTTTAAAATTAACGCTTGTTTGAGTTTTTTTATGGCATTTTTTTAGAAAGCGCTGTCTTTTAATTTTTTTTCCAAAATCATTTTCATCTAGAATCAGTTCACAATCATTTCACAATCAATACACAACAACAGAACTATATAACTTTATAATATAACTTTATAACTTTACATATTTACACAATCAATTCACAACAAACTACAGCACAGAACAGAATACATATTCATATACATATTCACATATTCACATATTGACAACAGCACAGAACTATAAACATATTCATATAACCACATATTCACAACAAATCAAATGTGCCCTATTCATATACATATTCATATAACTTCATATTCACAAAAGCATAGAACTACCATATATTCATATAACTATCCCTTGCAGCATGCCATTTCCTAGAAAATCAAATAATCTTCATTTCGATCACATACTGACACCAATCTTCCTTTATTTCAGTTAGATCTCTTTCAGATTATGTTTGACTGGATTTGTCAAAGTACTGTGCGATATAAAAATTGAACATAAATAAGTTAGAATCAAATATATACATAGTTTATATATGAAAATCAAATAATGAAAATACCGTACCGTTTCTGGGATTATATATAGTACCCACAGTCTATGTTGTTAGTTTGACGAGGGCACTATAAAATAAAACATATAAGTCAATAAATATTTGTGCATTGATTGTAAATGAAATTTTAAAGGCATATATTTCAAACCTTTATTGGAATCCATGTGATGTTATTTGACTTTTGCTTCGACACTGTAACACCTCTTTGAGCTCGGAAAACTTGTAAAGAATTATCGAATACATAAATATGATTATTATAGCATTAACAAACACATTATTTATTTATATATATATGTAAGAAATAAATGAATATTACTTACGTGTCGAAGATAGTCTTTATATCCGAGTGATTGTTGTAATGGCCGTGAAGGGATCTAAATAGTATATAACTTCAGAGGTCGCATTGATTGCAAATAGCATCCAATGTGCCCTACAACAACAAAAATTTGGTTGGCAATTTTGTTTACACAACTAATAAATTAAGATCTCATAAATTAAAAAATATATAAATAAAAAATATATAATTACCCTGAATTATATGGTGCAAGGAACAACTTATCCTTCTCTTTATTTCCTAATAGGATATCTACAACATATTTCTTTACATTAACTGGATCGAGTTTAAACATTGAAAGCTTATGCGGAGACAAGAATGAAAATCTATTTGACAATTTGAGCATGCACACCAACTTTTCATACAAAAACCTTCAACAAAAATTTCAAATTAGATTAATTACCAATAAATTAAATTAATTACCAATAAATGCAATTAAATGTAATTTTTACCTAATGTATAACCTGATGACAGTAGCACTTAGCTCCTTATGGTTTAGAAGTTCGTATATGTGCTCTTTTTCAAGTAGTTCTTCATACTCATCTCCGAAAATAGCTTTATCCATGCTTATGATGCGTGAATCGTTGCTATCCATATTCGTTTTTGCCTGTATGTCAAGACACGACCCATATCGAGCAAGGCGTGGATGACTTATTTTAGGAGCAGCAACTGATTTTCCCTGATCCAGTTTTTGAACTTTGGCAGCTTTATTACCCTCCAGCTTTTGAAGTTTGCCAGCTTTATTACCCTCCAATTTTTGAAGTTTGCCAGCTTTATTTTTACCACAAACATCCAGCTGTGGTGCGACTTTATTTTGGCAGCGGGTTTGCTGTGCGGGTGGTTTGGATTGAATCTGAAAAAATGAGGTTAATCAGTTTGTTACTTTATTGAATCTGAAAAAATGACAAACCTGCCAGAATAAATGTGACAAACCTTTTCCAGTGATGTGAGTGACTCGTTTCTGGGAATCTTCTTATCATTCCCTTTAGAATTTGTCTGAATCTAAATAAATGTGAAATTAAACTTAACAGCGGAAAAAAATCAGCAATTAAATATAATCAATCATAATCATATATCGTGCAATTAAATATACATATCAATTAAACATACATTTCAATTAAACATACCTTATCAAGGGCAACAAGATGTATGGGCCATGCCACGTAACTACCTATTGTTTCGCCCAAATACTTCATATCTGCATCGTTGTCCGGTATAGGCAACGGTGCATTTGGTTCCAAAACAATCACGAGTGATACTTTGACATGGCCGGCAGGGATCGATGTGTTCTGCAATACTTCTCCCAAAGTATTGTACAATGTTCCTTTTCCGACCTTGCGATGAGTAGCGGAGGATAAATACAGCACGCAAGGAGAGACACCCTAAATCAATGGTTAATACATAAGTATGTGAAACAATTATGTTGAATGGATTTCTTATTTTATTAAGTAATTAATTACCTCGGGAAGACTTTTGAGATCAATGTTGCAACTGGCGTTTTCACTCTCCATTTGTATTTCACGTTGGAGCTGATCTAGAAGTTGCTTTTCTTTATTCGTCTTCACCAAGATTGCCACTTAATCTGTTAGGACTCTGAGCTTCTCTAATACTTCCTCATTAGATGGATTTTGACGCTTCTCTTGTGAAAAATAGCTTTTAGGAGTTACGCCAAATCCTTTCCCCCTCACGCGGCTGGAATATTCACGAACATTAAACACTTTACCGAGTATGTCCCTGCAACTAGCGTTGTTGTCCTATTGATTTTCCGAACTTTGTTCGAGATTCTCCTAAAATACACGTAGGATTAAAAAGATAAGTTCAATATCATTTTTAAAATACAATATTAAAAAATAATAAAGTGATAATATACTTACTCAAAGTTCTATTACTTTTTGAACATTTTCATTATCAACAACTCCATCTTTGATATATAATGTTTATATATTTTTGGAGCTTCAACATTCATATTTCCATCACGATCTCTTAGATAGCAGTTTAAGAGATGAGATCTAAAATCCCGGTGTATTTTTCCGGCAACTCTAAGCACGTAAGTCTTTCTCACTTCGTCAACATCAAAAGCAGTCTGCAAACCAAATAAAGATATAGTTTGAGTAAAATATTTCAATGGAAAAAATTATAAGTAACAAAAAAGTGGAGTAAAAAAGTTACTTGTATATTAGTCCACAGTATATCTTTTGCATCCTTCAACGCCTTATCTCTCCAATCGTCAATTTTGATGGGGATATTCTGACGAACAACAGCACCAATATAACTTACAAACATGGAACTGTTGGGGTCAATTGGCTGACCACTTTAATTCCATCCCACCTAGTAGGAGAGTAGGGTTCGCAGAAATACGTAATGAGGGTTAGTAACAAAGATGGTTCGCAATGAGAAGGAGAATGAAGAGGAGGAGGAAACAAGTGTATGAAGTTTACGTAATGAGGGTTAGTAACAAAGATGGTTGGCAATATGGTTCGTAGGGTTCGCAATGAGAAGGAGAATGAAGAGGAGGAGAAAACAAGCGTTTGAAGTTTACGTAATGAAGAGGAAACTGAAGTGGTTTACTGTTATATATAAAACCCTATTACAGCGCTTTTTGTGAAAAAGCGCTGTAAAAGACCTCCTTATTTTATATTTTAAAAGCCTATTACAGCGCTTTTTTAAAAGCCTTTTAAAGCGCTTGTGCAAAAGTGCTGTAAAAGACCTCCTTATTTTATTTTTTTAAAAGCCTTTTACAGCGCTTTTCCACAAAGCGCTTTAAAAGGCTTCTTTGTTTTATTATGTGCAAGCGCTTTGTGACCCTTTTACAGTGCTTTCCCACAAAGCGCTTTAAAAGGCTTCTTTGTTTTATGCGCTATGTGACCCATTTAGAGCGCTTTTCCACAAATGCTTTAAAAGGCTTCTTTGTTTTATTATGTGCAAGCGCTATGTGACCCTTTTACAGCGCTTATGCAACAAGCACTTTAAAAGACCTCTTTATTTTATTTTATTAAAAGCCTTTTACAGCGCTTTTCCAAAAAGCGCTTTAAAAGACCTCTTTGTTTTATTATGTGGAAGTGTTATGTAACCTCCTTATTTTTTTAAAGGCTTTCTATAGCACTTATTGACAAAAGCGCTATAAAATTACAAAGTTTATGTTCAGTTCAGTTCAAGTTAAATATGTTAAATTAGTAAAATACCTATAATTGGATTTTTTTTTCTTCCAAATAATTAGTTAAATGCCTATATATATATCAATGCTAAATTACATGATCAGCTCATATTGGGATGATCAGTTCAAGTTCAAGAAAAATTCCCAGTACTCAAACAAAGCTTTTTCAAGTTCAATATAAGCAGAAAATCAGTTCTGGCAGGTCAAACACTTAAATTACATGAACTTAGTATAAAACACTAAGATCAAGCTAAATATAAGTAGAAAATAAGTATAAGCAGAAAACAAATACAATTCAAGCTAAATACTAAAATGCTCAATTCTGGCAGATCAAACAATTAAATTACATGAACTCAGTTCAGATTACATGGCTTATATAAAACAATAAAACACATTAAGATGCCATTCTTCTTTTCCCGGTGAGATTCAAATTTGTTTGTCCATTAACGATACGAAACGATGGATTAATCCAAATTCCCTCATCATGATCATCTCTAAGATATAAACCATCATCAGTTGAATCAATTTCATGTGGTTGTGATGTTGCAAAGAAAAGATCATTACCAACATCTTCATCATTATTGTTATCATCACTTATTTTATTGGTCGATAGTACAACGGAAAATTTATCATCAGCAGGATCAGTGACATAAAACTATTGTTGAGATTTCGACGCTAAAATAAAAGGCTCATCTTTGTATCCCACCCTATTAAAATCGACAAGCAAGAACCTTTGACTCATCAATCCGAACGCCATTATTATTATCAACCCACTCGCAACCAAATATGGGAACACGAAACTTTGTGTAGTCTAACTCCCATATGCACTCGATAACCCCAAAATATGATAGATTTGCATATATTGGGTTTTTGTCTTTTGCACTTGAGATATGCATCGCTTCAGCTACGAGAGTGACTCCGCTATTTTGCATAGTGGTTTGATCATCTTGTTCTTTGGTATAAAATGTGTAGTAGTTAATTACATAACCAGTGTAAGAAAAGACATGTAAACTCGGACAATTTGCTAGCCACCTCAATCTATGTGAAATTGATCTGGCGTCTACATCAAACTTTGACTTTATGTGATTTTTTAATCATGTTATAAAACTTTGATTGTGCTCTTGAGTTATCCAATTTTGATTCCTATTCATGTTCAAACTTGATAACTGATCCATGTGTATTGTAACATACAGTTGAACCTCATCATCATTGTGCAAAACATACAATTGTGCCTGCTCCCATTCTGTCCTTGATATAGTCATTAGTCTCTTTCCAATTATCCCTTCTCCTGATATTCTTCCCGAATGAAGAGACATGGGAAGCCCTATCGATTCAACATTGGACAGATATTCAGTACAAATTCAGCAGCTTCTTCGACAATGTACCGTTCAGCAATACAACCTTCTAGTTGACTTCTACTTTTTACGTACCCTTTTAATATTTTCATATATCAATCTATCAGATACATCCATCTCAAATAAGCTGGCCCACAAAGTTGTGTCTCCTTAAAAAGATGAACAGTAAGGTGAACCATTATATCAAAAAACGACAGTGGGAAATACATTTCAAGCTCACACAAAGTAACAACAATTTCCTTCTGCAATGTCGGTAATTTCTGAGGATCGATCATTTTACTACAAATTTCCCTGAAGAAGAAACATAATTTAGTTATGGCTCGTCGAACTTTTTTAGGTAAAATGGAACGTATACCTATTGGTAGCAAATGCTCCATTAGAATATGCCAATCATGGGTCTTCAAACCTTTTAACTTGAGGTCTTTCATACAAACTAAATTTTTAATGTTTGAAGAGTATCCTTCTGGAACTTTATCTTTGTGTAAAAATTTACACAAAACAATTTTTTCCTTTCTAGATAGAGTATGAGCGGCTGGAGGTAGATATGTGCGATTTCCTTTCTTTACGGGACCCAATTCATTTCTTATTCCCATATCGACCAAGTCCAATCTTGCATTGATGCCATCCTTAGACTTTCCTGGAACATTGAGTAACGTACCAGTAACACTATCAAATACATTTTTTTTTCAATATGCATCACATCAAGGAAATGTCTTATATACAATGACTTCCAATATGGCAATTCAAAGAAAATTGACTTTTTCTTCCACCCAGTTTTGACCAGCTCTCCCGCAAAAGGTTTGCCAAATTTATTGGTCAAACCTTGTACTTTTTCAAGTATTTGATATCCAGTCGGTGCTAAAGGAGCTTTATCTTCCTCTGATTTTCCATTGAATGCATTTCTCCACCCATGATACTCATGACTATAAGGTAAAAATCTACGATGTGCAAGAAATAAATTCTTCGTACAATGTTTCAACCGCATCCAATTTGTACTCTATTCACATATAGGACATGCACAATGACCTTTAATGTTATATCCTGATAAATTATCATATGCAGGAAAATCATTAATTGTGCCGAACAACATAGCCCTCAAATTGAAACATTCTTTCTTATACCCATCATAAACTTCCACACCTGTCTCCCACATAATTTTTAAATCTTCAATCAAAGGAGCCAAGTATACGTCGATATCATTCCCCAGTTGTTTGGGTCGAGAAATTAATAGAGACAACATCATAAACTTACGCTTCATACATAACCATGGTAGTAGGTTATAAATCAACAAATCACAGGCCACGTGCTGTGTGAGATGTTTTGAAGACCATGTGGATTCATTCCATCAGTAGAAAGTGCAAGTTGTAGAATTTATGACTCTATCCCGAATTCAGGATACTCGTGATCAATTTTTGCCCATTGTGGAGAATCAGCAAGGTGTCGAAACTTTCCATCTCTAATTCTTTCATCTGCATGCCATGTCAAGTGTTTTGAATCTTCTTCACTGCGATACATGCGCCTAAATCTTGGTATTATAGGAAAATACCACACGACTTTTGCTGGAGTAGATTCTTTATTCTTATATCGAGAGACATTGCATTTCAGACACGCCTTTAGTAATTCATATTCGTTTCGAAATAAAATACAATCGTTAGGACACACATGAATCCTTTCGTAACTCATGCCAATAGAGCACAAAATTCGTTTAGCCTCGTAGGTTCGACTGGGAAGTTCATTATCATCTGGCAACATATCTTTTAAGAGTATTAATAATTCTGTGAAGCTTATATCAGACCATTCATTACTCGCTTTTAAGTTGTACAACTTTAATATCGTCGACAGTCTTGTGAATTTAGTACAACCATTATATAATCTCCTCAACTGCTTTTACAATCTCCTCAACTCGGTCCGACTCAACATGTATAGCTTTGATCAATTCCATACCATACTAAATGTCCTTCCAATTCATCTGCTCTAACGTGTTTTCCAAAACAACATTTTAAACAAGGACAAACGACTCTATTTGGATCTTTTGCATTCTTCACTGCAACTCAACAAACTCCTTCACTCCATTTTCATACTCTTTTGACAATCGATTGGCAGACATCCATTTCCGGTCCATTTTATATGACCTATATAAATGCAGTTACACAATCTATATAGTACACATATCTAATATTGTAAAATTGAAACCAAGGTCAAAGTCTGATTTCAAAACAGAACAAATAAACAAATTTCAAAAAAGAATAGATTTTATATGATTTATTATGTAACAATTTACAATTTATAAGTTTTAGTGACAACAAAAAATAAATAAATACAGTACCTGAGACAACGTATCCAATTTGTTTTAAAGGAGGAGCAGTAGATGGGAGCACAATAGAGGAAAGGAGGGTTCGTAGAGTAGAGGAGATGAGGGTTCGTAGGGTTAGGACAACGTATTAAATTTGTTTTAAATTTGTTTTTATTTATTTAAAGTGAATGATTTTATAGCGCTTGTAAAAAAAGCGCTCTAATAGGTCCTTTAATTATGTGAAAGCGCAAGCCTATTACAGCGCTTGTATAAAAAGAGCTCTAATAGGTCATTTAATTAAATGAAAGCGCGTGTAATTTACAGCGCTTTTACAAAAAGCGCTTTAAAAGATATGTAACATAAGGTGGGAGCGTTACATTTTACAACGCTTGTGTTTAAAGCGCTCAAACAGCGCTGTAAAAGCTATGTGAGAACGCTTCAATTTACAGCGCTTTTCTAAAAAGCGTTGTAAAAGAGTTGTAAACATTATACGCAAGAGCTATGTGACCCTATATAACCCTACAACAACGCTTTTTCCACAGTGCTTGTCAAAAAAGCGTTGTTGTATCCTCCGTTATTTTTAAAATATTATACAAGAACACTTGTATTTAATAAGCGCTGTAAAAGACGCGCTATAAAATGTCATTTTTGGCGTAGTGAATGTTTCTTGAATGAAGAAAGAAAAAGTATATGTGTGCTTACTATTGTTCTCTTGAGATTGAACTCGATTTTGGTTTTAAGGATAAGTTGTGCAAGCTGAGGTGTAAAGTGACATAAACACACACATGCATTATTATCATCTATCAATATCCCTTCCAAAATAAAAATGAAAATATTTTCATTTAGCATAAACATAATACCTGTATCTCCTAAAATGAAAAACTCATTATTTTTGTATTGTGAAATTTTAGAGAATAAATATTGTAGAAATGCAAGATTCTCTTGCAGTATATAACATAGATAAAGTATTATATTATTTAAATTTGAATTTAAAACTAAAATAGGAGGGCAAATTTTTTGTAAAATCTTAAAAAAAGAAAAAGAATACTAAATATAAATAAGTAATAGTAACATGTAATTCCATTGGTCACATAGTTATGGAATAACTTATAGCGGAATAGAAGAAATCAACATCAGTCGGTGATTCTAGATAGAGCATGTTTGCTTCTACAACAAGGGTTTTTGAAATAGAAAAACAATTTTTTATGTAAAAACAAGATTATTAAAATTCAAAAAATAAATATAAATACAACATACTTCCAACTATAGCCGTTTTAAACAAGACAATTTTTAGTTATTTTGCAAGGACAATGCTCCATTAAAGCTCCAGCTCCAACAGAAAAACAACTAAGGACAATTTATGCCACCAAAGATATTACTAGATTGAAAAGTAAAATCATACAACATGTAAGCCGGAGATATTTTATTGATTTCAACATTCAAACAAAAATAGACATATTAAATTTCAACATTTAAATTAAATATGCCATGAGTGAGGTACCTTAATAGATGATCTCATGAATTATCTTCTGAATTTGCGGGAGTGAGACTCCACGGATCTGTCATCGGTCATCTGATATTCTGAGTAGCAGCTCACAACATACTTATTCAAAGCATCTCAAAATCTCTAACAGTATTGCTAGAACTGTAGTAGTTATACAGATCATCAGCAAGTCTATTAAGAATATAATTCTTATCATTATTCTCTCATGGGTTAATTCTCCAGCTTTCTTACTCTTTTCTGTTTGCTTCAAGCTGAAACAATTTATTGAAATCAAAGACAACAGAACCAAATCCCAACAGAACCAAATCCAGTAATTTCTTCGGTTGACATGACAGAAAGAAACGTCTTAAAATTGTTGCTTTTGATTTTCGGAAAACTGTTTAAAAATCACAATTTATGCCACCGAAGATATTACTGGGTTGAGTCGCGAACTAGGTCGCTCTCTTTAAGGCATTTTGCGGCACTGCCCAAATTGTGCAAGGCAGACTATCAACCACAAAGTCCCCAGGATAAAACAGTCCAAATTCTTTGTATCGGAGTTCCACTGCACCGTAGAAAACCGTTCTAGAATTACACCCTCAATATGGCGGTTAAAGCCACTTTCAATATGACGATTAAAGTCACTCACAATATGGTACTATGACCACTCATAAATCAAATGGACTACGGCCAAAAAAACCACTATAAAAGACTATGGCGCACACATCGTTCATGGTGATATTAAGACCACTAAAAATTCGACGGAACTACGGCATAACAACTGCTCTATAAACAAAGGGACTACGGCATAACAATCGCTGTAAAAAACGAAGGTACTATGACATAACAACCGCTCTAAAAACGAAGGGACTACGGCATAACAACCGCTCTAAAAATCAAAGGGACAGAAAGAAAGGGGAGAAGTGGCTCAGAAATCAGTCGAGCAGAATAGAAAAGAGAGAAAAGAGAAAGTTGAGAAATGCATCCAACTTTGGTGTACTTTTCACAAAAGTTGGAAACTTATTATATAGTGATGGAAGCAAACTCACACACGACTTATAACCAATGTGGGACTTTAGCATATTAAGAGTTGAAAACTACCCAAAATATGAAAGTTTTCCAATGTGGAACTTCAAAAAAAATTCTTTCCAATGTGGGAATTCAACAAATTTTTTAAATTTACATAATAACATACTATGTTCCAACAGTTATGTTGACAAAAATGTTTCTTCAATGAAGAAAGCAAAAGTATATGTGTACTTACTATTGTTCTCTTGAGATTGAACTCAGATTTTGGTTTTAAGGATAAGTTGTGCAAGCTGAGGTGTAAAGTGACATAAACACACACATGCATTATTATCATCTATCAATATCCCTTCCAAATTAAAAATGAAAATATTTTCATTTAGCATAGACAAAATACCTGTATCTCCTAAAATGAAAAACTCATTATTTTTGTATTGTGAAATTTTAGAGAGTAAATATTGTAGAAATGCAAGATTCTCTTGCAGTATATAACATAGATAAAGTATTATATTATTTAAATTTGAATTTAAAACTAAAATAAGAGGGCATATTTTTTGTAAAATCTTAAAAAAAGAAAAAGAATACTTAATATAAATAAGTAATAGTAACCTGTAATTTCATTGGTCACATAGTTATGGAATGACTTATAGCGGAATAGAAGAAATCAACACCAGCCGGTGATTCTAGATAGAGCATGTTTGCTTCTACAAAAAGGGTTTTTGAAATAGAAAAATGTATAAACAAGATTATTAAAATTCAAAAAATAAATAAAAATACAACGTAGTTCCAACTATAGCCGTTTTAAACAAGACAACTTTTAGTTATTTTGCAAGGACAATGCTCCATTAAAGCTCCAGCTCCAACAGAAAAACAACTAAGTCCTTCAAAATCCACCAAATATTCTTAAATACATTAACTTTATTAAAAAATTTCAATTAATTAGTAATTGCATGTTGTGGTTGTATTCATATTACCTCCATGTAATCACAAAACTAATGATTTATAAATTGCATCAGTTTCTGCTTCACCAAAGTAATAACATAAATTCTTTATTGAATTTCATTCAAAATGATATATCCGACATATTGGTTGAATTTCACCTTATATTAGTAAGAGAGGTTAGTTATTTTATGTGTTTTTGCAATGATTGGTGTTACAAAAACACAAATCATTGCTATAATAAAAATACATAAATAGATTTTTGATGACATGGTTATTAAAGAGCGAAGAATGTAGTAGAAAATGATTAAGATAGTGAGAAAGAATGTGAAGTTGTGAATGAGTGGAAAATATGTTGAAGTTAGAGAGTAAGAGAAACTAAAAACCAAATTAACGTTTTAGTTAGAAAGAAAAAAAGAGAAGAGCTGTGTAATTGTGTAGTTAGAAAGAAAGAGAAGAGGTGTCTAATAATCTATTATAATATTAAAACAAAATCTCAAATTCTATTTACGACAATTCATCTTTATCTATGTCACATCTTTTAATATTTTTCAACTCATAAAATTCAGATGTGGCACATTCTAAAGCACATTATTTTTTTCACGTTCTACTTCCATTCTATTTTGTTTCTCCAATATGTAACGCAAACTTTTTCATTTGCCCATTCAAATACAAACTTTTTCATTTGCCCATTCAAATACAATTATTTCATACCCAATTTTTGATTTAATTTATCACTCAATGACTCATCAATACACTTAAAAGCTCTAATTATTCATCAAAATTTTCATTTCAATAACTCATACAAAAAAGAAAAAACCATCTAATATCTTTAAACCATCACAAAACCACTGTCTTGCACGTTCTCAGTTCAAGCAATGATAACGACATTATAAAATACAACCAAACTATACCTATTTGTGTGATACATGCTCAGTTCACAACTACTTTAATGCGTCTCTCATAGCATTTTTTTTTTTCGTTTTATAATTAAAAAAACACAAAGCATAATCGAAACAACAAAAAAATGAATAAAACTAAATATTTAGAAATGAATAACTTCTAACTATTTAACTATTCACTCAACTTTTTATGTCTTAAACATCCACAAACTTTTCTTGCCTATAATTTTTTACAACCCATTTTCTTGACCGTGTCAAATAATTATTTGAAAATTTCATTTCACATTATAGTTATTTAGACGAAACAATAGTTAAAGTAATTAAAATTGTTCTCCCTCCAAAATACCATAACTATAGAATTTGGTTACATTATGTATTAAATTTTTATTTGGCTTGACAATTTTGTGTAACTAACATTTTTATTATGTAAAAAGCATTATTATTATTTAAGATTTTTGAACCTTAAGAAATTTCTATTTTACTTTGCAGTGTTCTTTCCATATATATCACCTATATTTGTTCATGTGAAAAATTGTTTCAATATTTTGAATGTTATTATGAATAATATTTTTAACAAACTATCGCTCACTAATGAATATTGTAATAAACCGCAAGACACACAATATCATTTATTACATGTTTAGATTGACAGTGAGATTAATAGAATTACGTTGAACATAAAAAATTAAAAATGTCAAAAAGTACATAAATGTATGAATTTAATATTTCAAAACTAATATAAATTATATAAAATGAAGAATATATTATAGTTAAATGTACAACTTTAACAATAGAGAAATGCATAGTTAATGCATAACTATTTAATAAATATATTATTAGAAGGAACACTTCAATGAAATCAAAAAAGTTAAATAAACAAATTCCACATTTAAAAAATATTAAAGACAATAATTGTATATCTAAAGTTGTAAAATTTTATGAATATTCTTATATTTCATTATACTTTGCATGAATTGGATTAGTCAACAATATTTTACGTTTTCCTTTGTACTAGAGCAAAACTAACTTATATATAATTATTCAAAAATATATTTACCTTTAGACACATAAACTATTGAGTATATTCTACTCAAAAATAAAAATAACAATACTTTTAAATTACATATTATTATTATTATTATTATTATTATTATTATTATTAATTTTATTATTATTATTATTTTATACTCCCTAATATATTAAATTCTACCAGGTAACGTGCGGATTAACATCTAGTTTAAAATAATTGTGAAATTATTTTTTAATGTAACATTAATTAATTAATTTAAATTTGGTCCGCAAATTAATATTTAGTAGATCACTTTCAAATCACTTTATATTTAAGACATTTTCAAACAAAAATAGTCATAATGAGAAGGCTTTTTATAAAATTATTACACTAATTCATTCTTATTTTTGGTAAGAAAACTTTCATTTATTTTATTTCTTAAATTTAGTAACGAGGAAGTGTTTTTAAATACGTGTCCAATTCGGACAATTTATTGCTTAAATATATTTTTAATTTTCTTTTAAATCAACTCATGTGCTCATATGTATTTTTTAATTTTTTTAAATAATATTTAGAATATTATAAACATCTCACTTATAATTTTTTAACTTTATAAACTTTTCGTGGGAGAAAGATTCATATTAATTCGTTGTTTTTTATTTATGTCCATTATAGAGGGTAAAAAGAGTGCACATGCTTCAATCAATTAAAAAAAAACTAGCACAGGTTCTACTATTAGTGTATTTAGTAACTTTATATCAACTGTGTATTAATCTGACCATCATTTACAAGTTTATGTACTAAACGTCACCTAGACTCTCTGCTTTTGGCAGTAAAAAAACAAGACACATAGTCTGAAAAAAGTTAACTTATATTTCTTAGCTCAACCAACACAATGAACTTTAAGTGAGCATTGGATTTTCTTATTTAAATAAAACAACAATTTCAATGTGTAAATTCAAATTAAAATAGTCCATAAAAAAGAAAAAGACACATTGAATTCTTTTAATAGTGAAGGTTAACATGATCTCAAAATAAAAACTTGAGTAAACAAATGTTTGCAGGTTAACATGGTTCCAACATATATTTCAGGATACAAATAAAAACTTGAGTAAACAAATATGTGAAATTAAAATAGTCTTTTTCTCGGACATATATTAATCAAGATTGTCTTAATAGTGGTCATCATTATTCTTTTACTATATTCTTTATTAAAATTTGATGTTGGTTCTGCTGATGTTTTATCAAAGTATACACAATATGTTATTCTTGATATATATTATTCATTTATTAGCCATTACAACCAACATAATAGAACCCACATCACATTACCTTTGTCATATTCTTCATTTAGTCTCCCAATAATGTTACAACCTAGCTATTAAATGTCCCCTTGTTTAGTTTGAATTACACTTTAGACGATACATGATTCATGATTTAGTCCTATAAGCTTCTTTTCTCTATGTTATGCATCCAATTGATGAAACGTAAAATTTAGTTTAACTATTAAAAAATGATGTTTGATTAAGTACTTCTAAAATTTAATCCAGTTTAAAAATTCAAAAATAAAAATCGTTTATCAATAATAAATTACATGTCCCTTCAAATTATTTACAAGGTGTGCACTTTTTTCTTATAGAAAATATAAATATCAATTTCAAATTCATATGAACAAATAAGTAAATCGATTGCTTGTTATACAATACTTATAAAATATAACAAATATATAATAAATATTTAATATATTTAAATATTGTGTTACATAATGCATTCATATTTGAATTTTTGGAAGTGATCTTCCTTCTAAAAATGCTTTAAATAATGTAAATATTTTCTTTAAATTTTTGGAAGTGAACTTCTATCTAAAAATGCTTTAAATAATGTAAATATTTTCCCTGGTTGCGGAGATGCAGGTGAATGACCAACTCCTCTTATGTTACCATAAACTTGTGTAGATCCTGCAACCTAAATAATCAAAATATCAAAACAAATTAAGTTTATAGATATGAATGATTATAGTGAGAAAGTGAAACTTAAAGGTTTGACAAACAAAATAGAAAGAAAAAAAGTGATAGAATTAGATTGTTAATTTTTAGCTCAACCATCAACACATGATAAATGAGTCCATAAAATAAAAATCTTATACATTTATAAATATATACCTTTATTCGATTATAAAAGGTCTAAGAGACTTCTTTTATGTTCAACCCAACATTCTTGTCTAATCCATCCAATAAAAATTGTATGGGATGGTATGCCAGAATCTTGATCTCCACTGCATAAAAAATAGTTTTCCTTAAAAAAAAGTATAAAACATTTACAAACCAAAGAAAAGAATATGATGTCAAGAAGTAACTAAGAAGTTAGAGAAAAAACTTACTGAATACTATAACGCTTAGCCATGATTTAACAAGTATCCTTAGACGAAAACGGTTGTATTATCAAAACTTTTGTTGTCATATCGGATAACTCTATAACAAAAGGAAAATTATATTAGCATTCAATACAAACCGGATAAAATATATTAATATTTTTCAATATAAACCTAGACTTATTTCCAATTTGAAAGATGATTTAGAAGTCCATTTCAATTTAAATGACACCCAAGTTATTATGAAGTTATAATAAAGTTCTAAACTCTAATGATAAGTCAAGTTTCAACTAATAAAAATTACCCACTACAAGTTTTCCATCAGGTGATTTTAGTATGGATAGTTTTTTGTACTTCTTTTATATTCAAGTATGTGAATATTTTGTCTTCAAGACAAAAAAAACCTCTCTTCTTTTCTTGCTAAATCAAATATAAAAGAAAGAACAATCCGGCTCTTCAATTTTTATTATTTTTTCAGTGATTGAGTTCATATTACCTTCATAGCCACATAACTATTGATTTTGAAGTTGGGTGAACTTCTGCTTTAACAAAATAATAAAATAAAAATCTTTTTTAAACTTCATCAACAGTGATATAACCAGGGATAACATTTGGTTGGTGAGATAAATCAGTTATTTTATCACAGTCAAAATTTGAGTAGCAGAAGAATGATTGGGAGACTGAGAAAGAGACAAAACTCAAATAAAGAGACGAAAATATGTGATATAAATAAGGTTGAGGTAAATAATATAAATAAGATAAAGGAAGGTTAGTGGAGACCACAATTAGTGGTCATTGTTTTGGTAGAAAAAAGAGAAATTCAAAAAACACTAAGATTCTCTGCCACTTTTACTTTTTTTTTTCTTTTAGAAAATTCTAAAAAAAAAATTCCTCTCAAACTTCAAAAACCTTGTTTCTTAAAACATTATTGTTAATTCTTTTAATATATTTAATAACATTAAAAAAAAAATGCTTTTACATTATGTTTTTAAAAAACATTCAAAAAAAAATTGAAAAGAAAAAGATTCTACTTAGTTTTACATTTTTTTAAACTAAAATTCAAAAAAAAATATTTCTCAAATTCACATACTATACTACTTTTACTATACTACTTATCAAAACTTTACTTTTATTTTTACTATACTACTTATCCAAACTTTTACTTTTACTTAATATTAAAACACATTTTTAGTTTTTTATTTTTTAATATTTAATAAAAGTAAAACAAATTAATCTTTAGTGGTGATTAGTGGGAAAAGTGTTTGTGAGAGATGA
>JBBPBQ010000003.1:28086669-28241049 GCA_037974755.1 Cicer yamashitae
AATCTATACATATAAAAAAAAAAAAAGAGAGAGAAAAAGAGTGACCAGAGTAACATGTTTACATTTGTTCTTGTTTATTGATAAAATAATTACACAACATAAATATTTGATTGAAAAAACCAGAAAATTTCTCAAATACAAACCTTAATCTAAAATAAGATTAGAAAAAACATAAATCTAACTCCAAGTTAAAGGAAGAAAAAAAATCAGCAAAGTGTTTGAGAAGGTTTTGTGTATTTGAGATTTGTTCTAGGTTTGAAATGATTTGAGTATTCAAATTTATTTTTGGGTTTGAGAGTGTTTGAGTGTTTAAGATTTTTCTGGATTTGAGTGTTTTTATGTTTGAGAAGAAGAAGAACCAAAGAAAGAAAAGAAGTAAAGAAGAAGAAGAAAAAGAAGAAGAAGAAAGAAAGAAAAAACTGAAGATGTGAGAGAAGGAAAAGAAAATGAAGAAGAAAGAAAGTAAGAAATGAGGGAGATGGAAACAAGAAGAAAGTAGAAGACGAAGAAGGAAAATGAAAACAGAGAAGAAGAAAGAAAAAAACGAAGAAGAAAGAAAAAGTGAGTAAAATTTGCCAAGTGATATCACACATATATATATTCCCATCAATGTACACAAAAAATTATATATATTGATATTTATGAAATTTGAGGGGAATCTTGCTTTTAGAATTTTTAAAACAAAAAAAATAAATAAACAAAAGTTGAGGGAATCTGTCTTTTGTATTTTTCAAAAAAAAAAAATAGTCTTCTACTTATTAGAATTAGGTTCCTCCAGTAATACTTCTCCACTAAAAATAGTACCTCACAACACTTCCTCCACTAACACATGTGATTCTTATAATCATTATTTTTCTTTATATTAAAAATACTTGTGTTTTTTAAAAAAATGATTTCCAAATAGTGAAACTAGTGATTCTAGACAAAAAAAAAATAAAAAAAAAACATTGAATCCATTTTAAATTACTTTGTGAAAATTATTAAGTTAATAAAAAGTCATCAAACTTCATATGGGTGTCATAAAAAATATACACTAGTACACCACTTGTAAATCCAATTAATATTATATACTCATCAAAAGTTTTGTTATATTATGTAGAGAAAAATATAAAGCATTCATGACATCATAAAAATCATCATTCACAAAGGCAAGTGAATGCTTTTTAATGATTTAGAATCTTACTCTGTCTTTTTCTAACAACATGTGAATTTGCTGAACTGATTCCTAACCTGCAATTTTACGATAATCCAACCACATTCCCAACAACATTCTCACAATTTACAATAATCCAACCACCCAAACAATGTGATCATCAAAATTACTTTTAGACATGTAATATTTATTTGAATCCATTTTAATTAATTCATTAAATTTCTTAAGTTATTTTTTTATATTTATTTAAATAATTATTAATTATATGAATCAGCAACTTTTATTTTAATGTAAGTTAAATTAATTTATGATGTTTATTTAACTAATTAACTAAATCATATGAGGACTACCAACACCAAAATCAATTCCTTACATAAATATTTGCACCAATATGCTGTGTTTTTCTATTTTGATTCCTTGTTTTAACAATAAAAATTAAGAATATCACATGGATCAAATAGTTTGTACTAATATCTTTTACTTTTCTACTTTAATTCCTTCTACTTTGATTCCTTCTTTTTTTGGGTCTGCCGCTATATAATGTAGGCTTGTGAGGTGTGTGAGTGCACTATGGTGTGCATAGTCAAATACATAAATTTGTCCGTTGATATATTTTCAATGCATGAAATTAATATTGTGCAACATGGCACAATTACGAGGCCACGCAAACTATTTTCCCAAGGCCTATATTTTATAAAGTGGAAATCTAATAAAAACGTGAAAAATTTGTAGCAGACATTCTTTCTCTATCCTCTTAATAATATGTATACAAACTATTCCATTTTAAAATAATCAGTGTTTTTTTGGCAAAAACATAATTTAAAATAATTGTCAAATTATATTATAATATAACATCAATTAATTTATTTGAATTTTGTCCTCAGAGTGGTCACTTTCAAATCATGATCATTTCGTATTTAACACATTTTTAAATAATAATAATAGTTATAATGAGAACACTTTTATAAAATTATTACACTAATTCATTCTAATTAATTTTTTGGAGAAAAAAACATTCATTTATTTTATGTTATATTTGTGTGAAAAAATAGTAAAACAACACTTATTTTATAAAGACGAAACATGTTTAAGTACACATGTTCATCTCTTACTATTTATCAGTCAAATATATTTAGTCTTTACTTTCAAATTAAATTATGTGTATTTTATTAATAATATTAAAGACGTTATAAACATGTCATTTACAAAAATTTATAATTTTAAAATATTAAAGATAAATTTTTAAAATTTTAATATTTAAACATTTATGTATAATTAGTTTTTTATTGGGAGAGAGATTCAAATTTAATTGATTGATTAATGTTTATGTTCAGAATAGAAGGTAAAAAGAGTGTCACATGTTTCAGATAATAAAATTAACCGGCACTAGCACAATAAAGTGTTTTAGTAACTTTATATCAACGGTGTGTATTATTCAAACCATCATGGACAAATTTATGTAATTGACATCATCTTGAGTCCTCCAGACAGTAAAAAAACAAGACACACAAATATTTCTTAAACTACCAACACAATGAATACCAAATAAGTGAGTATTGGATTCTCTTATTTAAAATAGACAAATTTCAATGTCTAAACTAAAATTAAAATAGTCCATGAAAAAGACACACTAGATTCTCTTAGTGGTGAAGATTAACATAGTCTCAAAGATAAACACTTGAGTATACAAATGTTTGAAGATTAACATGGTCCTAACATATATGTCAAAAAAAGAATAATAACTTGATTAAAAAAATGTTTGAATAAGCATTATTAGCATGCTTTATCATTATCGAAGACATATTCACGACATACTTTTGACTATTGCCATATTATTGGCACTCTTACTTCTAGTTAAGAGTATATGGATCCAATTATACATGATCCTTTATTTTTAATATATATTATTCATGTATTAGCTATTGTAGTCACATCACAACACATTTGTTATATTGTTCATTTGGTCACCCAATAATGTTTCCGACCAAGATAATTGTCACTTAATTAGTTTGAATAATACTCTACACCATGCAGGGTTCATGATTTAGTAAAGTCTAGTTTAACTATAAATTTTGTTCTTGATATTAAGTATTTATGAAATTTAATCCAGTTAAAAATTTAATTATAAGTCTAATTTATTCTCCTTGTGACAATAAACACTACAAGTAAAGAATTACACCTAACGTCCAATATTGTAACAAAAAAGTGAATCCATATTAGGCAAGTTGCAAAATAATAGTAATATAGTACAAAGACATAAGAAAAAGCACATGGGTGACATATAGGCATACCCACGCCCCACATGCAGACCCAACACTTGCACCTCAAAAGAAAATCAATCACATGGCATCATGGCAGAGAAAAGCTGGGTTTAATTAAAGTCATCCCAACTAAAGTATTTCAACCACAACAAAAAGTTAGTCCCTATGCACCGAGTACATTAATGCTACACACTCATTCACCTATTCCTATACATGAGGCACACAATAATTTTTTTTAACAATATCTACCTATATATAATATAAACATTTTTAACAATAAAATTGTCAAGACACGACTCAAAAATAAAATTGAATATGATAAATTTCTTACAATTTGTTTAGTTTTTTATATTGAAAAAGGTATTACTATTTATTATAGATTTAACTGTGAATAAATTTGATTTTGTAAAGTGTCGTTGAATACTACTTTATTAATATATAATTTTTTTTTTAAATTAATTACTTCATATAAATTAGGCTAATTTGACCATCAACAATTCACCATAATTTTGTCAATTAATTTATCATATAACTAAACATACACTTAATTGCTTAGTTGTTGAAATAATTTTTATTATTGGAAAATATGATCTGTTGGGAAATGTCTCCAACGGAAGAACAATTTAAAAATATTAATTATTTTATTTGAAATACATTTTAATATTTTTGCAAAACTGAAAATATCAGGTAGTATTATAGTTACAAGAACTTATTTTTTCTCTACAAGAACATTTTAAATGAAGTGATTTTCACGTGATACTGAATCAAAATTTTAGCATCATACTAATATTAAACCAATTTTGTTACTGATTTACCAATTCAACTTATTAATTAAAAACAAAAACGAGTTGGCATTGCGATGTGAGAGGCCGTTTGATTTGATTTGTTTTTTAAATTAAACCAATCAAAAGTGATTTCATTCCATTGTTAATATTTTCACACAAAATTTAAATCAAATTAAATTGATGAAGAACGAATTAACTTGATTTATTTCAATCAAATTGAAATTTTAAAATAATTTGTAAGCTTATGTATTTTTAAATTTGAATCAAGTCAAACGTGTGGTACCTAGACCAATATATGTTGGATTTATTTAAGTTTGATTTGATTTGGAACTAAACATGAAAACAAAGACAATTTAATTGGTTTGAATTGAATTTTTTAATTTTACGGTTTATTGATTTAGTGCTTACACCTTTAATTATGTTTTTTGATTTAATATTTCTATAATATTAAATTTTGATTTAATATCAAGTGGAAACCACATCATTCAAAATATTATAAAAAAAATAAAAAATGTTTCAGTAGAAAAGATAATTTGACCATTTATTTTAGTTTACTTTTTATTTTAATTAAAAAAACTCAAAAGGAGCTAAGTATAATAATCAAAACCTAGAAAAAAAACATGTGAATGATAAGTGAAATGGGCGTAAATAAAAGCTTCGGGCAATTCACAAGATTAATGTTGAGTCCAACAGAAAAAAATAAAAGGGTTCAACAGATTGAAAATTTGCTACAAATACATTATTCATGAATATAAAGCATGTATGTCTACTTGCAGCAGCAAATCGTTTTCTCTTTGTGACAAACTCCACCGTGAAAGCCAAATCCAATTTTGCAATCATAATCGCATACCGCATTAGTATCAGCACAATGTTCGTAAGGTACCAAACAATGTTTGGAATCCATGTAAAAGTCACCTCCTGCAAAAGCAAAACTCAATAAAACTTGATTAAAAAAATTGTCTAACATTTTTGGAAATATTATCAAATATACACATTTTCATAAAAATAGGTTAAAAAATGAATATCAAATATCATGGTTCTAAATATTTTCATTGAAATGTAAACAATATTGAGGTATGAAATTAATTTGTTACCTATATAGGACATGATTGATGAAGGAACGCTTATGATTAATAGGAAGAATATCACAAGATTTGCCATAAGAGCTCCTGTTCAATTATGTCAAGACAGTTGTTAATCAAGATTAATTCTTAATAAAAAATAACTTTCTCAACATATATTATATTATTATGTTAGTATAAGCTTAAATTTGTTGGACTGCATCAAAGATTTGTCGTAGGATTCTATGGAATAAGAATGCAAGATAAAAACAAAACACCAGAAATGTTTTACAATAGAGAAAAGAAGTCACACATATTCACAACTACACATAATCGCCAGCGGTGAAAAGGACATAACTAAGAAATTAAGTGTGATGTACATATAATCGATTTCAGTTAAGTTAAGTTAGAAGCTACATGGAGTTGCTTTAATTTTTTAAATCAATTTTCAGTCGCAGATTTAAACATCACACCAACTTAGAAAAATCATGTTTTACCTTACAAATTTTGTGAGTTAGTTTCTCGATGCAAAACCAAACAAAAATGTCTTATATATTACAAACAACTAGAGAATATTTGGTTAAGTAAAACTAAGGGGAAAATGAAAAAATAAATTGGACGAAGAATGAAAACATTACCGATATACGATTTGCAGTAGATAAAATGGAGGAACGTTGATATATATATATACACACTCAAAAAATTCCAATTCCAAATATACACGCTAAAAAAAAAGAAGGTGAAGCACTAAACTTGTAAGGTAAAACAGATTTTGTCTATACTCAAATTAATGACTGAGATCGTTTAAAACAGATTTTATTTGTGTAAATTGAACCATATGGTCTCAGATTGATGGTCTAGATCGTTCACTGTGTGTAAACGCATGCTTTTTTAACAACAAGAAATCTAGATCCAACATATTGTAGTTTAGAAAATCGAACCTGTTTTTCTTTTTCTTGTGATTGTGCAGAGAAGTCTTTGTTTGGGGAGGAAGAATGGTATTTCTTTAGCCCGAGAGATCGAAAGTGGAAGGCAACAGGAACTGATAGGCCATTTATATAAGAGATTTTACCAAAACTTCAAGCAAAAGATTCTAATTCCAAATATACAAACTAAAAAAAAAAAGAAGGTGAAGCATTAAACTTGGCCATTACAAGAAAATAAGTTGAATCCCACTAACTATGGATAGCAGAAAAAGAAATACTAGCCAAAGGGACAAGGCATTTAACCAAAAGCAAGAAAAATAAATTACTCTTGCATTCACTTGTCCCGCACTAACCAAAAACTACTAACAAAGAAAGAATAATTTCCCCCACTCACTTCAAGTTATGTAGGTTGTGCTGGCACCATTTAAATTTAAATAAAAAAAATACCACAACAAACTTTTCTTTTTTTTTTACGGAACAAAGCTAATAGGTGAACTGACTGGAATTCGAATGACTTAATATAAAGTTTGATTTTAGTGTTTGTCTGTTTACAAAAGCTATTTTTTTTAACGAATGCATAAGATAATTAATTAAATAGAAATTAGGAATTAAATTATTTTAATTAATATTTAAATCAAACTTAAAAATAACAATAAAAAATAAATTTAAATTAATATAATTAATTGAATAAATAGATTAAACAATTCAATAAAATAGTTAAATGAATTCAAATGTAACAGCTGTATCCCTTTAACAGCTATATCCCTCTAACAGTAAAGAATTACACCTAACGTCCAATATTATAACAAAAAAGTGAATCCATATTAGGCAAGATGCAAAATAATAGTAATATAGTACAAAGACATAAGAAAAAGCACATGGGTGACATATAGGCATACCCACACCCCACATGCAGACCCAACACTTGCACCTCAAAAGAAAATCAATCACATGGCATCATGGCAGAGAAAAGAGAAAAGCTGGGTTTAATTAAAGTCATCTCAAATAAAGTATTCCAACCACAACAAAAAGCTAGTCCCTATGCACCAAGTACATTAATGTTACACACTCATTCTCCTATTCCTATGCATGAGGCACACAAGTTTTTATCTTTTTTCTTTATTGCATCAATTATTCTTGTATGTTGGACATCATAATAAAGCATTAGTGTTGGTAAAGCATCATTCAATTAAGTGACATTTTAAAGAGAGAATAAAAGCAAAAAGAGAACAAAAAGAAATAAAAGAATGAAAAAAATAAAAGAAAGAGAATAGAAGTGAAAAAATAAAAAGTAAATAATAAAATATAATAATGTAAGAGTGGTAAAAGAAGTAGAAAGAATAAAATATAAAAAAATTTAACATGAAGAAAGAATAAAAAAGTGAACAAATTGATAAAAAAAAAAAAATTAAATATGAAAAATTTTAAGAGTAAGGATAATTTTAATCTCAATAAATATAAGTGTAATATTTTAAGTTGAAGATGTTTTTGATATATATATCTTATTTTTTTAAGGGTAAATTATGTTCACTTTTCTTAAGATCTTTTTAAATAGCAATAACACATCTTCTTATTTTTAACTCAACACTAACCTCCGCTGTATTTAACAGAGGATGTTAGCTGTTAATTACCCCATCCACTTTCATGTACCTCACACTCTCTGGTTGAGCTTTTTCCATGTTGCTGCAATTTTCTTTCACTGTTCAAGTGTATTTATGAATTCTCTTCTTTCAATTAAGAATTTAATTTTAATAATTGTCTTTAATTTGTAAGCTGATAATAGAGATCTTTCTCAAACGATCCTACCGGTGGCCTTCTAATCGGAAGACTATTCAGGAAAGCTGGCAGGCAAAACCCAGTACTCATTCACAAATTATAGGTAGTTAAAAAAATAAAATTCTTAAAAATAAGTAAGATTTTTGCTGTATACTATTTTTTATTTGGATCAAATTTTTACTACAAAATGTTGAAATTGAACCTGGGCAAATCACTATCATGCAAATTCAAGACAATTTTCAAAATAAAAAACTTAATTAAAATAAAAGAATCTATAAATTAATACACTTTGCAATAGTAGAAGACCGGTGAATATTGCGGAAAAGAAATCATAGCAAAGAGAGTGAGTGTGAGGAAGTTAATTAACAAGAATTAACGGTGTTAAATGAAGGGAGCTGTTTGTCACTTTAAATAAAAATTATGAGAGGTTAGTGTTTAGTTTAAAATTAGAATGGATATTAGTGACATTTAAGAAAACTTCAAAGAACTGAGTGTATTTTTCCCTTTTTCTAAATATACATTGGTTTTGAAATGTGAAACTAAATACTAAGAGTCTTGCAATAAATATAAGTGAAAATATTGTTTAAGTGAGAAAAGTTTTGCAACCAATGGCGGAGTTTGACAAAAGAGTTTGGGGTGGCCATCATAAAATTATAATATGTATAAATCAAATATACAACGAGTTGCATTCTAAATTTAAAGAGTTGCGTTCTAAATTTAAAGAGGTGCATTCTAAAACATGCAGCCATTATTTATGTTTCTTTATTCTAAATCAGCGAAATTAGCAATTTAGAAAACAAAATCATCAAACAGGCAGCCATCATTCTAAATTTGCCGTATATCTTGTTCAATAAACAAGCAGCCATCAACAACAATTTAAATCAACCAATTTACAAAACAACAGTTTAGCCATCATTCTAGACATGTAGCCATCATTTTAAATCAGCAAATCAGCAACAAAAATCAGCAAATCAAGAACAAACATTAGCACAAAAATCAGCAACAAAAATCAGCAAATCAAGAACAAAAATTAGCACAAAAATCAGCAAATCAGCAACAAAAATCAGCAAATTAACAACAAAAATTAGCACAAAAATCAGCAAATCAGCAACAAAAATCAGCAAATCAACAACAAAAATCAGCATAAACATCTTCTATGCAACAAAAATCAGCAAATCAACAATAAAAATCAGCACAAACATCTTGTTCAAACACCTTGTTAAGCAAATCAGCAAAATCAGGAAAAACACCAAATCAACAAATCAGCAAAATCCAAACCTTTGGAGTTTTGACGACGAACAGGCGAGGCGAGCTCAAGGCGAGGCAGCAAAAATCAAACACCTTATATGCAACAAAAAAACTCCAAAAAAAATCAACACTAATATCTAATTTGAAACAAACAAAAACCCCAAACAAACAAAACTCCAAAACAAAACTCCAAACATCAATTCTGAATTTATGATGATAATACGAATTGAAATCCGAACCTTTTGAGTTTTGACGTACGCCCAACCAAGGCGGAGGCGAGCAGTCGCAGAGGCGAGGCCGAGGCAGCGAGCAGAGGCGGAGGCAAGACGCGAAGCGGAGGCGGAGGTAAGACGCGAAGCGGAGGCGGAGGTAAGATGCGAAGCGGAGGAAGAGGCAGAGCGAGACGCGATTGCGAAGCGGAGGCGGAGGTGAGCGTTTAGGTTTAAGGTAGAGAGAGATGAAGACCGGAAGAGAGAGGAACAGAGATTTAGGTTTGAGGTATAATGGTAATTTCTTAATTTTAATGAGGACAGTTTGATCATTTTACCTATAAATTTTTTTTTTTTTTTTTGGGTGGTGGCGTCCCCCCGGTCCCTAGCTCCCCTCCCTGCTTGCAACTTGATTTTATTGCATCTATAATTTATTGCAACTTGAAGAAAGAGCAATGACAAAAGAACAAAGATCAAAGAATAACAAACAATGTTCAAAAGAGAAAATAAAATAGTACAAAAATTAAGCTCTCTCAAAACAGGTCCAAGCATGCATATAGGTTTAAATAAATGTAGTGGCTTAGTGGACAAATTACTTGCGGTAAGCAAGTGCTTCCAGTGTTAATTTATATTTGTTACTTTTTTTTTATATAGATATTGCGGTAAGCAAGTGCTTCCAATGTTAATTTATATTTGTTACTTTTTTTTTTTATATAGATATATATGTATAAGAAATGGTAGTTGAGAGATGAACCATTTATTCCATTCTGATTCTTTTATTCTACTCTTGATATCTTTTTCCATCTTGTCAACAATCATCATGGGATTTAATAGTCAATTAGAGGTGAGTGCATGAAAGAAACATTTCTACATCAGTCAAAATTTGCACCGACTGAAACAATATCAAATAGATGTCATAAGTTAATAATTAATAATAACGAGGCATCTTGCATACAACAACTTATCAACCCTCTTTGCATAAAGAACTTACATGGATTAATAAAATTGTCTAGCATACAAAGAGTCATAAAACTTCATTCCATGTGAACCATAAATGACAATGAAACAAAAAGAAGGATAAAAACCATAAATATCTGAGGCATGTTGAAATAAACAAAACTTCCATGTGAACGATATACTAAATCAGCATACATGTTTAGCACCAAACTAAAAATCCATGCAAACGTTAGCTAAGGAAGTGCAGAATAAACCAAAAATACAGAGCAAATCTAAAAAGCCAAATAATTGAGTCAATCAAATGACAAATAGTTGTTCACAGCAAAACCAAATTGCATATGTTTTGGGTTTATCCATCATTATTGAATGAATATCACTGAAATTTACAGTAGAATATAGTCATGTTGTAATTATCCTTGCAATGCTTCCCTACTTAACATAATATATACTAACAAAAGGACTTTTATGTAGGAATCCATCTAACAGTCATGATTATGGCTGTAATTAAACCCTCTTTGCTTTCAAGTAGTGTTAAATGAATGAAACCTCTAGGGGTTCTGATTTTTTTTGTTATATACTAGGTATAGGTAAATGGAAGATAAAGATATATGTTTCTGTTAAAAAATATCATGTATTTGTTTTGCTTTTGTGTTCCTCCTGTGCTAATATAGTTATTTTAATCACTTGTAACTTCATTCTACTTGTTCTCTATTTTCTACTCTCACTCAACTTCATTTTTCTATTTATATATGTTCAAAAACAACTCATTCAAATAAAAATAGGCTAATTTTTCAAGTTGTTTCACTTGAAGTGTCTTTGTCTCTGAAATATTCAAGAAAAAAGAGACTCATTAAGAAAAAATTCAAATAAGACTCAAGTTACAAAAAGAAGAAAGAAAAGGAGGGGTTATGGATTTGGAAGAAGAAGAAGCTTGAACCTGCACTATTCTGAGTTGGGGTTTTTCCTCTCTCGACTATTGTGATTCGTTCACTCTTTCTTCTTCTATTTATCTCCCTTTAAGCTGTCTTATCCGCACCCGTCAATTTCCCTATCCCAAACCAAAATCGATCAATCTTTACATATCATGTTTTCTGTTATATGATGACAAAATCGATCCATTCAACCATGATTTTGTGGAAGAGAAGAGAAGAAAGAAGAAATTAAATTTTCAATTTTCAATTGGGATGCGAAGGAAAAGTTAATGGATGATATAGTTTAATTTTCTCACGGGAGACTGGAAATTGAGCAGAGAGACCAAGTTCATTATTCTATTGATATTTTATTAATATCATAATTATACAGTGAAACATATTGCTTTTAAATTGAGCCGATAATATTAATTAAATAATTGACTTAATTGCACTTTTGATCCCCTATTTTAGGTGAATCGCGAAAGTAGTCCCCCATTTTATTTGTCTCCAGTTTTAATCTCTCAAACAGATTTTGAGTCCATGATGAGTTGTCATTTTTTTAATGACATGTCAAAAAATGATGACGTGGCAGATGTCTATACGGAATAAAAATCATTATTATATTATTTTAAATTAAAAAATACCATTTATGTTTTTAAAAGTTATTATTATATTTATTATTCTAAATTTTAAAAGAAAAACTAAAAATTAAAATAAAAATTCAGCCAGCACCCTAAAATCAAAAATAAAAATTCAGCCCCAATTTAACCGGCCCCAATTCAACATCAGCAAGGCATGTGAACCCTAATTCAACAAATCAGCCCCAATTCTTCTTTTCGTCCTCTTCTTCTTCATCCTCTTCTTCATCTTCGTCATCCTTTTCTTTCATCTTTGTAAAAATTTGATAGAAATTCGTTATGGGTGTGCAGTGGTGGAGATGGTAACGGGAAAACCAGCGTGGAATTTGGAGAAAGATTCATGTTTGTGGTCATTGTTGCTTCGAATTGGAAAAGGTGAAGAATCTCCGGTGATACCAGAAGATTTATCGGAAGAGGGAAAAGATTTTGTTGCAAAGTGTTTTGTGAAAGATCCGAGTAAAAGATGGAAGGCTGAGATGCTTTTGAATCATCCTTTTGTTGAAGAAATTGTTTCAATGAAGAATGTTAATGAAGATGAATCACCAAGAACTCACTTTGATTTCAATAATTAGGTTCCTAGTGTTAATGGTTCAGTTCTGAGTTCACCGGTATCGGATGAGTTGTGTCCATGGGATTTTGATTCGGCGGTGGATCGGCTCCGGCAGCTTGTGACGGTTGATGGGCCGGTGAGTTGGTCGGAATCAGATGGCTGGACTAATGTTAGGTGAAATTCGAATTTTCTTCTTAAGGCAGTTAATTAGGAGTTGAAGATGGATCATTGCGATTAATTTGGTTCTGCTTCGATTTTGTATATTCTAATTCTAATTCTAATTTTTAGAATGTAAATTTGGTAGGATTCGTGATTTTGTGATATTATTTGATGGAGGAGTTTTAACTGTCGACGATTGTTACCCTTTGTACAGAGGCTAGGCTGATATTAGGGTCACGTTGCTGGCAGAATTTTTATTTTAATTTTTGGTTTTTTTTTTTTAAATTTAGAACAATAAATATAGTAATAGTTTTTAAAAACATAAATTGTATTTTTTAATTTGGAATAATATAATAATGATTTTTAATCCACATAGACATCTGCCACATCATCATTTTTTTTTGACAGGTCATTAAAATGATGACAACTCATCATGATTTGGATTTAAAATCTGTTTGAGGGACTAAAACTGGAGACAAATAAAATAGGGAGACTACTTTCGCGATTCACCTAAAATAGGGGGATCAAAAGTGCAATTAAGTCTAAATAATTTAACTGAAAAAATTGTATTAAAAATTAGAATGTTTATATATTTTGAGACTAATATTTTTCAAATGAGTCGATTATTGTGAACATATGGAAGACTCAATAATTATTTGTCACGACCCGAAAATTAAACGCCGTAACCTGCGCACAAGCTATGCTCCTAGCCGGACAAGCTTACTCATTGACTTAACAATCAAGTAATTAAATAGTTCTCAATAACCATTTCAAAAAAAATTTATATATATATATATATATATATAACTTTTCTCGGAATTTCGACAGAGTATCCTCTGTAGCTTCAACGTTTCCAAATTTACAAAATCCCTGTTTAAACTTCCAATTCAGCCAAATTCAAATAGCATAATCTAAACATTCAATACATCATCCAAATGACTTTCTAGACTCAAACTAGCTGCAAATTACATCATGACTCAATAGACTTTACAAAAAAAAGGTCCTCGATCAAAGAGGCATAACAAAACAAATTTGATCAAAACTCGAATCTATTAACAGCTTGCTACTCAACTGCTTGCGAATCTGAAAAAAAATAAACAACATGAAGGGGTAAGTCACAAAGACTTAGTGAGGAGACAACAATCACCATCAACTAGAAAGGAAACACAAAAAGGCACGAATAACTGCTTTACAATCTTGTGCGATTATGTTATACACATAATAAAATCATTAAATTTATAATTTAGCCATTTAGATAGAAATATTAAAAATCCAATTAATAGCGAAGCGAAATCAAAATAAACAACCTTAAAATCATCACCGAAAATCAAACAAGTAAAAATACAAATTCTTGAGAACCAAGAGGCAGCTTCATCTCATTGATAGCCCTTTCCTCCTAAGGGTGGCATTTCCTTAGGGGTGGCTCCATCTAACGGATAGCCTTCTCCTCTCAATCCCGCAACGCATCATCACGCATCGATTAGGGAGCTTACATCTCGTTGATAGCCCTATCTTCCTACGGATGACATTTCTCATAGGGGCGGCTCCATCTAACGGGTAACTCTCCCTAATCAAAACGAAGTAACTAGGTGCAGCTATCGCCGTTAACGATTTCATAATTATAACAACGATTTTCCAAACACGTAAAAAAATTATATTCAACTGTATAACAATTCAATATTTAAATTCTTTATAATTCATAAATAAATCAAACAATGAACATATTATATAACAAAGACCATTAAAATAAATAAATGACGAAATCTAGATCAATTTCAAAGGTTGTGTTCCCCAAATTTTTAAATAAATACTTTAACATAGAAAGCGAGTAAAATAATAATTATAGCATTATAAAAATATATGACGATGATCGTCGTCTACTCATAACTATGGAGAATCGACTACGTTTGTTCTCCAACAACTCCCAAAGTAGCCGGCAGGATCTCAACTTACAAATTTGAGTATCAAAAATATTCTTAAGACTTTAGAAAAATTATTCTAAAGTTTAGCTAAATCTAGGAAACCATAAAAATCATTTAAATCTACTCTAAGCACAAAATAAGATTTATAAAAAAAAACTACATTTTTCTAGAGATTCATATTAGCATTAGGGTTGTGTAATTACCTCAAAGAGTCTCAATAAACAACTCTCAAGAAATGGGTACCCTTATCCTTCCATGACTCACTAACCCTAACCCCAAAAATCCTAACCAAGAGTATTTGTAGGAGTATGAGAAGTTATGCTCTTGGGATGTACAATTTCTTTTAAGGGTTGAGGGTTTATGTGTTGTGGAGTGAGAAGAAGCAAGGAAAAGGAAAGAAGAAGAGAGAGAAAAAAAACAAAAAAAAGATGGGAAGGTTGTGTTTTTGGCCGAGAGAGAGAAGAAATAGGGAGAAGTGAAGTGGTGAGTGTGAGAGTGAAGGTGATTTGGAAAGTATTTTGTTTGAAATATTTAATAATAATAATGATAATATTATTATTTGTTTATTTATTTATTTAATTTTTTTTTGAAACAGAGTGTTTCAATCTCCTCCCCTTAAGAAAATTCGTCCACGAATTTTTTTTTTTTTTCTTCTAATATTGACCTTTAGTTTCAAACAAGTGTGGTTACTTTGCACGGATGTTCAATGTATGATAGACTATCATCTAATTGCACGTCTTCATGATTAATCACATGAGAAGGGTCATGAAGATACTTCCGAAACATCAAAATATGAAAGACCAGATGAACTCCTGAGAGATCTGGTGGAAGTGCCAAGCGATACGCTACCGGTCCGACCCTTTCTAAAATTTCAAATGGTCGAATGAACCTTGAACTTAGTTTCCCCTTTTTACCAAACCGCAAAACTCCTTTCATTGGTGAGACTCGTAGGAATACATGTTCTCCCACTGAAAACTCTAAGGGACGACGCCTTTTATCAGAATAAGATTTTTGTCTACTCTGAGCTGTCACTAAGCGATCCTGAATCAATTTAACTTTTTCAATGGCATCTTGAATCAACTCTGGATCGACTAGTTTAGCTTCTCCAACTTCAAACCATCCTATCGGAGACCTACACCGTCTTCCGTACAAAGCCTCAAACGGAGCAATTTGAATACTAGATTGGTAACTATTATTGTATGCAAATTCCATCAAGGGCAAACGTTGATCCCAACTACCCCCAAGATCCAGAACACAAGCACGAAGCATATCTTCCAATATTTGTATAGTCCTTTCAAACTGGCCATCTGTCTGAGGATGAAAAGTCATGCTAAGCTTCAAACGAGTTCCTAATGAAGTTTGAAACGACTTCCAAAATTGAGCAGTAAATTGAGCCCCACGGTCAGAAATAATAGACACCGGTACACCATGCAAAGAGACAATTTCATCTAAAAAAAGTTTAGCATATTGAGATGCAGTATAAGTAGTCTTCACAGGCAAGAAATGCGCAGATTTGGTCAACCGATCTATAATCACCCACACTGAGTCATAACCCTTTTGGGTTCGTGGTAATCATGTGGTAGAGGTCATATGCCTTCCCACTTCCACTCAGGTATTTCAACAGGTTGAAGTAACCCCGCAGGATTTTGGTGCTCAGCCTTTACTTGTTGACACACTAAGCACTTAGAGACAAAATCTGTTACGTCTCTCTTCATTCTTTCCCACCAATACAACTCTCTCAAGTCTTGATACATCTTATTAGAACCTGGGTGAATAGTCTCAGAAGAATGATGAGCCTCCTCTAAAATTTTCCTTCTCAAGCCACCAACATTTGGAATGCACAATCGAGACTTCAACCTCAGCACACCATCAAAATCAACCGAAAAGTCTGAAATTTTACCATTCTGGACATTATTTACCATATTCACCAAGTATGGGTCTGGACCTTGAGCTTCCTTGATATCATCAACTTTGTTGGACGAATTTGTACGTGGGCTAAAAATAACCTCGAATGACCAAGTTCAAATTGAATTCCACTTTCAACAACTTCTTGAAATTCTTTAACTATTGTTCTCTTTACTTTTGCTATATGGGCGAGACTGCCCATGGATTTCCTACTCAAAGCATCTGCAACAACATTTTCTTTCCCTGGATAGTATAAGATTTTGCAGTCATAATATTTCAAAGAAGGCATTCGAATCACTAAGTTAAAAGGTCATGAATCAAGCAAAATAAAACGAGTTATAACTTTCTCCAGCCTAAATTGTCGAGAAAGTTAATTCAAGACTGAACCTCAAGATTGATCATCAATCTCCAGATAGTTCAGAACACTAACAGACCAGATTGATTATCAATCTCCGTTTCTGCAGAATCAATCTCCGTTTCTGCAGAATCAATCTCCGTTTTTGCAGAATTTCAGCATTGATCTCGTTACTTCTGTAGAGGTTTATAATCATTCACCAAACTGTTTTGGACATAATCAAGGCTCCAAATCGAAGCTGTAACATCAATAATTACATATGAAGCTTCAAAGATCATAAACACGTAGACAATCTGATCAAGAATGAATAAAACAAAGTTCAAAACTGTTCAAAGGCTGGAATATTTTTATTCACTTTTATTAGTTTTGGTCAAAACTGAAAGAGGACTACCAACAGCTCTTTTGACCATTATTAAATATCCTAAAAGCCTATAAAAAGAAGGCCAAACTCAAGGAAAAATCAGAGCTTCAAGTACTATGAAAATTCATTACTCATTTCAATAATACTTGAATTTTTCTCACTCACATACATTGAATCAGTTATGATTTTTCCCATTCGATTCTTAGAATCATTTTCGTGCATTTCTCTGTCAAAGAATTAGATCTCAAACAAGAGTTAAGACATCTCATATTCTAACAAAACAATCTCATCATTATTGTAAAACTCGAACTATAAGAGTTTAGTATAGTTTGGGTAGATTGTAACAAATCCTATTAAGGTTTACAGGTGACTTGATTGAACTCCTTTCTAGGTGGAAAGGTTTTAATGTTGTAACAGATCAATGCTGATATGAGCTAGGTGCTGTAAAACCAAGAAGGTTCTTTGTTTTGAACACTTAGTGGAAAATCTCACGGTTTTGAGGACTGGACGTATCCCGAGTTGGGTGAACCAGGATATATCCTTGTGTGGTATCTCTTTCCTTATCTATTTACTTTCAGTTTGATTGATTATCAAGTTAAATACATAAACTGAATTACTGATTTTAACTAACCAAGAACGTTCTCCGTTTTACTAGTTAAAACCAAGAACGTTCTCCGTTTTCTGTTTTCACACCCAAGATTAATCTTGAGTTAAATTCTTAAGTTTTTTCAGGAATTTTTAATTAGGAACATTTACAATTTAAACCCCCTTCCTTGTAAATCGACATTGCTACTTCAAATCCCTCCTGATGTGACCTACTTGGCCACATTGATAGCACACCTTACCATCTCTAGAACAATTTCCAAAGTGAAACCTACCAAAAATAGAACACCGTGTATCTGAAACACCAGAATGTCTATAAGGGAAAGTGGATTGTGATGCTGCCCCAGAATCTGATCTACGGCTCTGCACTTTCCTAGAAGATTGTCCGCTATGACCACCTCTTTGAGACATGAGTCGTTGTTGCCCCTAATAACCAAACATAGATCCACTGCCGCGATTCGAATAGTTACTGTAGGATTCTTCAACCCGTTGTTTCTTTCGTAAATCTTGTCTATTGCCTCCTTTTTCCTTCTGTCGTTGCTCAATCTGAAGAGCCAAACTCAAAACCTCAGCAAAAGTAGAACAATTCAACCCAACCACAAATCTAAATAAGTAATCCCTCAATCCTCTGATGAACCTCTTGACACGCATTTGCTCAGTGTTAGGGTAAGAAGCGTGTCTAGAGAGCTCTATAAAACGAGCACTATACTCTAAAACTGTCATACCCTCTGTTTGCTCCAATCGCTCAAACTAATGAGCTAATCCATGTCTAACACTCTCTGGAAGAAAATGAGCCATGAACAACTGAGAGAACTCTCTCCATGCTAACGTAAGTGACCCAATGATAGAGTTTCAACAAGTGTATTGAATCGTTGCAAGTAATAATAAAACGGTAGTACCGAGTGTCGAACGGTAATAATAAAACGGTTGTATTTAATTACTAAAGTTGAACAAAAAGTTCCCAAATTAATTGAAATAATATTTAAAATTAACAACAGTAATAAAATTGATCCTTTATTATAAGAAAAATCTCAAGGGTCAGTCTCACTTTGAATCCAACCTTGGTGTCTAATTTGATCATAGTTACTGAATTCCTTTATTGAATTATTACCGAATTCTCTTTATTATTCTTGCACTAATGTCTTAGTGACAGAACCTTTAATTCCAAAGTAACCCCTAATTCCTTAGTGGATTTAAGATTAGAATTAAGCCTTAGTGTATAGGAATTCTCTTGTTAAACTATTGCCTTTGCAACTAATTTAATTGGTTTCATGACCTACATCTATCCCTAGACTACAAATTCATGAATTTCTCATCTCAAACATTCGTAAAGTCCACTTCCGTTTCAAAATACGAATCGTAGAACATTTTAATGTTGATCAAGCAATAAAAAAAATTAAGCACAAAGATGAGAAAAATAATTCAATAAACTCATTCATATAAATAGAAATCAAATCAGAAAAATAAAGGTTTCATCTTGTTACACCCATCCCTAACAAATAAGGTTTAGTTACTCATGACAAAGATAGAAAAGATAGAGATTATAGAAGAGTTACAAGAAAGATTCATGATTGATTCTTGATAAAACTGCTCCAGTGGTGTTACAAACGGCCGTCTT
Organism: Cicer yamashitae; assembly: GCA_037974755.1. NCBI lineage: Eukaryota > Viridiplantae > Streptophyta > Magnoliopsida > Fabales > Fabaceae > Cicer > Cicer yamashitae. The sequence goes on from JBBPBQ010000003.1 coordinate 28,106,068, forward strand.
TGAGTTTCTCTGCTAGGGCACAAGTCTCCCAACTTCCCAATAGTCCAAAAGATCCTTAGAAAGTGAAAAAAAAATGCATTTTAATGACTGCTTTCGTGTGCCACGCGCCCCAGTTGCAGCTTTTGCGCTTCAAGCACATCCCGACAGAGACTTCAACATGAAAATGCGCCCTAGGCGCGGTTGTTGCTCTTCAAGCACACAACATCTGTTGTTTGACGTTTTCTGCATTTTTTTCCTCTTTTGAGTTTGAATTGGGTTCTGGTGTCTTCATAAAAGTTGTAGCTATGGATCTTAGCTTTCATTTTCACTTGGTTTGACTCGAATTGGACATCTACAACTCCAGATATGACTGAAATACTCCACATAGGTCATGTTGATTTCTCACCAAAATTCAGCACTGCACTAAAACAAAGAAACAACGCAAAACTACGAAAAATCTCTACTTAATCAAGGAAATAAGAACATTAATCATTTCATTAAATCAAAGAACTAAAATCAACAAAATATATCAAATAACTCCTTGAATTAACTAATGAATAAAAGATATATAAGACTAAAAACAATGAAAAATATGCATATGATGAAGAGTTATCACAATTCCAAACTTAATCTATTGCTTGTCCCCTAGTAACAATTAATTTCAGATTTGGTACAGTTAAAAGCAAACTTATACTCAATTTCTCAAATCAAATCAAACTAAATTCTTAAAGTCCCAGCTACTACAAAACATTCATCGTGCTCTATAGTTGCTAACAAAAAAAAAACAACACAATTTGTACACAAAGCATTCATTCATCAAGTTCAACTCTTTCTTCACACAATCTCACCAAAATTTCTCTCAAGTGCTTAGAAAGGGTTTTGAATTTATCACTCCAATCCTAGAACATGAATCACGCTACCATAGGCTTGAAAAAATTCTAGTTAGCAATCACAATGCAACAAACACATACACTTTTGGAGGACTTTCGGGTTGTAATGGGGCTTAGGTACAGGTAGGACATTTTGGGTTAGTAGGTGTAAGACCCTTAATTTTAAACTCTAATTTATGCAATTTTAGTATATTTGGTGTTAAATTGCTGAGGCATTTAGCCCAATTTTAATTCATTTTGTGAATTAAACAGCAAAAGCATATTTTATTAGAGTTTGTTATATGTTTATTATATATATATATTTTTGTATATATATATTTAGATCCGGTTAAAATTATTCGTCGAAGAATAATTTATTTTACGTTACGGAGAATTTATACTGGACAGTTTTGTTAAAAATATTACTGGTTGCTGAAAAGTTTACCTGTCGATTGAGTTGCGACGAGAGTAGATATTTTTATCAAAATAGTTGAGATGTGTATGTGAGAGTTTTAGATATTTGTTGGTTTGGGATTATATATATATATATATATTATTTAGTGAGTTAGTAATATATATATATATATGGTTAGTAAGTTGGTATATATATACTGTGATGGGCCACGAGGTGATGCCATGTGATTGGTGTTAAGACAAACTCTCAAATTAAGTTTTGATGAAAATAAACAAAGGTTAATTAAGTATGTTAATTATGATTCTAAATGTTTTGTTAATTTAATTTGTGCTCTTTAGTGTTTTTATTAAAGATAGAAACCAAGCAAAGCAAAGAAATCAGATGAAAAATCAAACTGAACATTCTTAACCATAAGTTATACAAAACGGAGAATGTTCTGCAGAATCAAGATTGACTGTCGCAGCCACTTCACCAATCTTTCTCCAGCACTTTAAGAATGATTCTGCCTTAATTCTTTATACCAATTTCATCAGTACATGGCAAGGAACAGATAGGAATCATTATTACTTAAAACGATTCTCGAATCATTAAGATAAGTCCTCAGAATGTTCAGAAGACTATCAGACCAGATTGATCATCAATCTCCACTTTTAATCAACTTTCTCCGTTTCTGAAAAGAACAATCTCTGTTTCTGCAGAAGAAGACTTCTCAGTTCTGCAGAAATCATTCACTCCTTTCCAAACAGTTTTGGATCGAATCAAGTGTCCAGATCAAAGCCCAATAATCATCAAGCATTTTCGAAGCTTAATGGGTCATTAAAACGCGCAGGAAATATGTGTGGGATTAAGCAAAACGGCCCAAAACAGCAAGACCCAAAACTGTCACATGAATGGTGTATTTTTTCAACAGAAAGGTTGATTGTGTTAGAGGAAAACAGATCACTACCAACAGCTCTTTCTAACCAGAATTAATTGCCCAAATCGTCTATAAAAGCAAGGCAAATTCGCAAGCATCATTCAGAACTTCAAGTGCCAATAATTCTCATTAAATCACATTCACTTGCATTCTTGAAGCTATCTCATTCACAAAAGAAATAAGGCTGTAATTGTTTCATATTTCCAGATTATCTTACCGAGTTCTTTTTATTCTGATTTTATTCTCAAACAAGAGTTGAGCATAATCAGATTCAACCAAACCTTTAAATCATTATTGTGTAAACTCATGACTATAAGGATTGTTTATAGTTTGAGAGTGATTAAAAGAGTTAACTGTAAAAATCCAAGCAGATTAGTTAGGTGACTTGTTTGAATCCTTTCTGGGTGGAAAAGAAGTGTAGTTACAGATCAAGGTTGATCTTTAACTGTGTAACCAGAAGATTGTTCTCCGTTCGTTGAACAGTTAGTGAAAATCTCACAGTTGTGAGGACTGGACGTAGCCCACGTTGGGTGAACAAGGATATATCATTGTGTAGTATCTCTTCCTTATCTCTATTTACATTCAGTTATTTTTATTGTCAAATTAAATAGAGAAACTAAAAACTGCAATTTTAACTAATCAAGAACGTTCTCTGTTTTCTGGTTCAGAACCAAGAATGTTCTCCGTTTCTGTTTTTCATAACCAAGATCATTCTTGAGTTGTTTTCTTAAGTTTTTAACAGGAATTTTTAAATAGGGACATTTACAATTCAAACCCCCCTTCCTTGTAAATTGACATTGTTACTTCAATTGGTTGGTTCATCTTATGCTTGCGGGGATTTTCACATCGTGTTGGTCTGCGATAGACTGCACTCTAGAAAACGTACTAGTATGCGATAGACTGTACGCGGTGAAAACGTACTGGTATGTGATAGACTGTATGCAGTGAAAACGTACTAGTCTGTGATAGACTGTACGGGGTGAAAACGTACTGGTCTGTGATAGACTGTATGCGGTGAAAACGTAATGGTTTGTGATAGACTCTACGCAGTTAAAACTTGCTGGTCTGTGATAGACTGTACGCGGTTAAAACATGTTTGATATATTATGATGGTGGTGTATACATGCTTGATTGTTGTTTGTGATTGTGCTGTATTTGGTGTTTGTGATTGATTGAATTGGTGTTGAAAGTGTTTGAATGATTTTGGTGTGTTTTCAAAACTGAAAATATGTCATTTTACAGCTGTATTCGAATACAACAGGGTTGTAGTCGAATACAGATGAGTTGTTTTGCCTCTGACTTGCATATTCACAAGTGTATTCGACTACGAGGAGGGTGTAGTCGAATACAAATCACAAAGTTCTGACACTGACTTCGCAATTGTATTCGAATACAAGGGAGTTGTATTCGAATACAAAATCTGCAGGATTTTTCACTGTTTTCACATCTGTATTCGACTACATGGAGGCTGTAGTCGAATACAGTTGTGTTGTTTGTGATGTTTGTGTTGTTTTGTTGTTTTTGTTGTTTTAATGTTGTTTTCGCATCTGTATTCGAATACAGATATGCTGTATTTGAATACAACAGTGCAGTTTTGTCCGAAACTTCATTTTTCATCCTTGTTTTTGCATGTTTAGTATATGCAAACCCTTTCTAGATGCATGCTAAGTTGAAGGGTGATTTTATGCATTTAAAATTTAAATGCTATGTGGTAACTATTAATTTCAGTTGGTGACCCTTTACAATTTTGTGGAAATCTGGGCTTTGCCCTCAGATGAGAACCAGGGTCGTTCTAAGGCGTGGCATAAAGATGGGTTGGTTTTGTGACTGAAAGCATTAGGGCTTGATGCCGCTCGTGGATTCTCAATACCAAGTCACCCTCAAATAGATTAATGATCAGCTTAGGGTTCTATTTAAGAATTTTATTTATGTCATCTTTCTTATTTCAAGGTTGTTGTTGAAAAAGGAACTTATGTATTTGAAACAGATTATTTTAGTCGATGTATTTGATATTTGCATACTTTGGATTTTCGTTCCAAAAACTATTTCCGCTGTTTGTATTAATTATGACTTTGTCGTTTGTGTTACGACTTAAAATATTTTATCCAAGAGTATTTTCTTCATTTATGGATTTAACTTGGTATTTTTATCATTTGTTTTGAAAAAAAAATACACTCGCGGTGTTAAAATTCGGGGTGTTACAGTAGGTGATCATAGCACTTGGGCGCATGTTTCTAACTTTTTATTTTGGTATTTTAAAATCTCTTTATAGCTTAGAATAATTTTTTAGCTTATTTCTAAACTTTGGGTTGAAATTGAGTTATAATTTTATTATTTGCATTTTGACCCCTGCTTGCTTTATAGGCCATAACTTGAGCTCTGGATATCAGATTGAAGCATGCGAACAGTCGTTGAAAAGCTAAAAATCAGAGCTACAACTTTTGTGCTAGAATAAAATCTCAATGCTGAACTCTACTGGGCCTAAATTGTAGACTTCGTAATCTGGACTTTTGTAATAATTTTAAATAGCGGGCCACTTGTTTTTAAAGCCCAAAATTCGAGCACTATATATTGAGAGTTTCTTTCCTTTCGTAGTATGTATTGTTTTCGGATTAAAGACCAGAAAATTATATAAACACTTTTTTTAATTTCATGGAGGGCTAATTTCATAATGTTAATCCACGGGTTCAGAGTTTCATCAACACCTGGAGATTCAGGTTACACTGCCAATTTCGTTTCATGATTCTATTTCTGTTTATTTGATTATATTGATATTCTGATTGCTTAATTTGAATTTCAATAAGATCGATTAAATTCATTTGATAGAATTTGGTTTTAGTTTCTAATTTAATTGAATTATAATTTTGCGACGCTTGATTGTTAATTGTAATATTTTGACGATTGTGATGCTTAATCCGGTCAACGAAACCGAATTCACATAGGATTGATTACGCTTGTTTGACCAATCCTATAGTCAAATAAGAATAGAATCACAAATTAGAAATTAAACTCATTGATAGAATCAGTGATAGGTTTGAAACTCGAATAAGTGGATTAATCGTTTTTGCTCATCTGTTAAAACTAAAAAATTATAAAAACCCCCTTTTCGAATTTCAACTCTCAATTCGGTTAATATTATTATATCAGAAGTCCTTGCGAAACAACTCGAGTTATTACCCCTATTTACATTTTATCAATTGCATTTGACCCGTGTGCGACAGCGGATCAGTAGGCTTTACTACTTGGAGTTAGGTACACATTTTCAAATTATTCTACCACTTTTTTGTTCGTCACATTTTCATTGTGGAGATTCTCAAACATTGACAAAAGAACGAAGATGTTATTTATCAAAGTACACAAACTGATTTTTTTTCTTCTTTTCTTTTCCTTTTGTTTTGATTTTTGTTTTGATTTGTTTTTTATTTTTTAATTTTATTTTTTGAGAACTACCACCCCAAACTTAAAAGGTTGCTATCCCATGAGCAACCCCAAATTTAGAACTTTACTAAGATGAGATAAAAAATTTCCTACCTAACTCCAACTAAGGTGATGGAATTAAAGTCAGGTCTTTGGATTGTAATGTGGCTAGTAACCGAAAGAAAAGGGCAAGGCTCAAAGGGGCTAGAAAAGGATACAATTTGTATATGGCAGTTAGAAAGTCTCAAACGACCAAACAAAATTGCCTTAGTGTATGCATAAATTGCAAGTGATGCAAGTCAGAATTAGTGCAAGTTCTGATGGGATAACACATGTCTGGATAATCACACAGCAAAGCATTAAAGGGTTTAGACCCAAAAGCTCACAGCTGGGATAATAAGAGAGAGTATGCACTATCTAAATGATACCAAACATGTGACTGCAACTTTTTTTTTTTAAGAATTTCAAGACTTACACAACCAAAGAGTAATCAACAATGTATGCATTAGTGAACTCGTCGAATTGAGCAATGATATGAGCAAAGAAATAGAGTTTAAATTTCAAAATCTGAAACAAATAGTTTAAGACTAGCTTCAAGTTGTTAAAAATTCTTCATCATAGTGCACGTTTACACATAATAAAAATGATTGAATGTAAATAGAGATAAGGAAGAGATATCACACAATGATATATCCTGTTTCACTCAACTGGAGCTATGTCCAGTCCTCACAACTATGAGATTTTCACTAAGTGTTCAAAAACGGAGAACAATCTTTTGTTTACATAGTTAAAAATCAACCTTGATCTGCAACACCAATTCCTTTCCACCAAGAAAGGATTCAATCAAGTCACCTAACAGCTTTGATAGGTTTTTATAATTCACTCTTTAATCATGCTCAAACTATAAACAATCCTTATAGTTATGAGTTTACACAATAATGATTTAAGAAGATTGATTGAATCTGATTATGCTCAACTCTTGTTTGAGAATATATTTAGTCTGAAAGAACTCAGTAAAATAAAACTGGAAGTATGTGGTAGTTTCAGAACTGATTGTTTTCGTGAATGAGAAGCTTTCAAGAATTCAAGTGTATGTAATTTGATGAGTATTCTTGGCACTTGAAGTTATAAGTTTTGCTGAGTATTTAGACTTCCTTTTATAGACGATTTGAGCATTTAATTAAGGTCAAAAAAATTTGTTGGTAGTGCTCTGTCAGTTTTGACCAAAACCAATATAAGTGAATAAAAATAATTCAACCTTTTGAACAGTTTTGGGCTTTGTTTGACTAGGCTGTTTTATTCATCTTTGATCAGATTTCCTGCGCGTTTAATGATCCCTTAGGCTTCATATATATTTGTCGATGATATATCTTTGATCTGGAGACTTGATTCTGTCCAAAATAACTTGGAAAGTAATGAACAACTTCTGCAGAAATAAGGAGATTGATTGTGCAGAAACGGAGATTGATTCTTCAAAAACGGAGATTGATGATCAATTTGGTCTGTTAGTGTCTTCAACTATCTGGAGATTGATAATCAATCTTGAGGTTCAGTTTTGTTTCAACTTTCTTGACAATTTCAGACTGGAGAAAGTAACAATCCGTTTTGTTTTGCTTTGATTCATGATGATTTTACTTAGTGATTCGAAAGCCTCCTTAAACAAGAATGATTCATGCTTGTTCCTTGCCATGTGCTAATGAACTTAGTATAAATATTAGAGGCAAAAGCTTTGTTGAAATAGTGGAGATTGATTGGTCAAGTGGTTGTGACAATCAATCTTGAGTCTGGAGAACATTGTCCGTTTTGTTCAGCTTATAGTCAAGAATGTTCTGTTTTAGTTTTTCATCTGATTTCTTTGCTTTGCTTGGTTCCTATCTTTGAATAAAAGCACTCAAGAACACAAATTAAATTAACATAACATTTAGAATCATAATTAACATTCTTAATTAAACTTTGTTTATTTTCATCAAAACTTAATTTGAGAGTTTATCTTAACACACTCTTCGGTAAGCATCACTGTTTCACCGCCAATTTTTCTTTTCTTTAATAGAATCTCCTTCATGAACTTGGCATAAGCCGACATCTGCTCTAGTGCTTCTGCAAAAGGAATGTTAATTTGCAATTTTTTAAAAACATTAAGAAACTTACCAAATTGTCTTTCAATTTTTTCCTTTCTTAATCTTTGAGGGATTGGAAGTCGAATTTCAGGCTTTGGCAGGGACTCATTTTCCTGCACCACAGGTTCTTCCTCCTTTTCAAGAGCGATGTGCTCTTCAGCTGATGTCAGGGTGACCATTTCCTTCGAGTGGGTTGAAGTTGAAGTACTCCCACTCTTTTTAGCTTTAGGTGGTACTGGTTCACTTACCTTGCCACTCCTTGTTGCCACGACATTGACATTATTTCGCGGATTCAGAATTGTGTCACTAGGCAAATTTCCAGGCACTCTTTGTGCCATTTGTTGAGCAAGTTGACCAGTTAGGTCTCCAGATTCTTTATTGATGCATATTGATTTTTCTGGATGGCTCTTAACTCTTCAATGAAATAACTTGTGCTTGTTACTAACTTCTCAATAGCACTATCCCAAGCAGCTTTTTGAGGTGGAGCTTGATTTGCTTGAGCTTTTTGTTGAGCTTGAGATCTACCCTGTTGATCTTTCCATGAATAATTTGGATGATTTCTCCAACCCGGATTGTACGTACTAGAGTAGGGATTATTCTGCTTCCCATTGTTACCCATAAAGTTCACCTCTTTTGGTTCTTCTGTATCATCATCATCCGGTGCTTCAATAGCTCCATTTTTATGTGCTCCCCCATAAAAGTCACAACCAGTATGTTTCAATAATTTGACAGGGGACACTTGGGGTTGTATATTTAGAGCTGCTATCCCCTTCTTTATCTCAGCGGCGATAACATCTTCTATCTGGTTTGAGAGCAACCTCCCTTGAGCCAACCCAACATCCATAACATTCAATTCAAGTATACCACTTGTTGATCCACCACCTCTCTCATACAAAATCATTTGTTCATTTGATGCCATGATCTCAATAATTTTGTGTGCTTCTGATGCGGTCTTGTAATTCAAAGAACCACCCGTTGTAGCATCCAACATAATTCTAATGCTAGGCCTAAAACCATTATAGAATATTTGCATTTGAGCAGTGTCGTCATAGGCATGATTGGGACATCCTGCTAGTGAACTCTTGAACCTCCTGTAAGTGTCACGAGGAGATTCTCCCTCTTTCTGTTTGTAACTAGAAATATCTTGCCTCTTTCTAACAAACACAGCTGGGGGAAAGTATTGTTCTAAGAACTTATTTTCAAGGTCATCCCACGTGGTGATGCTACTAGAAGGAAAGGAGTTAAGCCACTCCTTAGCATCATCTTTCAATGACAATGGAATTAATATCAATCTCTTGCCTTCTTCAGAACAACCATTTGTCTATTGGCGTCTTCGTTATGTTTACCGAAAAAATGAATATCCTTCAACTCTCGGAATAGAGCGAGGCTCACTTCAAACTTGTTAACTGTAACCGGTGTGTTATGGATAGCCAATCGAGCACGGTTTCTATTTTGATTCCCATACTCGTCGAGGGTACGTTCAAGTGGTGGTAGATCGACCATTTCTGCAAATTTGAAAAAATACCCCAACTCCTCTTCTTCCACTACTAACTGTCTTTCCCTTTGTCTCCTTTCTCGAACCGCCTTTCGATTTGCTTTCGCTGTTTTTTCGATTTCTGGCTCAAAGATAAGTTCAGCTGAGGATTGGGCTCGCATACAAGGTTAGACAAATTGTGAGTAATGACAAGTTTTAAAATAAAGAAAAATAAATAATTAGAATAAAAACAAAAATATTATTGCAGAGCAAAAAATTTCAATTAAGTAAATAAATTATAACTCAATAGTGAGATGACAATCCCCGGCAACGGCGCCAAAAACTTGTTAGCGTTTCAGCAAGTGTACTGAATCGTTGCAAGTAATTATAAAATGATAGTACCGAGTGTCGAACTCAAGGATTGCGTTTTACTATCGAGTTGTATTTAATTACTAAAGTTGAACAAAAAGTTCCCAAATTAATTGAAATAAAATTTAAAATCAACAACAGTAATAAAATTGATCCTTTATAATAAGAAAAATATCAAGGATCAGTCTCACTTCGAATCCAACCTTGGTGTTTAATTTGATCATAGTTACTGAATTCCTTTATTGAATTATTATCGAATTCTCTTTATTATTCTTGCCCTAATGTCTTAGTGACAGAACCTTTAATTCCAAAGTAACCCCTAATTCCTTAGTGGATTTAAGATTAGAATTAAGCCATATCGTATAGGAATTCTCTTGTTAAACTATTGCCTTTCACCTAATTTAATTGGTTTCATGACCTACATCTATCCCTAGACTAAAAATTCATGAATTTCTCATCTCAAGCATTCGTAAAGTCCACTTCCGTTTCAAAATACGAATCGTAGAAATCAAATCAGAAAAATAATTCATGACTAGAAAAATAATTCAATAAACTCATTCATATGACTAGAAATCAAATCAGAAAAATAAAGGTTTCATCTTGTTACACCCATCCCTAACAAATAGGGTTTAGTTACTCATGACAGAGATAGAAAAGATAGAGATTAGAGAAGAGTTACAAGAAAGATTCATGAATGATTCTTGATAAAACTGCTCCAATGGTGTTAGAAACGGCCATCTTTGAGTTTCTCTGCTAGGGCACAAGTCTCCCAACTTCCCAATAGTCCAAAAGATCCCTAGAAAGTGAAAAAAAAATAATTTTAATGAGTTTTGTCGCGTGCAACGTGCCCCAAGCGCATCTTTGCGCTTCAAGCGCGTCCCGACAGAGACTTCAGCATGAAAATGCGCCCCAGGCGCGGCTGTTGCGCTTCAAGCGCACAACATCTGTTGTTTGACGTTTTCTGCATTTTTCTACTCTTTTGAGTCTGAATTGGGTTAAATTGTCTTCATAAAAGTTGTAGCTATGGATCTTAGCTTTCATTTTCACTTAGTTTGACTCCAATTGGACATCTACAACTCCAGATATGGCTGAAACCACATAGGTCATGTTGATTTCTCACCAAAATTCAGCAATGCACTAAAACAAAGAAACAACGCAAAACTACGAAAAATCTCTACTTAATCAAGGAAATAAGAACATAAACATTTCATTGAATCAAAGAACTAAAATCAACAAAATATATCAAATAACTCCTTAAATTAACCAATGAATAAAAGATAAATAAGACTAAAAACAATGAAAAATATGCATATGATGAAGAGTTATCACCCCACTTGTCTACCACGTGACACTATATCAAACAAATCTCGGGCCACACATATTAGCTGAAAGGATGTGAATTCCACTACTCTTACCTCAGAACAACCCAATGCTCTCCAAAGCCGCTCTAGACTATTAATGAATTGTTGTGGGTCCTCAGTCGCACTAGACCCAGAAAAAGTAGGGGGTTTAAGCTTCATGAAGTCTGGTAAATTAACCTCAATACCCCTCGTTGCAGCAGTCGTCTGTTTCTCAACTTGTCTAACCTCTTGTTGACTGTTGGGATTTTCATGTCTTTGATCACCCTCTTGTTGTTGTCCAACGACAACCTCAAGAAGTTGTTGCACAACCTGTAGTAATCCATGCAGACCAGTAGCAAACTCTTCCATGGCTGGATTTCTGCTCCTCATAGGTACCTCAACATCGGCATCCAAGCCACGTCCACCAACATTAGCTCTACGGCGACTTCGAGCACAAACTGAAACACGACCTCGTTGACGAGCGCCTTGTGCTTGGGCAATTGACTCATCAGCAATTTCCCTTATAGTAGGATTCCTAGTCTTGGGTGGCATTCTCACCTAATCAAAGAACATTGATCAAAAATTGAACAAGACAACAAGAAAACGTGGAAAGATAGTGATGATGAATTTAAACACAGATTTAGACAACAGATGAGACTCTCATAGAGTGCTAATAGCCCTTGCAAGTAAGTTGTGCTCGGGTACACAATTTACTGACAAGAATCTATTATCACCCTATGTTTGCAGCTATTAGGACCTAAGACCGAGCTCTGATACCAACTTTGTCACGACCCGAAAACTAAACGCCGTGATCGGCGAACAAGCTATACTCTTATCCTGGAAAGCCTACTCACTGACTTAACAATCAAGCAACAAAATAGTTCTCAATAACCATTTCAAAACAATATATATACACACACACACATACACACACACACACACACACACACACACACACACACACACACACACACATATATATATATATATATATATATAACTTTTTTCGGAATTTCGACAGAGTATCCTTAGTAACTTCAACGTTTCCAAATTTACAAAATCCATGTTTAAACTTCTAATTCAGCCAAATTCAAATAACATAATCTAAACATTCAGTACATCACCCAAATGACTTTCTAGACTCAAAATAGCTGCAAATTACATCATGACTCAATAGACTTCATCATAGAAAATCAAACAAGTAAAAATACAAATTCTTGAGAACCAAGAGGCGGCTTCATCTCATTGATAGCCCTTTCCTCCTAAGGGTGGCCTTTCCCTTAGGGGTGGCTCCATCTAACGGATAGCCTTCTCCTCTCAATCCCGCTACACATCATCACGCATCAATTAAGGAGCTTACATCTCGTTGATAGCCCTCTCCTCCTACGGATGAAATTTCTCATAGGGGCGGCTCCATCTAACGGGTAACTCTCCCTAATTAAAACGAGGTAACTAGGTGCACCCACCGCCGTTAACGATTTCATAATTATAACAACGATTTTCCAAACACGTAAAAAAATTATATATAACAATTTAATATTTAAATACTTTATAACTCATAAATAAATCAAACAATTAACATATTATATAACAAAGACCATTAAAATAAATAAATGACGAAATCGAGATAAATTTCAAAGGTTGTGTTCCCCAAATTTTTAAATATATACTTTAACATAGAAAACGAGTAAAATAATAATTATAGCATTATAAAAATATATGACGATGATTGTCGTCTACTCACAACTATGGAGAATCGACTACGTTTGTTCTCCAACAACTCCCAAAGTAGCTGACAAGACCTCAACTGACAAATCTGAGTATAAAAAATATTCTTAAGACTTTAGAAAAATTATTCTAAAGTTTAGCTAACTCTAGGAAACCATAAAAATCATTTAAATCTACTCTAAGCACAAAATAAGATTTATAAAAAAAACTACATTTTTCTAGAGATTCATATTAGCATTAGAGTTGTGTATTTACCTCAAATAGTCTCAATAAACAACTCTCAAGAAATGGGTACCCTTATCCTTCCTTGACTCACTAACCCTAACCCCAAAAATCCTAACCAAGAGTATTTGTAGGAGGAGTATGAGAAGTTATGCTCTTAGGGATGTCAAATTTCTTTTAAGGGTTGAGGGTTTATGTGTTGTGGAGTGAGAAGAAGCAAGGAGGAAGAAAGAAGAAGAGAGAGAAAAAAAACAAAAAAAAGTTGGGAAGGTTGTGTTTCTGGGAGAGAGAGAGAGAGAGAAGAAATAGAGAGAAGTGAAGTGGTGAGTGTGAGAGTGAAGGTGAAGTGGAAAGTATGGGTTTGGCTTGTTTGAAATATTTGATAATATTATTATTATTATTACTATTATTATTATTATTATTATTTGTTTATTTATTTAATTTCTTTTTTTTTTTTTGAAACAGAGTGTTTCATTATTGATAAAATATTCAATAAATTTTCACAAAATAGAATTCAATAATTATTTTCTTATTTGTTGACAAGGGTAGTATCTTAATTTAGTTTAGAGAGTAGTATAAAGATGGATAATTGATTTTATAGTTTATAATATATTGACTTTATAATTATGAGATAAAATAATAATTAAGATCTATGGTAATTATTCTGTGTTATTTTAAAATTAGTTTAAACTGACGATGCACTGTCATATTTCCTTATAGTTTTTATAAAAAAAATAGAATAGAATTCCATAAACAAGTTAATAAAAAGAATTATTTGTTTTTTTTTTAAATCTGATATTGTGTATTTAATAGATGATTTATTTTTTAAATGTATATTTTTCATTATTTATTTATTTATTTTATTCCTTGTTCTTTTATTAGTTCATAATATTTAAAAATATTTTAAGTTAATTTAATAAAAAAATATATAAAATTATTTCACAATGATAACTTTATCATTTAAATATGATATACATTAAAAGGTACAAAATAAAAAGAGAAAAAAAATACACCATAATTTGATATCTACTTATTTATAAAAGAAAAACGTGATTTTACCGTAAAAAAAATAAAGAAAGAAAAACATGATTTTAAAATTAAAAAATATTGACAAAAAAATTATATTATGATATATTATATACAATGCATATAAACATCTCTTTTAAAAAAATAATACACATATCTTACAAGCCAATCAAACAGTGTATATTTTATAGTTTGATGACAGCGGAAGTGATTGCTACCGAGATTTAAATCGGTGAAAAAAGAATTTAAATTCTCTCAATCCATTTTTCTACACTACTCTCTCAATAATACATATTAACTATAACGTAAATAAAAAGGTGATAGAGAAAAAGTAACATACCATAATTGTTTTCTCTAAATTTCTAGAAACAAACAATTTAGTTATTTATAATTATTTTTAGATTAGCAATCATCATCCAAAATTGAGCGCTAACTTCTTTTAGTTCCCATGGTTATTTTATGCTCCATCCCTAAACATTATGTATACTCTATTTAGATGACGACATAATCTCTAGACTAGGACACACATATTCTAATTCCATTATAAATAAACAGGTTAGTAAATAATAACCTTAACACCATTTTTCTTACTTTTCTTTTTATCACTGTTAATGGTTTTTTTAGTGTATATAAGAGAATTAATTTAGTGTGCATTCAAATCGTTAAATCATTCACAAATTTGAAATCGTAAGGCTCAAATTTAGTGCGATATTTTTTATATAATATAAATAAAAAATCTGTATTATATGAGTTTGTTAGTCTGTTGATTTATTTATAGCATAATGTAAAAATAAAAAATAACTGCAGAACGTGAAGGTACGAAAGAGAAAAAGGCCAAAAATTAAAAAGGTGTGTGTGGAATGTTAACAAAGAGCCAGTTTTTCTTTCCTCTAGTCCTCTTTTTTACAGGTCAGTTGAGATTGCACCAAGAAGAAATGTTGTATTTGTCTTCTATCTCTCTCAACAAATGGTACCAATTAGAGAATAAATTTATATAGGTACGTATGAGGTTGTGTAGCTCAACAAATTTAAGATAATTAAGGATTAGAGAAGTGAAATAGTTGAAGGATTAGAGTTTAAACTCCAATGAAGGTTTCAAAATACTAATTTATCCTTTTGAAGTTAAAGGTTTGGATACTTACCCTCGTTGCATGGCCCCACGTAGTAATAAACACTTACTTGTCTTTACTAATCTACTTTATCTATGTATATTTTTACTCCTAAATATTAACTCTGTAAAATAAGATTTTGAATAAATTAGTTAATTGTATTTTTGGTTCATAGAGTCAATCTACTTTTTGTTTCTGTAAAATATTTATTATAGATTCTAATTTAATAATATTAAATTTATTCACTTTTGGTTTTTGAGGTTTATTTATTTATCTAAAAATCGTGATATAACATATAGAACGAGCATTTTTTAATGACGTAATATATGAGTCAATATTTTTTAATAAAATAAAAACATTAATTAATTATTATTAAATTAAATAAATTAATAAAGAAATTTATATATTAAAACATCACTCTTTCCCTTTTCCCTTCTTTCCTCAATTTCAAATTCTGATATCCTTAATTTTTCTTCATATAATACCTTCACTACAAAAATTATTGTCATCTAACTACAGTCACCTTTAGCTACGGTAGTTGATGTCGTAAGTATATGTATCATTTACCTACAAATATGTAAAACAAAACTGTAGCTAAAGGATCAAAAGTAAATATTTACTTTTTCGAATTTGAGCACGCGAAACATCCCTCTTTATTTATTTTTTGACTTCTTAACTTTTCCAAATCAAAAAATCTCTTTGCTTTTCATTTTTACCCAAATATTAAATTTGTTTTTTATTTTTTTTTATTTTAATAATATTATTATTATTATTATTATTATTATTATTATTATTATTATTCTTATTATTATTATTATTATTATTATTATTATTATTATTATTATTATTATTATTATTCGCTTTTGCTCTTGGGCTTAACCCATAAAACACATTTTACTCATTTCTTTTAAACACAATTTAATTACTAAAATATTACCAATATTTCAAAGCTAATATTTTATAAAATAAAGTAATTCATCTTTTAAAATACATTAATAATTAAGATTCTCATATTCAAAATAATCACTATAATTATACTTTTTTTGTTTTTCAAATACTCATATTAAAAGACTTCCATCATTAAAGAATATTTGAAATTATAAAATAAATAAATATAACATCAACACTTTATATTAGTTACTAAATCATAATAAATATATATAAAATCACAATGTCATAACAAATATATAAAAATAAAGGAAATTAAATACAATATTATTACTATCTCAACATAATTATTCACAAAATAAATAACTAAAAATAGAAATAGTTATAAATAATTAAAATATAACTACGTGCACACTTAATATCAGACAAACATCTAAGAAGATATCACATTAATTACAAACGCACGTGTACAGGTAAAATCTCATAAAATCTTATTCTTTAAAATATGTACCATAAAATACTATTATTTATAGAAAAATATAAAAAATAAAAAAAAAAATTATAATATTTATTATTTATATCACTCATTTAGTCAAATATTTATGATATTAACACATCATGCAAAACACACATATAAAGAAAATTAATCATAAAACTAATCAATACATATCTAAAATAATTTTAACACCAAATTATTTGTCTAAAATAATATTTAATTAATAAAATAGTTTATTATAAAATTTGGCGTGTTACAATATTGACGTTGATTTCCTTTATTTTTATAGTTTCTATGAGATCATGATTTTACACGTATTTATAGTGATATAGTTATCAATATAAATTGTTGGTGTTATATTTATTTGTTATATCATTTTGACTATTCTATAAAGATGATGCTATTTTTATGTGATTATTTTATAAAATATTATAGTAATAATTTTTGTTTTTATTTTTGAATATGAGAGTTTTAGTTATTAATGTATTTTAAAAGAGTAATTACATTAATTAATATTTTTATATTATATTAGTTTTGAAATATTAGTAATACTTTAGTAATGAAATTGTGCTAAAAAAATTAGTTGTGGTAATTGTTGGTTTTATTTTAGAAAAATAAAAGAAACGAATAAAATGTGCTTTATGGATTAGATCCATATGAAAGCAAAACTTAATTAAATAAAAATAAAAAATATATATAAGGAAAGAAAGGGAGAAGTACCATGAGCCGTACAAGAATAGAAAATAGAAAAGTAGGATTATCGTTTGGCATCTGTGATAGATAACTTTTGGAACATAGACTGAATTTAAAAATTGTTGAAGTCCCGCATTAGAAAACTCTCATATTTTGAGTAGTTTTCAACTCTATAAATACTAAAGTCCCACATTGGATAGAAAACATATGTGAATTTGCTTCCATCACTATAAAATGAATCTCAACTATTGTGAAAAGTACACTAAAGTTTGATGCATTTTCAATCTTTCTCTTTTCTATTCTGTTTGACTGATTTCCGAGCCACTTATCCCCTTTCTTTTTGTCCCTTCGATATTTATGAGCGGTTTTGTACCGTTGTCCCTTTGATTTTTTGAGCAGTTGTTATATTGTAGTCCCTTCATTTTTTAAAGCGGCTGTTATGTCGTAGTCCCTTCGTATTTTAGAGCGGTTGTGTACCGTAGTCCTATCGATAGTTAGAGCGGTTGTTATGCCGTAGTTTCGTTGATTTTTGAGTGATCCTAATACAACCATCCTTTTAGAGCAGTTTTTATGTCGTAGTTCCTTTGTAGTCCTAATACCACTATGAGCGGTTTTTGTGTCGTAGTCTTTTGTAGCGGTTTTTTTTGTGATGTAGTCTTTTAGAGCGGTTTTTTTGTGCCGTAGTCCTTTTGATATATGAGTGGTCATAGTACCCTATTGCGAGTGACTTTAATCGTCATATTGAGAGTGGCTTTAACCGTCATATTGAGGGTGTAATTCAAGAACAGTTTTCTACGGTGTAGTAGAACTCCGATATAGTGAATCTGAGTTGTTTTATCCTGGGGACTTCGTAGTTGATAGTCTGTCTTGCACAATTTGCGCACTACTGTGAAACGTCTTAAAGAGAGTGACCTAGTCCGCGAATCAACCCAGTAATATCTTCGGTGACATAAATTGTGATTTTTACACAGTTTTCCGAAACTCAAAAATAACAATAACTGTTCTAGAAGAACTTCTCCATTTTCGTCCAAATTTCGATATGTTGTTTCACTCATTTAGTTAGTCAATTGAACACATTTTCTCATATATTTAACCATTCCAATTTCTCTCTAAAATATCCGACTTCTCCGGAATTCCTTATTTTACATCGTTCTTCTTCACCGTAGGTTCGATTTAAGTGAAACCAACTTCAAAATGACCGTGTAAACAATGGCTATATTGTCCACTGATTATTTTCCGATTTTGGGTAAGTTTATTCGATTCAGTTTCGAAATTGACCATTTTAGAGTGTATTATCATAATTTGTTTTTGACGTTTACCCATAAACTGTCAAGTTAGATAAGTGGAGGACAATGAGTCAAAATACAAAGACTTTTGCTTGTGGACTTGTATTCATGTGTGAAAGCGTCGATTCATTCGGGGCTCGCTACGTACGACATTAGCCATTTGAGGAATAAATTAATTAATGTGCAAATATGAAAATTGTGAGATTAAAATGCGGGATAGAAATATTTGTAAAGTATTGATTCATTTAATTTCTTTAAATTTATGGTATTTGATATTATTACTTATCAATTTGGTTTAGTTCATATTTCGTGAAAAATAATGCAAAAATCAATAAAACCAAAATATCTATTTTCAATTTATTAAAAAAATTAAATTAATATTAATATATTTTTAATTATTTAAATATCCTATTGACTTGATTAATAAAAAGATAAATTAATAAAAATATAGAACGCTAGAAATCAGTCGCGTGAAGTTGAAATTCTTAGTTGGAATTAATGAAAACATTTTCCTATATTAATAACACGAGTACAATAGAAAGCATTCAGTTTTGGAGCTTCTTTAACCTTGAGTCGGGTTGTTTCAACCCGTTTCACGATACACAGATCCGAGGAAAAACCCAACTATTTCTTGCCATTTTCGAGATTAAAATGATCAAAACAATTAATAGAAAACTTAGAAATACCATTTCATTTAGATTTTTAAGTTTAGTTTGAATAAAATCGACTAAGATACACTTCCTTTGTTAAGTTTAATGGTGCAATAGTCAATGGAATATTTATTGATAAATTAAATAGAATATTTATTGTATATTAGAATTTATGTTATAAAGTTGCGATGTTGTAAAGTTGCGATGTGAACACACAATATTTTTTGCAAACACAACTGCAAAAATAAGATGATCGCTCATTTAACTTTTATGTTTGTTTATTTTCTTTTTTCTTATATTCGAGTGTGCGATAGTGTAAAATATATTATCACATCTTAACTCAAATCAACACTTTATTATCAATATTTTTCTCTTTGACTTTCCATTAATGAATGACAAATTAAGAGTAAGACTTCATTTGTAATATTCCAAAAAAAAAACTCAGAAAGAATTGGCATTCGTCTAGTTCAAAGAGTTCAACATTTTTCACTAGATCAACTCTTATTTGCGTAATATCCACTATTTAATAAAATTAAAATGAACCATTAAATCGGCACATGCCTTTTTTTTGTGAAATGAGTATTTTGATTAGGAAATAAATTGGGCTTCAAAGAGACCAATCCAATAGTCCACGCACAAGAACAATCCGTCCAAATACAAATTAAACTAACAGTAATGATATGTTTGGTTGCATGGTCAAAACACTAGAGAGAGGGTAGTAGTGCTAGAAATAGTAGCTTTCATAGTGCATATTATCTTGTTTAACATTAAATATAAACGCGGGTGAATGGTAGTTTTTGCATGAATCTCTGTTGTGTTTATAATCTATATTTTGCTCTCTTTGATATTTTATTACAAAAACCGATTATATAGTCAACCCGTTATTTGCCAAAATCATGGGCTCGCACCACCTTGCTGCATATTTTTATTACTCTACTTTCACTAACAATTTTAAAAAACAAATAGATTTTGGTATTTTGTTTTTGCTGATTTTAATTCAAATAGAAAATTGTAACAGAAAGTAAATGTTTAAATTTTCTGTGTTCAATTTGTTAATTTTTTGGTTAATGAATGACCAGAAACAATCTGATATATATTCATGTTGGTTGTTGGTAAACTAGGTCAAAATGACAAGACTCGAGGTAGAAGAAAACTTGAATGATGTCATTTTGATTGTATAAAATTATTTTACAAATATGTTTCTATTACTATATTTTTAAATTCCTTCAAACCTTCTCAAAGATTCTTTCTTTTTGTTCTTCTTCTCCCTTTTTTTTTTTTCTTCTTCTTCTTCTTCTTTTTGGATAATGTGACGATATGACGATATATTGATTTTACTTAGTGATTTTGACATAATAATATAATATTATTTTTCTTGAGTATTTTGATATATCATGATGTGTTATGATTCGGTCTATTATGATTGTTTGTGTGTTCTTTTTTACTTATATTACACTATCAACATGATTTCAAAACTCACCTCTTTCGTTGTTTGTGTTTGACTAGCTTGGCTCTGCGTTTGCGAAATCGCATTCATTACAAGTTAGTGAGTCTTGAAGTTCAAATTGGGAGGAACCTCGCTCTGATAGGTGATACCTGGAATTAAGAGATTTACTTTGTATTTACTTATTTAATTACCAACGACTTTTTATATGAAATTATTAGTATTAGTAAATTTTTTGAATTAAATTAAGAAATTATAGTTAAATCAAGTTCATTTAGATTAAAATATTTTAATTTAGGAATAAAGTTTGAATTGTTCCATGTGTGTACCTTGAGAAACATGATATCCTAAATTAGTTACAAAAGTTTTTATTTCCTTGTAAACAAATTTTCTTTACCAACTGCGAATTTTGCTCAAAAAATCTAGTATAAATTATTATATATGACATTTGGGGTTTAGGATGTCACATTAGTAGTATCAGAGTTGGTTTGTCCAATCAAGTCGATTGGGTTATGTGGCAAGTGTTCTGTTAGTCAATTGTCAATCTTGAGCCAAGTCTACCTGTGTTCTCTGATAAGTACTGAAACGCTTACGTATTATTATTGTGATAAGTGCGATATATTTTTCTATTGCAAGACAGGATTTATGAAAGATGATTGTTAATTGTTAACTACTTGTTTATTCTTGTTATGAGTTAATTTGTATTGTTGACATCATTGAGTTAATTATCTTTTGATTGGACTTGTGTTTCTAACTATGATTATTTGCTCTTTTGTTACGGTAGATAGTTAGAAATAATTTTTTTTGGATTGACTAGTTATATGTTTGAAATTATTAATTTAATCGAGGTATTACTAATTAACAATTGATAGAACTTGCCTTTAGGGTCACAACATGATTATTAAAGTTTTGATTTTGCTAATGAAATCAATTTAGATGTTAGTAGTAGTTTTGAAATATTAGTAAATTCATATTAATAATAATAATTCTTGAATATTAGAGATTGCTATAACTTAGAATTTAAAAAAAAAATGACATTTTGAAGGAATTAATGTTGACTTATTTTGTAAAATGAAAATAAATTTTGTTTGAATTACTCTTAAAAAGTGATATCCTTTAACACTCACAACTCATCACTAATAGTTGTTTCTCACTAACACTTCCTCTGTGTCCCC
Source organism: Cicer yamashitae (assembly GCA_037974755.1). NCBI lineage: Eukaryota > Viridiplantae > Streptophyta > Magnoliopsida > Fabales > Fabaceae > Cicer > Cicer yamashitae. The sequence continues at coordinate 28,127,681 of JBBPBQ010000003.1, forward strand.
CATTACTTCCTCTCCTAACAGCAGTCCCCAATTAAAACTTCCCACCCCAACACTCTTCCCCCACATACCTCCATCCCCACTAACATTTTTTCCATTAAAAGTTGTCTCCGAACACTTAAACTTCCTCGTAAACCACCACCAAAAAAGTTCCACCACTAACACTTCCCCCGCTAAAAAATACCCCCTATTAACATTCTCCCGCATTCCACTACTAAAAAGGGAGCCTTCCCCTAATACTAACTACCACTTAAATTAAAGTAGTACCCCACTAACAACTAGTAAGTATCTTTTAAAATACAATGGTCCACACTAACATAAAGTAAATCTGTCTATAAAATCTCTAACATAAAACATTAACACTACACAGTTCTTCTATTCCCTTCTCATTAAATTATTGGCTTAATTGCACTTTTTGTCCCCCAATTTTAATTGAATCATGAAAACATATCCCATATTTAGATCACAAACAAAATTTTGGTGCAAAACTTGATGAAATGTAATTTTTTAATGGTGTCAAAAAAAAAATAAGATGGTGTGCCAGAGTTTACGAGGATTAATTGCATTTCAATATTATTCCAAATTCGAAAAATACAATTCCTATTTAAAAAAAAAATCATATTTTATGGCACATGCCTTTTTGTGTAAAATAAATTTGGATATTTATAAAAAAAAAAATTGTACCAATTTTATAGTGTGTAGTTTGAAATTGTAGAGTGTGTAATTGTAAGAAATTTGTTTTTGTCTTATTCCTAGAGAAAAAAGTTAAAGTTCTCCACTAATAATACTTCCCTTTACCGACTAAAACATGTCCTTCCACTAACAACATATCCCCATCAATTTTCCCACACCGACACTCGACTAACAATACCTAATAGTATAACGGTCCCCCAACTATTACTTTCACCACTAAAATTACCCACACTATAACTTCCTCCATTAACCTTTTACTCCACTAACACTTCCCGAAACAGTCCTCCATAAACACTCACCCCCTTAAAAAGTGACGTCTTTTAACATTCACAACCCATCACTAAATGGTTTTCCTCACTAACACTTCATCGTTGTCCCCCATTTCTTCCTTCACTGTCAGCGGTCCCTAATTAAAACATCCCACACCAACACTCTTCCCCAAATACCACGCCCCCCACTAACATTTCTCCCATTAAAAGTTATCCCGCTACACTAACACTTTCTTATAAACCACCACTAGAAAAGGTCCACCACTAACACTTCCCCCGCTAAACAATACCCCTATTAACACTCCACCGTTATCCACTACAAACTACCAATTAAAGTAGTATCCTTATAACAACTAATAAATATCTTTTAAAATACAATGGTCTCCTTTATCATATAGTAAATCTGTCTATAGAATTTCTAACTTAAAACATTAACACTACACAATTCTTCTATTCCCTTCTCATTAAAATATTGGCTTAATTTCACTTTTGGTCTCCTATTTTAGTTGAATCATGAAAATAGTCCCCTTATTTTCATCCCTAACCAGAATTTTGGTCTAAATCTTGATGAAAAATCATTTTTTTAGTGATGTGTAAAAAAAAAAAAGATGATGTGGTATAGTCTACGAGGATTAATTGCATTTTAAAATTATTCCAAATTTAAAAAATACAATTTTTATTTTTAAAAATAAATTTCCTATTTTATCACAACATTTAATTATAAAAAAAAAAATAAAAGAGATATGTATAACACTTTCCTTCATGTGCGTGCGTGCGTCTAGTAGTGTAAAAGATATTATGGGATTCTAACTCAAATCAACACTTTATTTTCAATATTTTTCCCTTTGACTTTCAATTAATGAATGACAAATTTAAAGTAAGAATTCATTCGTAATATTCCAAAAGCTAAAATAAAAAACTCACAAAGAAGTGGCATTCGCCACGTTCAAGGAGTTCAACATTTTACACTAGATCAACTCTTATTTTCGTAATATCCACTATTTAATAAAATTAAAAGGATCCTTTAAATCGGCAAATGCCTTTTTATTGTAAAATAAATTTGGATATTAATAAAAAAAATTGTACCAATTTTAAAGTAGTGTGTAGTGTGTGTAATTGTACCAAACTTGTTTATGTCTTATTCCTAGAGAAAAAAGTTAAAGTTCTCCACTAATAATACTTCCCTCTATCGACTAAAACAGGTCCTTCCACTAACAACCTATCCCCATCAATTTTCCCACACTGACATTCGACTAACAATACCTAATAGTAAAACGGTCCCCCAACTATTACTTTCACCACTAAAATTACCCCCACTATAACTTCCTCCATTAACTTTTTACTCCACTAACACTTCCCGAAACAGTTCTCCATTAACACTCACCCCCTTAAAAAGTGACGCCTTTTAACATTCACAACCCATCACTAAAAGTTTTTCCTCACTAACACTTCCTCGTTGTCCCCCATTTCTTCCCTCACTATTAGCGGTCCCTAATTAAAACTTCCCACACCAACACTCTTCTCCCGAATACCACAACCCCCACTAACATTTCTCCCATTAAAAGATATCTACGTACACTAACACTTCCTTATAAACCACCACTAGAAAAGGTCCACCACTAACACTTCCCCGGCTAAGCAAAACCCCTATTAACACTCCACCGTTATCCACTACGAAAAAGGGGTTCCTTCCACTAATACAAACTACCACTTAAAGTAGTATCCCAATAACAACTAATAAATATCTTTTCAAATACAATGGTCCCCACTACTAATACAAACTACTACTTAAAGTAGTATCCCAATAAAAACTAATAAATATCTTTTCAAATACAATGGTCCGCACTAACATATAGTAAATCTGTCTATAGAATTTCTAACTTAAAACATTAACACTACACAATTCTTCTATTCCCTTCTCATTAAAATATTGGCTTAATTTTACTTTTGATCTCCTATTTTAGTTGAATCATGAAAACAGTGCCCTTATTTTCATCCCTTAACAGAATTTTGGTCTAAATCTTGATGAAATGTCATTTTTTTAGTGATGTGTAAAAAAAAAAAGATGATGCCGTATAGTCTACGAGGATTAATTGCATTTTAATATTATTCCAAATTTGAAAAATACAATTTTTATTTTTAAAAATAAATTTCCTATTTTATTACAACATTTAATTATAAAAAAAAAATCCTATTTTATTACAACATTTAATTATAAAAAAAAAATAAAAGAGATATGTAAAACACTTTCCTTCATGTGCGTGCGTGCGTTTGGTAGTGTAAAATACATTATGGGATTCTAACTCAAATCAACACTTTATTATCAATATTTTTCTCTTTGACTTTCAATTAATGAATGACAAATTTAAAGTAAGAATTCATTTGTAATATTCCAAAAACTAAAATAAAAAAACTCAGAAAGCATTGGCATTCGCCATGTTCAAGGAGTTCAACAATTTTCACTAGATCAACTCTTATTTTCGTATTATCCACTATTTAATAAAATTAAAGTAGTGTGTAGTGTGTGTTATTGTAAGAAACTTGTTTTTGTCTTATTCCTAGAGAAAAAAGTTAAAGTTCTCTACTAATAATACTTCCCTCTACCGACTAAAACAGGTCCTTCCACTAACAACCTATCCCCATCAATTTTCCCATACTGACACTCGACTAACAATACCTAATAGCTAAACCATCCCCCAACTATTACTTTCACCACTAAAATTGCTCCCACTATAACTTCCTCCATTTACCTTTTACTCCACATAACACTTCCCGAAACAGTCCCCATTAACACTCACCCGCTTAAAAAGTGACGCCTTTTAACATTCACAACCCATCACTAAAAGTTTTTCCTCACTAACACTTCCTCGTTGTCCCCCATTTCTTCCCTCACTATCAGCGGTCCCTAATTAAAACTTCTCACACCAACACTCTTGTCCCGAATACCACGGCCCCCACTAACATTTCTCCCATTAAAAGTTATCTCCGTACACTAACACTTCCTTATAAACCACCACTAGAAAAGGTCCACGACTAACACTTCCCTCGCTAAACAATACCCCTATTAACACTCCACCGTTATCCACTACTAAAAAGGGTTCCTTCCACTAATACAAACTACCACTTAAATTGGTATCCCAATAACAACTAATAAATATCTTTTCAAATACAATGGTCCCCACTACCAATACAAACTACCACTTAAAGTAGTATCCCAATAAAAACTAATAAATATCTTTTCAAATACAATGGTCCCTACTAACATATAGTAAATCTGGTTATAGAATTTCTAACTTAAAACATTAACACTACATAATTCTTCTATTCCCTTCTCATTAAAATATTGACTTAATTTCACTTTTTGTCCCCTATTTTAGTTGAATCGTGAAAATATTCCCCCTATTTTGATCTCCAAATAGAACATTGGTCTAAATCTTGATAAAATGTCATTTTTTTAGTGATGTGTAAAAAAAAGATGATGTGGTAGAGTCTAGGAGGATTAATTGCATTTTAAAATTATTTTAAATTTGAAAAATACAATTTTTATTTTTAAAAATAAATTTCCTATTTTATTACAACATTTAATTATAAAAAAAATAAAAGAGATATGTAAAACACTTTCCTTCATGTGCGTGCATGCGTCTGGTAGTGTAAAATACATTATGGGATTCTAACTCAAATCAACACTTTATTATCAATATTTTTCTCTTTGACTTTCAATTAATGAACGACAAATTTAAAGTAAGAATTCATTTGTAATATTCCAAAAACTAAAATAAAAAACTCAGAAAGAATTGGCATTCGCCACGTTCAAGGAGTTCAACATTTTTCACTAGATCGACTCTTATTTTCGTAATATCTACTATTTAATAAAATTAAAAGGATCCATTAAATCGGCACCTGCCTTTTTTTTGTGAAATGAGAATTTTGATTAGGAAATAAATTGGCCCTCAAAGACTCTAATGCAATAGTCAACGCACAAGAACAATCCGCCCAAATACAAATTGAACTTAATTAATACACAATAATAATACAGTAATAATATGTTTGGTTGCATGGTCAAAAACACTAATAATACAAAGTGCTAGAAATCGTAGATTTCATAGTGCATGTTATCTTGATTAGGAATATGGTAGTTTTTGCATGAATCTCTTAATAGACTTGTTGTGTTTATAACTTATATTTTGCTCTCTTTGTTAATTTATTGAAAAACCGGATTATATAGTCAACCCATTATTTGTCAAAATCATGGGCTCCCACCACCTTGCTGCACATTTTTATTACTCTACCTTCACTAACAATTTAATTTCTCTCAAATCCTCTCAAAGATCCTTTCTTCTTGTCGTTCTTCTCCTTTATTTTTTCAATATTTTTTTTATTCTACTTCTTTTCTAACATCTCCCTCATTTCTTTCTTCTTCTTTTTTTCTTCTTCATCTCCCTTTTTTTTTCTTTCTTCTCTCACATCTCCCTCATTTCTTTCTTATTTTTCTCTCTTTCTCCTCCTCCTCCTCTCACATCTCCCTCAAAAAATAATTCACACTTCACACATTCAAACTCACTTATCTCAGGAACAAAACTAACACTTTTAAAACACAAAGATTCTTTCATCTTCAAACCCTCTCAAACACATAACATTTTAACTCAGAAAAAATCTCAAATAAGCTATATTTTTCTTTGAGATTAAGTTGTTGAGTTTTCTTCTTTTAGTTTGTTACTCTATTTCTTTATTTTTTATTAGTCGGAATAATCATGATATTAATTGATATATTTGTTTAATCGGATTTTTTTTATTTTTAGAGTTGGATAGTTTGGATCCATTTATTTCTTTTATTTTATTAAACTCTTTTTTTTTTGTTATTGTAATAGATGAAATTGATTAAAATTATGGTTTAATGGAATGCTTGATTAACTTAAATTTGTTCAGATTTTTATTCTCAATCAAATTGGATATTAATAAAAAAAAATTGTACCAATTTTAAAGTAGTGTGTAGTTTAAGGAATCTTGTTTTTGTCTTATTCCTAGAGAAAAAATTTAAAGTTATCCACTAATAATACTTCCCTCTACTGACGACTAAAACAGGTCCTTCCACTAACAACCTCTCCCTATCAATTTTCCCACACCGACACCCGACTAACAATACCTAACAGGAAAAACGGTCCCCCAACTATTATTTTCACCACTAAAACTGCCCCCACTAACCCTTCCTCCATTAACCTTTTACTCCTCTAACACTTCCCGAAACAGTCCTCCATTAACACTCACCCACTTAAAAAGTGATGCCCTTTAAGATTCACAACCCATCACTAAAAGTTGTTCCTCACTAACACTTCCTCGGTGTCCCCCATTACTTCCCCCCGTTAACAGCGGACCCCAATTAAAACCTTCCACACCAACACTCTTCCCCCAAATACCACGGCCCCCACTAACGTTTCTCCCATTAAAAGTTGTCCTCGTACACTAACACTTCCTTATAAACTACCACTAAAAAAGGTCTACCACTAACACTTCCCCCGCTAAAAACTACCCCCAATTAACACTCCCCCATTATCCACTACTAAAAAGGGTCCCTTCCACTAATACTAACTACCACTTAAAGTAGTACCCCACTAACACCTAATATATAGCTTTTAAAATACAATGGTCCCCATTAACATATAGGAAATCTTGTCTATAGAATCTCTAAATTAAAACAATAACACTACACAATTTAAAAAATACAATTTCTATGTTTAAAACCATTTTCAAAAGACGTGATGTGATTTTTTTTTACTCAACTGATAGTATGTGTTTGTTAATTTAAATGTTTGTGTTTATTAATTAAAAACATTATAACATACACTTTTTGAAATAAAATAAAAATTTGTTATTTTTTTAAGACATAAATTAGAATAATAATCTATAATATAAATGAAACATTAAGTTTTAAATATAACTAAAAATCGTTTTCCTAGACCTAAAACAATATATTTTAGTAATTATACATCCAAAAATAATTTTGATCCAAACTATCCAAACAACATGAATTATTAAGAATCTATTTTAAATTCATGTATCTAAAAAGAAAAGCATTAACGTTTAAGTAACTTTTAACAAAAACAATTTGATCAAAATTAATTTTATCAAAATCAATTATATTCACCACATAATCAAGCATATATAAGATAGACTATACAATGAATACACACCAAAGACATAATAAGATTTTAGACCAATAAAAAGCAATCCACTTGTTTAACTAAATAAAGAAATAAAACAAAGTAGAATAGCAAGGCAATGCACTTATAAATTGGTTTTTTCTCTGTCTTAAAGTATTTGACACATTTATAAATAATATTTATCCGTAAATAAATGTTACTTTTGATTTATAATACAACTTTAATTAATTTCTTCTAATTGTATTTTTAAATTATTGTTGTGTAAATCATTTTTAAATTATTAATTTCCACTTTATAATTATGACAAAAAAATTAATTAATAATTTATATAAATAATTTAATAAAATTAGCATTAAAGAAATATAATAGAGTAGTTAATTTGTTTATTTTATATGTTAATATTTTAAAATAACATTTAAATTTAAATGTTTTAAATTTAATTTGTTATATTTCAAAATAAAAATATTATTAATAAAATATATTTTTTAAATAAGAAATACATCTAATAAATTCAAACAATATTTATATTTTTTTTTCAAATAATATATATATTTAAAGAGAAATATATGACTTATTTAAGTTTTAAATATGGTTAGTGGTTTCTATCTTTTTCAGTTGGATTCCTGCTATGCTTGTTGTGCCTGACAACAACGTCTGACTATTTTTTTTTATTTACCTTGCTTTAAGTAGTCCTCTTAGATAGGGCTCGACAATATAACCGGCCTGTACAAAAACCGCTTAAATTGCGCGACCCAATTGTTGTGCGCGGGCATAAACAGGTCATGTGGGTAAAGCAGGCCAAATTTGAGGGTCTAAACGGTTTGTATTGGACAAGTGCGGGTGATTGTTTTGGGCCCAATGAAAACCGACGCGTCTGCATATACATGTTGTTATTTCTATTATTATTAAGGAGTCTACATCTCACCCCCTTACCTTTACGTCCCACCCCTCTAAAGCACATGAAAAGACTATTTTATCCTTTTTTACTTTCTACTATTTGATAGTGAAATTTTTTGAAAAAAAAAATAAAAGAATTTCTAAATTTTGGACAAATATGAAACTTCCGAAATACAATTTTTGCAAATTTTTGTAAAAAATTCCAAACTTCAGATGAATTTGAAACTTCCGAGTGCAATTTTTTCAAAAATTTTAAAAAAATTCAAAACTTTGGATGAATGTGAAACTTCTGAAATGCAATTGTTATAAAAGTTTTAAAAATATCGAAACTTTGGATGAATGTGAAACTTTTGAAATGCAATTTTTCCAAAAGGTTAAAAAATTTCAAAATTTTGGATGAATGGGAAACTTCCGAAATGTAATTTTTCCAAATTTTTTTTAAAAATTCGAAAATTTAGATGAATGTGAAACTTTGGAAATATAAGTTTTCCAAAAATTTGAAACTTTGTATGAATGTAAAACATCTAAAATGCAATTTTTCGAAAAGTTAAAAAAAAACTCGAAACTTTGGATGAATGTGAAACTTCTTAAATGCAACTTTCTCTAAAGTTTAAATATTTTTGAAACTTTGGATGAATGTGAAACTTCCTAAATGTAACTTCTTCAAAAATTTAAAAAAATTTAAAAACTTTGTATGAATGTGAAACTTTCGAAATGTAATTTTTCAGATTTTTTTAAAAATTTCGAAAATTTGGATGAAAGCGAAACTTCCGAAGTGCAATTTTTCTAGAATTTTTTTTTAAAAAAATTGAAAAATTGAAATGTTAATATTTGATTATCAAATAATATAAGGTAAAATGGTATTTTTATATGTTTTGGAGGTGAGAGGTAAAGGTGAAGGGGTCGATTTCTCTTATTATTATTGTTAGTAGGCTAATATCATCCTGGACAAACATAAAAAAATCTCAAATTTTACCATCTACCCCTCAAATTTTACTTCTACCCCACAAATGCAATGAAATGACATATCTCTCCTCGTATAAATATTAAAATTTATCATTTTCACCCTTATATCATTTCAGTTTTGCGGTACACAAGTGAGTACCAAACTTTTTCTTTTTTTTTTTGGAATTTTATTTTCAAGTTTTCCGATAAAGAAGTTACACTCTGGAAAACTTTTTTCAAGTTTTCGGATACAGAAGTTACACTCCAGAAAACATTTTTCAAGTTTTCTAGTACATGTTTATTTACCGGAAAACTTATTTTTAAGATTTTTGGTACCAGAAAACTTATTTGAAGTTTTCCAGAACTACCAAAAAACATTTTTCAACATTTTCGGAATACAACTCATTACGAGAATACTTTTTTTAAGTTTCCGGTAATTATCGAAAAACTTGAAACCACAAATTTTTCTGGAAGCTTTTTTTAAGTTTTCCTGTGTTATTTATTTAATTCATTTTTTTAACTCATTTTTTTCCTAGTGAGTGCTAGTCCTAGAGGAAGAGATGACAAGATAGTACAAACAACAGGTGACATTGATACTTCATCATTTATGATGGATGCTCCGGAAAAGATTCAATTGACAGCATCCTAGAGGAGACGAAGAACTATAGTTAAAAATGATGACGAGAAAGAGCAGGGTCATATATCTATCCCAGAGGTTGATAATGTCATACATGAGAAGGAGGAACAGACTATAGTTCATCAAGAGGAGGAGCAGATAGTAGTACATGATGAACATATGTAGAAGGGACCTCTACAACAGGAGGGACCTGTAAAGTAGGAGGGTGAGGTGACACGGTATCTTGGAGAACCATATGATATGTCTATCCTTACACGATATTGACATCATGTTTCTGCAATATTGCAGTTTGGTCAAGTATGTTAAATTAATTATTATTTATGGTGCAATTAAAATATTAAAATTAATTATTATTTTTGTTCTATATTTAATTTTAATGTCATATATTTTATTTGTATGTAGGAGCGACCAATGCTGAAAATAGTTGCTCATGGTAACAAACTGCAACAATTTACTCCACAAGTACTCCCGTGAATTATAGAGACGTGAGTGAATTTGTCTAGGTAGTCTGAAGCTGATTGACGATGGGGTAGTCTGAAGCTAATTGACAACAACCCGATTTCTGCATTGGTGGAAAGATGGCACTCTGAGACCTCGTCATTTCACATGCCATTTGGTGAAATGAAGATTACTTTGGATGATGTTGCTAATCTATTCGACATTCATATTAGGGGTGAGTTCTACATTGCACTACCCGACCTAGATAAAGTAATGATATGTAATCTTGCCATAACTTTATTAGAGGTGCCTGCTGAAGAGATATGGAAGGAAAATAGAAAGACAAGGGGTGCACACTACATATTGGATATGTTGAAAGAGGGTGCATTTGTTGAATTTGGTAGGGAGTACTATATTCGCATATAAGAGTCGTACATCATTAATTGTTATAATTTTTATGTTTATCATCAATTTATATATTTTTATTTGCAACACTATTGGATTAACCAATATTTTCCAAATATTTGTAAAAGAGGTGACCAGGGCGCTGACGTGGAGTGCATTGCCAGAATGAATAGATGGGGCTACAAATAAGGCAAACACAAAATATCTTAGTACAGAGAGATGATAGATGCACTGACACTTGCTGACGTAATTGGGATGTCATTCCCTTTTATGATATCATGTTATACACCGACCACCTTTGATTATGCAGCACAATAGTGACAGTTTTGCCAGAGAGGTATTTGAGACAATTTAGATATATTCAACATTATTCCACCACCACTACCTTTGGTTCTTTCTAGATTATCTGATGTAGATGCGGAATGGATGAGATATTTACCCCTGTCATCGAACTGCATCATTGGATATATCCAACTACATATCTATTTGAGTGTTAGGATGGATATTTGGAATTGTTCTATAAGGTATCTCATTCACTTTTATATGAGAAGGAATCTCCTAGTCCAAACTATGGCAGACCAAAGACAAAGATCCGTCACTGTGTCCAAGAAATGATGCAATTACGTGATAGCCACAATTTCCATCGGCTATCACATTAAATATGTCATCAATGTGTGGTTGAATAACATCAGAAAATTGTCTCTCAAGAACAAATGTATTGAGGATTGAGATGATTGAGAGGGTTGTTTCTTTGATGAATGAGAATGTCTCTTCTTTGATGATTGAGATGGTTGGAAACTAGGATCTTCATAATATGTTGCATTAACATGCTCAAAGTAAGAAGGGTCTCGATATACATCATATGCATCTGACTTCTTACACGTTGTCTTCTTTCACTTGTCCTTTGGTTTCAACTTTTTCAAGTGGTGGACACATTGAACTTGTAGTTGGAAAAACAAGTTCACGCACATTACTCTTCAACACTCTTTTTCCTATAACATCAACTAATCGAAAGCGTTTTCGTAAGACATTCATCTTATTAGACATGTCCAACCTTGATCCATCTTCTGTGTCTTGGGTGAGTTCACATTCCATGCTTAATTTCTTCCATTGAATATGCATGGAATCTAGAGGAGTTGGTTCACCCATAAACTTATATTGTACCAATTCAAAAGCACAAGGTAACTCGTATGTTCTTCTAAGAGAGGACCCACATACAGATTTGTCGGTATCCACGTACCCACTCAACTTTCTCGTATTCTTCCGCAATGCGTCTTTGAGCTTCTCTTGATGCAAATTTATTCAATCTCTGATAAAATGGATTATTGTGTTCATGCTCTTTATAATAGGAACTTTTCTGAAACGCGCCCATTAATTTTTTTAGTTTCAACCTTATCATACTGTTCATAGCTTCCCAACATTTACACATGTCACCCATGATATGTTTCAACATTAACTTCAGCTTCCAATGAGCTGACTTAACCCTATCATTACATGTATATTGTCAACATGGAGCAATATAACAATATATAGTAAAATTACAAATTCAAAGTTTTGTCGTGACATGACACACCTGTTAGTCGTTTTGTTCCCCAAATGCATCACTCGATTTGTCCATGCATCAACAAACCTTTGCTTATGAGGAGTCAACCAAGCTTCTTTCGCATACTCAACAAACACTTTATTATCGACACATGATTGCTAAAACATGTGCAATCGCATGCTATACTCGTTTTCATCACTGCAATACTTAATGCTTTTCCACATATTCAATATTAACTCTTTTCTATCCTTTAAGACATATTGCTTTCATTTTTCTCCAACAATTTCTTCACACTCACATTCCAAATAAGCAAATCCAACTACAAATGTCATCTCTGTTGATGTCATTGTTAAGACAAAGTCTCAAATTAAATTTTGATAAAAATAAACATAGGTTAATTAAGAATGTTAATTATGATTCTAAATGTTATGTTATTTTAACTTGTGCTCTTTAGTGGTTTAATTCAAAGATAGGAATCAAACAAAGCAAAGAAATCAGATAAAAAAAATTGAACATAACATTCTGGACAATAATCTGTAAAAACGGAGAATGTTCTCTATGATCAAGACTTATCATCACAACTTAAAGATAAATCAATCTCAGTTAGTTCGAAGAAGATTCTGCCTCTGAATTTCATGCTGATGTTATCAGTACTTGGCAAGGAACAAATAGGATTCATTGTATTCAAAGAAGGCATTCGAATCACTAAGTTAATAGGTCATGAATCAAAGCAAATAAAACGAGTTTTAACTTTCTCCAGCCTAAACTGTCAAGAAAGTTAAATCAAGACTGATCTGTACAAGACATCAGAAAGTCATCCAAAATGATCAAGACTGAACCTCCAGATTGATCATCAATCTCTGTTTCGCAAAAGTTCAGTATCAATCTCCTTATCTCTGCAGAAGTTCATCATCTTTCTCCAAACTGTTTTGGACATAATCAAGTCTCCAGATGAAAGATATATCATCTACAAATAAATTTAAAGCATAAAGGATCATTAATCACAAAGGCAATCTGATCATGAAACGAATAAACCAGCCCATTCAAACAAGGTTCAAAATTGTTCAAAGGCTGGAATATTTTTATTCACATATATTAGTTTTGGTCAAAACTGACAGAGCTCTACCAATAGCTCTTTTGACCATTTTTAAATGCTCTAAAATGCCTATAAAAGGAAGGCTAATACTCAGGAAAACTCAAACCTTCAAGTGCTAAAAAAATGCATCAATCACAAACACTTACATACTTGAAAGCTTCTCATTTACAAGAGAATCAGTTCTGAAACTACCTTCATACATCCAGATTGTTTTACTGAGTTCTTTTAACCAGAATCTATTCTCAAACACGAGTTGAGTATAATCATATTCAACCAATCTCCTTAAAACATTATTGTGTAAACTCAAAACTATAAGGATTGTTTATAGTTTGAGTAGCTTTGTAAAAAATCCTTTATGATTAAAAGGTGAACTGTAAAATCCTCTCAGAATTGTTAGGTGACTTGATTGAATACTTTTTGGGTGGAAAGGAACTGCTGTTACAGATCAAGGTTGATCTTAACTATGTAAAACAAAGATCGTTCTCCGTTTGAACACTTAGTGAAAATCTCACAGTTGTGAGGACTGGACATAGCCCGAGTTGAGTGAACCAGGATATATCATTGTGGGTTATCTCTTCCTTATCTCTATTTACATTCAGTCATTTTAATTATCAGGTTAAATAGAGAAGCTAAAAACTGTGATTTTAACTAACCAAGAACGTTCTCCATTTTCTGTTTTCATAACCAAGATTATTCTTGAGTTGTTTTATTAAGATTTTAACAGGAAATTTTAACTAGGAAAATTTACAAGTCAAACCCCCTTCCTTGTAAATTGACATTGCTACTTTAATTGGCATCAGAGCAAGGTCTCTGAAGAGTCAACACTTTAACCAAGTGCTAGAGAAAAAGATCTAGAAGGAAAAATGTCAAAAGCAAAATACATTGTTGAAGGAGGATCTTCAAACAGGCCACCCTATTTTGATGGAACTGATTACTACTTTTGGAAAAACAAGATGCAGCTGTTTTTATAATCAGATTCAACCTCTACTGAAAAAGAAAGAAATCGAGTGGACACTTGAAGACAAAACTAAGGTACTCCTAAACTCTAAAGCTCAATTATTCTTATCGTGTGCTTTGAGCAGGGAACAAAAGCGAAAGAGTTGATGAATGCACAACTGCCAAAGAAGTCTGGGATACACTACAAACTCATCATGAAGGAACAAGGCATGTCGAAGAAACAAGAATAGACATTGGCATAAGGAATTTTGAGTTCTTCGAAAAGAATGAAGGAGAAACCATTGATGAAATGTATTCAAGGTTCACAACTATAGTAAATGAGATGCGTTCTCTTGGAAAGGCTTACTCACTACAAGACAGAGTGAGAAAGATCATGAGATGTCTTCCAGCCATATGGAGACCAATGGTGACAGCTATAAGCCAAGCCAAAAATCTTGAAGTGCTTGCATTAGAAGAACTAATTGGAACCATAAGAGCACATGAGGTATTGTTACAGGAAGATAAACCTGTCAAGAAAGGAAAAGCAATAGCCTTGAAAGCATCTCAAGAAAGTATACCAGCACAAAAAGAAGAAGAAACAGAAGAAGCTAAACAAGAAGATGCTGATGAAGAAATTGCTCTTCCCACTAGAAGAATTCAAAGAATGATGAGAAGAAGAGATCAGATGAAGAAAGGATTTCCAAACAAAAGAGAAAGTCCCAAAACAGAAGTAGACAAAAGTCAAATCACATGTTTTGAATGTAATAAGTTGGGACATTACAAATCCGAATGTCCCCTAAGTAAAAAAAACCACCAAACAGATTTCCCTTCAAAAAGAAATCAATGATGGTCACATGGGATAACCCAGATCAATCTGATGAAGAAGAAGATGAAGAAGCCAACATATGCTTAATGGCAAATACTGAAGAAAATGAGGTAACAAATTTTGAACCCTGTCTTTTGTGTGAACAAATGGAAAAAGAATTTGACAACATGCTAAATGATTCAAACTTTCTTGTTCAAAAGTGTAGTTTGTTAAAAGAAAAATTTAACAAAGAAAAAGAAGAGAAAGAGAAAACTCAGGCTCTGAATGATAAGCTGAATAAGATCATTAAAAATCTGAAAGAATCTCAGCTCAAAAATTTTAAAACTGAAAAACAAGAAAGTCAAGAACATTCTGCACTTCAACAGGAGAACGTTCTCCTTAAAGCTGAAGCTGAACTTGTTAGAAATGATCGGTCAAATTTCATTAAAGCCACTAAATCATTTCAGAATATCACGAGATCTCAAGTAGGAATATTTGATAAAGCTAGTCTTGGTTTTAATCAAACTTAAAAAACCAAAATGTATGAGAACTTTTTAATTCCAGAAAGAAAAGAAAGTAAATGCAAAATCAAATGTTCATATTGCAGCAAGATTGGACATCTTGAATTTTCATGTTATTTTAAGAAAAGAGACGAGAAAATCAAGAACAAAAAGATCTTCAAAAAGAGAGAACAGTTTGGAGCAAAAACAAATTTTTTTCAAAAACTGGAAAATGATAACGTTCTCCAGCTAATGTAGCAAAAGAAGAATGTTTTGGAATTTTCTCAAAACGAGTTAAAACTCAGTCTTCAAAACTTTTTCAAAAACAAGTTACTAGATGCTCCTCCTGTTCTAAGATTGGACACTCTGAATCAACATGCCATATTAAGAAGGAATCAATATTTAAAACTAACCCTCAAGGACCCAAGACCAAATGGGTACCTAAAGTCAATGAAACAAATAATGTACGTTGGATTTCAAAGTGTCAAGAAAAGGCCATGGTTCTTGGACAGTGGCTGTCAAGACATATGACATGTGATAAAAACTGCTTCATGTTCTTCGTCAAGAAAGATTGAGGATCAGTCACCTTTGGAAATGATAATCAAGCTCAAATTAAAGGTAAAGGTACAATTGGTAAGAAAAACTCTACCCAAATAACTGATGTTCAATATGTTGAAGGTCTGAAACATAATCTATTAAGCATAAGTCAACTATGTGACAATGGCTTTGAAGTTATTTTCAAACCTAATCTATGTGAAATCATAAAAACAAAATTTGGAGAAGTACTGTTTTCTGGAACTAGAAAGAAAAATCTATGTCTTATATCTTAAAGAATTGCCTGATGAATCCCGCTTCATGTCTATCGATAAAGATAAATGGATTTGGCATAAGTGGACAGGTCATGTTAGCATGAAAACTATTTCAAAAATTTCAAAGTTAGAACTTGTTAGATGTTTACCAAAATTGAATTTTGAAAAAGATAATGTATGTGAAGCATGTGTTAAGGGAAAACAAGTCAAAAGCAATTTTCATTCAAAAGAGTTCATCTCCACAAACAGAACTCTTGAACTGCTTCACATAGATCTATTTGGCCCTGTTAAAACAACAAGTTTAGGAGGAATGAAGTATGGCTTTGTTATTGTTGATGATTTCTCACAATACACTTGGGTATTATTTTTGAAACATAAAGATGATACTTTTGATGCTTTTCAAATTTTTTTGTAAAAAGGTACAAAATGAAAATGATTCCAGCATCATTTCTATAAGAAGTGATCATGGAGGAGAATTCATAAATGGCTCTTTTAAAACCTTTCTTGAAGAACTTGGCATTTCTCATAATTTATCTTGTGCAAGAACTCCTCAACAAAATGGAGTTGTTGAAAGAAAAAATAGAAACTTACAAGAAATGGCAAGAACAATCTTGGAAGAGTCTAACGTTGAAAAATATTTTTGGGCTGAAGCTGTCAATACATCATGTTATATTTTGAACCGTGTACCCATAAGAAAGATCATAAACAAAACACCATATGAAATCTAGAAGAACAGGAAGCCAAAAATATCATATTTTCACATTTTTGGTTGTTACTGTTATATTTTGAATAACAAAGATGTGCTTGGAAAATTGATGCAAAATAAGACAAGGCAATTTTCTTGGGTTATTCAACCGACTCTAAAGGTTATAGAGTGTTTAACCTAAGGACTAAAGTTGTAGAAATCAGTATGCATATACTATTTGATGAGTTTGATGATTTAGAATTGAGAAAAACAAATGAGGAAGAAGAAGAACAACCTGGTATACAGCAGCAAACTGATAGGCAGGAAACTGAGATTGATAAACAATCTCCGTATCATTCTCCACCCAAAAACTGGAGAACGATAAGGGATCACCCTCAAACCGAAATCATTGGAGATACAACTGATGGAATTAGAACAGGAAAATCATTCAAGAATGATGAAAACAACATGGCAATGATATCTCAAATTGAACCAAAATCAATTAAAGAAGCCATAGTTGATCAATCTTGGATTGAAGCCATGAAGGAAGAACTGCTGCAGTTTGATAAAATGAAGTCTGGACCTTGGTACCTAATCCACGCGATCAAACAATCATTGGTACACGTTGGGTTTTTAAAAACAAATTAGATGAAGAAGGTGAGGTTGTAAGGAACAAAGGAAGATTGGTTGCTCAAGGATATAACCAACAAGAAGGTATAGAATACAACGAAACTTTTGCTCCAATTGCAAGGTTAGAAGCTATTCGTATACTTCTTGCATATGCATCTTATAAGCTTGTTAAGTTAACAAGTTTATGTAAAACAACCTCCTAGTTTTGAGGATCAATCAAAACCAAATCATGTTTTCAAACTGACCAAAACTCTATATGGTTTAAAACAAGCACCAAGAGCTTGGTATGAAAGATTAAGTTCTTTCTTAATCAGAAACGGATTTTCCAAAGGAAAAATCGACACTACACTATTCAAGGAAATTGATAAAAATGATTTACTCATTGTGCAAGTGTATGTCGATGATATTATCTTTGGATCAACTAATGAAAAGATGTGCGATGGTTTTTCAAAACTCATGCAAAGTGAATTTGAAATGAGCATGATGGGAGAGTTAAGGTATTTTCTTGGCTTGCAAATTAAACAACATGAAAATGGCATTTTTATTTGTCAAGAAAAATATATTAAAGATTTGTTAACTAAGTACAAAATGAATGAAGCAAAAATTATGTCTACTCCTATGCATCCATCTTCCTCATTAGACAAAGATGAAAATGGAAAATCAGTTTCTAAAAAGGAATATAGAGGAATGATTGGTTATTTGCTTTATTTAACTGCTAGTAGACCTGATATCGTATTCGCAGTGGGATTATGTGCTAGATTCCAATCTGCCCCAAAAGAATCTCATTTAACTGCAGTGAAACGAATTTTTAGATATCTTGTCGGAACTACTGATCTTGGCCTTTGGTATAGAAAAGGTTCTCATTTTGATCTTGTAGCATACTGCGACGCTGATTATGCTGGAGATAAAATTGAAAGAAAAAGCACTAGTGGAGCATGCCAGTTTCTAGGTGAAGCATTGATAAGCTGGTCTTGCAGGAAACAATATACTATAGCTTTATCAACCACCAAAGCTGAATATGTCTCAGCAGCAAATTGTTGCTCCCAAGTTCTTTGGATTAAAAATCAACTTGAAGATTTCTCTGTAAGTTACTCAAGCATTCCAATTTACTGTGATAATACTAGTGCAATAAATTTATCTAAAAACCCCATTCAACATTCTCGATCAAAACATATTGAAATAAAGCATCATTTTATTCGCGATCATGTTAACAAGAAAGATATTGAATTAATCTTTGTTGATACTCAAAATCAGCTTGATGACATTTTTACAAAGAAAAACTGAAAAATCATGAAAAATCCAGAAAATTCGCGTTAAAATCTGCTTCTGTAGAAAACTGAGAACGTTTATCAATCTCTGTTTTCCAGGCAACTTTCTCTGTTTTTCAACCAACATTCCCCTCTACGTCGTCACTTTCCTCTTGCACAGAAAAGGCAAATCTTGGCAGTTAATGCATGTGTCTTCTTGTCTTCAAAAGGTGTACTAACAAGCTGTCATTTGATTTCCCGCCCCCAAATTTCTTCTCCTTCCCTAGGTTCAAATAATCATTGCTTTTTCTCTTCAAAAGCACAAAAACGTGGTAACTGATCTCACTCAAAAACCCTTCATTTTCTTCTGCCACAGACTTCATCTTCTTCAATCTTATACCCTTTCTAAAAATGGCTCACACCAAACAATCTGCGCGCAAAAATGCATGCACTAACACACCATCACCATCATCTTCATCATCAAACTCCATAAGTCGTTCACCTTGTCCACCACCTAGACCAACACCTCCAGCACACTCATCAGACACTACTTTTTCAGATTATCTTTCATCTTCCCCTGAAACTAACCCTAAAACCATTATCCCAGAACCCTTGTCCACTATCCTTCCACCTTGTCGCCCTATGAATCTTGCTCAGGTTCCCCCACACTTACGCAAACCTTCCACTAATCCTCCAGCAACAAAGAGGCGCTCGATGCGACTCCAGGCAGGAATTGGGACTTCAAAAACCCCAATCACCAAACCTGCTTATTTCATTATTTCTGACTCTGATACACCTCCTCACACAACCCCAACAAAACCCATCACCCCATCCAAATCACCATTCTCCTCTGAACCGTCTCAATCAACACCTCCAAATTAAAAAAGGAGATTGATCAATGAAATCTTTTCTTCTCCTAGAAACAGCAACCCAACAAAAAATTCCAACTGATGTGCAATCTGTTACATTCACATAATGTTTATAAAATTCCACTATTCTAATGTTTTTCGGGCCAAAAACAATAAAAACATTATTAATGCAAAGCTTAAGAAGTGCAACCAATAAACAGTAAATTCCACCTAGACCAATAATAAAGATAAAACAAAGTATATATAGCAAAAAACCAAATATTAAAACATCGCATTATAATTAAGAGTAATGCAATAAAGACTACTATATAGATGTATTTCTAGATTTCTCATATTTGTCCCGAACTTAAATACGACTACTAAGTTAAAATAATTTTATATGTTGATGGTTGAGCCAAATACCAACAATTTAATCATTTAATAATCTTTTTACTGTGTTGCAAATTGACCTTTAAAATTAAAATTAAAACTAAAATCCTCTTTCATGTTTCAATAGTTTTTATTTTTTTTTACTTTTTTTTGTTAATTGGACTTTCATATACCGAACCTTTTGATTTGTTTTACAGGGAATTGATATTTTTTTATATACAATTTAATACTTTTTATTTATTTATTTAAATCCACATTTGCCATTTTTGTGATGTATCATCCCACTCTAAATATGACGATACTTGAATACTTAGTTCTATGTTAAAGTTTAATTTTGGTTAACACATTATGTTGAACATAAAATACGTTAATGTGTGAATTTAAAAATTTTTGAAGTCTTACATTGAAAAACTCTAATATTTTGAGTAGTTTTCAACACTATAAATACTAAATTTTCACATTGGATAAAAAAATATGTGGATTTGTTTCGATCACTATATAAGGAGTTTCAAACTCTTGTGAAAAGTACACCAAAGTTGGATGCAATTCCCAACTTTCTCTTTTCTCCATTTTTTATTCTGTTCGATTGATTTCCGAGTCATTTCTCCCCTTTTAAAACGTTTTTGTACCATTGTGCCTTCGATTTTTAGAGCGGTTGTTATGCCGCAGTCCCTTCGTTTTGTTTTTTGGAGTGGTTGTTATGTCGTAGACCCTTCGTTTTTTAGAGCGGTTGTTATGTCGTATTCCCTTCGATTTTTAGAGTGGTTTTGTACGGTAGTCCTATCGGTTTCTAGAGCAGTTGTTATGCCCTAGTTCTGTCGATTTTTAGTGGTCATAATACCACTATGAACGGTTTTTTGTGCCGTTGTCCTTTTGATTTATGAGTAGTCATAGTTGTAACACCCCAAATTTTATTATAAACTATTTTATTAATTAAAGAGGATTTTAAAGAATTAATTTGATGTTAAAATTATTTCAAAATATATGTTGATAATTTTATAGATATTTAATTTAATTATTAATATAAATTATAAATATTATATTTTATTAAATATAAATGAGTATGAATATTTTAGGGTTGAATATTTTATTAAAGTTTTTTTTAAAAAAATAATAATAAAAAGGATTTGTATTCTGAAAGAGTATGGTCAAATATTAGTATTTCAATGTGAGTATTTTAGAGAATAATATTTTAATTATGGATGATTAGCTCAAGTAATTAAATTGTTTGGACACTAAAAATAAAAAATAAAATAAAGTTTGGGATAGACCACTTCCTCCACCCCTCATTGTTGTTTGCTTCTACTATTATTTTGTTTGGACTGTTTGCTTTCTACACCCCAAATTTGAGTCCTTGCTATTCGCACCCTTCCTTCTACGTTTAAAAAAAAATAAAAATAAATTGCCAAAGAATTCATGCTGACATAACGCAGCAACTATACTCAAAGAGAACCCTTTTTCTCTCAAATTCCCTCTCACCAATTCTTTGCCATTTGAATCGATCCCAACCTCTATCCCACACAAAATCGGTCACTGAGTCCATTTTTGGCATAAATTTTATCAATCGTTGCTCCGTTTTTTCAGAAACAGCTCCGTTTCATTCCTTGAGCGAGCTGTTATTGGCCGATTCCGATCACCACGTTAGTTGTATCAAAAAACTGACATCGTTTTTGGATTCCTCTCGTCGAAACCTTCAAAAAACACTACTCATTTGCATTTTTCAATGAAGTTGACGTCAGACTCTTTCGGCGCTCCGACGAGTCGGTGAGACATTTTCTGCAATTTTCTTGTCGTCGTTTTGACACCATTTTTGTTCCTAAAATTATTATTAATTATTTAACATTTATTTTTATGCTCCGCATAATTTATCAGTCATGTCTCGACGATTTTGTGAAGTCGTCGTTTATTCGGATTCGCTCGTTGTACGTTGACGATATGCAGTTGCTATTGATTTCTGTGTTTGAGAAAGCGTCTAAATAAGGTAAGGGGTGAGAGAGTGTTTGAATTTATGAGTATAATATATTGTGAGTTGAACGGGAAAACCGTATTTCCCAACGATTCATCTAAGGCTCGCTACTTACTGCAGTAGCCCTTTGAGTGATAAATTAATTAATGTGCAAATATGGAAATTGTGAGACTAAAATGTGGAATAGAAATATTTATAAGGTGCTGATTGATTTAATTTCGTTAAATGTGTGGTATTTGATACTATTGTGATATTTGATTTCAAATGAATTTGGTGCATATGTTTGATTAGATGATTTTATGTGAAGTGATGACAAAATGTGAATGCAGTGTATGATGTAAGTTTATTTGATGATGATGTGTGATTTATGATATAAATTTATGATAAGTTTATGTGAAGATGTATGATTGATGATAATGATGTTGTAAATTTTGATGAGTTTATATGATGACCATGATTATGTATGATTAATGATGTTATAAAACTGTGATGAGAATATTGAAGTAACCCCATAGTTGAAGAAATAATGATGATTCTAATTTGTGTTTGAGATGACGGTCTTAAAGGATTATCATAGACCAATGAAGGAAGAAAATAAATATTGAGAATCTGTGAAGTGGATATTATTTTGTCATCATATAGGTAGGGCCTGACAAGCCTAGTGATTCCGGGGAAGTACAACTGAATTGAGCCAAATCGTGGTGGTCTACTGTTGAGCCTTAAGGCAAGATTGTTAGACCTTGGAGGTATTCGGGTGGGGAATTCCTAGGTGACTTGGAGGTAGCACTTCAAATGTTGGGAGCTACCACGCAACACACGTTTACCTCGACTGTCCCGTATATGTGTCTTGGGTTGAGTTGAGGGGATCTATGAGGACATGGCCAATTTGAATTGTCCGTTCACTGGGATGGTGACATAGTATCAAGCCTCCTAAACAAGTACTTCAGAGTTAGAATGGTACCACATTGTGAAGTAGAGTCTAAGCTCATGCATAGCATTGCATTTTATTGTGATTGTTTTGTTGTGATTAATGTGTATCGCATGTGACCATAATTTCTCTTAGACGATTTGATGTTACAGTGAAATGTATTGATTTTTCTTGATTTTGACTTAGACTTTATTATGTGATGTTATTCCTTGAATAATGTTGTTTAATGATACGGTTTAGTTATGATCAAATGCGTGTTCTTCTTACTTATATTATACTATTAACATGATTTCATAACACACCTCCTTCGTTGTTTGTGTTTGACTGGCTTGGCCCTGCTTTTGTGAAATCACAGTCGTTACAGGTTAATGAATCTTGAAGTTCAAGTTGGGAGGAACCCCGCTCTGATAGGTGATACCGGGAATAAGGGTGGTAATTTGTATTTTACTTATTTAATTTGAAACGACTTTTTATATGAAAACATTATAAGTACTAGTAAGTTTTTAGTATTAAATCAATTAATTATACTTAAATCAAGCTTATTGAGATTGCACTATTTTATAGGAGTAAAGAAGTTTTAAAGTGTTCCTTTTGATTTTTGAGAAACGTGATATTTTAAATTAATTAAAAAGTTTTTATTCCCTTGAAAACATATTTGCTTTATCCGCTGCGAATTAAAAAAAAAATTTCTATTATAAATTATTATATATTATTTTGGGGTTTAGGATGTCACAATAGTACCATATTGCGAGTGACTTTAATCGTCATATAGAGAGTGGCTTTAACCCATGGGAGAATAATGATAAGAATTATATTTTTAATGGACCTGTTGTCATCTGTATAACTACTACAATTTCAGCAATACTGCTAGAGATGTTTGAGATGCTCTGAATAAGTATGTTGTGAGCTGCTACCCAGAGTATCAGATGACCGATGTCAGATCCGTTGAGGCTCACTTTCGTAAAACTCATATGATAACTCATGAGATCATCTATTAAGGTACGTCACTCATGTCATATTTAAATTAAATGTTGAAATTTAATATATCTCCTTCTTTTTGAATGTTGAAATAAATAAAATGTCTCTTTCTGCTTACATGTTGTGTGATTTTAATTTTGACATGCTAGACTCTGTGATGTGAACACATCTGATTTCAAACTTAAGTAACTTAGGTTTAATTCCAATGTTATTTTTAAATGATTTTAAAAAATGTGATTTTTGTAGTCAAGCTAAAATAACAAAGAGTTCACATAAATTGTAGTTAAAGAATCTGAGTCTTTAGATTTATTACACTTTGATATATGTGAACTTAATGGGACCTTAACAAGAAATGTAAAATAAAAGTGAAACGCTTGACATGTTAATGATCTTTGTAACTGAAATTGAAAATCAATTTAGTAGAAAGATTAAGAGGTTCAAAGTAAGATTCTAGTTTGTTTAATAAGTTTTATAAATTTCCTGGAATTATACATGGAACAACTGCACCATAATTGCTTGAAAATAATGGTAAAGTTGGAAGGAAAAAAAGGGAATATAACTCTTATTGAACTAGTTGTTGCTAGTATGCTTAACTCTAGTGCTGCATGTCATTGGTTTGCGGAAAATATATTGCTTATTTGCTATGTTTTGAATAGAGTTCCTAAATCTAACAACAAAACATCTCCTTATGAGATAGTGAAGAAAAGACAACCGAACTTGTCTCATTTTCAAACTTGGGGATGTCTGGCTTATGTTAGAATCCCCGATCCCAAGCAAATTAAACTCACTAGTAGAGCCTATGAATGTGAATTCATTGGGTATGCAGTAAAGAGCAAAGCGTATAGGTTTTATGACCTAAATGCAAAAGTGATCATAGAGTCAAATGATGTTGACTTCTATGAAAATAAATTCCCTTTCAAATGGAGAAATAGTGGGGGCAGCGAACCAAGTCACGTTCCTGTAACTAGAAGTAGCAAACAAGGCGAAACAGAAACTCGAAGAAGTATGAGAGTCAAAGTTGCTAAAAATTATGGACCCGAATATGCGGCCTATACTTTAGAAGAGGATCTTGCAAATCTTTAAGAAGTTTTGTCATCTTTGGATGCAGATTTATTGCAAGAAGCAATAAACGATGAAATGGATTCTCTAGAGTCTAATAGAACCTGACATTTAGTATACTTGCCTCCTTGTTGTAAGACAATAGGTTGGAAATAGATCTTGAAAAAGAAACTAAAACCTAATGGAACTGTTGATAAATACAAGGCACACCTTGTAGCCAAAGGGTTTAGACAAAGAGAAAATATAGATTTATTCGAATTTTTCACCAGTCACCAAAATAAAATCCATTAGGGTACTCATATCACTTGCGGTTATTCATAACCTGGTGATACACCAGATGGATGTTAAAACAGGTTTTTTAAATGGTGACTTGGAAGAAGAAATCTATATGGAACAACCTGAAGGTTTTGTAATTCAACGACAAGAAGACAAGGTCTGTAAGTTAGATAAAGCATTGTATGGTCTTAAACAAGCTCCTAAGAAATGACATGAAAAGTTTGATAACTTGATTATATCGAATGAGTTTAAAGTGAATGAAAGTGACAAATGTATTTACTACAAATCTGAAAATGGCATTTGCACTATCATATGTCTCTATGTAGATGACTTACTCATATTTGATTCAAACATTCATGTTGTAAACATTGTGAAATCATTGTTGTGTAACAACTTTGATATGAAAGACCTTGGAGAAGAAAATGTAATCCTTGAAATCAAGATTACTAGGTTAGAATATGGAATTTCTTTGGATCAATCTCACTATGTTGAAACAATCCTAAAGAAATATAAATACTTTGATTGTAAACCTGCTTGCACACCATATGATCCAAGTGTGAAACTTTTAAAGAACACTGGTGAAGGTGTTATACAAACTGAATATGCGAGGATCATTGGCAGCCTCAGGTATGGCACTGATTGTACTAGACCCAACATTGCCTACGTCGTGGGATTGTTATACAGGTTTACTAGTAGACCTAGTATGGAGCATTGACACGCTATCGAAAGAGTCATGAGATACCTAAAAAGGACCATGAGTCTCAAATTACATTATCAAAGATTTCTTGTCGTTCTTGAAGGATACAGTGATGCTGATTGGAACACCTTATTAGATGACTCCAAAGCAACCAGTGACTATATTTTCAGTATAGCCGGTGGTGCTGTATCTTGGAAATCGAAGAAATAGACGATACTGGCTCAGTCCACTATGGAGTCTGAAATGATAGTACTAGCTACTGCTAGTGAAAAAGCAAGCTGGTTGAGATACTTGCTAGCTGAGATCCCTAGATGGGAAAAACTTTTGCCAGCTGTGTTGATCCACTGGAATAGTACAGTGGCTATTGCAAAGATTGAGAATTGTTATTACAACGGTAAGAGACGACAAATATGTCGTAAGCACAGTTAGAGAATTACTTTTTTAAAGGAGCTGTTATAGTGGATCATGTACGCACTGATGAAAATTTAGCATATCATTTGACGAAAGGATTAGCTAGAGAGAAAGTCCTAAATACATCAAAAAGGATGAGACTATTGCCTATAGATCAACGAGTCACTTATGATGGTAACCCGACCTAAAAGACTAGAGATCCCAAGAATTAGGTTCAATTGGTAATAACAAGTCATGGTGATAAGAGATGAACATGCTATATTATATATGAGAGAAGCATGATTCCTGAAGCGATAAAATGATGAGATAATAGAAACTCTTAATGAGATCTATACTCTATGTGGAGTGGAGTACCTAGCTACAGGAGTACTCTTGATAGACTCACCTATGTGAATGTGGAAGTGGGGCCGCTTCCTATGGAATTTCGAGGTAGAATTCCTAGAGCGTTCACTATACTGGGATACACGTGCAGGCCCATAAATGCATGAGATTTTGAGAATACACCCATATGAAAAGGTTATGTGCGGGTTTGATGTCAGAAATAGAGTTCAAGACTACAAGTCACTCTTGTTGAATCTGAATCTTACTTACTATGCAAAGGTTCAAGTCAAGAGACACCTTTGTTTATGCACGATCTTATAGAAGCCTTTGACGCTATTTCAGAAACACTTTTTTAAATTCAAGTGAGGGATTGTTGGTACATAAAGTATGTTAATGTGTGAATTTAAATTTTTTTGAAGTCCCACATTGGAAAACTCTAATATTTTGAGTAGTTTTCAACACTATAAATACTAAAGTCCCACATTGGATAGAAAACATATGTGGGTCTGCTTCCATCATTATATAATGAGTTTCAAACTCTTGTGAAAAGTACACCAAAGTTGGATGCATTTCCCAACTTTCTCTTTTCTCCCGTTTCTATTATGCTCAACTGATTTCCAAGCCAACTTCTCTCCTTTCTTTTTGTCCCTTCGATATTTTTAAAACGATTTTGTACCGTTGTCCCTTCGATTTTTAAAGCGGTTGTTATGCCGTAGTCCCTTCATTTTTTAGAGCAGTTTTGTACCGTAGTCCTATCGGTTTATAGAGCGGTTGTTATGTCGTAGTTCTGTCGATTTTTAGTAGTAATAATACCACTATGAGAGGTTTTTTGTGCCGTAGTCCTTTTGATTTATGAGTGGTCATAGTACCATATTGCGAGTGACTTTAATCGTCATATAGAGAGTGGCTTTAAGCGCCATAATGAAGGTGTAATTCTAGAACCGTTTTTCTACAGTACAGTGGAACTCCGATACAGTGAATCTAGGTTGTTTTATCTTGGGGACTTCGTGGTTGATAGTTTGTCTTGCACAATTTGGGCAGTGCCACGAAACGTCTAAAAGAGAGCAATCTAGTTCGCAACTCAATCTAGTAATATCTTCGGTGGCATAAATTGTGATTTTTAAACAGTTTTCTAAAATTAAAAAATAACACATTAGAAACAGTTTCTTTCATGAAATTTAAAATATTTTGACCTTTTAATTGGTGCATGAAATGTAGAAAGAGATTCTGTTGAGGAGTCAAATTTGGTGAAAGGATGTATGGATGCGTAATAAGTTGGAACATAAGATGTTAATTTGTTTAATATAAATATTCATTATTTTTTCATTCTTAATAAGAAAAGTTTCTAAAGTTTCTAAAATAACATTTGCCAGACAAATTAACAGTATTAATAAATGATATATTTGAAAGAAAAAATAATAACTGAACTTAATAAGTTTAAAAGGTGTTTATGTTTAAAGACAAAATTTTCTTTAAGGGTGTCGATAATATAGAGACCTAAGTAGTAGCAATTTACATATAACTATTTTATGTGTTGGTAACATAAACTTTATATGCTTCTAAGCTAACTGTGTCAATGTCTGCTACATGTTATACATAATATATTGCTTTCAAATTACATTAACCACTAAATACACATTTACCCTAATTTGTTTCGTAATTTCTATTATATCTTGAATATTGCTCACAAGGCATAGCTTCATCATTTTAAGGCATCCACGCGAAACATAGTGATAAGGAAATTGCATGTTTCACTCACACTCTCATATAAATATTAATAATTAACGATATTAAATATTAACATTGGTCCTTAAAAAATTGTTTTAAAAATAATTAAATGATGTATATTTTATGTGAATGTTTAAATGATTTTTATTTTGAGTGATTGTGATCACCTAAATATTTTCTGTAAACCGTTTTTTTGTTTGTTTGTTGAATTTCTGGATACCATCTCTAATAGTATGAGTATCTAACCAATAAACATTGGAATCAAATAGGTAAAAGAATATTTTGAGTCTTAAATAACTACTCTCGTTTGATTAAAGTAATTAAGTACCATCGTTGAAATGTAGTAATGTAGAATTATAGATGGTATCTATTTAGTATTTTTTTTAGGTGTCAAATATAAGAGATTGAATTTTTATTGAATATATATATATATATATATATATATATATATATATATATAATATAAAACGAATATAATATTTGTCACGTCATCTATTCTAAAATAACATCTTAGATTTTCTTTTCTTCTTAATTTATTTGAGGGATAGTTTTAGGTAATTTTTTTTATTTGAAATCACATCTCCAAGTTATTTTAATTTTAATGTATCATTTCATTTAAATAAGTGGTTTTCTATATATATTTAATTTTTTTTTTTGTATTTTATCTACAATTTTGTCATTTGAGTGAGACATTGATTTTTTTTCTTGTAGGAGCGGTGTTTACGAAGAGAAATTACTCCTTAATGTGACACTCTAAACCCCAAATTAATCTTTTTTAATTTTGACATTGAGTAATGAAATTCTTCAAGGAAAAAAAAACTTTCAAACATTTTTAAAAGGTAAAGAGTATCACGTAATCACTTAGTACGTCACATTAATCCAAAAATATCCATCAAATTTAACGACTCTAAGTCATAATATTAGGCAACAGAATTCCTTTGAAATACACGTAAATAAGTTTAGTAATAAATGTAAATATAGTCTCAACCCGATGTCACTATCAGAGCGACAATTCCCAAAATAAAAGACGTTCAAAAATGACGTTAACACAATGCATATAATAAGAGTCTTCAAGACAAGATGGCTTCCGACACTCTTAGGGTACTAGTCGTCACTTGTAGCTAGTTTGCATCCATCGCAAACGCCAAACACAAACAACGAGGGGTAAGTTTCAAAATCATGTAACATTATAAGATAAACGAAGAGAACATGCAAGTAGCCAAAATAGCACAAACATGAGAAACATTCAAGAACATAATATCAAAGGTTAATCTAAACCAGTCACAATAAAACAGTCACAAGGATGAAATGTTATGCATGTCCTATACTCTATACTTCTTCATCATTTCGTACTATTCTACTCTGAAGTACTTGGTTAGGAGGCTTGACACTATGCCACTACAAGAGTGAACGGACAATTCATGAATAGCCAAGTTCTCATAGATCCCCTCAACTCAACCGGAGACACATATACGCAACGGTCGGGGTACTCTTGTGTTGCACAGTAGTTCCTGACCTTAGGGAATAACCCACTAATCCACTTAGGAATTCCTTACCAGAGATACCGCCAAGGTCCATCAGTCTTACCTTACAGTTCGACTGTAGCCCTCCACGACTAGACTCATTCAGTTGTACTTCCCCGAATCACTAGGGTTGTCAGACCCTCCCTATATGATGACAAAATAGTCTTCACTCCAAAACCTACAACATCTATCTCATACTTATTTAATTATCACAACTCAACAAGTCTCAGTTTGAATTCACAATATTCATTAGAAAGGACATCATTATATATGTATATCAGTCAATCAAAATAAAATCCCAATATTTGATCTACACCACTCACAATGTACAGTCTAGTCCTATCAATCATAGAATATGAAATCAAACAAGTGGTGCAGTCAAGTAAAATCATAAAACAAGAGCACTCAATAACATATCATTCATACAATAACAATTAGTTTAATATTCCATAAAATCAAATATCATACAATCTTGATATAAATTAATTCACAACAATTCTATAGGTTTCTAAATTATATTTTAGTCATCACTGTTACCATTCATATGTTAATTAATTATTATTACTCAATAGGGCTCAACCGTACATAGTAAGCCCCTGATGAATCTCTTAGAATTACGGCATTCTCGTTCATCCCACGTTATATTATACTCATAAAATCAAACATTCTCTCACCACTTACCTTGATTGAAGATTTCGTCAAATGAATCTGATTTGCTAATTTGTCGCGTCTTCATTGATTGTCGTCTCTAATAATCCGTCAAGGTAATAGAACTACACAACCAAATGAAATACAAATAAATTATTTACTAAAAATAAATAGGTAAAGTTTATACTATATGTTATTTATTCCAAAAATATTTTAATACTGAAAATACCTATAAGTATATTAACATAAAATGTGCATCTTAGTTTAATTTTTAAAATAATTAGAATGTTCAATAACTATAATATATATGTGACATCAACTTGAAATAGGAAATATGTATGCCAATAACTGATACAGATCGATAATGTGTTTGTTTTATAAGATTGAAAATATATTTACAATTGTTTATATAGAAGAGAATTTAAAAACATGCCAATCAAAAATTGTCTTGAGAAATTATATTACATAAGATCTTAATATCAATTGATTTAGATATCCAATTGAAGTTATCACGTTAATTTCAGTATAATGTAACAATTCTGTTACTTTTAAAAATACAGAGAACAATTTTTTTTTTGCCACTTTAAAGACAAGGTTTACAAATTCCATTCAAACACATTATGATCAAAAATTCATTTTATAAATAGTTGGTATTCAAACAAAATATAATATAAATTTAAAAGAATATATGTTATTTTAATTTTAATTTTAATCATGATTGTGAAAAATCCAATAAAACAAGAAAATGACGATAAAATAGATTATCAGAAAACAAAACCCAAATAACAATGGCATAAGCGGTAGTTGTTCGACAATAATTTATGAATGATGAAAAACTAATCAAAAAAAATTAAAGGTCCTGTAAAGAAGATATTATATGATTGATTCTTTAATCTGATAACAGTAGCTAACAAAATCACGACCGAGAGACAACGATGATAGTGATAAGATAGATAAACTATTGCAACACATTAATATACAAATCAGTGTGCAGAGATGTTACTATGTGTTGGCTTGTTACTGTATAGGGAGGAGTTAGAAATAATATATAGAAAGAAAAGGAATTCAGCACCGACATAAATTGTAAACAAGCCTTGTGTTTAACTATATATGTATACGTAAACTAGGTTAGCTAGCAAATCCTTATCAGTTTGTATAAGTCTGAGTAAAAAAATGGTACCGCTTAATAATGACATAGTAATAGGTGATTTAGTTTTTATTTTTATTTATTATTATTGCTATTTTTATTTTGTTTTAAGGGAAAACAAACAAAATGTTTTTATTATTAATAATTTAAATAAATTACTAAGGCAAACACGAAGAAAATTATCACTCATATCAAACACACATATAATAATAATGTATGGATAAGAAATTTCGTCCCTTGTTAAAGAAATTTCGTCCTCAAAATTTACTTGACGAAAACAACTCTGAATAAGAATCGCGCATCTGACATTTGACTTCCCACGTAGCACTTTCACCAGTAGCACCTTCCTAGAAAACCTTAACCAACATAAGCGTCTTACCTTTTAATTCCTTGATTTTCCGGTCCTCAATCTATAGAGGTAAGGTCTCAAAAGTAAGATTCTCTTTTACTAAGACAACTTTTATGTCCTTCCTCTAAGATCAAATTTTTTAACTCATCTACGTCAGGTATACAAATTCTATCCTTAAATCTCAAAATTCCATCCCCACCTATTTTAAAATCAAGTTCTCTCCCTTGGTTAATCAACTCAAACTTATCCAAAAGGTGTAAATCTAACTTATTACTCTTTTTAATCTCTTCTAATAGTCCACTAGTTACCTTCAACATTTCCAATTTAATACTTTCTGGTGTCACTTCATAAACTAAACTAAGGTCTCTAAACTATTCCAACAACTCACTATGCTTAACCATTAGAGCGGACATACTCAAAGTCTTCCTACTCAAGGCTTCGGCCACTACATTGGCCTTACCAGGGTGATAGTTAAGCTCAAAATAAAAATCTTTAAGAAATTCCATCCACCTAGGTTGTCTCATATTCAACTCCCTCTGGTCAAAAAGATACTTAAGGCTCTTATTGTCACTGAAAAACTTCAAATCTAGATCCATACAAATAATGTCTCCACATCTTAAGTACAAAAACAACTGTTGCTAGTTCTAAGTCATGGGTAGGGTAGTTCCTCTCATGAATCTTAAGTTGTCTAGAAGCATACGCTACAACTCTCCCATCCTGAAGCACTCCACCTAATCCTGAACCACACGCGTCACAATATACTACAAAGGGTTCACTCGGGTTATGTAATACTAAGATTAGTGCAGAGGTCAATCGTTTTTTAAGCTCTCGGAAACTATTCTTACAATGGGTATCCCACACAAACAATTCACCGTTGCCGGTCAACTTAGTTAAAGGTAAAGCCAACTTGGAGAATCCTTCTATGAACCTACGATATTAACCTGCCAATCCTAGGAAACTCATAATCTCAATCACTTACTTAGATGGTTTCCATTTTAAGACGCTCTCCACCTTGGCAGGATCAACAACTATTCCACCTCGTGAAATTACATGTCCTAGGAAACTCACTTCCTCTAACAAAAATTCACACTTAGACAACTTGGCAAATAATTGTTTATCCTTAAGGGTTTGCAAGACTATCCTTAAATGTTCGCCATGCTCTTCCTTTGTCTTAGAGTACACTAAGATATCATCCATAAACACAACTACAAATGAGTCTAGGTAAGGATGAAAGATTCGGTTCATGTAATCCATAAACACCACTGGTGCATTAGTCACACAAAAAGGGATAATCAAATACTCATAATGGCCATAACGGGTCCTAAAGGCAGTTTTAGGGAAATCAGAAGGCTTCACCCGGATCTGATGGTAACCTGATCTCAAGTTGATCTTACTAAACACACAGGATCCTCTCAATTGGTCCATAAGGTCATTTATCATATGTAGAGGGTACTTTTTCTTAACAAACAACATAGGTGCACCCTACGGTGACAAACTAGGTCTTATAAATTGCTTATCTAAAAGCTCCTTCAACTGCTTCTTAAGATCAGGCAATTCTAAGGGAGACATCATATACGGTGCCATGGATATGGGTCTAGTACCTGGTACAAGGTCAATGCTAAACTCGATCTCACGCTCTGGTGGCAAACTATTGATATCTTCCAGAAATACTTTAGTGAATTCACACACAATAGGAACATCTTGCACTATGAGTTTTTCTTCAAATTCCAATGAGGCTAGGATCATGTATAATTGGGCATCTTCTTTCAAGAGTGCCTTCACTTGGTTGGCAGATATATTGCTAGGTTCTCCCTCTCTTCTGGCTCCATGAGTTCAATGGTTTTATTAAAAAAAATCTAAGCGGACATGGTTGGCAGATAGCCAATCCATACCGAGAATAACATTGACTAAATGCAAAGGTAGACACACTAAGTCAACTCGAAAGTCCCTTTCACACACATGGATAGAAATGTCAAGACAAACACTAGAGGTTTCGACAGAATTACTAGTTGGGGTATTCAAAATCAAATCATACTGCAAACAAAGCATAGGTCGTCCTAAACGTCCACTACTAGAAAAACTGATTTTAGCGTCAGCCAAAACTTCAGGTAATGTCGGGCCTAGGCTAAAACGGTCGAAGCTAATTCATGCAAGAACTTCATGTAGAAATATGTTTTCATTGCTCATTGATCGACGATCTCGGTATGTTCTAATAGAAGTTTGAGGTCTTATTAAAGCTTGCATACTATGAAGAGTTGTAGCAGCTCTTTTTAACTAGATACCATCACATAGCATTTAAGTTTTAAATGCACAAAATAACCTTTCAACTTAACCTACACCTTGAAAGGGTTTCCATATGCCAACCATGCATAAACAAGTTGAAAAATGAAGTTTTTTTAACAAAACTACACTGCTGTATTCGAATACAACCTCTTTGTAGTCGAATACAGTTGCGAAAACAGCAGAAAAACAGCAAAAACAGCACAGACAACACTGCTGTATTCGATTACAGCCTCTTTGTAGTCGAATACAGATGCGAAAAACAGCAAAAATCCTGCAGAATTTGTATTCGAATACAACCACCTTGTATTCGTATACAATTGCAAAGTCAGTGGCAAAAATTTGATATCTGTATTCGACTACAACATCCTTGTAGTCGAATACAAGTGCGAATACATAAGTCAGTAGCTAAAACGCTTAAATGTTTTCGAATACAACTGCAGAATAATGTAAATTTCAGTTTCGATAACATTTCGAAATAATTCAACACTTAACACACAAAGCCAAACAATCACACTCATCAATTACGGCACAATCATAAACAACAACCGAGTATGTATATACAATCATCATGGTATATCAAACATGACTCGTGTGCCAAGCACCCTAATGCGATGCGTAAATGCCAAACTGCATGATTCCGGAATTTCAAACCAAAACCCTCCTCGAAGGGGCGTAAATCATAATTGTACAGTCTATCACAGACCAGCACTAATTACCAAGGTGTCATATATCACGGATCAGACGATTTACTCAAGTGCAGTCTATCACAGACCAGCACGTTTTAACCGCGTACAATCTATCACAGACCAGTACGTTTTCACCATGTACAGTCTATCACAGACCAGTACGTTTTCACCGAGTACAGTCTATCACAGACCAATACGTTTTCACCGCGTACAGTCTATCACAGACTAGTACGTTTTCTATAGTGCAGTCTATCGCAGACCAGCACGACGCGAAAATCCCCGCAAGGATAAGATGAACCAACCAATCACATGGCATCATCTCGTGGCCCATCACGGTCACGACTTAAACATCGTACCTCGACACCTCAAACCCGCCAAAAAGCAGTTTTGAACACAATATCACATCAAAACATAATCACCACAAATACACATAATCACACCATGATCATTCATAATATCAATTATGAGCACATAAACACATCCAAACTAATCTCCACAAATTCCCTCATAAACCACCTCAAATTTAATCCACAATACACCCATTAATTTTCATAATTGCAAACATAAATTATGCCAAGTTTATTTTCCCACAAACCTCACCTCAAACACCTTAAATTTATTTTCCTCAAAATACACTTCAAATTCGATTTCCACCTTTCACACCAAATTTCATCAATTCATTTTCCACACAAAATCACACATAATTCACATTAATTCAATCTCAGCAAATCGTGCACAAATCACATCAAACTACACCTCAACCGCATCAATTTTAAATTCCACTAATTCCCGCATAAATGAATTAAATTCATTTTCACCATTTTACACATCAAATTCACCCAATTTCTTTTCCATAAAATCACATATAATGTCCTAAATGCAAACTAAAAGTTTGGA
Organism: Cicer yamashitae; assembly: GCA_037974755.1. NCBI lineage: Eukaryota > Viridiplantae > Streptophyta > Magnoliopsida > Fabales > Fabaceae > Cicer > Cicer yamashitae. The sequence goes on from JBBPBQ010000003.1 coordinate 28,163,506, forward strand.
AGGAGCCCTTACCTTATCAGTAGCTCTAACAACCGATTACGGTACCACGATTAATTCCGGTAAAAACTTTTCTCGCGACGTCACTTCCAAAGTTAGCTCACTAGCACCGCAACGTGGCAAGGAGCAACTTTCCCTTGCCTTCACTTATACATTATATATATTAACTTACTAAATATATATAAATGTATATGTTACTAACTAAACCATTAATATATATATATACAAATAAATATATATACATATTAAAATTAAACCAAACCAAAAATATCAACATACACATACACACATCTCAAACTATTTTAATAAAAATATCTACTCTCGTTGCAACTCATTTGACAGGTAAAATTTTCAACAACTAGAGATATTTTTAACAAAACAGTCCAGTAATAAATTATTCGTAACGTAAATAAATTATTTCCCGCCAAATAATTCTCACCGGATCTAAATAAATATATATAAAATATATATATATATATATATATATATATATATATATATATATATATATATATATATATATATATATATATATATATATGATAAACATATTACAAACTCTAATAAAATATGCTTTTGGTATTTAATTCACAAAATGAATTAAAGTTGGGCTAAATGCCTCAACAATTTAACACCAAATATACTAAAATTGCATAATTTATTGTTTAAAATTAAGGGTCTTACAAATCTCGAAAATGAATTGAGATTGTTGAGACCGAGTTAGCGGTGGGGAAAACTCTTAATATTTTATGTTTGTTGGGTTGAAATTTTTAAGGAAAAGAGATAGGAACAAAAAGGTCACGGCAATATTTTTGAAATAAAGTGGTAAATGAATTGTTATGGTTTGTTTTAATTCGGGGTTGGAGAAGTATCTAGGTGTTTTGAAAAACAATGATTGAATATAATTTTGGCTTTTGATATGTGGTTTTATTAGAAATGAAGATTTTAGTTGAAGACTTAAAAGAAAATTATGAACTTGAGAAATATTTTGTGTTGATGATAAAATGTGATTTTTTTGTGAAAGTTTATATACAAAGCATAGTTAATAAAGATTAAGGTTTGAAAAATGTCAAATTGGAAGAATCATAACTTTGGAATAGTTAGAATATTGGAACTTTTAGTATTTCAGTTTTTTCTTATATAAGAATTTTTTGATACAAACCTTCTACTAGTTTTTCAAATATTAAAGTGTTGAAATTTATGAAGTTGATTGATGATCAAATCGAAATTTCAAACCATGTGAGTATGTTTGTCTTTGATTGATTTTGTTAAGAAAATATTTTGTCATAAGTTGTTAAAGACAAACATTTCAGTTGAACTTCAATAAGTTTGAAAAACAATTTTGAGATTTCCAAAGTGTAACACCCCAAATTTTATAATAAATTATTTTATTAATAAAATAGAATTTTAAATAATTAATTTGGCGTTAAGGTTATTTTAGAATATATATTGATTAATTTTCTTTATATGAATATTTTCTATGACGTGCTAATCTTGTACACATTTGACTAAATGAATGATATAAATAATAAATACTATATTTTATTATCTTATATATTTCGCTAAAAATAATAGTATTTTAGTGTACATATTTTAAAGAATAAGATTTTATGCGATTTTACGTGTATATGTACGTTCGTAATTAATGCACATATTTATATTTTAATTAATTCTAAGTATCTCATATTTTAGTTATTTATATTTGGGATAATAATAATATTATGTTTGATTTCCTTTATTTTTATATACTTGTTGTGGCATTGCGATTTTATATATATTTATTATGATTTAGTAATTAATGTAAAGTAGCAATGTTATATTTATTTATTTTGTGATTTTGACTATTCTCTAATGATGGTAGTATATTAATATGAGTATTTTGAAAAATAAGTATAATTATAGTGACTATTTTGAATATGAGAGTTTCAATTGTTAGTAATATGTATTTTTTTTTAAAAAGGTTAATTATTTTAATTACTCCAATTTATCATATATTAGTTATGAAATATTAGTAATGTTTTGAAAATTAAATGATGTTTGGAGGAGTATTAAAAATGAGAAAAATGAGATTAAGTAACTATTAATTTTGTTTTAGCAAAATAAAAATAGTAATAGTAATAAAAAAAAAAAAAAAAGTAAATAAAGAGACCAATGAGTTTGACCCATGTGTGAACCCTAATTGTTAACAAAAAAAAAATTGTGACAGTCTTCCTCTTCTTCCTCTTCTCTAAAATTCATTGCCACCAATTCCTTGCCTTTTGAATCGATCCCAACCTTTATCCCACACAAAATCGGCCACTGAATCCATTTTTGGCATCAGTTTTATCAATCGTTGCTCCATTTCTTCAGAAACAGCTCCGTTTCTTTCCTTGGGCGAGCTGTTTTTGGCCGATTCCGATCACCACGTTTGTCGTTTCAAAAAACTGGCATCGTTTTTGGATTCCTCTCGTCGAAACCTATAAGAAGCACTACTCATTTGCATTTTTCGGTGAAGTTGACGTCAGACCCTTCCGGCGCTCCGACGAGTCGGTGAGACCTTTTCTGTAGTTTTTCTCGTCGTTTTGACTCCATTTTTGTTCCTAAAATTATTATTAATTATTTAAAATTTATTTTTATGCTCAGTATAATTTATCAGTCACGTCTCAACGATTTTGTGAATTCGCCGTTATTCGGATTCGCTCGCTTTGTCGTTCTGCAGTTGCTGTTGAAAATTTCCATGGATTTCTGCATTTGAGAAAGCGTCTAAATAAGGTAAGGGGTGAGAGAGCGTTTGAATTCATGAGTATAATATATTGTGAGATGAACGGGAAAACCGTATTTCCCAACGATTCATCCGGGCTTGCTACGTACGGCAGTAGCCCTTTGAGTGTTAAATTAATTAATGTGCAAATATGGAAATTGTGAGATTAAAATATAGAATAGAAATATTTATAAGGTGATGATTGATTTAATTCCGTTAAATGTGTGGTATTTGATACTATTGTGATATTTGATTCAAATGAATTTGTTGCATATGTTTGATTAGAAAAGTTTATATGAAGATGTTTGATTGATTATAGTGATGTTGTAAATTTGTGATGAGTTTATATGATGACGATGATTATGTATGATTAATGATGTTATAAAATTGTGATGAGAATATTGAAGTAACCCCATAGTTGATGAAATAATGATGATTCTAATTTGTTTTTGAGATGACAGTCTTAATGGAGTATCATAGGCCAACGAGGGGAGAAAATAAATATTGTGAATTTGTGAAGTGGAGATTATTTTGTCATCATATAGGTAGGGCCTGACAAGCCTAGTGATTCCGGGGAAGTACAACTGAACTGAGCCTGATCGTGGCGGTCTACTGTTGAGCCTTAAGGCAAGATTGTTAGACCTTGGAGGTATTCGGGTGGGGAATTCCTAGGTGACTTGGAGGTAGCACTCCAAATGTCGGGAGCTACCATGCAACACACGTTTACCTCGACTGTCACGTATATGTGTCTCGGGTTGAGTTGAGGGGATCTATGAGGACAGGGCCAATTTGAATTATCCGTCCACTGGGATGGTGGCATAGTATCATGACCTCCTAACCAAGTACTTCAGAGTTAGAATGGTACCACATTGTGAAGTAGAGTCTAAGCTCATGCATAGTATTGCATTTTTGTGTGATTGTTTGTTGTAATTAATATGTATTGTGTGCGATGATAATTTCTTAGATGATTTGATGTTATTGTGAAATGTATTGATTTTCCTTGATTTTGACTATATAATGTGGTGTTTTTCCTTGAAGAATGTTTGTGTAATGATACGGTTTATTTATGATTAATTGCGTGTTCTTCTTACTTATATTATATTATCAACATGATTTCAAAACTCAACTCCTTCGTTGTTTGTGTTTGACTGGCTTGGCCCTGCGTTTGCGAAATCGCAGTTGTTATAGGTTAATGAATCTTGAAGTTCAAGTTGGGAGGAATCCCGCTCTGATAGGTGATACTGGGAATAAGGGTTGTAATTAGTATTTTACTTATTTAATTTGAAACGACTTTTTGTATGAAAACCCTATAAGTACTAGTAAGTTTTTAGAATTAAATCAAGTAATTATACTTAAATCAAACTTATTGAGATTGCACTATTTTATAGAAGTAAAGAGTTTAAAGTGTTTTTATTTTATTTTTGAGATACGTGATATTTTAAATTAATTGCAAAAGTTTTTATTCCCTTGAAAACATATTTGTTTTATCCGCTCCGAGTTAAAGTTAAAAATTCTATTATAAATTATTATATATTATTTTGGGGTTTAGGGTGTCACATTAGTGGTATCAGAGCAGGTCTGTCCAATCAGGCCGAGTGGGTCGAATGTCGATTCAGTGTTAGTCGTGTCAATTGTGTTTTCTTGTGTAATAATTATTTACACTATCATGTTTTTCCTGTTATATTATTGTGTTAAGTGTTATATGCTTTTGTATTATTATGCATATTTTTGAGGTTACTAATTAACTGTTTAATATTTGCTTACCCTGATTGTGTTATGGATTCTAAATTACTACCTAAGTGAGTAAATAAACCATGATATTACTTGTTAAGATTTGAGTTAATTTTAATTGTTGACAAGATTACGTTAATTACTTTTGAATGATTTTGTTGCTTGTTGCTTGTCTACCGAAATATAATTTTTGCACTCTTGGTTTATGTGAATAGTTGGAAATAATAATTTTGATTGACCATCTGTATGTTTGAAGTTATTAATCGCATTCATATAATCTTAGTTATTGAATGTCAGACTTCACCTGTTAGTTGTTTTAAAGTTCCATTCTCACCCTTAATCAATTTAAAATATTTAGTCTTGATATGAATCTGTTTAAAGTGTTTGATCCAATAACTAATTGATTGAAACATTGATTTCCGTATGAACTATATGTTTAAATCTTCAAGTATTGACTTTTACTAGGTACAAATTATTATTATTTTTGTCGAAACTCAATTTAGAGAAAAAAAGATGTTTCGTTCTGAAAGTTTGAGTTGGATAGGAAATATGTCTCTTATGTTCAAAGTTTTAATTTTGACTAAAAAATTCTTATTTTGATTTTTAGTTGGCTTGTGTGAAAAAAAATCGATTTTAAAGTGTGAATGTTGACTTTAAATCACTTGAAAGTGTTTTGTATCTAGATGAGTAGAGTTTTGATATTGGTTTTAAAAACAATTTAGAATGTTCGTCATAACTTTGAATAGTATGAAATTCATATTATTAGCAATAGTAATTCTTGAATATTAGAGATTGGTAGAACTTAGAATTTTTTAAAAATGATTTGAAGGAGTTAAAGTTTACTTATTTTGTAAGATGAAAATAACTTTTGTTTGAATTACTCTTGATTATTTTAAAGAAATTAAATTGAGTTGAATTTTTGTTGATTTATGAAATAACAATAATTCTATACTAGTGATTTTATTTAATGTTTAAATTAGCTGAAAATTTACACCATATTTTACTATGTGTTCTTTTAAGAAAATCAAAAAGATTTTTGTTATGTTGATTTAGAGGGGGCTGGTGTGAATATTGAAATGTGAGCATGTTGGGATATTTGTTTGAAATGATTGATTTATTGGCTATGATATTATGAACTCATTAGAGTTTAACTTGAGGTTAGAGTTTTAGATTTTAAGAACTCATTAGTGATATATGATAGTACTAATTAAAAAGGAAAGGGGGTCAGATGATAAAATTTCTACTAATTGAGAAAGAGAAGAAAAACAAAGTTTTTAAAAGAACTATCTCAATAGTCAAACTCTTTTTGAAAAGTTATCTAAATTTTAGATTCTATAATTGATGTATGTTATGAGTAGAATGTTTTTTATTTTTTAGTAGAATTATAGTTGTTGTGTTATCATTGTTGAAATGTATATTTGAGTTTAATATGAGAAAGTGACATGCTGTTTGTAAAATTGAAGGTGTGTTATGCTTTAGACCAATTTTGTGCTTTGATAGAAATTGATGATGTATCTATAGACATGTTGAGTTGGTGTGAGAGTAGAATGTTGTTTTGTAGATTTGTCAATTAGTGTAATTTATTATCATAACCAAGTATGCCTTATGTTTTGTGTCATGTGCACTACTTTAATGTATATAAATATACAATTGTTTTTTTTGTAAATTTTGAGAAAATAAGAAAATAAATTTGAACTATCTTGGGAGTGTTAATTTATTAGAAAACTTTTTATCTATCTATATATATAATTTAAATATTCTTTCAAAATGTAAGTTGAAAATAATAATTTTTATAATGATTAATTATTTAGAAATGTGTTTTTGACGATTAAAGTACAAGGGATTTTAGAAATCTTATAGATTTTAAAAATACATGTGATTTATTTTATTTTTAATTGTATTTAGAAATGTGATTTATTTTTGTTGTTTTTTTATTTAGACGTGATTTATTGAAAAGTGATTTAAGGAAAAGTTTTGAATTCTGAATGATTTTTTTTTGTTGTGCTAAATGATTAGTGATACATTTTATAATAATTTAAGTCTAGAAATCAATTTTTAGAATGATGTTTAACATTTAAAGTGATTTATCTACTACTTGATTCAATTTGGTTTGGTAGCATGTTGTGTCTTCTAGTAAATAATTATTTATCCTATCTACTACTTGGAAATCTATGTTTTAGTTTATTGTAACCTTTAAGTGATGAGGATTAATTCAAAAGAAAATATAATCGTGATCAATTTGGAGCAATTAGAGTTCTATGAGGATAGGTTACATTGTTTGAGTTATGAGATGAACGTAAAACTTTGGTGCTAATTTTTGGATTAGTAATGTGAATGTTATATGATTATGTAAATATGAAATTGTTTGTGTTTCAAGTGTTCTAATTGTTGGAAATTAGTGTATAGCGTTAGAGTAGTTGAGATCATCTAAAAGTGAAATAGTTCTATATTTCTTCAATCGGATTATTGATTATATATTGATGTAAGTGTTGTTGTTACTACTTGTAAATTACAAGTAAATTATTGTGAAGGTGTAATTAAGTAAGTTTTTAACTTGAGGTAAGGAGTAGGAGTTGTAGCGCCGCCTTCGCACTCCTGAACCACGTTAAAAATATTTTTAATTATCCATGTCTGAATTTGAATGACTGCAGTTATAGTTACCTTAAGTAGTTGACTACATGAGTAGGAGGGACTAGCTACCCTGATGACTCATCGTGGATAAAAGAGGCGACGATAACTCATTATTTTGTTATAAGTACCTTTTAATTTTATTCTTTCAATAGTTGAAAAACATGTTCATCGCTTATGTGAATTGAATGAACTTAATTATTAAATTTATGTTATTGTGAAATAGTATCTCTATCATTGATTTTTTTTCTTTCTCCTTGATTATATATGAAGTATGTTTTCTAGAGTGATTGATTGTAAATCTATTATAATGTCAATAAGTTGTTAGATGTGATTAATATTTTAAAAATTGCTCTCTGTGTCAGACTTAAGTTAAATTTGTTGAATGTTTGGTGATAGGATCTAAACTTTATTTTAAGAAGTAAAACTTGTAATATTTTGTTTGAAAGAAATAGTTGGGATTGACAATATACTTGGAAGGTGTTTCATTTAACCCAACTAAATGAACTAAGCTATTATTAACTAAATCTATATGTTATGTGTTATATGTAAATTATAGTGAGTAACTCTATGATATTTTCTTTCATTATTGAGTGAAAAATGTGATATGTGTTTAATTGATTTATAGTGTCATGTTAGCCTATCAAGCTAAGTTAATTGGTTTTAACATATTGTGCTTGAATGAGTAGTGAATGCCTTAAAAATACTTATAGACTAAGTTTGAATCTTGAGGGTAGTTAGCTAGATATTCGTTCGCGTATCGTTAACTACAAATTTCGAGGACGAAATTCGTTTAACGAGGGGAGAATTGTAACACCCCAAATTTTATAATAAATTATTTTATTAATAAAATAGAATTTTAAATAATTAATTTGGCGTTAAGGTTATTTTAGAATATATATTGATTAATTTTCTTTATATGTGTATTTTCTATGACGTGCTAATCTTGTACACATTTGACTAAATGAATGATATAAATAATAAATACTATATTTTATTATCTTATATATTTCGCTAAAAATAATAGTATTTTAGTGTACATATTTTAAAGAATAAGATTTTATGCGATTTTACGTGTATATGTACGTTCGTAATTAATGCACATATTTATATTTTAATTAATTCTAAGTATCTCATATTTTAGTTATTTATATTTGGGATAGTAATAATATTATGTTTTATTTCCTTTATTTTTATATACTTGTTGTGGCATTGCGATTTTATATATATTTATTATGATTTAGTAATTAATGTAAAGTAGCAATGTTATATTTATTTATTTTGTGATTTTGACTATTCTCTAATGATGGTAGTATATTAATATGAGTATTTTGAAAAATAAGTATAATTATAGTGACTATTTTGAATATGAGAGTTTCAATTGTTAGTAATATGTATTTTTTTTTAAAAAGGTTAATTATTTTAATTACTCCAATTTATCATATATTAGTTATGAAATATTAGTAATGTTTTGAAAATTAAATGATGTTTGGAGGAGTATTAAAAATGAGAAAAATGAGATTAAGTAACTATTAATTTTGTTTTAGCAAAATAAAAATAGTAATAGTAATAAAACAAAAAAAAAAGTAAATAAAGAGACCAATGGGTTTGACCCATGTGTGAACCCTAATTGTTAACAAAAAAAATTGTGACAGAATTCCTCTTCTTCTTGAAAGAACGCAACGCATCCATTCTCCCTCTTCTCTAAAATTCATTGCCACCAATTCCTTGCCTTTTGAATCGATCCCAACCTTTATCCCACACAAAATCGGCCACTGAATCCATTTTTGGCATCAGTTTTATCAATCGTTGCTCCGTTTCTTCAGAAACAGCTCCGTTTCTTTCCTTGGGCGAGCTGTTTTTGGCCGATTCCGATCACCACGTTTTTGTTCCTAAAATTATTATTAATTATTTAAAATTTATTTTTATGCTCAGTATAATTTATCAGTCACGTCCCAACGATTTTGTGAACTCGCCGTTATTCGGATTCGCTCGCTTTGTCGTTCTGCAGTTGCTGTTGAAAATTTCCATGGATTTCTGTATTTGAGAAAGCGTCTAAATAAGGTAAGGGGTGAGAGAGCGTTTGAATTCATGAGTATAATATATTGTGAGATGAACGGGAAAATCATATTTCCCAACGATTCATCTGGGGCTTGCTACGTACGGCAGTAGCCCTTTGAGTGATAAATCCATGAATGCAAAAATATAGAACTTGTGAGATTAAAATATAGAATAGAAATATTTGTAAGGTGTTGATTGATTTAATTTCTATAAATGTGTGGTATTTGATATTATTGTGATATTGGATGTCGAATTAATTTTATATAAATGTTTGATTAGATGAGTTTATGTGATCTGATAATAAAAGATGAATGTGTTGTGATAATTTTATGTGATGATGATGATGTATGAATAACAATTGTGATTTTATAAATTTGCGATGAGTTTTGTAATGATGATGATGTGTGATTTATAATAGTGATGTTATGAATTTGTGATGAAAATATTGAAGTAACCCATGATGAAATAATTGTGATTCCAATTTGTGTTTGAGATGGAGGTATTAATGGAGTATCATAGGCTAACGAGAGGAGAAAATAAATATTGTGAATTTGTGAAGTGGAGATTATTTTGTCATCATATAGGTAGGGCCTGACAAGCCTAGCGATTCCGGGGAAGTACAACTGAATTGAGTCTGATCGTGGCGGTCTACTGTTGAGCCTTAAGGCAAGATTGTTAGACCTTGGAGGTATTCGGGTGGGGAATTCCTAGGTGACTTGGAGGTAGCACTCCAAATGTCGGGAGCTACCATGCAACACACGTTTACCTCGACTGTCGCGTATATGTGTCTCGGGTTGAGTTGAGGGGATCTATGAGGACAGGGCCAATTTGAATTGTCCGTCCACCGGGATGGTGGCATAGTATCATGGCCTCCTAACCAAGTACTTCAGAGTTAGAATGGTACCACATTGTGAAGTAGGGTCTAAGCTCATGCATAGCATTGCATTTTTGTGTGATTGTTTGTTGTGAGTAATATGTATTGTGCGCGATGATAATTTCTTAGATGATTTGATGTTATAGTGAAATGTATTGATTTTCTTTGATTTTGACTATATAATGTGGTGTTTTTCCTTGAAGAATGTTTATGTAATGATACGATTTATTTATGATTAATTGCGTGTTCTTCTTACTTATATTATATTATTAACATGATTTCAAAACTCACCTCCTTCGTTGTTTGTGTTTGACTGGCTTGGCCCTGCGTTTGCGAAATCGCAGTTGTTACAGGTTAATGAATCTTGAAGTTCAAGTTGGGAGGAATCCCGCTCTGATAGGTGATACCGGGAATAAGGGTTGTAATTTGTATTTTACTTATTTAATTTGAAACGACTTTTTGTATGAAAACCTTATAAGTACTAGTAAGTTTTTAGAATTAAATCAAGTAATTATACTTAAATCAAACTTATTGAGATCGCACTATTTTATAGAAGTAAAGAGTTTAAAGTGTTCATTTTTTATTTTTGAGAAACGTGATATTTTAAATCAATTGCAAAAGTTTTTATTCCCTTGAAAACATATTTGTTTTATCCGCTCCGAATTAAAGTTAAAAATTCTATTATAAATTATTATATATTATTTTGGGGTTTAGGGTGTCACATTAGTGGTATCAGAGCAGGTCTGTCCAATCAGGCCAAGTGGGTTGAATGTCGATTCAGTGTTAGTCGTGTCAATTGTGTTTTCTTGTGTAATAATTATTAGCACTATCATGTTTTTCATGTTATATTATTGTGTTAAGTGTTGTATGCTTTTGTATTATTATACATATTTTTGAGGTTACTAATTAACTGTTTATTATTTGCTTACCCTGATTGTGTTATGGATTCTAAATTACTACCTAAGTGAGTAAATAAACCATGAAATTACTTGTTAAGATTTGAGTTAATTTTAATTGTTGACAAGATTACGTTAGTTACTTGTTGAATGATTTTGTTGTTTGTTGCGTGTTGCTTGTCTACCGAAATATAATTTTTGCACTCTTGGTTTATGTGAATAGTTGGAAATAATAATTTTGATTGACCATCTGTATGTTTGAAGTTATTAATCTCATTCATGTAATCTTAGTTGGCTTGTGTGAAAAAAAAAATCGATTTTAAAGTGTGAATGTTAACTTTAAATCACTTGAAAGTGTTTTGTATCTAGATGAGTAGAGTTCTGATATTGGTTTTAAAAACAATTTAGAATGTTCGTCATAATTTTAAATAGTATGAAATTCATATTATTAGCAATAGTAATTCTTGAATATTAGAGATTGGTAGAACTTAGAATTTTTTAAAAATGATTTGAAGGAGTTAAAGTTTACTTATTTTGTAAGATGAAAATAACTTTTGTTTGAATTACTCTTGATTATTTTAAAGATATTAAATTGAGTTGAATTTTTGTTGATTTATAAAATAACAATAATTCTATACTAGTGATTTTATTTAATGTTTAAATTAGCTGAAAATTTACACCATATTTTACTATGTGTTCTTTTAAGAAAATCAAAAAGATTTTTGTTATGTTGATTTAGAGGGGGCTGGTGTGAATATTGAAATGTGAGCATGTTGGGATATTTGTTTGAAATGATTGATTTATTGGCTATGATATTATGAACTCATTAGAGTTTAACTTGAGGTTAGAGTTTTAGATTTTAAGAACTCATTAGTGATATATGATAGTACTAATTAAAAAGGAAAGGGGGTCAGATGATAAAATTTCTACTAACTGAGAAAGAGAAGAAAAACAAAGTTTTTAAAAGAACTATCTCAATAGTCAAACTCGTTTTGAAAAGTTATCTAAATTTTAGATTCTGTAATTGATGTATGTTATGAGTAGAATGTTTTTTATTTTTTAGTAGAATTATAGTTGTTGTGTTATCATTGTTGAAATGTATATTTGAGTTTAATATAAGAAAGTGACATGCTGTTTGTAAAATTGAAGGTGTGTTATGCTTTAGACCAATTTTGTGCTTTGATAGAAATTGATGATGTATCTATAGACATGTTGAGTTGCTGTGAGAGTAGAATGTTGTTTTGTAGATTTGTCAATTAGTGTAATTTATTATCATAACCAAGTATGCCTTATGTTTTGTGTCATGTGCACTACTTTAATGTATATAAATATACAATTGTTTTTTTTGTAAATTTTGAGAAAATAAGAAAATAAATTTGAACTATCTTGGGAGTGTTAATTTATTAGAAAACTTTTTATCTATCTATATATATAATTTAAATATTCTTTCAAAATATAAGTTGAAAATAATAATTTTTATAATGATTAATTATTTAGAAATGTGTTTTTGACGATTAAAGTACAAGGGATTTTAGAAATCTTATAGATTTTAAAAATACATGTGATTTATTTTATTCTTAATTGTATTTAGAAATGTGATTTATTTTTGTTGTTTTTATTTAGACGTGATTTATTGAAAAGTGATTTAAGGAAAAGTTTTGAATTCTGAATGATTTTTTTTTTTTTGTTGTGCTAAATGATTAGTGATACATTTTATAATAATTTAAGTCTAGAAATCAATTTTTAGAATGATGTTTAACCTTTAAAGTGATTTATCTACTACTTGATTCAATTTGGTTTGGTAGCATGTTGTGTCTTCTAGTAAATAATTATTTATCCTATCTACTACTTGGAAATCTATGTTTTAGTTTATTGTAACCTTTAAGTGATGAGGATCAATTCAAAAGAAAATATAATCGTGATCAATTTGGAGCAATTAGAGTTCTATGAGGATAGGTTACATTGTTTGAGTTATGAGATGAACGTAAAACTTTGGTGCTAATTTTTGGATTAGTAATGTGAATGTTATATGATTATGTAAATATGAAATTGTTTGTGTTTCAAGTGTTCTAATTGTTGGAAATTAGTGTATAGCGTTAGAGTAGTTGAGATCATCTAAAAGTGAAATAGCTCTATATTTCTTCAATCGGATTATTGATTATATATTGATGTAAGTGTTGTTGTTACTACTTGTAAATTACAAGTAAATTATTGTGAATGTGTAATTAAGTAAGTTTTTAACTTGAGGTAGGGAGTAGGAGTTGTGGCGCCGCCTTCGCACTCCTGAACCACGTTAAAAATATTTTTAATTATCCATGTCTAAATTTGAATGACTGCAGTTATAGTTACCTTAAGTAGTTGACTACATGAGTAGGAGGGACTAGCTACCCCGATGACTCATCGTCGATAAAAGAGGCAACGATAACTCATTATTTTGTTATAAGTACCTTTTAATTTTATTCTTTCAATAGTTGAAAAACATGTTCATCGCTTATGTGAATTGAATGAATTTAATTATTAAGTTTATGTTATTGTGAAATAGTATCTCTATCATTGATTTTTTTTTCTTTCTCCTTGATTATATATGAAGTATGTTTTATAGAGTGATTGATTGTAAATCTATTATAATGTCAATAAGTTGTTAGATGTGTTTAATATTTTAAAAATTGCTCTCCGTGTCAGACTTAAGTTAAATTTGTTGAATATTTGGTGATAGGATCTAAACTTTATTTTAAGAAGTAAAACTTGTAATATTTTGTTTGAAAGAAATAGTTGGGATTGACAATATACTTGGAAGGTGTTTCATTTAACCCAACTAAATGAACAAAGTTATTATTAACTAAATCTATATGTTATGTGTTATATGTAAATTATAGTGAGTAACTCTATGATATTTTCTTTCATTATTGAGTGAAAAATGTGATATGTGTTTAATTGATTTATAGTGTCATGTTAGCCTATCAAGCTAAGTTAATTGGTTTTAACATATTGTGCTTGAATGAGTAGTGAATGCCTTAAAAATACTTATAGACTAAGTTTGAATCTTGGGGGTAGTTAGCTAGATATTCGTTCGCGTATCGTTAACTACAAATTTCGAGGACGAAATTCGTTTAACGAGGGGAGAATTGTAACACCCCAAATTTTATAATAAATTATTTTATTAATAAAATAGAATTTTAAATAATTAATTTGGCGTTAAGGTTATTTTAGAATATATATTGATTAATTTTCTTTATATGTGTATTTTCTATGACGTGCTAATCTTGTACACATTTGACTAAATGAATGATATAAATAATAAATACTATATTTTATTATCTTATATATTTCGCTAAAAATAATAGTATTTTAGTGTACATATTTTAAAGAATAAGATTTTATGCGATTTTACGTGTATATGTACGTTCGTAATTAATGCACATATTTATATTTTAATTAATTCTAAGTATCTCATATTTTAGTTATTTATATTTGGGATAGTAATAATATTATGTTTTATTTCCTTTATTTTTATATACTTGTTGTGGCATTGCGATTTTATATATATTTATTATGATTTAGTAATTAATGTAAAGTAGCAATGTTATATTTATTTATTTTGTGATTTTGACTATTCTCTAATGATGGTAGTATATTAATATGAGTATTTTGAAAAATAAGTATAATTATAGTGACTATTTTGAATATGAGAGTTTCAATTGTTAGTAATATGTATTTTTTTTTAAAAAGGTTAATTATTTTAATTACTCCAATTTATCATATATTAGTTATGAAATATTAGTAATGTTTTGAAAATTAAATGATGTTTGGAGGAGTATTAAAAATGAGAAAAATGAGATTAAGTAACTATTAATTTTGTTTTAGCAAAATAAAAATAGTAATAGTAATAAAACAAAAAAAAAAAAGTAAATAAAGAGACCAATGAGTTTGACCCATGTGTGAACCCTAATTGTTAACAAAAAAAAAAAATTGTGACAGTCTTCCTCTTCTTCTTGAATGATCGCAACGCATCCATTCTTCCTCTTCTCTAAAATTCATTGCCACCAATTCCTTGCCTTTTGAATCGATCCCAACCTTTATCCCACACAAAATCGGCCACTAAATCCATTTTTGGCATCAGTTTTATCAATCGTTGCTCCGTTTCTTCAGAAACAGCTCCGTTTCTTTCCTTGGGCGAGCTGTTTTTGGCCGATTCCAATCACCACGTTTGTCATTTCAAAAAACTGGCATCGTTTTTGGATTCCTCTCGTCGAAACCTATAAGAAGCACTACTCATTTGCATTTTTCAGTGAAGTTGACGTCAGACCCTTCCGGCGCTCCGACGAGTCGGTGAGACCTTTTCTGTAGTTTTTCTCGTCCTTTTGACTCCATTTTTGTTCCTAAAATTATTATTAATTATTTAAAATTTATTTTTATGCTCAGTATAATTTATCAGTCACGTCTCAACGATTTTGTGAACTCGCCGTTATTCGGATTCGCTCGCTTTGTTGTTCTGCAGTTGCTGTTGAAAATTTCCATGGATTTCTGCATTTGAGAAAGCGTCTAAATAAGGAAAGGGGTGAGAGAACGTTTGAATTCATGAGTATAATATATTGTGAGATGAACGGGAAAACCGTATTTCCCAACGATTCATCCGGGCTTGCTACGTACGGCAGTAGCCCTTTGAGTGTTAAATTAATTAATGTGCAAATATGGAAATTGTGAGATTAAAATATAGAATAGAAATATTTATAAGGTGCTGATTGATTTAATTCCGTTAAATGTGTGGTATTTGATACTATTGTGATATTTGATTCAAATGAATTTGTTGCATATGTTTCATTAGAAAAGTTTATATGAAGATGTTTGATTGATTATAGTGATGTTGTAAATTTGTGATGAGTTTATATGATGACGATGATTATGTATGATTAATGATGTTATAAAATTGTGATGAGAATATTGAAGTAACCCCATAGTTGATGAAATAATGATGATTCTAATTTGTGTTTGAGATGACAGTCTTAATGGAGTATCATAGGCCAACGAGAGGAGAAAATAAATATTGTGAATTTGTGAAGTGGAGATTATTTTGTCATCATATAGGTAGGGCCTGACAAGCCTAGTGATTTCGGGGAAGTACAACTGAATTGAGCCTGATCGTGGCGGTCTACTGTTGAGCCTTAAGGCAAGATTGTTAGACCTTGGAGGTATTCAGGTGGGGAATTCCTAGGTGACTTGGAGGTAGCACTCCAAATGTCGGGAGCTACCATGCAACACACGTTTACCTCGACTGTCGCGTATATGCAACTGAATTTGAATTGTCCGTCCACCGGGATGGTGGCATAGTATCATGGCCTCCTAACCAAGTACTTCAGAGTTAGAATGGTACCACATTGTGAAGTAGAGTCTAAGCTCATGCATAGTATTGCATTTTTTTGTGATTGTTTGTCGTAATTAATATGTATTGTGTGCGATGATAATTTCTTAGATGATTTGATGTTATTGTGAAATGTATTGATTTTCCTTGATTTTAACTATATAATGTGGTGTTTTTCCTTGAAGAATGTTTGTGTAATGATACGATTTATTTATGATTAATTGCGTGTTCTTCTTACTTATATTATATTATCAACATGATTTCAAAACTCACCTCCTTCGTTGTTTGTGTTTGACTGGCTTGGCCCTGCGTTTGTGAAATCGCAGTTGTTACAGGTTAATGAATCTTGAAGTTCAAGTTGGGAGGAATCCCGCTCTGATAGGTGATACTGGGAATAAGGGTTGTAATTTGTATTTTACTTATTTAATTTGAAACGACTTTTTGTATGAAAACCCTATAAGTACTAGTAAGTTTTTAGAATTAAATCAAGTAATTATACTTAAATCAAACTTATTGAGATTGCACTATTTTATAGAAGTAAAGAGTTTAAAGTGTTTTTATTTTATTTTTGAGATACGTGATATTTTAAATTAATTGCAAAAGTTTTTATTCCCTTGAAAACATATTTGTTTTATCCGCTCTGAATTAAAGTTAAAAATTCTATTATAAATTATTATATATTATTTTGGGGTTTAGGGTGTCACACAAAGTGTGGCATAATCACATAAGTTTGAATCGTCAAATAGGTTATGCTGACGCAGCGTAAGGTGTTCTTTGTGCTTGTGGTGAATAAATGTGCACCGATTGTTTATGTATTTGATGTGATTATGTATTCATAACTAATAACATATATGTTATGAATTTTATTGATGAAAATATGTCTTGAGTATGCTCTGTGAAAAAGTATGAAAAGTTATTAGTGTTTAATGAGTATTAAAAGGGGAGTCTTTTAACAACTGCATTTAGAGTCAGAGTATGCTCATGCATTTTCATAGTATGTGGTGACCGTGATGGGCTGCGGTGTTAGTGGTGACCGTGATGGGCCATGGGGTGGTTCCTTGAGTTGATTGGTCCAACTTATCTTTACGGGGATTTTTGAGTCGTGTAGGTCTGTGATAGACTGCACTATAGTAAATCGTGCTGACTTGTGATAGGTGGCACCTCGGTAATTAGTACTGGTCTGTGATGGGTGGTACATTTATGATTTATGCCCCTCGAGGAAGGGGTGC
This sequence comes from Cicer yamashitae, assembly GCA_037974755.1. Lineage (NCBI taxonomy): Eukaryota > Viridiplantae > Streptophyta > Magnoliopsida > Fabales > Fabaceae > Cicer > Cicer yamashitae. Next base: position 28,181,021 of record JBBPBQ010000003.1, read on the forward strand.
AAATTCTGAAATCATGTGCACTAGCATATAAGCATTGCATTAGGGTGCTTTGTCACATGAGTCATGTTTGTTATATGATGATATTTATATGCATGTTTGTTTATCACTTGATTCCATGCCATGTTATGTCGTGCTTTGCATTTTTGTATATATGTTGTTTTTAGATCATGACCCTTTACTATTATGGTGGACCGGGTTTACGCCCCAGGTTCTTAGACTTTTGAGTCGTGTTGAAATTGCAACGACATCGAAGACGTGACAAAACGATGATTTTGGATTGACAATCGGAAGCAGTGAGGCTTGATGCCACCCGTGGATGCTCAGTAACCAGTCACCCTGAGTTTGATTAGTGATTAGCTTAAGGTTTTATTTATTCTCCCTTCCTTATTGCAATGTTGCGGTTGCGATATAATTTATGTATTTGAAACAATTGTGAATTTTTTGTAGTCAATGTGAATTGTTCGGTTGTAAGTAAGTCTGTTGTGTCGAAACTATTTTATATAATGAAACAATGTTATAATCGTCATTTTTGGAATATAATTTTACAATTAAATATTTTACTCTAATTTAAGTTAAAGTATGATTATGGATATTTTATCCAAAAGTGTTTATTTTTTAAAAAAAAAATACAATCTCGGTGTTAAAAATCGGAGTGTTACAAGATAGGTGTAGGAGTGCCAAAAGAAAATGGTTCAAACTCATTTAGAGGTTGTTAATGTTCTTCAACCATATCACCGTAATAGGAAACATTAGCTTTGATTGGATGAAACATATTCACTATCAAGAACATTCTGCTCTTGTGGAGAACGTTCTGCTCTTATGGAGAATGTTCTGGTATAAACCTTTTTGCTTAAATTGATCTTTCTCTTAGATTTTTTTGTTTTTGTTTTGCCACTCCATGATCAGACTTTGGAGTTTTCATGGATGATATTTGAACATTATCAACTTTGTGATTTATCCAAATTTAACATTGTAATTATTTTTCTTCACCATCTTATCTTTCATCATGAAAATCAACATATTCATCAAACATAATATGCATAATTTCATCTATAGTTTGGGCCTTGAGATTTTATACAATGTATAGTATTCAAAAAATATACGTTGATGGCATTTTAAAACAAATTTGGCCATACTTTCTTTATCATACAAAGCATAGTAATGACATTCAAAAATGTTAAAGTATGATATGTTTTGCTTTCTAATTTTCAAAAAAAAATTCATATGAAGGTATGTTAAAGATAGTTTCTAATAGAGTCAAGATTCAAAAAAAAAAAAAACATGACAAACAATTTTTATAACTTCTCCCCAAAAATAATTTTTTCAACATTTGATTCATTTAACTTTTGGTAGAAATAATTGTATTTTTGTGAGAGGAAAAGTAAGAACAACATCTACGACAGTGCCCCCTATGTTTTAGCCATATGTTATTAACCAATTTGAAAATAAAAAGAGTAGTGAACAAAAAAAAAAGGTTAGACCGGCTAAGTGAATCACAATTCAAAAAAGCAACCCAATTTGAATTCTTATTAGCAATCTTATACACCATAAGGGACAATTTTAAAATTACTCAACTACTTTTTGTTAGCCATAGATAGTTTCCTAAGACCCAACTTGAACTCCAAAACTAGGCACCTTTGATGCACTTAATTGTCTCTACTATCTAGATGAATTAATGTACAAGTATATAAGCATATATTGAAGATTACGCTAATTTCACATCTAATAAGAGGGTTGACACAAGCAAATCATTTATCAGTTTCAACAATCCTTGATTGATTGGCTGGTTCCACTCAAATTATAGATTAACCAAGTCACCAATTAGACATAAAAAACTAGCCATTTCTTGTAATTAATTTTTTTAAAACAACTCCATATAGTTGGAAAGTTTTTTGACAAGAAAATCATGTGAAATATCATTTTCATCAAAGAATGATTTGAAGAATGATGTTTCAAATTTCCCTTGATCATTTCTTATAGAATTTACAATTGTTTTTCGAAAGACTTAAAAACATGATTTGGTTGGAAATTCATCTAAGTATAAAACATAAGGATTTTTCTTTAAAATGAAACATAAGTATGTTTGTTTTACCTCAACCATGTGGAGGTAAAAAATAACTTTAAAAGCAATTTTACAAAGTTATCTTTCGCATATCAAACATTCTTAATCTATGCAAAATTATTTCAAGTAATGATACATATACCTTTGATTTGGTAATGTTTCAAAGGTTATAGACCCTCCAAATATTTGTAATTATAGGAGGCAACATACTTTTCCATTCATGTGTATTTAGCATTCCTTGTTCATGTATCAACGTTCTTTCTTGATTGTTGGATGATGTTCTTGCATCACAAGTTAGTAATGATTTTGGTACCCATATTTGTTTGGGTCCTTGATGGTTAGTGTATCTTCTTCTAGAAGATTTTTTTCTTATGATAATAGTTTGGTTCAGCATTACCAATCTATGAACAGTAAGAACCCTTCTTTTTTGTTCCTAGAGAATGTTATGATATGAGACCAAAACGTTCTTTATTTTTTAGAAATCGTTTTGCTTTGAATTTTTTATCCCTTTTTTTTTGTAAAAACAGATGGAATCAAGATGTCCAATTTTGTTACAGTAAGAGCATCTTTTATTACCTTTCTCATCCTTCATTTTTGACACAAAAAAGTTTTCGCAAAGCTTTTCTTTATGAGATGCTTTTCTTTGTCAAATATTCCTTCTTCAGATATCATGTTTTTTTGAAAGATTTCAGTGGTTTTTTCCAAGTTGGTTAAATCATTTTTCAATTCGAGAACTTATATTTTTAAAGAGATACTTTCTTCCTTATTTTCAGAACATTCTGGAAGATGATTTTTTATGGTTATCTCATTGATAATCTTCTGTTGCTCAAACATTTCTAAATGAGATTGCTGCAACTTTGAATGATGAGTTCGTCATTCATAGCTTGGGCTTTCTCTTTTTCTTCTTTTTCTTTACGGAGTTTTTCTTTTTATAAACCACATTTTTTAGCAAGAAAGTTTGACTCACATAAAATATATCAAATTCTTTTTCCATTTGTTCACATAAAGGATAGAGTACAGAGATGGTTACCTCATTATTTTGTAAGTTTTCCATTAAGCACATGTTAGCTTATGACATTACTTCTTCCTCAATCTTTTCCTATTACACTATTAAGTGCTAAAACCTTAGAGGCAGAGCTCTGATACCAATTGAAGTAGCAACGTCAATCACAAGAAAGGGGGATTGAATTGTGACCCTTTTACAATTTTGATTCCTGTGCTTAATTTAAATTAACTCAAGGTCAATCTTGGTTGAAATAGAATGTCCACAATGTTTAGGATATGTTAGAAGTAAATAAAACAAATTAGTTTATAATGAAGTGTGATTTGTGTGTGCAAATAATTAAACTTAAGGGATAGAAAGATCACACACAAAAAGTATAATAGTTCACCCAACTCGGGCTAGTCTAGTCCTCACAACCGTGAGATTTTTTACTATATGCTTCAGAACCAGAATGATCTCCTTCACACCTTTTCTCTTGATCACACCTTAATCAATTACAATCTTCACCTTTCAACCAAGAAAGGATTTTTACAATCATCTTTCAGCCATGAATGGATTTTTACAAACACACTCAATCTAACATAAAAGATAGACTTGAGTTACAAATAATGTGTATGATAAAAGTGTTTGGGATCTTGAGCTTCTCAACACTTGTTTGAGATAAATAAAGATAAACTCCGTAGATGATGATCCAAAGATATAGGGAAGAGAACTGGAGTTTGCTTAAAGAGTTTTTGACTTGTTATTACTTGAACAAGTGTTGGTAGATTTGTAAACTAAACTCTTGCCTTCATCTTCCAATTGATCTTCAATTTATAGATGATAAAAGGCTTTGAATATTAAGTTAAAAATGAATATAGTCGTTGGACACACTTCCCAAGTGTTAGATCTGTTTTAAAGCAATTAAACATGTGTGTATATTGCTGTCCAGAACGTTGTTGACAAACAAAGAGTGTTCTTGCTTTTGGGTTTGATGGAAAACGTTAATGAGTGAGTGAATGAGCTGTGAAATGTCAGTTGGTACTGTTCTACATCAGAATTATGTAGAGCTTTGTAAAGAATAATGTCAGTACAATGTACTTGCTTCCTTGCTCACTACTCATCAATTTGTTGATCAATCTTGAAGCTACTTTCCTCATTTTGGCATTCAGCTCAAGTTATGGGCTTCACCATTGATTTGAGTAGTCTTGATACTCTTTAAATTATGGTTTAGACTGTGGAAAATTATCTGTTTTAATTGTGGTTTGAGTAGTCTTGATACTCTTTAAATTGTGGTTCAGAATGATCTTCGTTTTTCAGACTACTGATTTTTAATAAACCAAAATGATCTTCATTTTTCCAATTTAATTTAAGACATGATTTGCTTTGATTTATAACATGGCGTGATCATTGATTGTTGTATGAATGTATTTGATCTCCTTCTTCATGAGGATGTTATCTTGAAGATGTAATAATCATTCTCTTGAATAATTGATACGTGACATATTCTTTTTGAGATTCATTCATTATTGAGTAGATACTTATGCACTTTGATGAAGTGAATGGCTTCTTGCTTGTTCACTTATGCAATTCATGTTCCTTAAACAAAACTCATGTGCAATCATTAGTAGATCACCATTCATAAAACATAATCATTTATTTCAAAAGGTTTGTTTTCATTAAAACATACATCAAAAAGGTTTTAACCACAACAAAGTGTAGTTGGTACATACTATTTGCCTCTAACACCAAACCCTCGCCTGGTACGCTGCCACTCGAACATATTCAACCTCAAAATGACAATAAGAGCGCCGCACATAGAAAAATAAAATATTCTCATTCTGGTAGTACTAGAAGAAATTTGGAATAAATCGATTGGAACCGTTTAGTTTAGTATATTTCGATTCCTATACAAAATTGTTGTATTATTTTTATATTAAGTCTTCATTTTATGAAATTGATTGAAACTCTAAATATTATGGTAGGATTATCGTCTCTCATATTAGTCCTCATCCTATGACTTAAATATGTCTCATGTTTGTGCCAATTTGACTACTTGCGCGTTCTTCTCGCTTATCTTGTACTGTTACATGATTTTGAATTGCACCCTTCATTTTTTGTGTTTGGCGTTTGTGATGGACGTAGACGAGCTGCAAGTTGCAAGTGATGACCAGTACCCTAAGAGTGTTGGAGGTCGTCTCATCTTGAAGACTTTTATTATATACTTTTTGTTAACTTCATTTTTGAACGTCTCTTTATTTTGGGAATTCCCGCTCTGATAGTGACATCGAGTTGAGCCTATATTTACATTTATTACTAAACTTATTTACGTGTATTTCAATACAATTTTGTTGTCTAGTATTATGACTTCAAGTTGTTAAATTTGATGGATATTTTTGGATTAACGTGACATGCTAAGTGATTACGTGATACTCTTTACCTTGTAAAAATGTCTTTTTTTTGTTGAAGAATTTCATTACTCAATGTCAAAATTCCAAAATATTAATTTGCGGTTTAGGGTGTCACATTAATAGTATCAGAGTTGGTATGTCCAATCAGACCGTCAATGTGTTATGTGTTCGTTATGTTTCCTTGTGTGCTCTGTTATGTGTGTGTTGTTGTTATGGTTGTTATTGTGTTAGTGGTGTAGTACTAAGTTAGTTTCCTTTTTTCCTTAAGTGTCACATTATATTCGATTGGCCTATCTGATGGATGTAGATAATGATGGATAGTTTAAGGAATGACGTTACGATTGCTAAGGCTCTAGAGTCCATGGCAGGAGTCACAGTGCAGGCTCTCCAGGCTTTGGCTGAATCCCAAGCTACTGTGCAAGCCTCTGCACAGGTTACTGCTCAATCAGTTGCTCAAGCTACTACTTAAACTAGTCGTCAAGGAAGTGTGCAAACAAATGAGTTTAAGGTGATGGATCGATTCCACATGGCTAACCCTTCATCGTTTGAAGGTCACTATAATCCTGATGGAGCTCATAAGTGGTTGCAAGAGGTTGAGAAAATTGTCAAAAAGTGGCATGTCCTGAAAATCAAAAAGTGCATTTAGGCAACTTTTTGTTGACAGAAGAAGCTGAACATTGGTGGGATAATGCGCGTCAGCGTTTAGATAATATAGGGAGTGCAATTACTTGGGCTGTATTCAGAAACATATTTCTAGTCAAGTATTTCCCCGAGGACATCTGCAATAGGAAGGAAATGGAATCGTCAAATTAGAACAAGGGATATGTCAGTGGCGGAGTATGCTGCTAAGTTTATGGAATTGTCTAGGTACTATCCACTCTATGTTGGAGAGGCGGGAGAAAAGTTTAAGTGCATCAAGTTTGAAATGGTACTTATACTAGAGATCAAGAAGCAGGTGGGAATGCAAGAGATCCATGACTTTCATTCCCTAGTGAACAAGAGTAGGATTTATGATGAGGATAGCCGAGCTGAAAAGGCGCATTACCAAAACACGGGACCCATGAAGGATGTGACACCCTAAACCCAAATTTTAATAAAAAGTAAAATGTACTAGTTTTGAAAGAGATTCGCAGTGGTCCTAAAATAGAGTATAAAAAAATTTCTTTTTAAATGAATGGCTCAAGACGTCACACTCACACTTACACAAAACATTTGCATAAAAATTCTTAATTAAAAATCTTTTAACATCGAATGTAGGTGGGGTTTATTAAACATATATTTCTTACATAAAAACATGTTCAAAACTTAGAGACAATTAATTTTTTTCTCCAAATACAAGATCGAATATAACACAATTGATCAATAAAATTTATAACACAAATGAGTTCATAACTAAAAAAAACACAACAAAATACTCCCACCCGGTATCACCTATTAGAGCATGGATCACCAACCGATAACCTGAAATAAATGCGCTCTCGCAAGCTCCAAACACAAGCAACGAGGGGTGAGCTTCGAAAACATTTCATAGTATAAAATAATTGAGAAGAACACATAAAACATAAATTAAACACCGTATCATATCAAATCACAATTAACAAGAATAATCCAGGTAACACGTTGATACAATCCACAACGTCAAGTAAGTCAATGCACAAATCAAGTAATGTTATGCATGCTCCTATACTCTAAACTCCTCCTCTTTCTTTGGTACCATTCTAACCTCGAAGTACTTGGTTAGGAGGCTTGATACTATGCCACTATGCAAGTGGACGGACAATTTTTCCTCATAGATCCCCTCAACTCAACCCGAGACACATATACGCGACAATCGAGGTAAACGTGTGTTGCGTGGTAGCTCCCGACATTTGGAGTGCTACCTCCAAGTCACCTAGGAATTCTCCACCCGAATACCTCCAAGGTCTAACAATCTTTCCTTAAGGCTCAACAGCAAACCGCCACGATCAAGCTCAATTCAGTTGTACTTCCCCAAAATCACTAGGCTTGTCAGGTCCTACCTATATGAAGACAAGATAATCCCCACTTCAAACAATTAATTAACATCCAGATTCTCCCTTCGTTGGCCTAGGCTACTCACTCCATTAAGAGAACCATAATTGGCACAAGTCGAATTCATCACTATTCAATTAAACACAATATGCACTTCATGATATTCATCATAAGGCGGTAACATCATTAGTCGACAAGTACAAATCATCAATGCATATTTCCATACTCATATATTACTTTCAAAATTTATCATCATGATACACAAGCTCCAACAATACAGGATTTTCACTCACAGATAATAATACTAGATCAATCACACACACCACGTCAATTGCAATACAAATAATTACAATTCATCACATTTTATATCATATAACAATATCAAGGGTGCATATAAACAAAACACATAATACTTCAAATACACAATTCTACAATAATTCAACTACCACGCGATCTTCCAAATCAAATCAAACAACACCGTATCAAAGTTTTTAACTCATGTTTTAACCTCACCAAATTCAAGTTTTCTCATTAGTCAATTATTACTAAAAAAAAAGGCTTCATCCGTACGTAGCGAGCCTCAAATGAATTATGGGAAATACAGTTTTCCCGTTCATCTCATTTAATTTACACTCATGAATTCGAACTCACTCTCACCCCATACCTCAATCTGATGCTTTCATAAGATATAAGGACCATAGTGATTTTCAACAACCATGAGATGTCAGCTGCGCGCAACGAACAAGTCCAAAAGCATCGACGAATTTGCAGAGTAAATGAAACATACCTAATAATTTATGTGGGCATAAAAATCAGCGTTACATAATTAATAAAAATGTTAGGCGAAGAAACATATTCAAAATGTCGTGAAACAGGTTATTAGAAAATGTCTCACCGACGTGCTGGAGCGCCGACAGGGTTCGATGAGAGGAATCCAAGAATTCTATCATTTCTTCAAGATGATGAACGTGCTTGCCGGAATTCGACAATACAGCTGCGACGAGGTTGAAAACCCACTTTTTGAAGTTTAACGGTTGTTGATTCCAAGCCTATGTAATGGAAGATGGTGTTTCATGGAGTCCAAATATAGTATTGGTTTTCAATGATAATCCTCGTGGTGGCCAGAATTTCAATCCAAAGGCGGTGATGTGATTTTTGACGAAAAGAAATAAAGTGCTTTGAGTCCCGATTTAGGTTGCGAATGAAAGAGGGAGATGTGAGGAACATGAACATGATGATGGTGTTGTGTGGCACTCGCTATGGTGGTCGAAAATAGCTTGAGACGACGGCTAATGGCAGAACACAATTCATGGTTATAGTTGTATTTTGTGCAGCATATAGACATGGAGCCAAGTTTGATGAAGGTGATTGATGAAGATGATAATCCAACCATGGAGGCAATGGATCAAAAAAAAAAATGGGTGGTGAGGGTTCTGGCGGCGTAATCTCGTGAGAGAGAAGGAGATTGCGTTGCAGATTTTGATTATTTTCTTATTATTTTTTTTAAGTTGTGGAGAAGGGGTGCAACTAGAAATTACGTAGGTGCATTAGTAACAGATCTGAAAGGCCTAAAACAAAGTAGGCCCAAGTCCATGTTGAAACAGTACAAAAAGGGGTGTAGCAGCAGATTCGCAGGTGCAAATGAGAAAGTCTATTGCAATGTAATAAAGGCCCAAATGGAATAGAAGAGTAGAAAATAAGGTGTAAATAGTAGTCTGACCCAAAATCCCTTTTCTAATATTTTTTAAGAAATCCTTAATAAATAATTTATTTTACTCCTCCATACTAAAAACTTTTTCTCCAAAATATTCATATTAAAATACAAATAATTTGCACAAAAATAATTAGATAGAATAAATAAATACAATATTTACAATTTATCTTATTCTCTAAATTAAATATCTTCAAATTATCACACTATAGCAAATACACAAGTAATTAAAATTAATCATAATTATTTATCAACACATATTCTAAACACATGTCGTACTAAATTAATTCCTTAAAATCCTATTAGATAAATAAAATAATTTATTATAAAATTTGGGGCGTAACAAAGGACAAGAGGCCTATGCATCATAATAGTGGTTTATTCCTTAAGGCTGAGTGCTACCGTGTAACACAAGAGTACCCCGATCATCGCATATATGTGTCTCAGATTGAGTTGAGGGGATCTATGAGGACTTCGCCATTCATGAATTGTCTGTCCAATCATGTAGTTGTATAGTATCAGGCCTCCTAACCAAGTACTTCATAATAGAATTGTAGCAAATGATGAAGAATTATAGAGTATAGGACATGCATAACATTTCAACTTTTCGACTATTTTATTGTGATTGATTTGGATTAACATTTGATATTATGTTCTTAAATATGTCTCATGCTTGTGCCAATTTGACTACTTGCACCCTTCGTTTTTTGTGTTTGGCGTTTGTGATGGACGTAGACGAGGTGCAAGTTGCAAGTGATGACTAGTACCCTCAAAGTGTTGGAGGTTGTCTCATCTTGAAGACTTTTATTATATACCTTTTGTTAACGTCATTTTGGAACGTCTCTTTATTTTGGGAATTCCCGCTCTGATAGTGACATCGAGTTGGGCCTATATTTACATTTGTTACTAAACTTATTTACGTGTATTTCAATACAATTTTGTTGTCTAGTATTATGACTTCAAGTTGTTAAATTTGAGGGATATTTTTGGATTAACGTGACGTGCTAAGTGATTACATGATACTCTTTACCTTGTAAAAATGTTTTTTTTTTGTTGAAGAATTTCATTACTCAATGTCAAAATTCCAAAATATTAATTTGCGGTTTAGAGTGTCACATTAATGGTATCAGAGTTGGTCTGTCCAATCAGACCAAAAATGTGTTATGTGGTTGTTATGTTTCCTTGTGTGCTTTGTTATGTGTGTGTTGATGTTATGGTTGTTATTGTGGTAGTGGTGTAGAACTAAGTTAATTTCCCTTTTTGCCTAAGTGTCTCGTTATATTCGATTGACCTATTTGATAGAGGAAAACCTATGCATCATAATAGAGGAAAACCTTACTCTTTCCTTCTTGGTAAATCTGGAAGTCACCCGAATTATCAACAACACAGTTCTTCAGTTATAACAGGAAATGGTAATGGTATTGGAAAAGGAAACGAAAACAGTTATAGTTATAGAGGTGGTATAGGAAACCCCAATGGGCGAGGGGTTAGTAACGGGAATAGGAACAATAGAAGCCAAGTTTTGAGCAACAAAAGTGGTAATAATGGTGGTCCAACAACTCCTAATCGATGTCACAGGTGTGGTAAATAGGGTCATATGGCATCTGAATGCATGGATGCTACAATTACTTGTTTTAATTGTCAACAATAGGGCCACATCAGCACCACATGCCCCTACCCAAAGAAGACTCCACAAAAAGGTAACTAGAGTTCCCAAACTAGAGTTCCCTAATGCTCTCTATCATAGGACGTGCCACCCTAATAAAATAATGCAACTTTCAGAGCACTTACTACCCTGAATAATGCTATAGCATGCCGCAATACTATTTAGGGGAATGTATCCTTTCCAAATTTCACTTCTACTGCATCATTTGAATATCATTCCCAATAGAAGAACCTTCATATGGAAGCTTTTTTCTCAATCCTCTCTAGGCATAAGTGGTAACCTCATTATCCTTTGAGATGGAGGAGGATCCAGCTTTGGCGTATCCTTCTTAGGTGGTGGTGAAATAACTATATCAGGTAGAAATTGCTTAAACTTGCCTCCCCTCATTCTTAGCCTTTTGTAAGCAACTTTCTTTGTTCTTTTAAATTTGGTGTTATGGTTGCTTCAGTTGCAGCAGGTTCTTTAGCAATAACATCTAGATATTCCTTTTTTAGTTAAGGGCTCCTCTCTAAGAGTTGTTGGCTCATTCAAATTTAACCCTAAATCTTTTGTTGCAACATCGACATTTTGGTTGTTGAAGGATTTGGAGTAGGATCATCAACCTGTTCTCTTCTTGAGGGTTATCTTCCTTCTAAACATCCTCTCAAGGTTGTGTGTCATGCATATAAGTTGGGCTTTGTGGGTGGTGGGGGTATAAACCATCATTTTTTTGCCTTTGTTGGCTCTTGAAACATTAGCTTCACGCTAACATTGTTGTACTACAACATCTTCTGTTGCTTTCTTCTTATTCTCTCCATCTTTTCCTTTTATTATTCTGGCTAAAGCTTCAGCCTTCCTTTTTATCCTTTCAGCCTCATCCACATGATTCACCTCTTATGAAATTTCAGCTTTTGATTCTTATTGTTGAGTTCGTCATTTTCCATATACATCTATTCCATGATAATTTTCCAAGCCATCTTCTGCCATACTCCTACATCCCGCATGTACATCCATAATTGCTCGGTTCTCTTCTCAAACTCTTCAAATCTTTTTATTAGCAAATTTCTTCTGGTTGACTCCTTTTGGGGTTTCATCTTCTTTATCTTCTTTGCTAAATCTCTTGACATAATGTGCATCAATAACCCTTTTGTTTATCGCTCTTGTGCCTCATTTTTCCATTGTAACACAGTTTCATGTGCATATTTTTGAAATTACACAAGGCAAAAGGAGTCACCCCTTTTTTAGGAAAGCACACCTCTTTATTTCCTCTTGAATAATAGCTCCAAAGTTGATAGTCTTCTTCTTCATCAGACAATCCAACAACACAAGTATTTCTGTGTCATAGTTTGGATGTGAGTGGTTGGCATAATGCATGTTCTAATAATGTGGTACCAAATTTTGGGATGGATTTTAAAGCATTTATGGGGGCACTTCCAAGTGTTCACTCCTTTTTTAGTTATTCATTTAGTGCCTTCAACATTCAAGCTCTTCAATATTTTGTTCAAATCTGCACGAGTTACTTTCTTCAAAAATCATTGATATTAATCGTTCTGCTTAGGTCATCAAAAGGTAGAATGATACCTAAATGATAGTTGATGGAAATAGAAGCTATAACACCCCATGTTTTGGTCCGAAGCATTACTTTTGAAAACGACTATAATTTGTTTTCCTTAGGAGTGGTTCATCATGTAATAAATAAAATATGCGTCAGAAAATGACTTGATATATTGTTTTGTAAAAGAACGTAATGCAATTTACTAAAATATTATTTATTTATTTATTTGAAAAGTTAATCTTCCAATTCGTAGATCGATGTTCATTTACGCTCTAAAATAAATTAAATTATCTTTAGATGAAATTCTAAAGAAACAAGGTGGACTGAAATTAACTACAATTCAATTATTTACTAGCGAAAGAAAAATCACTTCCGCATTTCTATTTAAAGTTAATGATGAAAACTAATTAACTTTAAAATGTACCACAACCTTATTAATACAAAACATAATTTTTAAGTAAAAGTTCCATTTTCCCACGCACGTGCACCAAACAAACATCATTCATGTAACTCTTTGAGATCATTAGTAGCTAAATGTTGGTGTAAGAGGTCAGTTCATCCCACCGGAAAATTAAACCAAATAATAAGTTAATAGCCATAAAATATAACTATAACATATTTTTGTAATAAAAGATTTAAAGAAATTGATTTTTCTAAATAATTCGTAAAGATGTATCAAGTCATAAAATGTACCTAAATAATTCAAGTAGCAACTCACCTAGAACAAATAATTAGATCAAAATAAAAAAATAAAATAAAAAAAACAATAAAATGTATGAAAGTTATGCAAGCTCCTAAAAGCATATGATCCGGATATAACCAGCCACTGAGGTGTCCACACAGAAGTCACCCACACTAATGGGAAAAATTAAACCTGTAACACCCCAAAATTTATAATAAATATTTTCTTAATGAAATAGGATTTTAGATAATTAATTTGATGTTGTAACTATTTTAGAATATATGTGGATAAATTTTGTGACTAATTTTTGTTATATGAGTGCTTTTTATGATGTGCTAATCTGATACATATTTGATATATAATTATATGCGTTTGTAGTTAATGAGATATTTTCTTGTATGTTTGATTAATGTTAGGTGTGCACATAATTATATTTATTTTTTTATAAATATATTCTATTTTAATTATTTATTTTACAAATAATTATCTTGAGGTATTAGTAATATTGATATTGAGTTTCTTTATTTTTATACAGTTGTTATGGTATGATGATTTTATACATATTTATTTTGATTTCGTAATTAATATAAATTGTTGATGTTATATTTATTTATTTCTTGATTTTCTCCGTTCGACTATTCTATAAAGATGATGTATTTTTATGTAATTATTTTGAATATAAGAGTTTTGGTTAAAATTAGATTTATCTATGTTGAGGATAAGTAATATTATGTTAAAATGAGTATTTTGGAGAACATAATATTATATTATATTAATTACTTAACATGTATTTTTATGCTCTTCATAATTTATCAGTCGCGACTTTGCGATTTTGTGAACTCGCTGTTTATTCGGATTTGCTCGCCGTACATTGTCGATCTGCAGTTGCGGTTGTAGACTTCCATTGATTTATGTGTTTGAGAAAGTGTCTAAATAAGGTAAGGGATGAAAGAGCGTTTGAATTCATGAGTATAATATATTGTGAGATGAACAGGAAAACGTATTTCCCAACGAATCATCCGGGGCTCGCTACGTACGACAGTAGCCCTTTGAGGGATAAATTAATTAATATGAAAATTTTGAGCATAAAATGTCGAATATAAATATTTTTAAGGTGTTGATTGATTTAATTTTGTTTAATGTGGGCTATTTGATATTGTTGTGATATTGAGTGTCATTGAATTTTAGGTATACGTCTGATTATACAGATTTATGTGATGTGATAATAATAGGTTAATTCATTTTGATAAGTTTATGTGATTATGATGATGTATAATTAAAAATAGTGATGTTATAAATTTGTGATGAGGTTATGTTATGAGATATGATTAATGATAATGATAATGTGAATTTGTGATGAGAATATTGAAGTAACCCCATAGTTGGTGAAATAGTTGTGATTCCAATTTGTGTTTGAGATGATGGTCTTAATGGACTATCATAGGCCAATGAGGGGAGAAAATAAATATTGGGAATTTTTGAAGTGGAAATTATTTTGTCATTATATAGGTAGGGCCTGACAAGCCTAATGATTCCGGGAATAAGAGTTGTAAATTGTTTTTTTACTTTTACTTTTTTATTAGAAAAGACTTTTTGTATAAAAATCTTATAAGTACTAGTAAGTTTTTGGAATTAAATTAAGAAATTTTAGTTAAATCAAGTTTATGGAGATTGCACCTTTTTATAAGTGGAAAGAGTTTAAAGTGTTTCTTTTGAATTTTGTGAAATGTGATATCCTAAATTAATTATAAAAGTATTTTTGTTTCCGTGAAATCAAATCTTCTGTATCCGATGCTAATGTACCAAAAACAATAAATTTACTATAAATTGTTATATATTATTTTGGGTTTAGGGTTACACAAAACCAGCCACTAAGGCGTCCACATAGATGCATATGATGTGTCATGAAATGATAATGATGCTCAAAAGGTACATGTCACCATCCACTCAGGCAACTAAAAAGATAAAATGTATGCAAATAACAAGACACAGGTCCAAACTTTACTAGAGACGGTATCAAAAGATGAAAGAAAATTGTAATTCTACATGGCGATAATAATGATGATAATGATGGCGTCAGAAAAAAAAAGGAAGGAGACTATGTTTCGATATTGTTTTCTTTCTTTTGTTTGTGATGGAAAATTTTGGAAATTAGGAGAAAACAAAAACAGCTATAGGAATACAATAGGAAGGTGGGTAGACTACCTTTTATTTTTTATTTTTCCTAATAGTTATGATACCAAAAATTGCCTAGAATTCTTTTTGTAGAGAATTAAAATAAAATTATAATCTTGATTTAAGAAAGAGGGAGGCTTGAGATATAACAAAGGAAGATAGTCATTTTTTTTGTCATCTCTTAATTGCACAAAAGAGATAAGACTCATAATTAAATTTGTAACCTTCATTTCAAAAATGAATTAAAGGTGTTAAGAATGAGAGAAGATACATTATCTCATCTCTTAATTGATTGAGACAAAGACATAAAGTCTACGTTATGTCAAGACACCATGAATTGTCACAAAATCTTGTCATAAAGGAGAGTAAAAGGAATTAGGTAAGTCACATTTTTTTTATACTAAAGATGAATGGACCAAAAATATTTTCAAGCATGAATACTCATACATGAGGGGTCGGGTCTCACTAACTCTACTATCTCCTAGGCTAAATACTTATTTGGTTCAAGATAAAACTAACAACCAATACATCTTCAATAAATTCTAATTTAATAATTCAACTAATAATTTTATCAACTAAAATAAATCAAGTAAGACAAAAAATATCACTACAGCCACACATAACAAAATAAAATCAACATATCTAATACACAGATCTCATGATTATCAAAACTAATCAAATAAACAAAATACACAATAGTACATTTAAAAAATAAGCATATTATACATCATTCTCATGTTATTGTCACGCCAAAACAATTATATAAAAATAAATGTTATAATTATTAAGGTAAAATATGGGGTGATAAAATTTAATTTAATTTCGTTACACATAAAATAAATTATTAGTTAAATAATAAATCATGAAAATTACTAAAAGTACACATATATAATATATGTATGAAAATATTGGGGTTTACGCGAAGGGTACTGGAAAGCTTAAAACATGACTTTTTCTTACTTTGCATTTAGAATAACAGCATAAAATTCCTTGAAAAACTTAAGGGCAAAACAAATCTTGATGTTGTACCAATTTCTTCCACTTCATACATGTAATCAAATAAGTGATTTGAACGGAATGGATTTAGGAGGGCAATCCTTTAAAGGATTTATGTTTTTCTGGAAAACACTGATTAGTGCTCATGATGCCATCAAACCTTTTTTTTGACAAGTTCATTGGATGGTTTAGAGGGAATCTCTTGTGCTTTTGTTTTTCTCAACATTTTAAAGGGGTACGACTAATGAAGAGAAAATTTCATGAAAATGTAGAACCAGAAATAGGTTAGGATGGTTATGGGACGTATTTAGGAAGTTTTTGTGAGAAAATGGTTTAAAATGTGAAAGGGTTTTATAAATGAAACGAGATGAAGTGTCCAAGTGTTAGAGTGTTTAAGAGGAAGGTGAGTTTGGAGTGTAATGGTAATATGAACGGTTGGTTTAATGAGTGAGTATGCGGCGTGTCATGAGAAAGAAGAGAGCTGAGTGGGGAATGGTTGCATGTGTCAGGGAGTGGGAAACTAGAGGCGTTATCATTGCAGACGAATTTTTTTTTCTTCATATGAATTGATTTGCTCAACAAAAATTTGTTGGACCCATAAAGAATCAAACAAAAGTAGGACCCATTAAATCTCAACTGGAATTTTGGCCTAGTACTATATCCATTTCACTATTTTTTAATTACTCCTACGCTATACACATTGATGTTATAGAAAATCTCCCCTAATATACAACATCATATGATTTGCTGAATTCCTACATAACAAAAAGTAACTACAACACAGTAAAATTGGGGAGTATTTCTACTCCCTTTATTGTTGGGTTGCCTTCCAATAACGCTTGGTTTAAAGTCATTAGTCAGACCTGTGCAAATTAATCATTAAGTATTGTGAAGACCTTTGTTCTCTCCAAAAGTTCTCCCTAAGAGTGATTAATTCTCTAAGCATTAATTTTAAATTGCCTACTAGATTCTTCTTTCAATTCCATAGCTCCATGTGGGTAAACTTTTGAAATTTTAAAAGGTCTTGACTAACTAGACTTAAGTTTTTGAGGAAATAGTTTAAGCCTAGAATTAAAAAGTAAGACTTTATACCCCACACAAAAATTTATTCTTTAAATCCTTTAGTTATGCCATTTTTTAACTTTGGACTTATTCACCTCATAATTTTCATAAGACAACATTATGTATTATTCAAGCTCATTAAGTTGCAGGACTCTTGTTGCACCACCTTGCTGTAAATTCAAGTTTAATATTTTTATGGCCCAAAATGGCTTGTGTTGAAACTTAATGTGCAAATAGCATGCTTATCCAACAATTATCCTATAAGGAGCATGCCTGAATGTGTTTTATAAGCAATCCTATAAACCCAAAAAGCATCTTCCAAATGGAGAGACCAATATTTCCTAGGATTCTTTTGATCTCTTTATTTGAAAGTTCAACTTGTCCACTTGTTTATGGATGGTAAGTAGTGACAATTTTATGTTTAACTCGATTTTTTGCAAAGGTTCTTAAAACAGAACAGCTGCAAAAACTTCACATTAATAAACACTTCATCTCCTTTCATTAATAAAACCCTTTCACATTTTAAATCTTTTTCTCACAAAAACTCCCTAAATACCTCCCATAACCATCCTAACCTATTTCTCATTCTACTTTTTTCATGAAATTTTCTCTTCATTAGTCATAACCCTTTGAAATGTTGAGAAACACGAAAGGACAAGAGATTCCCTCTAAACCTTCCACGTATTCAGACCTTGACCTTTTCCAATTAACTTGTCAAAAAAAAGGTTCGATGGCATCATGAGCACTAATCAGTGTTTTCCAGAAAAAAATAAATCCCTTAAAGGATAGCCCTCCTAAATCCATTCTTGTTCAAATCACTTATTTGCTTACATGTATGAATTGGAAGAAATTGGTGCAATATCAAGATTCGTTTTGCCCTAAGTTTGTAGAGGAATTTTATGCTGCTATTCTAGATGCAAAGGAAGAAAAAGTCATGTTTTATGCTTCGCGGTCCCCTTCGCGTAACACCCTAATATTTTAATATATATATATATATATATATGTGTGTACTTTTAGTAATTTTCATAATTTATTATTTAACTAATAATTTATTTTATGTGTAACGAAATTAAATTAAATTTTATCACCCCGTATTTTATCTGAATAATTATAAGATTTATTTTTATTTAATTGTTTTTGCATGACAATTACATGAGAACGATTTATAGCAGGCTTATTTAGTCTAGGAGATAGTAGAGTTAGTGAGACCCGACCTCTCATGTATGAGTGTTCTTGCTTGAAAATATTTTTGGTCCATTCATCTTTAGTATAAAATAAATGTGACTTACCTAATTCCTTTTACTCTCTTTCATGACAAGATTTTGTGACAATTCATGGTGTTGTCTTGACATAATGTAGACTTTATGTCTTTGTCTCAACCAATTAAGAGATGAGATAATGTACCTTCTCTCATTCTTAACACCTTTAATTCATTTTTGAAATGAAGGTTACAAATTTAATTATGGGTCTTATCTCTTTTGTGCAATTAAGAGAGGACAAAAAAAAAAGACTCTCTTCCTTTGTTAAATCACACATCTCCCTCTATAAAACCAAGATTATAATTTTATTTTAATTCTCTACAAAAAGAATTCTAGGCAATTTTTGGTATCATAACTATTAGGAAAAATAAAAGGTATTCTACCCACTATCCTATTCTATTCCCATACGTATTTTTGTTTTCTCCTAAGTTCCCAAATTTTCCATCACAAAAAAAAAGAGAAACATAGTCTCCTTTCGTTTTTTCTCACACCATCATTATCATCATCATGATCGCCAAGTAGAATTACAATTTCCTTTCTTCATTTGATATCGTGTGTAGTAAATTTTGGACCTTCGCCTTGTTATTTGCAAACATTTTATCTTTTTAGTTGCCTAAGTGGATGGTGACATGTACCTTTTGAGCATTATTATCATTTCATGACATATCATATGCATATTTGTGGACGCCATAGTGGCTGGTTATATCCGGAACATACACTTTTAGGAGCATGCATAACTTGCATACATTTTATTGTTATTTTTATTTTGATCTAATTATTTGTTCTAGGTGAGTTGCTACTTGAATTATTTAGGTACATTTTATGACTTGATACATCCTTATGAATTATTTAGAAAAATCAATTTCTTTAAATCTTTTATTACAAAAAGATGTTACATTTATATTTTATGGCTATTAACTGATTATTTGGTTTAATTTTTCCCGTGGGATGAACTGACCCCTTACACCAACATTTAGGTACTAATGATCTCAAAGAGTTGCATGAATGATGTTTGCTTGGTGCACGCACATTGGAAAATGGGACTTTTACTTAAAAATTATGTTTTGTATTAATAAAGCCGTTGTGGTACATTTTAAAGTTATTTAGTTTTCATCGTTAACTTTAAATAGAAATGCGGAAGTGAGTTTTCATTCGCTAGTAAATAATTGAATTGTAGTTAATTTCAGTCCTTGTTTCTCTTGAATTTCATCTAAAGAGAATTTGATTTATTTCAGTGCTTGTGATGTTGGATTGTCTGATGAAGAAGAAGACTATCAACTTTGGAGCTATTATTCATGAGGAAATAAAGAGGTGTTCTTTCCTGAAAAAGGGGACACTCTTTTTCCCTTGTTTAATTTCAAAAATGTACACAGGAAATTGTGTTACAATAGAAAAATGAGGCACAAGAGCGATAAACAAAAGAGTTATTGATGCATATTATGTCAAGAGATTTAGAAAAGAAGATCAAGAAGAGGAAGCCCCAAAAGGACTCAACCAAAACAACTCTGCTAATAAAAAGAGTTGTGGAGTTTGAGAAGAGAACCGAGCAATTATGGATGTACATGCGGGATGCAGGAGTATGGTAGAAGATGACTTGGCAAAATATCATGGAAGAGATGTATATGATTATCCTTAATTCCATGTTGCCATTTTGATGCCATATATGGAAAATCACGAAACTCGACATTCAGAATCAGAAGCTGAAATTTCAGAAGAGGTGAATCATGTGGATGAGGCGGAAAGGATAAAGAGGAAGGCTGAAGTTTTAGCCAGAATAATTAAAAGAAAATATGAAGAGAATAAGAAGAAAGCAACAGAAGATGTTGTAGTACAACAAGATTAGTGCGAAGCTAATGTTTCAACAGCCAACAAAGGCAAAAAAAAAGGATGTGTTATACCCCTACCCCCCCACAAAGCCCAACTTATATGCATGACACACAACCTAGAGATGATGTTTTGAAGGAAGATAACCTTCAAGAAGAGAACAGGTTAATGATCCTACTCCCACTCCTTCAACAACCAAAATGTCGATGCTGCAACAAAAGTTGTAGGGTTAAATTTGAATGAGCCAACAACTTTTGGAGAGAGCCCTAAACCAAAAAAGGAATAGCTAGATGTTATTAGTAAAGAACCATCTGTAACTGAAGCAACCATACAACCAAATTTAAAAGAGCAAAGAAAGTTGCTTACAAAATGTCAAGAATGAGAGGAGACAAGTTTAAGCAGTTTCTACCTGAGATAGTACTTCACCACCACCTAAGAAGAATACGCCAAAGGTTGATCCTCCTCCATCTCAAAGGATTATGAGGGTTATGTCTTATGCCTAGAGAGGATTTTGAAAGAAGCAGATAGATCATATGCTTGATGTGATTATCAGTGGCAGATGAATCAGAACATTGCTTGTATTACCAGAATCATCAGAAGCGCGTGCTCACCAAACATAGAATATCAAAATCCAAGAGGTGTCTTGGTGTTCCATTAACTTAGATCCAACATTGAAGGACGCCTCATGAACTCATATATAATAACCTAATTTGAAAACTGCACACTAAAACAGGACATTAGTGCTTTAAATTCTTCCCACAATCTCTCTCTTTTTGAATATGGCAAACATCTATTTTCGTGAATAGTTTTTTATTTTATAAGAGTTAAAAAAAACATAGAATATCACAGTAAGCCTCCCCCTTAATATATGCAAGTTTAAATGTAAGAGTGATGAGAGATATTTAACAAGATAGTTGATAAACATTAGTAATTGAAATTTTAAAAAACTTAATAATGTATTAAACCTAGGTAGCCAGACAAAACGACTTATTCATGCATTAAAATTGTTCAAGATATTCTCCCCCTTTTCTCATCAGACAAAAAGAGTAGAGTAGCCAACAAGGAGAAAAGCAAAAAGTATATCAAGGAAAAGAAATACATACAGACAAACAAAAGAAAATACAGGGAACTACAAATTAGGGTTGGTCAACCAAACTAAGATTAAACCTAGGGTAGTTTGAATATTCTCCTGATTCTTGGCTGTATGTTGTCCTTTTTGACATACTAGGAAGGTTCGAACACGGGGCCAGAAGAATGGTAGATTGACTTCCGGAGGCATATTTTGTAGATCTTGGAGCTACAGTAGTATGAGATCCCATGGAGGGTATCTCAATCTATCAAATGAGCAAAAGGAGCTACAATGATGATGATGGAGTAACCACTGGAATTTTTTAATGAATAGTACTAGAGGGAGATGGGTCGTTGCTTGATGAGCCTTCCGATGTGGCTTTCAAGAGCTTTCTAGATCGATTGCTCTAGTTTTTGGAAGCTGCAAGATACATAGATAGAAGATCTCAACTATTTTTGAAACCTACAATGTTCTGGGAGGCCAACTACATTCCATGAACCATGTTGTCTCTTATCCAGTTGGTGACAAATGAGAGAATCTTATTCCACTTGGAAACATCATTAGGGTCCAAACTTTGAGCACTCCTATTGCCTGCTGAAGTGATTTTTGCAATAAGAGAAGTAATGAATGAGTCGAGGTTCGGAAAGGCAGATGGAATGGTGTGTGAGGGGAATGGGGTCTAGCGCGATGGTGGATGTGGTAGATTCAATGTGTTAAAAAGAGTATTTTGAAGATGTATCGGTGACTAAGTCAATGAGGGCTTAAGTTGTGGTATAAACTTCTTGGTGAGGGGGGTTCACAAGTCTTGGTGTTGTAGTGTCGGATGCAGGGGTGGAGAGGGTAGCTATTTGTGGAATGTTAGAGTTTGGAGGTGTTTGTGGAGTGTTAGTTTTAGTGGTTGATGGTGTGGGGTTTAGAGTGTTGGTTTTGAGAGGGAGGGGATGGGTTCTATGTAGGACGGTAGAAAAGTGTTCGGTTAAGGTTTCCTCAAACATATCATCTGAGGTGTCAGAGTTAGAGTCAATTGCGGTAGTAGGTGTAGGATTAAAGGGATGGACAACTAAATTTTTATTTTGGGTAGAGGGAGTGAGAGGTTCTAGTTCAGGTTGTTCATTACTACTGATATTACCAAAACTAACACAAGGAGTGGTTTGATCACAATTTGATGTTATCTTATGTTTCTTCCTTAGAACTAGGTTATCTTCGTCCTCATTGGTGTTTGTTTCTTGTGCCTTATCCTCCATAAAACGTCTTAGTAACCTTTTTTCTCTTCTTCTTCTTCTAAAAAACATGAGTAGCTTTGTGAGTAGGAAGGAAAACTAGAGCCATCTCTTGATTGGACTGGCACATCCTTTGGTATTCCAAAAACTACTTCTTTTTTATTTTCCTCAAATAAAGGAGCATAAGATTCCTCATCTATAGAAGGAATGGCCTAAGATCCACTAGTTTTGTTAAATATCCCTTTGGTATCATCACTAGGTCGAATGCACTGCTTAGGAGAGCTCGATCTCATCTTGGTGACGTTGGATATATTGAACAAGGGTGTAGACGAACTAACCATGTGTTCTTCTTGGATAATTCATCTTACTTCCTCTAGGGCCTAGATGAGATGAGTTCTCATAAGTGCTGTTGTGATGAGTCTAGGGTATGGGATTGTCCTTATCATCCCTCACCTAGAGTTGATGACACATGGGTTTGGAAGATTGGTCTTGATCCTTTGGGAGATATTCCACATTAGACCCTTTTCATCTTTGCTAACGTGGTCCACTAACCCACCTTTGGGTACTACAAACCAAATCAAGATCTTGAATAATACTCTGTATTTAGGTTTTAAGTGGAATGATTTGGAATTGACCTTAAGATCTTCAAACAATTCCTTATTGATCTTGAATGAGCCAACCCTTGACTCATAAAAATTCTTAAGGAGCATACCTTCATTAGAACATCTGGCGAGATCCGTTAAGGATTGTTGGGTAATCTAAATAGGAAGCCCTAGCACAGTACTAGATACTTCTCCGTCTACGTTTGCTTCAGCAAATCAAAAAAATTCTTTAACAAGATATGTCTAAAGCCACTTCTCATTCTAGTTTAAAGTACTCAGACCAACCCATTCCAACAAAGTCTTCAGTAAAATCAGAACTATTTTCAGCGAGGTTTGTGAAGTTAACATGGGGTTCATGGAAAAATTCTAACTGGCCTAGATTGCATTGCGTAGTAGAAACATAGGGGATGTTTTCGAGTGTAGAGTTTGAGGATGAACTTGAAGCCATTAAAGCAAGAGAGATTCAGAGATTTTCCAAGAAGTTTCAAGGTTTGAAAGATTGAAAGTGTGGAAATACGTGAAGGTTGTGAGTGATCGTGAGTGATGAGTGGTGTTATGAAAACATTAGAGTTTATAAAACCATAACTAACGCACACGCGTAGAAACATGTGAACAACACCTGTAGAGTATCAAAGACTAAGCACAACTTACAGGAAGACTACTCATATTAAGAGTAATTGAATTTAGATTGAACAGAGACACAAGCAAATTCAAATTCATCAGAGGCAGAACATATATTCATTTAACCATTTATTCTGTTTTACCAAAGGCAAGGATACAAAAACTTCAACATCATTATTTTATAAACATAATTTTTAGGTTTTCCTTTATAAAATTGAACCTGTCCTCAGTAAAAGGTTTTGTGAAAATATCAGCCCATTAATGATCAGTGTCAACAAATGTAATGTTAAAATACCCTTTTAGATAATCCCTTATAAAGTGATGTTAATCTCTATATGTTTTGCTCTCGAATGTAAAATAGTGTTTTTGGTTAACATATAGCTAAAGAATTATCACAAAAGATATGAATGTTACTCTTATTAATTTTAAAAGTTCTAGCTTTATGATGTATCTTGTATTGTTTCCTTTGATCAGCCTTGAGATCATTTCTATATTTTTCTACCCTATTAG
This sequence comes from Cicer yamashitae, assembly GCA_037974755.1. NCBI lineage: Eukaryota > Viridiplantae > Streptophyta > Magnoliopsida > Fabales > Fabaceae > Cicer > Cicer yamashitae. The sequence goes on from JBBPBQ010000003.1 coordinate 28,205,417, forward strand.
CATCTTTTAGAGCTTCATAGCCGTCTTTGACTATGTCCCAAAATTCAAGATCATTAGAGATGTAGAAACTTCTAAGTCTATCATTCTAGTACTCAATTCTCTCTCCATCAAACCGAGGAGACCTACTAACGTTTACACATGTAACTTCATCACCAAAGTTAGTCATAGTAACACAGATCTTTACTCAAACATAGTTAAATGCTCAACTTTAAAACTAAACTCTGATGCCAATTGTAGAACGAGAAACACAAGAAGGGGTTTTGAATTGTGTTTTATTTTAAAATGGTTTTAACAGAAAACTATTAAAACAAAGATCAAATTAAAAAACAAAGCGATACAACCAATTTATTCGGGTTCACCACCAACACGGTAGCTACGCCCAGTCCCTTCAATCCAAAGGATTGAATCCACTAATTCTCAAACTGAATTACACTTCCACTTAACACTTACTAGTCAAACTGATTGTGTTCAATTCTTTTCAACCTTCTAGCTTAGTACACTCAAGGTGTTGAGGGATGTAGTCACTAGTGGGCTAGGTTACAAAAGAACAGGTTTAAGGGTTTTCTGAATAACTCTCACAATAGGGTGTTTACAATGTTGTACTCTCAGAAATTATTTCTCAATACTTAGACAAGACAAAAGATAAACAGCAAGAGTGTAGAGACTGTTGTATTGTGCTTATTGTGTTACGCTGTTGCTTGTTCTTTTCAATAAGAGTTGCATGTCCTTTTATAAAGAGCATTAAGGTTTTTGGTTGTTGTCCTAATTGCAAGAAATCAACATGTATCATGAAATTTCATATCAAATCTTCTGAGATTGATTCGCCATTAAACCTTCTAAAAAAAACCTTGAAATTGATTATGTGAATCTTGATATGAAGACAGAAAAAGCAAAGGATATTATAATTAGAGTATTTCGCATAGACCTTCAGAAAAATATAGGTTCAGGGTGTTTAGTAGAGGATGCGCAAAAGCTTTGTCTTCATTAGAGCATTGACTTTTTAGAGTGTTGACTTTTCATAGCTTTGACTTTCATCAGAGCATAGATTATTATCAGATTCAGACGATCAAATGTTTGTTGAGATTATCAGAGGCAGACAATCACTTGTTTTTCAAGGTTATCAGAGCAGATAAATCAGATGCTTGATGTGGTTATCAAAGGCAGACCAATCAAAGCATTCCTTGTACTACCAGAATCAGCAGATGAGTATTTCAAACAGCGATCACAAGACTTAGAATATGGAAATCAAAGCGGAGTCTTTGTGTTCCTTTAACTTAGATCAAACATCAGAAGGTGTAGCGTGAATTCATATAAAATAACCTGATCTAAAAACTACATACTAAAACAAAACATTAGTGCTTTAAATTGTTACCACAAAATAATGTTATCAACAAAACAAATAAGGATCATAGTTCTTCAAACCAACTTGGTTCTAACAGAACCAAACCATACTTCAAACTTGTAGTATGAACAACTTTAAAATTGTTTATATTACATTTTGGGGGAGGGATGGTTTAGTAATGCTAGATGAATAAGACACGTTTTGATGATTAGCTAACTTATTGCTGGTTTACAAGTGTTATAAATTTTAGTTGGTTAAATGATTTAGAGCTATTGAAACCTACGGTAGATGATTGAGAAAATCCATTGATTTAACACCAAAGTTATGCTTTTAAGTAAAAGTTGAGAAATTAAATATGATTATGGTTAAATAAGTATTTTTGGAATTGAGTTGTGATTAATCTTTACCATTATACAATTTTTGTTTAAAATGGGGAAGTAATAAAATTGTGGCGCTCAATGCTAGTCTTGAAAAATATGAAGCAGCTAAGTAAGCCATTTTGTTCAGTAGTAATTCGGTGATCTTCAAAACATCACTCATATAAAAAGGTAGTGTGGTAGGAAATTTCACTAAGTAGTAATTGAGTGATTCTCAAAAACACAATCACGAAATATGTGAAGTAGAAAAAAAAAAAAAAAAGAAAATATGCTTGAGTTGTTAATGACATTAAGAAAATATCCCTTGGTGTAAGTCTAAATTCTCCAGTGTTAAAGGTGAAGTGTAGTTCAGTAACAATATAATTGTTTAGCTGACTTGATTCTTTAATACCAATTATGGAACATAAGAATATAGAAGCACACACAAACATTGATTATATGTGAATGATCAAAAGTTTGCCCAAAAGTGTTAATATGTTCCAATCTGAACCATCATCCACCATTGAAGCTTTCCATTTTCCCTAGTTGTTATTTCCATTTTGCTACCATCATCCACCATTGAAGCTTTTGCATATTTTTACTCCAAGGAGGAAACTTCCAACCAAGTTGAAGAAAGAGCTTCATAATATGCTGCATAAAGCTTGTGTTTTTATCTTTGATTCATCATCTTTGTAATTACTTATGATACAATGTTATTTTCACTGTTTTATGCTATTTCCGTGTTTGAACAAAAGCTTATTATCAGATAAACTTCTTTATGTTAAGCATTTATGAAGTATTGAATGATGGTTGACATTATAAAAATGGTTGACATTAAATAACTAGTAATAGTATTAAAATCTATATTATAAAAGAGGAACTATACACTGTAGCATGGTTGGATGCGAACATGAATCCCAGAATGACATTAAATCTTTTGAAAACCATGATGACTGTATTGTAAAGTGTAAGACCCTTAGTTTTTAAATTCTAATTTAATCAATTTTAGTGTGTTTTGTGTTGAATTGCTGAGGCATTTAGCTCAATTTTATTTTATTTTGTGAATCAAGTACCAAAAACATATTTTGTTAGAGTTTGTAATATATGTTTAAAATTATTTATCGCAGAATAATTTATTTATGTTGCGAAGAACTTAATAACGGGAAGTTTTTTTTAAAATATCACTAATTGTTGATAAATTCATCTGCCAATTAAGTTGCGACCAGAGTGGATATTTTTTTAAAGTAGTTTGAGAAGTGAGTGATGTGATGATTATTTTATATATATAATTAGTTTTTTAATTGGTTATATATATATACATGAAAGCAAAGAAAAGGAAAACAGAAAACTGAAAACATTTTCCCTGCATCCCGCGACTTCTTCTTCTTCTTTCTTTTGTTTCCCAAAAGAAAACCGTGTTGGTGGTTTTCAAAAACAACCAAACATTAACCTCCCTCTTTCTACTAGATCTAAGCTTCCATTCAAGAAGTGTCATGAGGGAAAGTTGCTCCTCTCTACACTACGGTGCTTGTGAGCTAATTTATTTAAGGTGAGACACTTACTTCCTCCTCCTTTTTCCTAAATTCGTAAACTTTATACGGTGGGGGGGTATGAGTGAAAGTTTTGAGTTCTTAACAAATCTTTGTTGTTGTGTTGCTGTTGTTGTTGATTTTGTTAGTATTGGTTAAAAAAAAAAGGAAATTGATTTTTGATGTGTTTGAGTTACGTAATGAGTTATTTTTAAATAAAAAGAAAATATTCGTTCTATTTAGTTGTAACTAAATAATGTAGATTATTTGGTTTTAAAAGTTTGGTGTGTGAAAAAGTTATAATTTTGCGAATTTTGTTGTGGTTGGATAAATTTTAGTTGGAATCGAGACCGTTGACACCGAGTTAGCGGTGGGGAGAACTCTGATATATTAATGTGTTGGGGTGATTAACGAAAAATGACTTTTCTTAGTTTATGCATTTCCAAAAATAGTTGTTATGATTGATGATCGGGAATGTATACATATGGTTATCAAATCTTTGAACTGGTGTTTTAAGGAAAGTTAGCGAATTGTTATTTCAAGTTTTTATATGTATACTTTCAATTTTTTTTTAAAAAAAAGTTTGCATGATTTTAATTAAAGTTTCAAGTTTATCGAGTAAAGGTTAAAGTCTTGAGTTAGAATTTCATTTTTTTTAAAAAGATTCCAAGTTTCATGAATTAAAATACAAGCTTTGTTGATATGAAAAGAAAAATAAAACATTTAATATATTTTGAAAGGAATGAAACTATTTCAAAGAGTTATAACCTTGAAACTAGAAAAAATATTTATTGAAATCTTTTGTGTGGTTATGTAGTTATTTGGAAAAAAAAATGAGTTATGGCAAATTTGAGAAAATTTTGTGGTTGTGTGAAAAATTTTGAGAAAAATAATTTAAAACGTTTCAAAAAAATTGTTAGTGAATTCACTGAAAAATTAAAGGATGTTAATTTCTAAAAATATGTTTTATATGCTGAAAGTGTGTTGTGGTTAATAGTACTATTAGTCCTTACTCATTGTAAACTCTTTTAGTAAAATATACTCTAAGGGGGTTAGGAGTAAGAAAAGGTTTGTAAGGTAGTTAAAGTTTCAGGGATTAATTTGACTAAGTCAAACACTATTTGATTAAAGGTGTCGGCACGAACGAGATTTGTCGCTGTGTTTGATTGTGGTAGTGATAATTGTTGAAAAAGCTATAACTAAGGTAAGAGCTCCTTCCAAATTTTTAGTTTGCATATAGGGACCCTATATGTGTGATTGATGTATGATTAATGTGTGAATGCGTGATAATTAATTTTGACGTGAATATATATTCTTGAGTGAAAATACATATTGTTACATGTTATGAATTGATGATTAATATCGACGTGATTATATATTCTTGAGTGAAAATACGTGTTGTTACATGTTATGAATTGATGATTAATATTGACGTGATTATACATTCTTGAGTGAAAATACGTGTTGTTATAGGTTATGAATTTTATTGAGGAAAATATGTCTTGAGTGTGCTCTGTGATAAGTATAAAAAATTATTAGTGTTAAATGAGTATTAAAGGGGAGTCTTTTAATAGCTGCATTTACACAAAGATTGTTGTGAAAAAAGTCAGAGTGTTCTCATGCATTTCATAGCTAGTGGTGATCGTGATGGGCCACAATGTCAATTGTGACCGTGATGGGCCACAGTGTTCGTGGTGACCGTGATGGGCCACGATGTTAAGTGGTGACCGTGATGGGCCACGGGATGGTTACATGAGTTGATTGGTCAATCTCATCCTTACGAGGGTTTAACTGTGGTGAAGTCTGTGATAGACTACACTATAGTAAATAGTGCTGATCTTTGATGGGTGGCCCCGCGGTAATTAGTATCGGCCTGTGATAGATGGTACAATTATGATTTACGCCCCTCGATGAGGGTTTTGGAAATTCCGGAATCATGTGCATTGGCATATAAGCATTGCATTAGGGTGCTTGGCACACGAGTCATGTTTGTTATAATATGATAATTGTATATACAGACTTTGTCATTGTTTGTTATCATGCCGTAATTGCTAAGTGTTATTGCTTATCTTTTTGACGTAAGTGTTAAATCTTATTTGTTAATTTCGGTTGGTGACCCTTTACATTATTGTGGAAATTGGGCTTTGCCCTCAGATGATACCTGAGTTCGTTCCACCGGCGGTTACCTTGACGATGGAAACATCGTTAGACTGCCCTAACTGATATTTGCCAACTGCTTGGGTATATGACCCCATCTCAAGAAGGGATACTTATACGGGGAGGGTAGTGAGGACAAGTAGGAGAGTTGGGGCAGTATATCTCGTGGAGCTTACTCACGAGAGGATCGACTATCTAGTACCCTCAGGATTGGTACTCGAGATGAATGGAGCATGGGAAGATGCAGAGGATTCCTCAGTTAGAGTTGAGGCAGAGGCCACCGTAGGAGCTGGGGATACAGTGGTTGGGCTGGGGACTGGCGGGAAGGATAAGGGACCGATGCCAGTGAAAAGAGATATTGTAGGACCGTCTAGGCGGGTCGAGCCAGAGCTTCAACTTCCGACGAATGATCCCTTACCGACTGTAACTAAAGTAGTGGACTGTTTTGAGATTCCAGCGCCGCCGAAGCCACCTATCTTGTGGGTGGAACTGACTTCTGAGGAGACTGATCCTTCTATGGATGATGATGAGGAGGAAGTTACTTCGAGGAGAGATACTGCGTCAGAAGGAACTTGCAGAGTGTGTGGAGGTCACCCTTGTTATTGTAGTTACTAGTGGATGATCAGATTAGTTTTTGTTGTATAGGGACTTAGCGTCTTTCTTTTGGCAGCTATAATTATTTTGTTTTAGGATAACTGTATCTATAACATATATTAACAGTTGACTTTTGTTTGGTGGGTCCATGTTCCACTTTTTTTGACGTGACCATGGGGGAATAGCATTCTTGGAGCAGTACTTTTGTGCAGGTGTCTGCCGAGAATACCCCAGGGGTATGAGGGATGTCTGATAGGTCTCATAGCCTCGGAGTATTTTTCTAGTTGTATACTATAGACTATTGGCCTAAAAACTATTTTAGCCGATTGTATATATATGATGTAATTATTTATGACTTTTGTCGTTTGTGTTAGCATGGTATTTTGTTAATTTATTTTTGAAAAAATAAAATACACTCGCGCTATTAAAAATCGGGGTGCTACATAAAGCATGTGTTGTCACTTTGTTCATAATACTACAATCACGTTTTAGCATTTTAGTACAACAAACTAAGTTCAATATAGATTAAATCTTTAACTTGTTTCCATAATATTATTCTAGATATTTGATTGCTTATTAAAACTTGCAATTTTAGATTAAATTTTACTTTAAATTGTTGTCTTTTTATTTTGATAACAAACTATTTGAATGGGTTAGAGAAGTATTGATTACATAATCAATCCTTGTGAGAACAATCATTATTTGTACTACTTGTTATTGACTGTGTATATTTGAACATTTAAATTACGCAACAATAACATATTTTGTGACTTGTGTTAACTTTGATATTTGGATGAAAGGACAATTATTACACTGTAAATAGTGGTCGCGGTAAGGTTAAAGTCGTATTACCGATATTCAGATTAATTGGATAGAAATAATACATTGTTAGATGTCACTCATTATTTATAATATTTAATATTAATTTAATATTTAGTATTATTTCCAATTAAGTTAGAGTTTATAAGGTCACACACATAGAACGATTAATTGGAGAAATTATATTTTAATTAAATTAGATTTAATAAAAATTAAGAGGATGTTGGGCTTGTATTGTACAAGACAAAGAGGGTGAGAGGCTTATAAAAGAAAGTGTTTTATGTCTCCCTCACAACTAATCTTCAGTAAATATTGTGCACGACGCTCTCTAAGCGTGATTGTTCGCGTGGAATGAGAAAAGGTGTTGCTCGTTTGTGGCATTCATGATAGTCTCCTCTACGCTTCAAGAGGTAAACAGATAAATTCATAGTCATTATTCTAGTTCTAAGTGATCTTTTTTTTTACTGAAGTTCTAAGCGATCTTTGCAAGGATATTTTCCGCTCTTAAGATTTATTTTAAATGAATTTTAAAAGTCTATCTCTTGATTTTCCTATAGTGATATAAGATCTTTGGTCTTAGTTTCCTTGGATTTTATGTGCATGTTCTCCTACATTGACAACATGTCTTATTTGGTTTTGAATATTGTCTTAAAGAACCAGTCCAACACACGTAAAGCGCTAAAGTGAATTTTAATATAAAGCCTTTTAAAACCTATAATAAAAATTTATTCATTAAATTAATATAATTGATGTAATATAATATTTCGTTTTTCAATTGGTAATAAAATCAATTGATCTAATATTGTCTTCAAATAAGATTTATTTGTTTTAATTTTAAAAATTTTAAAATATGAAACATTTTTATTAAGTAAATTTTTTTGAAGCCTTTTAATTAAGTTAAAAATTTGTTTTTAGTGGTCTTCTCATGGAGCGACCTTGTCTTCTTTTGATAGAACATGAATGTTGTTCTTTTGATATATTTGTTTTGAGTTCATGGTTATATGATTCAATCGGTTTGATTGAATTTGTATATATCGTTTATGTATAAGTTTATTCCATTTTGATTTATTTAAATTAAGCATGAGTTATTAATTCAAATGGAAATCATGTTAAATTATTTGGTTTTATCGTGAATATACTCTATGATGTCTGTTAAAAGTGGTACTCAATTAAGAAGCCAATTAGTTTTGGGCAGTTAGTTAGTTTGTTATAACTATCTTTAGTTAGTTTGTTACTCCAAATTGTAAACAAACTGTATATAAGCTAAAGCAAGCCTTGAAAACCAAAAAAAAAATCAGAAAAATAGAATGCAAGCTGCAATTTTTCATAGTGCAGAAAAACTGGCAGCATAAGTGCAATTCAATTGTAATCATTTTCGTCTCATTACTAGTGATAATTCAAGTCGGATCCAGTCCCCCAGACGTAGGAGTTAATCTCTGAACTGAGTTAACAATTGTGTGTTTTCATTTTAGAATTACAAGCTTTAAATTCTGTTTGAAAGATCAATCTTAGTTTTCAGCCAAAAACGAAGAACGATCTTGGATTTTCTGCGGATCAATCTTTGTTTCTGTTTTTCATCAATCTACGTTTTTGTACAAAACCAAGAACACTCTTGGTTCATTGATTGATTGATCTCCATTTTACAACAACTGGTATCAAGAGCACGGGAGTATTCGATTCAAAGGAAGGATGGCATCAACAAAGTATGCAATTGAGAAATTCGACGGGAAAAATGATTTTGGGCTATGGCGTCTCAAGATGAAAGTGTTGCTAGTTCATCAAGGTGTGGCAGGAGCACTGGGAGGAGAGAAAGTCATGGCATCCACACTACCAGAAAAGGAGAAGAGGGATATCATGGACAAGGCTCATAGTGCTTTAATCTTGAGTCTTGGAGACAAGGTTCTGAGGGAAGTGTCAAAGGAGGCATTTGCAGCAGGTATTTGGCTCAAATTAGAATCTTTATACATGACAAAATCATTAGTGAATCGTTTGTACTTAAAACAAAAATTATATACTTTCAAGATGCAATCTGGGAGATCAATTGAAAATCATATGGATGAGTTTAATAAGATCATATTAGATCTTGAAAATATTGATGTAAAAGTATGAAAGAAATAGAAAAATTGAAGGGCCAGTTGAAGAAAGAATTCGAGATGAAGGACTTCGGGCCAACCAAGAGGATCCTAGGAATGGAAATCATCAGAATCAGAGAACAAGGAAGACTGATAATTTCTCAAGAGAGCTACATTGGAAAGGTTCTAAATAGATTCAACATGAGTGAATCAAAGGCAGTTAGCTCTCCACTAGCAGCTCATTTCAAGCTTTCTTCCGCCATGTCACCAAACACAAACCTGGAAGCAGAAGACATGAAGAATATACCATATGCAAGTGCCATAGGGAGTATCATGTATGCTATGGTCTGCTCAAGGCCAGACATTTCTCATGCTGTAAGTGTCACGAGCAGATTTATGGGAAACCCAGGGATGAATCATTGGCAAGCTGTCAAATGGATTCTAAGGTACCTATAGGGTACTCAAAGCATGTGTTTGGAATACAACAAAACTTCAGAACCATCAAAACCAGTCCAAGGGTTTGTAGACTCTGATTTTGTTGGAGATTTAGATAGAAGAACATCTCTTACAAGATATGTGTTCAGAGTTTTTAACAACACAGTTAGTTGGAAAAGTAATCTTCAACACATAGTGGCATTATCAACAATAGAAGCAGAATATGCTGCTTTTGCTGAAACAGTGAAAGAAGGAATTTGGCTAAAAGGATTGATCACAGAGTTTGGGGTCAAGCAAGAAGCTGTTTGCATACATTGTGACAGTCAAAGTGCCATTTATTTGAGTAAAAATCTAATGTATCATAAAAGGACCAAACATATAGACATCAAACTTCATTTCATCAGAGATGTCATTGAAAGGGGTGAGATACATGTGGCAAAGGTGCATACAAGTGATAATCTTGCAGACATGTTTACAAAACCTGTCACACTTAGCAAATTCAAACACTGTTTGGATATGCTACAAATCAACTCCAGCAACTGAGATCAAGGACTAAGAGGATCTGATTTGAAGAATCACAAGAGGAAGCTTGTCATTTGGTACCAAGGTGGAGAATTGTTCAAAGTGGTACTCAATTAAGAAGCCAATTAGTTTTGGGCAGTTAGTGAGTTAGTTAGTTTGTTACTCCAAATTGTAAACAAACTGTATATAAGCCAAAGCAAGGCTTGAAAACCAAAAAAAAAGATCAGAAAAATAGAATGCAAGCTGCAGTTTTTCATAGTGCAAAAAAATTGGCAACATAAGTGCAATTCAATTGTAATCATTTTCATCTCATTACTAGTGATAATTCAAGTCAGATCAAGTCCCCCAGATGTAGGAGTTAATCTCTGAACTGGGTTAACAATTGTGTGTGTTCATTTTAGAATTACAAGCTTTAAATTCTGTTTGAAAGATCAATCTTCGTTTTCAGCCAAAAACGAAGAACGATCTTGGATTTTCTGCGGATCAATCTTTACTTTTGTTTTTCATCGATATGCGTTTTTGTACAAAACCAAGAACACTCTTGGTTCATTGATTGATTGATCTCCGTTTTACAACAATGTCAAATACGATTTTGCCTTCAAAATGAGACTTGAATATATCAAATGGTACGATATTGTTTTTATTGTGTGATATTATTTTACTTATATATATATATATCCACACATCCATCATATATCTATATTTTCAGAAAGATGTAGTTTGAATTCAAAAGGTATGTACGTGATTCTATCATGTTTTGGTGGAATTTTGAGTTAAGGCTTTTAATTTGTCCCGTTTTGAAAGGTATACGTTTGTTTTTTCAATAGAAAAAGGGCTGCGCTTTCAAAAAGTATTTGTTACAACATTTGTATTTATAGTTCGCTTGTTAGTTTTTCAATTGCGAAATTTATTCAAAGTCAAGGGCCGACAAGGGGCAAAATCAGGTACAAGAAATGGGCAATACATGCGTGATTTTGAATTTGTTTCAAAAGGCAATTACGAGAATTTTTATTTCGAATGATATGTTGTGAATTAGTTCCGAAAGGGGAATTTTAGTTATTTCCTTCAATTCAAATTGAATATTTTCGGAAATACAACTATTAAATAAATAATAGTTAACTGATTTCACATATTTGATATACTCATATTTATATTAATAATGGTTATATTATTTAGGCTAAATAGCACATACGTTCTTTAACTTAATTTCGGTTAACGTTTTAGTCATTTATTTTTTTTTTTTTCTTTTTGATTTGGTCCTTTATTTTAATTTTAAGTGACAATTTGATCTTTTATGTTTTAAAATGTCAACAATGTGATCCTTTTTTTTACAAAAATTCAAAAAATTCATCAAAATTTTCAAAAAAAACCGATAAAATTAATTATCATCTTGAATATAATGCAAATTTCATCAAATTCATAACCTAAATCTTTAAATAAACTCATATTTTCATTCTTTATTTGATGAATTTGATGTTGTTGGAGATGAAAATATGAGTTTAAGGTGCAATTAAAATAAATTTGATGCAATTAAAATAAATTTGATGAAATTTGTATTATATTGAAGATGATAATTAATATTATGGGTTTTGTTTGAAAGTTTTGATGAATTTTTTAAATTTTTGTAAAAAACAAGATGACATTGTTGACATTTTAAAACATAAAAGATTAAAGTGTCACTTAAAATTAAAATAAAGAACCAAATCGAGAAGAAAAAAAAAAGATAAAGAAATAAAATGTTGACTGAATTTAAGTTAAGAGACCACATATCATATTTAACCTATATTTTATTCCTAAAAAGTTATGTGAGAGGTGTATAGCTGTGGTTTTAGTCTTTTAATATTTAGTTAATTTAAATATTATCTACATGTCGTGATTTATTTTAATTTAAATGCGGTATGCGTGTCAGGCCTTTTCATTCTTATTTTATTTATTTAAAAATATAATTCTTCAAGAGTTGAAGAGGAGTCAACACCATTTAAGGACTTCAGTGGTGGAAGTTTGATAAACATGCTCGTGGGTAAAATAATTGTAATAAAGCAGTTTATTTATAGGAGGTGATAACAATACTACCTAATCTTATATTATTTTATGTATGTGATGTATGGATTGTGTGTTTATATGTTTAAATATGTTAGTGCAGTGTGTTATATGTATGTTTAACATTAAATGTATGTTAGTATTCTTTATATACTTGTTAAATATATGTGAGCATGAATGTTAGTAGTGGGAATGAGATGAGGCGGTACTTATCTCCTAAGTACTGAGCTCGAATCCCACGGAAGACAAAAACTCGTTATTTCCACTGGGTGGATAGGGGGGACGAGAAGATCGCATCGCTAGTGCAAAAACTCGTTATTTCCACTGGGTGGATAGGGGGGACGAGAAGATCGCATCGCTGGTAACGGTAATGGTCGGGGTGTTACAAATAGCTTAATTGGTAGTGGGACTGTGTGGAGGCAGTACTTATCCCCCTAAGGGTCGGGATGTTACATTATATGTATGTTTAACATGGTTTAAATGTATGTTAGTATTCTTTATATACTTGTTAAATATATGTGAGCATGAATGTTATTTATGTTTAGAGACATTTCTATGAGATACAAAAGTAGGTGAGATTTCAATGAGTGATTGCCAACCATTTGGACACTATATCGGTGAGGTACGGCATAATAAAATCTGACATTCAATCATTTGGTAGAACTTAACTAAGTTAGATTTAATAGGATTGAAATTAGCTTAGAGGCAAAGCAGATGGCCATTAATTAGTTAAGTTAGATTTAATAGGATTGAAATTAGCTTAGAGGCAAAGCAGATGGCCATTAATTCATGAAATAAATTAGAATAAGTGTTGTTCATACAATTGATCCAAGAGTTACATGTTAATAAATTCCTATTAAATATGTTTTAATCATGATTCTTAAGTTCGACATGTTTACATAATTTTAATTATCATAGAATTACACACAATATTAAGTGTGGTATATCTTTGAGAAGGACAAAATTAATATATATAGAAATAAATTTCTAGAATGTTACCGAAATTTGAGGATCATCTTAAAAGTATTATAAAAGTTGTATATTCTTGAACAACGTAATTTTGGGTAACGTGCGCCTACTAGAACTGAAAGTGTGCTTGTAAGAAACATCAAGTAGATTTCTTAAATGTAAGATACTTCAATCTTGTAATTAGGAGAGTGTATGATGTCGCGACCAATTGTCTGCGAAAAATGAGTCTTTGTCAATTTTATTCTTTTAAAGGAAAAATTTGAGAAAACTCGAAAATAATGATCTTGAATAAAAAATTCGTATTCGAGAGCCAATTGCGAGTAGGGAATGTAAGACTCGTAATAAAAGTAATCCTTACTTAATTATATGTAGCTATATTTTGTATTAAAAAAATGTTACTAAGTCTATCAGTTCCCTTTTATTTATGAATAAAAGTACCAAAATAATATGTTCATGAGTGAAATATTTTTATTTAGTCAATATGTAAAAATAGTCGAAATCTTAGACTGAATTTTTTCAACTTTGAATCCAACTGTCAATTTTATTGTTTTCAAATTTTAAAACATCTTTGCTTTCAACGAAACTTTTTTTTTTTAAAATTCTTGGGTGGTTTGAGACATAATTTATCGAAAACTATTTTACGAATTGTATCTTACAATTAGATTTATCTACAACTTGAGTTGCGATAAGAGTAGATAATCGATAAACCATATGAGTTGTTATCTTTGATTATTTAAGGTGTTTCAACTAGATTTGGAAATGGAAATTTTTTGGAAAGACTGCGTTGAGTAAAATAGGGTTTCGCCGAGCTGTATATATATAGCAGAGAGTTCAAAATTTTGTTTAAATGTTGGTGAAAACAAGGTTTCCATATTTATAGTTAGAACTAAAAAGTTTTAGTCTTTAATATTAAATTTCCAATTTTTATGAAGAGTACCTTTGAGAAACAAAGCCTCAAACATTATGACTTTGAGAATAGTTTCATATTAAAAACTTAAGGTTTCAAACTTTGTATATTAAAAACGTTTGAAGGAGAAACACTCACTTTATGAACAAAGTTTTAGTCTTAAGTTTTGAAGTTGAAAGTTTGGATTCTTATAGTAAAGATGTCAACTAAAATTTGAGGTTGAAGAAGTATTTAGGTGAGTTGAAAAACAATGGTTGATTATATTTTTGAGTTTTGATATGTAGTTTTATTAGGAATGAAGTTTTTAGTTGAAGATTAGAAAGCAAACTGTGAACTTGAAAAAATATTTTGTGTTGACAATATTGGTCTTTGAGCAATTGTACATTTATGATTTCAATTAAGGAGGGTTTGAAATTCTAGAATCATGTGCACTAACATATAAGCATTGCATTAGGGTGTTTTGTCGCACGAGTCATGTTTGTTATATGAAGATATATGTATTCTTTATTTATCATGTGATATCATGTCATACATGGTAATTGCTATCTGTTAATTTTGGTTGATGACCTTTTACATTTTGTGGACCGGCCTTAACACCTCATATTATTAAGGTCTATTTATGCATAGTTCAAAATGATGGTGAAGACGTAGTAAACTCATAGCTTTAATCGCCAATCCATTATGGACAGATTGATGTAGCTAATGGGTCAGTAGTATCCATTTGCCATCGTTTAAGAGTGTATGATCAATTTAGGCATTGTCAAATTATCAATGTCGTTAACCATTGTAGTTTATTTTATTATTTATCTCAATGCAATTTACTTTCAATATAAAAAAGATTTGTTTTTGGAAGTTTTTCCTTATCTTAGAAATGCATTGTTAATTAATTCTCTTTAAAGAGATTTTCAAAAATGTATGATAGAGACGCAACCATTATTTTTCCAAACAGCAACGAGTCAAATCAATTTTGTACATACATGATCCTGCTTGCAGAACTGAACATGGGTAACGAACAACTTTGCTTCTATTAATCATTTCAACATAACTAATATCATTTCAAATATCAAATAATTTCACAAGTTACTGCATGTTTCCAAAATTTTTACTTACTATTATTATATGGGTTACACAACAACATTTCATTTGAAGATACCAATAAAGATATAACTACACATCATACAATAGACTCTATCAAACGTAGAGCAATACGGAAAGCTATTATTTACATTAATCAAATGAGAATAAAATTAATACTTTTTATTAATTTTATTTTACATAGGTTATACCTTTCCACTACGTATTTTTAGGTGCAATATACAAATCAAAATACACGTTGTAACACCTCGATTTTTAAAAGTAAGAATGTAAATTTTCTTTTAAAAAAATAACAACTGTGGACAACATATTCATAATTTTCCTTTAATTTAAAATCTGAGGAAAATATTTAATTGCAAGATTCTTTTCCACAAGCGACGATTAGAATTATTGATGCATTTTATCAAATAAGTTTTACACAATTGACGTACTCACAGCCGATCAATTATCATTGAACAAAAATAGTCACAATCGTTTCAGATAAATAACTTCTATTGCAACAAAATTCAAAGAAAGAAGGGAAAATAAAAAACCTAAATTGATCTTGAAACTCTAAACTGAGGATGTCTGAGTACTGAGGAACCACGGGTGGCGTCAAGCCTCACAGCTTCTGATCACCAATCGAAATCATCGGGCTGCCATGTCTTCAATGTCATTGCAATTCCCACGCAACTGAAAACCTAAGAACCTAGGGCATAAGTCTGGTCCACTATAATAGTAGAGGGTCACGATCTAAAAACAACATATATGTAGAATACACAGAGCATGTACTGACAACTTGTCAAATGAAAATGAAACGAGTTCATGAAAATACATACACACCTTAGATGCAATGTTGATATGTTAGTGCAAATGACTTCGGAATATCACCTCCTCTTCAAAAAGAGCGGTGGATCACCTTTTAGAATGATCAACAAATGTTAACTCTTAATCAAACATCCACAACTCCATTTCCCGTTCCTGAATTGGGGCTCCAACCAATTATGGACGCATCATTGTGACTGCAACCAATTATAGATATCACTGTGACTTCAATCATTTATAAATGTCACTTACTATGTAGGCATGATCATATATATATATATATATATTTAATATGACGAACAATGTATCACACCATAATAACCAAGTTATAACTAATCATGCATATCGATCTTCATTGATAAATACATAATGAAATTAACCAACTCATTTACATAGAGATTTCACACCACAACATCAATCATTAATAATGCAATTATTTCACTTAGTCATTCATAGGAACACAACAACATAGTACATTCATTTAAAACATGTTCCAAATTTAAGTACTCCTAAGCAAACATGGTACGCCCAGTTCAGAAAGTTCCCTTACCTTACAAAAGAATCGTCTTAACTTAAAACCATCATTCGATACTTTAAAATATAAACCTAATCCGACTATTCACTCACAAATACATTTTAGGGTTTTTTCCACTTTATTCACTAAAAGGTTTATTTCAAAATTCATTATGGACTTTAACAATTACAAAAAGATTTCACAATCCAATTCGTAACACTCCAAATTTTATAATAAACTATTGTATTACTTAAGTTGGATTCTAAAGAATTAATTTGATTTTAAAAGTGTTTACGAATATTGTTGATAAATTTTATGATTAGTTTTTTTTAGATGCGGATTTCTTATTGTTTGATAATTGTATACATATTTGATTTAATGAATAATATAAATAATAAATATTTTTTTGATTATTTTATTTATATTTCTAAAAATAATAGTAGTTTAGTGTAAGTATTTAAAAAAAAAATTGGGAGTTTTTACGTGTACACGTTGGTAATTAATGTAATATTTTATTATACATTTGACTAATGTTAAATTAGCACATAGTTATATCTAATTACTTCTAACTATATTTTGTTTTAATTACTTATTTTATAAATAATTTTTTTTGAATGTATCGTGAATATTTTAAAATATTAATTGTTATTATATAAGTGTTAAAATATACCCTTGACA
The DNA here is from genome assembly GCA_037974755.1 of Cicer yamashitae. Taxonomy (NCBI): domain Eukaryota; kingdom Viridiplantae; phylum Streptophyta; class Magnoliopsida; order Fabales; family Fabaceae; genus Cicer; species Cicer yamashitae. The sequence goes on from JBBPBQ010000003.1 coordinate 28,222,250, forward strand.
ATAAAATACTTTAAAAATGCATATATTTGAAAGTATAGTTATAATTTTGAATATGAGATTTTTAGTTATAATTAACATATTTTTAAAAGATTAATTACTTTATTTTGTAAGATATTAATTTAAAATATTAATAATGTTTTAGATATAAAATTATATTTTTTATAAATAATTATTTTAATATATGATTAGTATATTTGAGCTCTATTTTAATGCTAGACATGTTAAAAATGAGTTTTGGGCAGCCTTACTAATTGCACCAATCTTCAGGCCCTTTACTTTATGCACCTCTACATGCTACTATCCATCATCATCTTCATCCACGATAAAAAAAAAAAAATGCAGTCCCCGTTATCAAACTTTCATCCTCTTTTTCTCTCTTCTGGAGCTCTCTCTCACCAAGTCGCGGTGGTGCACGAAACTTTACCCTCCCACACAAAATCGACCAATAAATCAATTTTTGGAATCGGTTTTATCGACCGTGGCACCATTTCGGTGGAAACAATCATGTTTTCAGTGTTGGGCGGGCTGTATTTCCCATTTTCCCACCACCAAGGTCATCGCTTTAAAAAATAGACACCTTGTTTAGATTCCTCTCATTTAAACCTTAAGAAAGCCCTACTTATTCACGAGTTTTGGTGAATTTGACGTCGGAGCTTTCTGATGCTATGACGCATGGGTGAAACTTTCTGAATACATATTTTGCGTCGTTTTGAATTTGTTTTTGTTCTAAAAATTTTAATAAATCATTTAATATTTTTTTTATGTTTCGGGTAATTTATCAGTCAAATTTTGTTGACATTGTGATCTCATCGCTTATTTTCGAATTTGCTGTTGTGCACTATTTGCTGCCATTGCTGCTGAAAATTCTTGTTGATTCTTGCAATTTGCAAAAGCTTCGAATTAAGATAAGGGGTGAGTGAACGTTTGAATTCATGAGTATATTATAATGTGAGATGAATGGGAAATTTGTATTTCCTAATGACTTATTCGGGGTTCGCTACGTAAAGTTGTAGCCCTTCTAGAAATAAATTAATTAATGTTAAAATATGAGAATTGTGAGATTAAAATGTGAAATAAAAATGTTTATAAGGTGTTGATTAATTTAATTTTCGATGATTGTGTGATATTTAATATTATTGTGATCTTGGATGCTGAATGAATTTTGTGCCTACGTTTGATTTGATAAGGTTTTGTGATGTGATGATAAACCTTGAATGCATTGTGTGACATGATAATATGTGTGGACGATGTGTGACTGACGATTGAGATGTTATCAAATTGTGATGAGTATGATGATGTCACCCCATAGTTGATGAAATAGTGGTGATTCTAACTAATGATAAATATGGTGATCTAATGAAGTAGTCTAGGCCAACGAGGGGACAAAATAGATGTTGAGAGTTTTTTACGTGGAGATCATCTTGTCATCATATAGGTAGGGTCTGACAAGACAAATGACGTTGGGGAAGTACAATTTAATGAGCCTGATCATAGAAGTCTGTTGTTGAGCCTTACGACAAGACTATTAGACCTTGGGGGTAGTCTGGTGGAGAATTCCTAAGTGTCTTGGAGGTAGTCCTCCAAATGTTTGGAGCTACAATACAACACATGTTTCCCTCGATCGTCGCGTATATGTATCTCAGTTGAGTCGAAGAGATCTTTGAGGATAAGGGCAAACTGAATTGTTCGTCCACTTGTGTGGCGGCATAGTATCAAACCTCCTAACCAAGTACTTTAGAGTTACAATTGTTCCAAATGATGAAGAAGTATAAAGAGTCTAAGCTCATGCATAGCATTGCATTGTCTTGTGATTAATGTGTTTCGAAAGTGATAAAAATTTCTCTTAGATGATTTGTTTCCTTGATTATTTTGATATATCATGATATGTTATGATAAAATCTATTATGATTATTTGCGTGTTATTCTTATTTATATTATAATATCAACATGATTTTAAAATTCAACCTCCTTCGTTGTTTGTGTTTGACTGACTTGATCTTGCGTCGGCGAAATCGCAATTATTACAAGTTAATGATTCTTGAAGTTCAAGTTTCGGAGAAGCTCCGTATTGATATTAGATACCGGGAACAAGATTTATAAATTGTGTTGGGAATTAAATTAATAAATTATATTTAAATCAAGTTTGTTGAGATTGAATTTTTTTAATGAGGAAAAAAAAAAGTTAGTGTTCTTTCTATGTACACTTTAAAAAATATAATATCCTAAATTACTTATAAAAGTTTTTTTTACCTTTGAAACAATATTCATTTATGAGCTGCATATTTTTACAAAAGTATAGTATAATTTATTTTATATATTATTTTGGGGTTTCGAGTGTCAAACAAAATCTTTTTGAGATAAAACAAACACACTTGTTTTCTTTAAAGAGTGCAATATGACTTAATTATTTTCCAAACTTTTTCTTTAAAAGATTAAGATTATCTCTGTCTTTTTTCTTCTATAAATATTTGTTTTTTCCACATAACATCATAGTCTTCAACTTTTTCCTTACAACCTTGTACTAAGCTAAAAGGTTGAGAAAACATGAACACGGTCAGTTTGACTAGTAGGCGTTCAATGAAACATAATTTGGTGAATTAGTGGATCAAATCCTTCAGGTTGAAGGGACTAAATATAGCTACCGATTTTGTGGTGATCTAGGATAAATTGGTTGTGTCTTTCTATTTTTATGTTTATTTTCTTTGTTTTCATCAGTTTACTTTAGCCTTGTTAAAACAGTTATAAAATTAATCACAATTAAACTCCCATTTCTTGTGTTTCTTGTTCTACATCATCTTCGCCACAAATCCCTAATTTTCCCAATGCCCACAAACCCTCAATTTGCTTCAGTCTCACAATTACACCAAACCACATAGTTCACATCAGAATATTATTCTAATCATAACTTCAATAATTCCATTCCAACATCCGGTTCGTGACCCAAGCTTCCCCAAATCTTCTCGAAAACATGCCGAAACTATACCACCTACAACACACAAATTTTTATTATGGCACTTCTCAATTTTGTCGCGTCCTTTGTTAGTCGCTTGATGATTATCTTTTTGTTATGACAATTCAAGCTCATTGTATTCAATTCATTACTTGTACATTTATTTAAAACTTAAATTTCTGCCTTGAACCTTGATATGTCCTCATTATTTTGAAATCATTACTTAGATTATTCTTGTATTTCTTTTTCGAAAAATGGCTCTCTTCTTTGACTGCCACAATTAGCACACACCATCATCTGTCATATCCCACAATGTCATCCAATCTCACTAGATTTTATTTTGTCTTTCCTCTGTACAATTAAAATATTCTGCCTTCGAATAAGCTTGTCATCCTCGTCATTCTTAATTCCTTATACAACGGAAACAAAATCTTAATCCTTCATAATTTTCACACTTCCTGGAAAATTCTACATCCAAAATATATCTCAACAATTTTCGCTTGTACCATCATTCAACCGTCCTTCTTTGTCTTTCTTCAATATAATAGTTACATTAAATCAAAGCCTTACTAGTTTCCACCAAATTTTTCCATTTCATACTCAATTTTTTCTGACCAAACAAATGCTTAACTCTTTTGATCGAAAAAACAATAAATGTAACCAATGATACCCATTCAAGTAATGCCTTTGAATCCTTGGCATACACTTAGAGTAAGAATTTCCATATCAAGAGTGAGGTAATTTGCTTCATGAATCCTTAATTGATATAAGCCACGTCTCTATATGCTACTCCAACACATTTTCTTAGCATGTGTAACACCCGAAATTTCATTCCCTTTATTTTGATATACTTGTTATGGCATTGTGATTTTATATAATTTTATTATGATTTAGTAATTAATATAAAGTGTTGATGTTATATTATTTATTTTGTGATTTGGAGTATTCTCTAATGATGGTAGTATTTGAGTGTTTTGAAAAAAATAGGTATAACTATAGTGATTATATTGAATATGAGAGTTTCAATTGTTAGTAATATGTATTTTTTAAAAGGTTAATTATTTTAATTACTCTAATTTATCATATATTAGTTATGAAATATTAGTAATGTTTTGAAAATTAAATGATGTTTGGAGGAGTATTAAAAATGAGATTAAGTAACTATTAATTTTGTTTTAGCAAAATAAAAATAATAATAATAGTAAAACATAAAATAAATAAGGGGACCAATGGGCTTGACCCATGTATGTGAACCCTACTAAAATAAAAAACGAAGCTACTTGAAGCCGCTGCCGTAGGAGCGAAAGGAAACACAACAACGCTGGCACTAGTGATTGATAACTGTTCAAATTTTAGTTTGTTGTTTCACTCATTTAGTTAGTCAAATAAACCCAATTTCTCAGATTTTTAACCATCTCAATTTCTCTCTAAAATACCCGATTTCTCCGTTTGTGAAATTCGTTATTTTGCAATGTTTTTCTTCACCGTAAGTCCGATTTGAGTGAATCCAATGCCAAAACGATCGTGTGAAAAGTGGTATAATATCCACTCATTGGTTTTCTGATTTATGGTAAGTTTCCTTGACTGATTTTAGAAATTAGTTTTAGAGTGCCTTATCATGATTTATTTTTGAAGTTTACCCATAATGTGTCAAGTTAGATCAATTGAAGGACAAAGAGTCAATGAACAAAGGTTGTTTGATCATGGAATCGTATTCGTGTGTGAAAGCGTCGAAATAAGGTAAGGGGTGAGAGAGCGTTTGATTTCATGAGTATAATATATTATGAGATGAACGGGAAAACCATATTTCCCAACGATTCATCTAGGGCTGGCTACGTATGGCAGTAGCCCTTTGAGGGATAAATTAATTAATGTGCAAATTTGGAAATTGTGAGATTAAAATATAGAATAGAAATATTTGTAAGGTGTTGATTGATTTAATTTCTTTAAATGTGTGGTATTTGATATTATTGTGATATTGGGTGTCGAATTAATTTTATGTATATGTGTGATTAGATGAGTTTATGTGATGTGATAATAAAATATGGATGTACAACTGAATGAGCCTGATCGTGGTGGTCTGCTGTTGAGCCTTAAGGCAAGATTGTTAGACCTTAGAGGTATTCAGGTGGGGAATTCCAAGGTGACTTTGAGGTAGCACTCCAAATGTCGGGAGCTACCATGCAACACACGTTTACGTCGATTGTCGCGTATATGTGTCTCGGGTTGAGTTGAGGGGATCTACGAGGACAGGGCCAATTTGAATTGTCCGTCCACCGAGATGGTGGCATAGTATCAAGCCTCCTAACCAAGTACTTCAGAGTTAGAATGGTACCACATTGTGAAGTAGAGTCTAAGCTCATGCATAGCATTGCATTTTCTTGTGATTGTTTTTTTGTGATTAATATGTCATGTGCGATAATAATTTATCTTAGATGATTTAATGTTATAGTGAAATTTATTGATTTTCCTTGAGTGGTTTTGACTTTATAATGTTATGTTTTTCCTTGAAGAATGTTTGTGTAATGATATAGTTTATTTATGATTAATTGCGTGTTCGCCTTACTTCTATTATCTTATTAACATGATTTCAAAACTCATCTCCTTCGTTGTTGGTGTTTGACTGGTTTGGCACTGCATTTGAAAAATCGCATTTATTACAGGTTAATGAGTCTTGAAGTTCAAGTTTGGGAGAAGCCCCACTCTGATAGGTGATACCGGGAATGAGATACATAAGTTGTATTTTTATTTGTTTAATTAGAAACAACTTTTTGTATGAAAACCTTATAATTACTAGTAAATTTTTGGAATTAAATTAATAAATTCTAGTTAAATCAAGATTATGGAGATTGCACTCTTTTATAAAAGGAAAAAGTTTAAAGTGTTCCTTTTGAATTTTGAGGAATGTGATAACTTAAATTAATTATAATTTTTTTTATTTCCTTGAAAATATATTTCCTTTATCCACTGCGAATTAAAGTTAAAAATTCTTGTATAAATTATTATATATTATTTTGGGATTTAGGGTGTCACAGAATGTCTTCAAAAATTTGGTTCAATTACCAAGTTCTTTTTCTTTCCCAGCCTTCAATGCGATACAAACATAATAAATTATAGGATTGAACACCCTAAAAAACTACTCCTCCATCATTCCCAATAATCATTTGCTAAGCCATAACTAAATCTGAACCTCAGCTTCCTAACATTGCAATAAAATATCTCCAAAACCCACATACCTTTGTCGCCATCTAGTCACCGAAGCTCCCATTTCAAATATTAATGCTTGACTTCCAAAGAGAAACAACTAAACCATATCATCTGTTACATTTCTTCCTTTTTCCTCTCTATCCTTGAATAAGACTATAGAATCTGATCTTCCAAATCTCTAAATACTCGTTACACCGTATAAATTAATCCATTTCATCTTAAGATACAACACAAGGTCTTATGCATCAACGACTTTAACTGTCTTAGTGATAATTTTTCATCATATGCATGTATTTCATTGTTTTTAGTCTTTAATTATCTTATTTATCTTTAGTAATTAGTTAATTTTAAGAGTTATTTAATTTAGTTTGTTGATTTTAGTTCTTGAATTTAATGGCATGTTTATGTTCTTATTTGCTTGATTAAGTAGAGACTTTTCATAGTTTTGGTGCGTGCTGTGTAACACCCAGATTTTTAATAGCGCAGGTGTATTTTTTTTTAAAACAAAATCAAATCCATAAATGAAGAAATACTTTTGGATAAAACATTTAAGTCGTAATACAAACGACAAAAGTCATAAATAATTTCCTCATAATACACAACCGGATAAAATATTTTGTTTCAAAATACATAAGTTCCCCTTACGACAACAACCTTGAATTAAGGAAGGGAGAATAAATAAATTCTTAAATAAGACCCTAAACTGATCATTAATCTAACTGAGGATGACTGAGTACTGAGAATCCACGAGCGGCATCAAGGGTCACCAACCGAAATTAACAAATATTTGAGGGCAAAGCCTAGGTTTCCACAATAATTGTAAAGGGTCACCAACTGAAATTAACAAATATCACATAGCTTTTAAATTCTTAATGCACAAAATAACCTTTCAACTTAGCATACATCTAGAAAGGGTTTTCATATGCCAAACATGCATAGACAAAGTTCAAAAATGAAGTTTTGGACCAAACTGCACTGTCGTATTCGAATACAGTATTTTTTTTTGCAAGTCATAAGCAAAACTGCAAAAACAACACAAACAGCACAACTGTATTCAAATACAGACCTATTGTATTCGAATACAGATGTAAAAACAACAAAAACAGCAAAAACAGAACAAACAGCACAAACAACACAAACAGCACAACTGTATTCGAATACAGCCTCCTTGTATTCGAATACAGATGCGAAAACAGTGAAAAATCCTGCAGATTTTGTATTCGACTACAACCTCCTTGTATTCGAATACATTTGCGAAGTCAGTGGCAAAAATTTGATATCTGTATTCGACTACAACATCCCCGTAGCCGAATAAAAGTGCGAATTCATAAGTCAGTAGCAAATACAGCATAACTGTTTCGACTACAACCCTATTGTATTCGAATACAACTGTGAAAATGGCAGATTTTCAGTTTTGAAAACATTTCGAAATAATTCTAACACTTTAAACACCAAGCCAATCAATCACAAACATCAAATACAGCACAATCACAAACAACAATCGAGTATGTATATACAACCATCACAATATATCAAACATGACTCGCGTGTCAAGCACCCTAATGCAATGCGTATATGCCAATGCACATGATTCCAGAATTCCAAACCAAAACCCTCCACGACGGGGCGTAAATAGTAATTGTACTGCCTATCATAGGCTAGTACTAATTACCAAGGTTCCAGCTATCACAAGCCTGCACAATTTACTCCAGTGTAGCCTATCACGGGTCTACACTGTTTTCTAGAGTGCAATCGCTCACAGATCAGCACATTCTAAAGTGCAATCTCTCACAGATCAGCACGACGTGATAACCCTCATAAGGATAGGATGAACCAACAAATCACATGGCATCATCCCGTGGCCCATCTCGGTCACCACTATCACCATGGCCCATCACGTTCACCATGTACTATGAAAATGCATGAGCATACTCTGACTCGTGACACCACAACCATTAAGTAAATGCATCTATTAAAAGATTCCCCATTTTTAATGCTCACATAACACTAATGATTTTTCAAATTCAACACAGAGCATACTCAAACATATTTAACTCATAGTCCCACAATTCACACCAAATCATATCAATTCATTTTTTTTATAAAATCCACACATAAAACCCATCTCAAAAATTTATAATATTAATTATGAACACATCAATTACACCAAACATGAAACACCACGACCATTACGTAAATGCAGCTATTAAAAGATTCCCCCTTTTTAATACTCATTTAACGATAATAGTTTTTCAAAACATTTCACAGAGTACACTCAAAACAGATTTTCCTCAACCCACATCAAATTTAATCCACAATTCACATTAAATTCAATTAACAATACAAACCAAATTTCATCAATTCATTCTCCGCAAAACCACATCTAAATCACATTAATTCCAAACTCCACATGTCCAAGCATAAACCACCAAATTAAATCTCCAATTTTCAACCATAAATCACCAAATTAAATCTCCAAATTTTCAACCATCAATTACCAAATTAAATCTCCAAATTTTCAACCATAAATTACCAAATTCAAAACTCCACAATTTCACCCATAAACACATTAACTTGATTTTCCACAAATCTACACCTCAAACACATCAAATTTATTTTCCACAGATTCACACATAAACCACTTCAAATTTAATCAAAATTTCATAACACGTAACCAACCGTATTTTCACTCAAAATACATATATTTACGTCGATAATGATTTTTCACTCATTCACACCTTTAAACATACATCAATCACACATATAGAGTCCCTATATGCAAACTAGAAATTTGGAAGGAGCGCTTACCTCACCGTGACGCTGCTTCGAAAACTAGCTCATTAGCACCCCAACGTGGGAAAACAGAACTTTCCCTTCTGTCACTTCGCGAAATGAAGCTCAGAAGTCAAAGAAAAGTGGAGGTTTGTGTTTGGTAGTTTTGGAAACCACTAACACGGTTTCCTAAACAAAGGAAGAAGAAGAAGAAGACATACGCGGGCAGGGAGGGAAAATGTTTGCTTCCTAATTCTCATTCTTCACTTATACATATATATAACTAACTTAAACTATATATATATATATAACTCACCAAAAAAAATATATACATATATATATATATATGTGTGTGTGTGTGTGTGTGTGTATGTATATATTTAAAAGTGCATAAATTAGAGTTTAAAATTAAGGGTCATACATGTTGAGTTTCGATGAGATATCAACATGACCTATGTGGAGTATTTAAACCATATATGGAGTTGTAGATGTCCAAAAGGAGTCAAACCGGTTGCAAATTAAAACTAAGTTCCACATCTCTTACTTTTGTAAAGACACCAGAACCAAAAGATGAAGTAGAAGTCAGACCTCAAATGTTATGCACTAGAGCACAAACTCTTATATCTACAATTTTAACGTATTTGTTTATGTTCTATAATGGTTGGAGCTCCCCTATCGTGTGGTGGAGCACACGACATGATGTAGAATGCATAAAAATACAATTTTCTCACTTTTATAGGGATCTTCTTGACTATTATGAAGTGTGGAGACTTGTGCCCTAGCATAGTAACTTAGAGACGGCTAGTTCTAACACCATTGAAGGAGTTTTATTAAGAATCATTCATGAATATTTCTAGTAATTATTCTTTAATCTCTATCTGTTGTTTGTTTGTCATGAGTAATTAAACTCTCTTTGTTAGGGATGAGTAGAACTTGATGAAACCCTTGAGGAACTTTATCACCTTTAAACTATTTTACAAAATATATTTCCAAACTGAAGTGGACTTTAAGAATGCTAGAGATGAGAAATTCTTGACTTTGTAATCTAGGAATAAACTCATACGTGTGAAAACAATTGAGATGTTGGCATGAACAATAGATCAATACGAAAATTCTTGAATATTTAAGCTTAATTCTAATATTAAATCCAGTAAGGAATTACAGATTAATTTGGAATTAAAGGTTTTGTGACTAAGGAATTAGGGAAAGAATAGTAAAGAGAATTCAGTAATAATTTAGTAATCAGGATCAAATTAGAAACCATGTATGAATTCAAAGTGAAACTTATCTCTGACATTTTTCTTAGTATAAATTTCAATACTCTTGCTTTTGTTAGTTCGATAGTATTTGTTCAATTTTAGTAATTAAATATTATTCGATAGTATAACGCAATCCCGAAGTTCAACACTTGGTATTACTGTTTTATTATTACTTGCAACAATTCACTTAGTAATCTCACTAATGAAAACTTTTCTACTCATAGCACAACAATTTTAGTAAATCTTCAAACACTTCTATTCAAAACTTGAATTATTTAAGAATTGCCTACCTTAATTCCCTTAATTATACATGTTTAAGGTGCTACTTGGTCCTCCATCCAGCCTGGTTGATTGAAATCATTGACTAAAAGGTCAACCATCCTAGGGTCCCAAATCAAATCTCGATTAATCCCTTCAACCTATTCAAAATATTCACATTGTCACGGTGCTTATCAGCCGATAAGAGACAATCAAAGCCTATTCAAAATATTCACATTGTCACTAGGTACTCTCATACTCTATACTTCCATTTCCACTTAATAGTAACAAACGGTTCAATATATCAAGGATTAACTTGTTACGTTGACCTTAAAATCATTCCAAATTCACTTTTACCCACATATAGTTTCATCTTAAATCACCATCTATACTTACTATTTCCCGAACCACACAGAGATTCGTCACGTACTAACACAATATTTGGTCTCACACTTTTATTCATCATAAGGTTCATCCTTAACAAGCTAAGTCACGAATCTAGTTTAGCTCAAATGCTCTACCTTACCCTTCAAGGTACTCACTATTCTTCTAAGTCGTGCTGTATCTATCACGAGGTTTTGCTCACCTCTGATGTGCAGGGCCCCTTAACTATAATACAAGCCACCTTCATTGACACCCAAACTCAATAGTTTATTCCAAATAGCATCCCCGTCTTCTCCACAATTCTAGAGTGGTCGCATCTCCTTGAAAATTATCAAACTTCATCCAGTCTCACCATGAAATCTATCGGGCGAACATCTAATACTTTTCTTAAAGAGCTCCCCAATTAGATCCCTACTTGAAATCCTTTATCAATTTAACGTTCATCAATCCAAACCCATTGATCATAGCACTTGGGCACATGTTTCTAGCTTTTTACTTTGGTATTTTAAAAGCTCTTTATAGCTTAGAATAATTTTTTAGCTTGTTTCCAAACTTTGGGTCGAAATTGAATTATAATTTTACTATTTGCATTTTGGCCCCTGATCGCTCGGTAGGCCATAACTTTAGCTCTGGATATCGGATTGACGCATGCGAGCAAGCGTTGGAAAGCTAAAAATCAGAGCTACAACTTTTGTGTTGAAATAAAAGCCCAATGCCGAACTTTACTAGGCCTAAATTGCAGATTTCGTAATATGGACATTTGTAATAATTTTTAGCGGGCTACTTGTTTTTAAAGCCCAAAATCGAGTACTATATATTGGGAGTTTCTTTCCTTTCTTAAACATGATGTTTTCGGATTGAGAAATATATAGAAAAACAGATTTCTTTATTTTATGGAAGGAAAAATTTCTTAGATTGATCCGTTGTTTCGGAGTTTCATCAACACCTTGAGATTCAGGTTATAATGTTAATTTCGCGTCATGATTCTATTTCTCTTTGCTCGATTTTATTGTTATTCTGATTACTTAATTCGAATTTCAATAGGATTGATTAGATTCATTTGACAGAATTCGGTTTCGGTTTCTATATTAATTGAATTATAATTTTGCTACGCTTGATCGTTAATTGTAATATATTGTTGATTGTGTTTCTTAATCTAGTCAAAGAAACCGAATTCACATAGGGTTGATTACGCTTGTTTGATCAATTCTATAGTCAAATAGGAATAGAATCACAAATTAGAAATTAAACTCGTTGATAGAATATGTGATAGGTCTGAAACTCGAATCAGTGGATTAATCGTTTTGCTCATCTGTTTAAACAAAAATCTAAAAAACCCCCTTTCTAATTTCAACTTTCAATTTCGTTAATATTTTTATATCAGAAATCCTTGCGAAACGACTCAAGTTATTACCTTTATCTACATTTTATTACGTGTATTTGACCCGTGTACGACAGCGGATCACCCACCATCTTTGAGTACCCCCCAACAACGTAGCCTCTGTATCCTTAGTACAATTTTTGAAATCCCTCGCAATCCTGATTTGCTTCAACTCAGTCTTTTCTGAATTATTGCGTCTAAGGAATTTAAAGAGACTCTTCAACCAAAGTCAACTAATGTTCTATGTTTTAACTACTCTTCCTATTTATGTGCTATAAGGCACACTGTTTCAGTTAAGAAACAATAACTACTTAAGCATATCATGATTGATCCAAGACAACAAAAAACAAAGCACATATGGACTCCAATTACTTTCTCCCACTAAACCCGACTCTCGACCAACTTAGGAAACCCAACTCACAACCCCAAAGAAATCTAAACTGAGACTCTAATACCATAATGCAATACCCCGATTTATAATAGCTAGAGTATAATTTTTTTTCAACCAACTAACATTTAAGCCTTCCTGCTTTCGTCGCAAATCCAAATCATCAGTCTACCACGTCTTTGACGTCGTTGAAATTCTTGTGCAATTGAAAACACTAAAAACATAGGGCATAAACCTGATCCACAGTAATTGTAGAGGGCCACCTTTTAAAAACAACATATATGCATAATACACGAAACATGTACAAATAGGATGGAAAATCATAATTTATCCAAACAAATTTATGTATAACAAGTCAAACGAGTTTATACAAGTACATACAGAACTTTGATGCAAAGTCTAAATGCCAATGATTCTAGAATATCACCTTGTTGGAACAAAGTTGGTTTTATACTTAGAGTTTTGATGTTAACGCAAGTATTTTATGAGAACAATATTTTTGACTTTAAATAATATGATTGAAGAAATTCTAAAATAAGATTTGATTCAAATTTATAATTGAAGAAATACTAAAATAAGATTTGATTCAGATTTATAATTGAAGAAAATCTAAAGTAAGTTTGGATTCAGATTTGTAATTGAAGAAAATGCAAGAGAGAAACACTTGTTCAATGAGAATTATTTTCTGAGTGTTTTTTCGTAGAGTGTGAGAGTTATTATTATTATTATTATTATTATTATTATTATTATTATCAGTTTTGTTAGCAACAAACACTTAAAGTTCAAATATTTTGTATCCAACCCGATAATGGTTTAGTTCCTTCTTCAATGTGGGATTGTTAGGTTGTTAGGAAAAGACTTATCTTGTAGGGTCAAGGTGGTGAGTTCCTCAAAGGTTTGTGGTTATCAAGCTGTTTGGAAAGACTGGCTTGGAGGGTCAGGTGCTTTGTAATTCAAGGTATTTGAATTAGTGGATTAAAGCCTTCTAAATCTGGGGACTGGATGTAGCCAAGTTAGTGGTGAACCAAGATAAACTTAGGTGTCAAATTATTTATGTTTTTATTGCCTGGTTCCTCTTAATCTGATTGCTTCTTATCTAAGTAATTTATAAAAATAAACCAACCTTCATCAATTTAACAAAAAGTTATTAACTTTGGCAAACACAATTCAACCACCCCTTCTTGTGTTTGCAGCTTCAATTGGCATCAGTGCTCGGTCTCAAGGTTGAGTACTTTACAGTGTTTGAGGAATGATCTAAGGGTTCAACATGTATGGATTTAGTGAATCAGTAGATGAAGAAATTGAGGTATTTTTTTGACATTACTTGATTTGATTTAATTGCAGTTATAAATGATTTTTTAAATAAGAATCAAAAATTGTCTTTAAAACTGAAAACACTTAGGAAAGTAAAGACAAACCTAACTAAAAAGTTAATGTTTTAAAGAATCAAAGTGCTGAATTTAAAATAGAAAATGCAACTTTGCTAATTGATATTGCTGAACTTAAAACAGAAAATGCAACTATGAAAACTAATATTACTGAACTTATAAGAGAAAATGTAAATCTGAAAACTGATATTACTGAACTTAAGACTTAAAATCAAATTCTAAAAAGTAATTATAGTTCAACATCAAATGAAAATACCACATGTAACTCTGATAAGCACGAAGAAGTATTTCAAGATATTCTTGATAATGGTATGGAAAGAAGCAAGTCTGCATCTAAAATTTTCTTGGAATAGGATTTCAAGAAAAAGTAACTAAACCTAAGTTTGTCCCCTCTGATGATTTATGTACTATTTGTTATAAGAAATGTCACACTAAAATCTCTTGTCCTATGCTAACCACATGGAAAGACAAGAAACTTTTAAGATCTAACAAATTAGGACCAAACCATATTTGGGTACCAAAGGATAAAATTGTTTATGTTGCAGATGTTCTAAGCAACCAAATTGAAATACCAATCATGGTGCCTAGTCAAGGGATGTTTGCAATATATGAAGGGAAAAAGGTCTATGTTCGAAGACCTACCAAACAGAAGTAAACTGACTCTAGTGGAAGAAGGACTCATCAACACAAGATCTGTGAGAACCAGAAACATATGATGAACCATAAAAATCTGGAGTATCAACAAAATCAAAACTGGCACAGAAATCACACATATTAGAAGAACTGGAACTTCCAGAAGAATCATAATTACCATCAGTTCTAAATTTACAAGTGGAATCTGATACATCAGCATAAACAGAAATGTCAAATTAACAATCAGAATCAGGAGACTTCTTTGAACACTCCAATCAAATTCATCAAGACTACAAACCTGGATGGGAATTCAAATCCCTTCATCCAAACCCTCTAATCAGAGAATAAGCAAATTATGAATCCGAAAACCAGAAATAAGAGGGTTTTTAGAGTGAAACTGGAACTACTGACATATAGGTTATATCTTTCTTTAAATTTAATTATTGTCTCATATTATGTTTATTGTGATAACAAGAAGCTTGATCTTAAAAGTCAAAGCTAAATAAGTATTTTACATATTTTCAAAAATTTAGAGGAACAAGGAGATCCACATAATCTAAACATTCGGCAGAAGTAGCATACAAGTTTGGTTTTCAAAAACAAGTGAAAACAAAACTGATGTTTTGGGCTGTATTGTTTCATTTTACAATTATCTTATTTATATTATATCACAAACAACATGACGTTGAAAAGTCAAAGCAAGATGATGATAGTGTAGGTTTATCAGATGTAGATGTAGACAAACTAGAACAACTGAGAAAATCAAAGGATACAAGCAAATCAGAAGAAGATGACAAATCTTCAGAGGATGAATTTGATTAAGTCAGAAACAGTAAAGATAAGTTAGAAGAAAGATATAAATGGAAAAAGATATAAACCTTATCTTAATACCTGATTGATGTTGTGATAACTTCAAAGTACTTTAGCTTTACATTAGTTTTTATATTTTTATGTAATATATTCATGTTATTAAAAAAAAAGATAAAAATAGAATAAAAAAAACAGCAAGTTTCACTTTCAAGTCTTTGTTTGATGATAAAAGGGAGAGAAAGATATTTGATAAAGTGGAACGAAAATGATACTTAAGACTGAGGGGGAGCCCTAAGTTAGGGGGAGATTATTGGAACCAAGTTGGTTTTATACTTAGAGTTTTGATGTTACCAAAAGTATTTTATGAGACCAATATATTTGACTTCAAAGAGTATGAAAGAAGATTCATGTTTTTGAAGAAAATATAAAATAAAATTCGATTCAAATTTATAATTGAAGAAATCTAAAATAAGATTTGATTCAGATTTATAATTGAAGAAAATCTAAAATAAGATTTGATTCAGATTTATAAATGAAGAAAATCTAAAATAAGATTTGATTCAAATTTATAATTGATGAAAATCTAAAATAAGATTAAATTCATATTTATAATTGAAGAAAATCTTTGACCAAGTTGAAAAGAAGATATGGTCAAGATTTGAAGAAGATTTGATCAAGATTTATCTACAACAAATAATGAACATAATCAATCTGAAGAATTTAGAAACTCAATTTGAAAAAAAATACAAAACAGAATCAATCTCAATAATATACAAACACAGTCTAAACAAAATAGGAACAAAATCAATCTGAAAAATTTACAAACTCAATCTGAACAAGATACAATTCAGAATTAAAAAAGGACTAAATTGAAGCCCTAATTTTTACTATAAATAGATACTCAGGGTTGAAGAAGAAGATCATCGAAAATCAGAAGAGAGTAGAAGAAGTCAAGCTCAAATTCCAAATTCATCTTAGAGTTCAAAGAGAGAAACACTTGTTTGAATGAGAAATATTTTCTGAGTATTTTTGCTTAGAGTGTGAGAGTTATTATTATTATTATTATCAGCTTTGTTAGAAACAAACACTTAAAGTTCAAATCTTTTGTATCCAACCCGATAGTGGTTTAGTTCCTTCTTCAATCATGGATTGCCAAGATATGGTCATGATTTGAAGAAGATTTGATCAAGATTTATCTACAACAAAATATGAACATAATCTATCTGATGAATTTACAAACTCAATTTGAAAAAAATACAAAACAGAATCAATCTGAATAATATACAAACTCAATCTAAACAAAATAGGAACAAAATCAATCTAAAAAATTTACAAACTCAATCTGAACAAGATACAATTCAGAATTAAACAAGGACTAAATTGAAGCCCTAATTTTTACTATAAATAGAAACTCAGGATTGAAGAAGAAGATCATCGAAAATCAGAAGAGAGTAGAAGAAGTCAAGCTCAAATTCCAAATTCATCTTAGAGTTCAAAGAGAGAAACACTTGTTCGAATGAGAAATATTTTCTGAGTGTTTTTGCTTAGAGTGTGACAGTTATTATTATTATTTTTATTATTATTATTATGATTATTATTATTATTATTATTACTATTATTATTATTATCAGCTTTGTTAGAAGCAAACACTTAAAGTTCAAATCTTTTGTATCGAACCCGATAGTGGTTTAGTTCCTTCTTCAATCATGGATTACCAAGTTGTTAGGAGAAGACTTGGATTGTAGGGTCAAGGTGGTTAGTTCCTCAAAAGTCTGGGGTTGTCAGTTTGTTTGGGAAGACTAGCTTGGAGGGTCAGGTGCTTCGTAATTCAAGGTAATTAAATTAGTGGATTATGAAGGTGCGAACACGAGAAGGGGGGTTGAATTGTGTTTGCACAAAGTTGATAACTTTTTGATAATTTATAAATAATTAAATATTTGTTTGGTTTTGGTGACTTACTTGGAGTAGAAGCAATCGGATTTAGAAGCAGCAAGCAATGAAAGCATAAATAATTTGACGCGTAGAATTATCCTGGTTCACCACTAACTTGGCTACATCTAGTCCCCTCATTTAGAAGGCTTTAATCCACTAATTCAAAAACCTTGAATTACAAAGCACCTGACCCTCCAAGCCAGTCTTCCCAAACAACCTGACAACCCTAGACTTTTGAGGAACTAACCACCTTGACCCTACAAGCCAAGTCTTTTCCTAACAACCTCACAACCTCAGATTGAAGAAGGAACTAAAGCACTATCGGGTTGGATACAAGAGATTGAAACTTGAGTAGTTACTTCTAACAAAGCTGATAATAATAATAACTCTTTCACTTTAAGAAAAGAACACTCAAAAGATATTTCTAACTTGAACAAGTGTTTCTCTCTTTGAACTCTAAGATGAATTGAGAACTTTGAGCTTGAGTTACTATTTTCTGCTTTTCGATGCTTTTCTTTTTCAGCCTTGAGTGTCTATTTATAGTAAAAATTTGGGCTTCAATTTAGTCCTTATTTAATTCTGAATTATATCTTGTTTATATTGAGTTTGTAAATTTTTCACATTGATTATGTTCTTATTTTGTGTAGATTGACTTTGTAAATTCTTCAGAATGATTCTGTTCCTATTTTGTGTAGATTGACTTTGTAAATTCTTCAAATCAAATATTCTTCAAATCTTCATTAAATGTTGATCAAATATTCTTCAAATCTTCATTAGGATGTTGATCAAATATCTTCAAATCTTCATTAAATGTAGATCAAATTTTCTTCAAATCTTCATTAAAAGTTGATCAAATATTCTTCAAATCTTCAATTAAATGTTGATCAAATATTCTTCAAATATTCTTCAAATCTTCTTCAAATTTTCTTCAAATCTTGACCATATTTTCTTTTCAACTTGGTCAAAGATTTTCTTCAATTATAAATTTGAATCAAATCTTATTTTAGATTTTCATCAATTATAATTTTGAATCAAATCTTATTTAAGATTTTCTTGAATTATAAATTTGAATCAAATCTTATTTTAGATTTTTTTCAAAAACGTGAATCTTTTTTCATACTCTTTGAAGTCAAATATATTGTTCTCATAAAATACTTTTGTTAACATCAAAACTCTATATATAAAACCAACTTGGTTCCAACAATCTCCCCCTTTTTGATGATGAGAAAACTTGTATTTTTGATAACAATTTTTCTTTATATTTCTTTAACTCCCCCTAACTTAGGGCTCCCCCTAAGTCTTAGTATCATTTTCTCTCCACTTTATCAAATATCTTTCTCCCCCTTTTGTCATCAGACTAAAAGACTTAAATGTGAAACTTTGCCTCTTTCCTTTTTTTTTTTCATTTTTTTTTGTTTCTTCTTTTTTTTTTGTTTCT